>OX376709.1:26082540-26706230 GCA_947389935.1 Agrilus cyanescens
ATTGACTGATGGACTAGTTAGAGGCATATTGGAGGCAAGACTGTGAGATGAAGGAGGAAAAGGGGGGTAGAGGCAGACCTGGAATAGACTGCTGTTAACTGAAGAACTAGTTAAAACATATTGGATGCGGGATTATGAGGAGGGTCAAAAGAGAGGTAGAGGGAGACACAGTCTTCAATGAAAGAGTACTTAAACACATTTTAGTGGCGAACCATGAAAAGGAGGAAATGGGGAGAAGGGGGAGACTTTGAGTAGACTATTTTTCACAGAAGGACTAAAAGACAAATTGGTGCCAGGACTATGAGAAGGAGAAAAAGTAGGATAGAAGGAAACTTAGAGAAGACTATTGTTCACAAAGGATAAAACGATAAAGTAGAATGGAAGTTCCAACCAGTCTTCAGACTGACCATTCTATGATAGTAATGGTCCATTGATGCTTGTACCTATGACATCGTGGGTTGGTAGATACATGAGAGATCTTAAAACGTAATTTTTAGCTTATCCCTACTTAATCCCATATCTGCCTGTTTAATTCATGAAAAGGGGATTAAGTTTCCTTAAATAGTAAATCCTAATTTCGTTCCAATATATTGAATTATGCATGGAGCGTTTCTATTAAATAGTTTCACCATTTTAAAAGCGTAAAAACAAAATATAAGAATTTATGTCCAGTTAAACGGCCATATTTTACCGCTTAATGTAGAAATCTTACACTTATAGAAAAATTAATTGCTTCTTCTGCATGATATTCAAAAAGAATTTTAATGAAAATATTTATGAGCGAGATAAGCAGCTAGCGATAAGTGATGCAGCAGTAAAAATGACGGTAGTACACCGCTTAATTACAACCGTTAAAAAAATAGTCACGTACCTATTCCAATGGTACAACCGTTGCATTATTATTACCATTACAAATACTTTAAGTACCTACATACCTACATAGATTACAGGAAGAAGTATGTAATACAGAAACAGTTAGAAGATTTGAAACAGTAAAATTGACAAAAAAATATATTTTTGGTAATTATGTACAATAGCTTAACCCCTTGCGATTTTCTTGAGAAAGACACCCATCCTGAACCGTAACCTATTGTAATACACACGAAAGTATTACGACGGTTTTTTGTATTTCATTACAATTTCATACTGGTTTTGGGCTTCAAAAAATACTTACGTGTATATTGCAATAGGTTACGGTTCAGGATGGATGTCTTTACATGAAGACAAATACACGAAATGAAGATCAAAAACACCATGAAGGGGTGGTTTCCGCACCCAATATGTATATATATTCTTGATCAGTATGTCGAACTCTACAACATACTTTTTTTTTTTAAATCGAAAGGGGGTAAGCTATTGTACATAATTACCAAAATTTTTTTGTTAATTATTTATTTAACTAATTAGTAACAAATAAATGATCTGAGGGTTGCTTGGAATAATCGCAAGTTGTTAAAAAAGTCGAAAGTATGTGTTTGAGGCAATGCCCTCTCGGCGTCTGCTCTTTCCAAAAATAAAAAATTAGCAGTCCATCGAAACCTGTGGTGTTTAATGTACAGTGATGCTTGTACATTGTACACGTACATATACGAAACTACAAAGCGTCGTCATATTAATCGTCTGCGATTTAATAAAAATCTCGCAACCACCTACACACAGACCGTTAAACTAACAAACACACTTTACGATCAATAAAATTTCGTATCTTCTTCCACAAACGATCGTCCACGTCTGATTTTATCCTCCAGAAAAAAAAATCCAGTAAGTTCATCATTAGGAGAGAATAAATTACTGTACCTACATTCGCATGTCTAAGACGCAATCACGTACATATGTATGTATATGCAAAACAGTGCCGGACTTGGGCTATTTTAGCCTCAAGTATATATTTACCACAGACGTTTGATAAAGGCTATAAATGTTCGCTGAAACCCTAGTAAATATTTTGTTGTATAAATAATACAGTTTCGGGTCAAATTAGGAAGGCAGTGTCCGTTATATACTGTAAACAGTATAAAATAGGGGCATATGGGGGGACAATGTTGGCTATAAAGGCAGTGAACTCAATAAATTGTATGTTATGTTATCCTGGGTTCAATGGGGAGATAGGTTTAACTACATATAATCTGTGATCAAATCAATATTGGCTCCAAATTGTAGTCATCATTGGACAAATTGAAAAGACAATGTACAGAAATGGTAAACAGTATAATCTCGGGTGCTCGGGTTTCATGGGAAGACAATGTTGGCTAAAAACTATAAATAGTATTATCTCGGGTAAATCAGAATACAGTGTGAACTATAAACCGTAAACAGTATAATTTTTGGTCAAATTAAGACACTATAAATTCGTGAAAAATTGGGAAGACAGTTTTCACTATAAATTGTAATCTCAGGTTACGTAGATAAGAAGGCAGGGTTTACTATAACACTTAGTCAAATTTATGACGCAGTTTTGGCTATAAATTGTAGTCACATCTTAGGCTCGGGTCAAATTGGGAAGGCAATGTTCACTAGAAGTAGTAAACAGTATAATCTCTGGTCAAATTAAGACAGTATAAAATCGTGCAAAACTGGGAAGGCAGAATTCACTGCTACTTAAAAGTAGTATAATCTCGAGTCAATTAAGAATTAATTTTTGCTATAAATTGTAGGCACATCATCTCGGGTCAAAGTGGGAAGTCAGTATTCACTACAAATTGTATGCTACATCATCTTGAGTCAAATTAGAAGACAGGGTTTACTACAATTTCTGATCAAATTTATAAGGCAGTTTTGGCTTTAAATTGTAGTCAGTCATCTTGAGCTCGGGTCAAATTGGGAAGGCAATGTTCACTAGAAGTAGTAAACAGTATAATCTCTGGTCAAATTAAGACAGTATAAAATCGTGCAAAACTGGGAAGGCAGAATTCACTGCTACTTAAAAATAGTATAATCTCGAGTCAATTAAGAATTAATTTTTGCTATAAATTGTAGGCACATCATCTCGGGTCAAAGTAGGAAGTCAGTATTCACTACAAATTGTATGCTACATAATCTTGAGTCAAATTAGAAGACAGGGTTTACTACAATTTCTGATCAAATTTATAAGGCAGTTTTAGCTTTAAATTGTAGTCAGTCATCTTGAGCTCGGGTCAAATTGGGAAGGCAATGTTCACTAGAAGTAGTAAACAGTATAATCTCTGGTCAAATTAAGACAGTATAAAATCGTGCAAAACTGGGAAGGCAGAATTCACTGCTACTTAAAAATAGTATAATCTCGAGTCAATTAAGAATTAATTTTTGCTATAAATTGTAGGCACATCATCTCGGGTCAAAGTAGGAAGTCAGTATTCACTACAAATTGTATGCTACATAATCTTGAGTCAAATTAGAAGACAGGGTTTACTACAATTTCTGATCAAATTTATAAGGCAGTTTTAGCTTTAAATTGTAGTCAGTCATCTTGAGCTCGGGTCAAATTGGGAAGGCAATGTTCACTAGAAGTAGTAAACAGTATAATCTCTGGTCAAATTAAGACAGTATAAAATCGTGCAAAACTGGGAAGGCAGAATTCACTGCTACTTAAAAATAGTATAATCTCGAGTCAATTAAGAATTAATTTTTGCTATAAATTGTAGGCACATCATCTCGGGTCAAAGTAGGAAGTCAGTATTCACTACAAATTGTATGCTACATAATCTTGAGTCAAATTAGAAGACAGGGTTTACTACAATTTCTGATCAAATTTATAAGGCAGTTTTAGCTTTAAATTGTAGTCAGTCATCTTGAGCTCGGGTCAAATTGGGAAGGCAATGTTCACTAGAAGTAGTAAACAGTATAATCTCTGGTCAAATTAAGACAGTATAAAATCGTGCAAAACTGGGAAGGCAGAATTCTTTGCTACTTAATAATACTTTAATCTCGAGTCAATTAAGAATTAATTTTTGCTATAAACTGTAAGCACATTATCTCGGGTCAAAGTGGGAAGTCAGTATTCACTACAAATTGTATGCTACATCATCTTGAGTCAAATTAGAAGACAGGGTTTATTGCAATTTCTGATCGAATTTATAGGGCAGTTTTGGCTTTAAATTGTAGTCAGTCATCTTGAGCTCGGGTCAAATTGGGAAGGCAATGTTCACTAGAAGTAGTAAACAGTATAATCTCCGGTCAAATTTAGACAGTATAAAATCGTGCAAAACTGGGAAGGCAGAATTCTTTGCTACTTAATAATACTTTAATCTCGAGTCAATTAAGAATTAATTTTTGCTATAAATTGTAGGCACATTATCTCGGGTCAAAGTGGGAAGTCAGTATTCACTACAAATTGTATGCTACATCATCTTGAGTCAAATTAGAAGACAGGGTTTACTACAATTTCTGATCAAATTTATAAGGCAGTTTTGGCTATAAATTGTAGTCAGTCATCTTAGGCTCGGGTCAAATTGGGAAGGCAATGTTCACTAGAAGTAGTAAACAGTATAATCTCTGGTCAAATTAAGACAGTATAAAATCGTGCAAAACTGGGAAGGCAGAATTCACTGCAACTTAAGAATAGCATAATCTCGGGCCAAAGTGGGAAGTCAGTGTTCACTATAAAGTGTAATGTCGGGTTAGATGAGAAGACAAGGTTAATTACTAATTACTAATCTATAATCAAATTTAGAAGAGAGTGCTGGCTGTATATTATAGTCACCATATACTCAAATCTAATTGGGAAGGCAGTGTCCACTAGAAGTAGTAAACGGTATAATCTCAGGTCAAACTGGGAAGGAAGAGCTATAAATCATGGCAGCGTAAACTTGGGTCGAATTAGGAAGACAGGGTTCACTGTACCTAAATCTTAAACAGTAAAGTGTTGGGTCAAATTTAGAACTCAGTGGTCACTATAAATTATATTACAGTATAACCTTGGGTCAAAGTGGGAAGGCAGTATTTACTACAAACTGTAAGCGGTGTAATCTCGAGTTAAATAAGTTTTGAGAGGGCAGTCTCTATAAATTATGGAGAGTATAAACCCGGGTCAAACTGGGAAGGCAATGATTACTATAAATTGTAAGCTGTGTATCCCAGATTAACTGTAAATGGTATAATCTGTGGTCAAATTAGGAAGGCGGTGTTGGCTATAAATTGTAAACGGTTCACTAACAAGTCACCGTTGATTTATTGCGGACCTCGCCTTCCGAAACTGATTCTGGTAGGCAGATGCGCCAGTTCTCCGTTGTAGAGTCCAACACTGGTGCACAATGCTGCGAGTTAGGTTACAACATTTAATGTTTACTTGATACGAGGTTAGAGGTTACAAATTAAACGCACCATGAAGCAAAGATAGAATAATCGACTGCCCCCCTGGGGGGCATCTTCGTTCAGTCTCGTTGTTTAGAAAGCAGTGAAATGCTAACAGGTGACAGCCTGATGGGCTGTCGGAACATGTACTGCAGTTGTTGTTGCACCAGGTCATAGATACTTTTAACGTCCATAGAAGATACAGTATTTTAGAAATAAGGCGGCCATGTTCAATAAGTGAGTCATGTTTTAATGGATATTTCTAATAATTCTAAATTAATTATTTAACCATAATATTAATTAGCTTACACGCAAGTTTTTTAATTACTTAAATAAATTATGAATATAGATAATTATTGAATATTATATGTATTTCCATATTCATACCGTTCATACCAACATAAATTGCATAGTAAGTAGTATAAGAGATAACCAATCGCGTACGTGTTTTGAGAAGGTTTACAACGTTTCGTTTTTATTTTAATCAGTCCGTTAAGTGCTCCTGTGTCAATAGCAAGGTTGAATGTCATTTTTTGATTACGAGCATATGGCATATCGTAATAGTTTATGTGACAGTATATGAGTAAAAAAAAGGACGTTATCGAACATGCCATGCCTGTCACTGGGCCATTTTCGTTCCTAATAGCAATCAGGCCAAGTCGAAAAATGTTATCTCAGCCTTTATTTTTACTTTTATGGTTTTGTACATGTACTTTTTAAAAAATAAAATGAATCTTAATAGCGCATTCTCATATTCGGTTTAAAAATTTTTGTTTGTTGTGGTAACCCTGTCTTTTTTACTTGTAATTTTAACTTCAACAGTTCCTGAGATAGAGAGGGTAACGCTGACGAACTAATTTTGACACGTACTATCTTAATTTTACTCATAAATATCTTAAAGTAGATTTTAAATCTTTACATTTACATATGGAGGTTAGTGACCTTATAACTGTGCCAAGTTTCAACTTCTTACGTTAAATTTACTTTGGATTCCCCCATATCCAGTAGGAATAATTGACTCAAAAGAAACAATTACTTCTTAATTCATGGGAATGAAGTCCCATCACAACTAAAAACTGTTCTAGATTCTAGATCTTCAAAACTGTCTTCTGGAACACTCTGGCATGTTCGTACATCTTTGCTACTCAGTGGTACACTCCATTTCTCCTTGTATTGAAGTCCGAGAAAGTTCTAGAATATTCTGAAAATTTCCAAAACTTTCTCCTGGAACATTCTATTGTATTCCTACATCACTTGACTCCTCGTGAGGAGTTGGAGGTGCGAGAGTTACAGATTTTTGTTATTGGTGTACATCAAACTTGAGCTTTCCAGAACCTCAGGGTTCTCCCCTGAAGATTTTGATGATCATGAGTGAGTTAGTGGCAAAATTAATATAAAATAACTTTAAAAAATGAGAAATGGTATTTAGGCAGTGCCTTGGTTTGTCCTTCGTCTTGGCAAGGACTCTACTATTCATCCAGATTTCCCAGTTAAATTATAATTATTTGGAACAACTAGATTTCCATCCCCCCACAATCATTTTGTCTTCTCATGTATCACAGCCAGTGCCATTTTACCAAGAGAGTACCTAGAAGGTTTAATAGAATTCTCGAAAATTCCATAACTTTCTCCTGGAACATTCTATTGTATTCCTACATCACTTGACTCCTCGTGAGGAGTTGGAGGTGCGAGAGTTACAGATTTTTGTTATTGGTGTACATCAAATTTGAGCTTTCCAGAACCTGAGGGTTCTCCCCTGAAGATTTTGATGATCATGAGTGAATTAGTGGCAAGATTAATATACAAAAAAAAAATGAGAAATGGTTTTTAGGCAGTGCCTTGGTTTGTCCTTCGTCTTGGCAAGGACTCTACTATTCATCCAGATTTCCCAGTTAAATTATAATTATTTGGAACAACCAGATTTCCATCCCCCCACAATCATTTTGTCTTCTCATGTATCACAGCCAGTGCCATTTTACCAAGAGAGTACCTAGAAGGTTTAATAGAATTCTCGAAAATTCCATAACTTTCTCCTGGAACATTCTATTGTATTCCTACATCACTTGACTCCTCGTGAGGAGTTGGAGGTGCGAGAGTTACAGATTTTTGTTATTGGTGTACATCAAATTTGAGCTTTCCAGAACCTGAGGGTTCTCCCCTGAAGATTTTGATGATCATGAGTGAATTAGTGGCAAGATTAATATACAAAAAAAAAAATGAGAAATGGTTTTTAGGCAGTGCCTTGGTTTGTCCTTCGTCTTGGCAAGGACTCTACTATTCATCCAGATTTCCCAGTTAAATTATAATTATTTGGAACAACTAGATTTCCATCCCCCCACAATCATTTTGTCTTCTCATGTATCACAGCCAGTGCCATTTTACCAAGAGAGTACCTAGAAGGTTTAATAGAATTCTCGAAAATTCCATAACTTTCTCCTGGAACATTCTATTGTATTCCTACATCACTTGACTCCTCGTGAGGAGTTGGAGGTGCGAGAGTTACAGATTTTTGTTATTGGTGTACATCAAATTTGAGCTTTCCAGAACCTGAGGGTTCTCCCCTGAAGATTTTGATGATCATGAGTGAATTAGTGGCAAGATTAATATACAAAAAAAAAAATGAGAAATGGTTTTTAGGCAGTGCCTTGGTTTGTCCTTCGTCTTGGCAAGGACTCTACTATTCATCCAGATTTCCCAGTTAAATTATAATTATTTGGAACAACTAGATTTCCATCCCCCCACAATCATTTTGTCTTCTCATGTATCACAGCCAGTGCCATTTTACCAAGAGAGTACCTAGAAGGTTTAATAGAATTCTCGAAAATTCCATAACTTTCTCCTGGAACATTCTATTGTATTCCTACATCACTTGACTCCTCGTGAGGAGTTGGAGGTGCGAGAGTTACAGATTTTTGTTATTGGTGTACATCAAATTTGAGCTTTCCAGAACCTGAGGGTTCTCCCCTGAAGATTTTGATGATCATGAGTGAATTAGTGGCAAGATTAATATACAAAAAAAAAAATGAGAAATGGTTTTTAGGCAGTGCCTTGGTTTGTCCTTCGTCTTGGCAAGGACTCTACTGTTCCCTGATTTCCCAGTTAAATTATAATTATTTGGAACAACCAGATTTCCATCCCCCCACAATCATTTTGTCTTCTCATGTATCACAGCCAGTGCCATTTTACCAAGAGAGTACCTAGAAGGTTTAATAGAATTCTCGAAAATTCCATAACTTTCTCCTGGAACATTCTATTGTATTCCTACATCACTTGACTCCTCGTGAGGAGTTGGAGGTGCGAGAGTTACAGATTTTTGTTATTGGTGTACATCAAACTTGAGCTTTCCAGAACCTCAGGGTTCTCCCCTGAAGATTTTGATGATCATGAGTGAATTAGTGGCAAGATTAATATACAAAAAAAAAATGAGAAATGGTTTTTAGGCAGTGCCTTGGTTTGTCCTTCGTCTTGGCAAGGACTCTACTATTCATCCAGATTTCCCAGTTAAATTATAATTATTTGGAACAACTAGATTTCCATCCCCCCACAATCATTTTGTCTTCTCATGTATCACAGCCAGTGCCATTTTACCAAGAGAGTACCTAGAAGGTTTAATAGAATTCTCGAAAATTCCATAACTTTCTCCTGGAACATTCTATTGTATTCCTACATCACTTGACTCCTCGTGAGGAGTTGGAGGTGCGAGAGTTACAGATTTTTGTTATTGGTGTACATCAAATTTGAGCTTTCCAGAACCTGAGGGTTCTCCCCTGAAGATTTTGATGATCATGAGTGAATTAGTGGCAAGATTAATATACAAAAAAAAAAATGAGAAATGGTTTTTAGGCAGTGCCTTGGTTTGTCCTTCGTCTTGGCAAGGACTCTACTATTCATCCAGATTTCCCAGTTAAATTATAATTATTTGGAACAACTAGATTTCCATCCCCCCACAATCATTTTGTCTTCTCATGTATCACAGCCAGTGCCATTTTACCAAGAGAGTACCTAGAAGGTTTAATAGAATTCTCGAAAATTCCATAACTTTCTCCTGGAACATTCTATTGTATTCCTACATCACTTGACTCCTCGTGAGGAGTTGGAGGTGCGAGAGTTACAGATTTTTGTTATTGGTGTACATCAAATTTGAGCTTTCCAGAACCTGAGGGTTCTCCCCTGAAGATTTTGATGATCATGAGTGAATTAGTGGCAAGATTAATATACAAAAAAAAAAATGAGAAATGGTTTTTAGGCAGTGCCTTGGTTTGTCCTTCGTCTTGGCAAGGACTCTACTATTCATCCAGATTTCCCAGTTAAATTATAATTATTTGGAACAACTAGATTTCCATCCCCCCACAATCATTTTGTCTTCTCATGTATCACAGCCAGTGCCATTTTACCAAGAGAGTACCTAGAAGGTTTAATAGAATTCTCGAAAATTCCATAACTTTCTCCTGGAACATTCTATTGTATTCCTACATCACTTGACTCCTCGTGAGGAGTTGGAGGTGCGAGAGTTACAGATTTTTGTTATTGGTGTACATCAAATTTGAGCTTTCCAGAACCTGAGGGTTCTCCCCTGAAGATTTTGATGATCATGAGTGAATTAGTGGCAAGATTAATATACAAAAAAAAAAATGAGAAATGGTTTTTAGGCAGTGCCTTGGTTTGTCCTTCGTCTTGGCAAGGACTCTACTATTCATCCAGATTTCCCAGTTAAATTATAATTATTTGGAACAACTAGATTTCCATCCCCCCACAATCATTTTGTCTTCTCATGTATCACAGCCAGTGCCATTTTACCAAGAGAGTACCTAGAAGGTTTAATAGAATTCTCGAAAATTCCATAACTTTCTCCTGGAACATTCTATTGTATTCCTACATCACTTGACTCCTCGTGAGGAGTTGGAGGTGCGAGAGTTACAGATTTTTGTTATTGGTGTACATCAAATTTGAGCTTTCCAGAACCTGAGGGTTCTCCCCTGAAGATTTTGATGATCATGAGTGAATTAGTGGCAAGATTAATATACAAAAAAAAAAATGAGAAATGGTTTTTAGGCAGTGCCTTGGTTTGTCCTTCGTCTTGGCAAGGACTCTACTGTTCCCTGATTTCCCAGTTAAATTATAATTATTTGGAACAACCAGATTTCCATCCCCCCACAATCATTTTGTCTTCTCATGTATCACAGCCAGTGCCATTTTACCAAGAGAGTACCTAGAAGGTTTAATAGAATTCTCGAAAATTCCATAACTTTCTCCTGGAACATTCTATTGTATTCCTACATCACTTGACTCCTCGTGAGGAGTTGGAGGTGCGAGAGTTACAGATTTTTGTTATTGGTGTACATCAAACTTGAGCTTTCCAGAACCTCAGGGTTCTCCCCTGAAGATTTTGATGATCATGAGTGAGTTAGTGGCAAAATTAATATAAAATAACTTTAAAAAAATGAGAAATGGTATTTAGGCAGTGCCTTGGTTTGTCCTTCGTCTTGGCAAGGACTCTACTATTCATCCAGATTTTCCAGTTAAATTATAATTAATTGGATCAACCAGATTTCCATCCCCCTTTGTCTTCTCATGTATCACAGCTAGTGCCATTTTACCAAGCGAACTCCATAGCGTTCTCCTGGAACATTCTGTCGTGTTCCTACGTCATTAACTCGCTCAGTGAGTCTATTGTAAAACCCACTGAACTTAACTTGCATCAAAGTTCTTATAATATCTATGAATCCAGTGTATCAAAAAGTAATCCATTCTTCATATCGAGAGTAGCACTTGGCCCCTCGTTTTTGAACTCAATTTTTGTTTCTGGTATAACGTACCTATTATAGATGGTGGTGACTCAGTTTGGTAGTTAGTTACCTACTAAGTGCAACCACACAGTTATGAATTCGTAATTACATCGATAAACTATCTCCGAGGGTGACTAATCAATAAGAAATGATCAATTCCAGAAAGTCATTTCCTCTGCACCCACTCACACATCACCAACTCTGGATGAAATCAAACCTACGCGTCCATGTATGTCCATAATGCCTTTCAAGTGTGTGTTAGAATATGGTAGGTACATTTATATGTATGTATGTATGTCTTATTGTCATGGGCACCTATATACATGCGTAACACATGACAAAATGATAGCCCACATTGGAAATCCAATTTAACTCCAGCGTTATCGATATCGACCCAATACACTTCATCAACGTCCGTTAATAAACCATAGTTATAAATGATTAAATTGAATTTTTAATGGCTACCTGTACTATGATAAGACCCGAAAATTTTTGATCCAGCTCCTCTTAAACCACTCATTCAAATTAAGCAACATTTTTTTCAAAAAAAATGACGCTGCCGTTGAAAACAAATTAAAATTTGAAAACTAACGTCGTGAGTTAAGGTTTCCATTCTTTGAATTGCGCCTGCGCAACAGCGTTTTACTTCACTCAGATTATGGCATTTGAACGTTACCATCGGGAAATAGCAAGGGCAGATAGCTGACGCGTGACGTCATTGTTAGTAGTTAATGTACAGAACACTTTTAATCGAGTAGCCAAGGGATTTTATTGTTCAAAAGTTCTTTTGATGGCGGATTCTTGTAGATGTCGATGAGAAAAAGATTTGTGCAAATTTTTAACACTGGCGAATATTGTTGCTATTATTTATTTAATGTTAAAGTTTTGCAGAGTGCGTTTTTTGACTTTTCGACACTTACGTAAAGAAAACCGTGATAGATACAAAAAAATGTGTAGAGACCTTCTTTGTAGAGAATTGAATTCTTTATAAAAAAGTCTTGGACAGCATTTTCCTACCTTATACAGGTAAAAAAGTAAAGCGCTCCAAATAGAACTCAACGCCAAATTCTGCCAGACCGCCAAAAACTGTCGACTTTTATATTTAGAGCGCTGCAGTTTTTTATCTGTAAATAATAGAAAAATGATGCCCTAAACTTTTTTGTAGAAAATCCAATTATCTACAGAAAAGGTCTCTACACTTTTTTTGTATCTATTACGATTTTCGCTACGTAAGAGTTCAAAAGTCAAAAACCGTAAGTAACTATTGAGTCAATATTGTTGATGTTATCGATATCACCCTGTATATACGGAATGTTTACACATTGTTACACAACAAACCTACCTTCCTTATCCTTTTTTGAACAATGCAGTCTACATTATTCACACACAGACAAAATATAACGTGTTGACTCATATTAAAAATGAATCATTTCGGTCAAGACGTGGGCAATAAATCTAGAAAAGTGGGCTGCACTTTTTCCTCATCAATCATTTATCGGCGCATTCGGCAGGTGACTTTTGATGATCGCCAATTATCTCGATCATGTGCCATTACATATGTCGCGAATTCTTACCGATCCACGTACACATTGTCCCAAAATTACTTCTGTTTTTTTGCCTTTTTAAAAACCCAAATACCAAATTAAACATCTTATTTTTAAAAAATCACTTCATTGGTATTAACAATTAGTTAACTAAAATGCCATTTACTGTACGTACTTATAAGAATAGTCGTACATACTGATAAATAACTCTCCAATTGAATTTTGTTAAGTGCTTCGTAAATATCAGTACTGTAATGTAGAAAACTTCTTAGCCAAAACTCTAATAACTGTACGTAGGTACATATAAAAAAACTGTAGTGAAATATCTTCAGTTTAAATAATATTAATTGTACCTACTGTAAATATTGTAGCTATAAACAGTATCTATTACAAACTTCTTAACCAAAAATCGAATAACTATAGGTACGTGAAATAGCAATTCAATTGAAACATGCTGAACAATCCTATTGAAATATCTCCAATTAAAATGCTATTGGTTGTACTAACTCTAAATATCATAGCTATAGAAAGGATGGAAAACTTCTCAACCAAAATTCTGATAACTATACGTCTGTACCAGAACAATATTTTCATTTAAAATTATGTTAATTATACTCAAATTATTGTAGCTTTAAACAATATATATTGGAAACTTCTTAACCAAAATTGCAATAACTGTAGGTACATATCATAGCAATCGTTTCAACAAAAATGCTATCAGTTGTACCTACTGTAGCTGTATATCGTATGAAAAACTTCTTAACCAATATTCTAATAACTATAAGTAAGTACTGAACAATCCTATTGAGATATCTTCATTTAAAATGCAATTAATTGTACGTTGTATATTATTGTTTGTATGTAGTACTTCTTAACCAAAACTCTAATAACGTAGTTAGTTCAAACGTACCACAGCAATCGTAAGAAAGACTCTTTTAACTAAAATGCTATTATCTATGCATCCCTATCATTATAAAAAATAACAAAGGGTTCTACTTCGTCTCCCAGATCTAGAGTATCTGATAGAAACTGTGCGCCAAGTCCACATTCATTCTCTGTCTCTATCTCTACTACATCGCGCTCTCTTTTTGGCGCGTTCGCCGAGTCTAGAAGAACTATATACAGGAAAAATATTGTGCGACGCCATCAAAGAATCTTTAGATGCAAATATCTCGCTTATTACTTTATATTATTGATTTATATTTTATAGGCAATGAATATCGATAATAACCTTTCATTTGGTGTAAAAAATAATTTTTTGTATTACATGCTACTTCAAAATATCAGGCCGATTTTCTATCTCACTTTTCTCATGTAGCTCCGTATACTGCCCTCTCTTTTGCGTGTCAAAGTTATCTCACTCTTTCTCACTTAGCTTCCTTTATAGCTTTCTTTCTTGCGTGACAGACTATGAATGTTGTTTTTAAAAAACTAAAAATCAAAAATTCCATAGGCACTCTAGATTCGTGGTCTATATACTAACGTATTTGTAATAATTGTGAGGTTATGTACTACAGTTGTGTGTTTACGATTATCAAAATTTTAACCTGGCATTTTTGACATTTGAAAATGTAGACTTGGCTCAAATTTTTACAGATACCCAGTTTGACATATTTCTGTTTACCAAATTTCCACCCACCCCCCTCCCCCTCCACCCCACAATCATTTTGTCTTCTGGTGTATCACACCCACGAACCGTCACTAGTTGGAAAATAGCTATCTGTTCGTGTAAATTCGTTTATTTTACATTCTACGTTTTGGATTTCTCATAAGAAATGAATTATTTTGCAAGTTGATGAGGCACCTTTTCAAGGTGTGGTCGGATATGATTTCAGTGCCATTTTACCAAGCTAATAAAGCGAGTACCGTTAATCTTACTGCGGAATATGGTGGTGGTTGGTTGTCTTGATATTCTATTAAAGGATGACTTGACTTGGCTTGGCCTGGGCTGGTCTGATCTGGTCTGGTCCGGTCTGTCCGTAACCTACGTCGTTTTTTTTTTTTACAAAATAACCGCGGACCACTTACTCTTGCAAACATTCCTGTGGCAATAGTTACGGGCCGCTAAACAGCGGCCAAACCGCTGAAAAAAAAACCGCGAACCCGACCGAGAAATCCGAGAAAGTGGATCCATTTACCCCACACTCAGTCAGTCAGTTGCTATGCCTTTTGGGCACTTGAATGGTTTTATTATCTTCTTTCTTTTCTCCTCTCGCCATTGTTTACCGATCCCACCCACGGCACTTTATCCATTTTTCCTGTAACAATTATGCCAAACTGCGAAAAATTAATTACAGGAAACGCTCTAATCGCCATTGATGTAGAAAGCCACACATGATTGCTTGTATTATCACGAAAAGTTCCATTTCGACTTTCACTTCTATCTGATCCTTTGAGAATTAATATATTTGTGTTTCACAAATACATTGTTATTATACAAGACCGAAAAATGATCCCACGTAAAATGGTTCTAAAATTTAGAGAACCCTTTTGGATTTTACGGAATCCTTCCGTCTTCACATTTTGGTATAAAAACGTCAGTCAGTTGTATTAATTAATAATTTGACGACTGAAAAATGATTCCAAGTAAATTGGTTCTACAATTTAAAACCACATTTGGATTTTGAGGAACCAAAAAGTAGTTCTTTCTTCCATTTGAAAATTTTGGTATAAAAACGTCAGTTAATTGCATCAATTGATGACCCTGAGGTGCAGTTTGAGAGGAAACCAAAATACATAGGAGGACCAAAAAATTACAACATGCAAAGTGGATTTACAATTTAGAAAACACTTTTGGATTTCACGAACCGACAGATTAGCTCTTCTTTCCATCAAGTTTTGGTATAGAAACATTAGTCAATTTACTGATTAATGATACTTTGAGAGTAAACCAAAACAGGTAGATTAGACGACCGAAAAATGATTCCATGTAGAATGGTTCTAAAATTTGGAAAATACTTTTGGATTTTACGAATCTGAAGATTAGCTTCTTCTTCCATCTTAATATTTTGGTATAATATTATCAGTCAATTGTATCAACTTATGATCCTTTGGGCGAAATCCAAAACAGGTAGATTAGATGACCGAAAAATGATTCCTTATAGAATGGTTCTAAAATTTGGAAAATACTTTTGGATTTCATGAGTCTGAAGATAAGCTCCTTCTTCCATCTTAATATTTTAGTATGAATACGTCACTCAATTATATCAACTTATGATCCTTTGGGCGAAATCCAAAACATGTAGATTAGATGACCAAAAAATGATTCCTTATAGAATAGTTGTAGAATTTAGAAAATACTTTTGGATTTTACGAATTTGAAGATTTTCTCCATCATGATGAGCCTCAGGTGTAGTTTGAAGATACCCCGAACGCTGTATGGAGTACGTACCTGCACATCATGCTTTTTATGTGTTGGGAATGTACTTATCGTGCCCATTATTAGTTGTTTTCAATGATCTTCGCAATTTCTATTTGTGTATTCTTGAAACGTCTTCTGGGCATCCAGAAAACTACCCCCAACACGATATGATCAATTCCAAAATTCCACAACGTGTTCCAGCTAAATATTTCAGAACCTACTGCTCGTTCCCCTTCGTTTTGTTCCACCAACTGCCCAACCATAGATATACGTAACTCACCATGGAGCAACCTCTGGCGCATCTAGTGAGCGTTGTGCGCTTCGCTCTTTTTCATTCATTAAAACAAAAACCGTTCAATGGATACAACAACCAGATGACGACGAGATTTCTGGGCTCGTTTCCTTCATGCCCACGACTTCCATGAATCGGCCGTGCATACGTACTTACACTTAATGTACCTATGACCTTGGTCGTCGAATCCCTCGGCAGCGGCGGCGGATATTGCCAGCGTCGTCCCACACGAGCGTCGCCCACACGACGTCTGCCCACGTTCACACCTGTTGGATGGCGACAACAACCAACGTACGGTCAAAAAGAGAAAAAAACCAACACTGATGTCGATGTCGTAGTCGGATAGGTCGCAGACTCCTTAGGATATCAAGTTCGAAGGTGTACCTACGTTTGTGTGTGTGTGTATTGTGTAAGTGGACCTGGCCTTTGTCATTCATTCGAATAGAAGTAATAGGACGTGACATTTCGTCATTACCAGTAACAACCACCACCACCACCACCACCACCATGAGAACGTTGTGGGTATGTTTGGAATAACGTGACTTTTGTTGAACTTGCTCAATATTAGCAACATCTGTTGCGATTTGGTTTGGCAAACAAAGTGTCAATTTTTTAGGACCAATAACCTTTCTGAATACTGTTTGGCAAAAATTCGTCAATATTGAAAGTTTTTCCAAAAAAAGATTTCGTCACTTCGTGCTCCACTTCAATGTGCTATCAATCAACATTTTTAAATACAATTTCTGAAGATGATTAAAACACTTATTTTTCCAAAAACATGATTTACTTCAAAGTACGTTCTTAGAATCCAAAAGGTTTCTCCAAATTCTGGAACCACTTAACATGGAATCATTTTTCGATCATCTAACCTACCTGTTTTGGATTTTGCTCAAAGGATCATAAGTTGATACAATTGACTGATAATTTTATACCAAAATATTAAGATTGAAGAAGAAGCTAATCTTCAGATTCGTGAAATCCAAAAGTATTTTCCAAATTTTAGAACCATTCTATTAGGAATCATTTTTTGGTCATCTAATCTACCTGTTTTGGATTTCGCCCAAAGGATCATAAGTTGATACAATTGACTGACGTATTCATACCAAAATATTAAGATGGAAGAAGGAGCTTATCTTCAGACTCATGAAATCCAAAAGTATTTTCCAAATTTTAGAACCATTCTATTAGGAATCATTTTTTGGTCATCTAATCTACCTGTTTTGGATTTCGCCCAAAGGATCATAAGTTGATACAATTGACTGACGTATTCATACCAAAATATTAAGATGGAAGAAGGAGCTTATCTTCAGACTCATGAAATCCAAAAGTATTTTCCAAATTTTAGAACCATTCTATTAGGAATCATTTTTTGGTCATCTAATCTACCTGTTTTGGATTTCGCCCAAAGGATCATAAGTTGATACAATTGACTGACGTATTCATACCAAAATATTAAGATGGAAGAAGGAGCTTATCTTCAGACTGATGAAATCCAAAAGTATTTTCCAAATTTTAGAACCATTCTACATGGAATCATTTTTCAGTCGTCTAATCTACCTGTTTTGGTTTACTCTCAAAGTATCATTAATCAGTAAATTGACTAATGTTTCTATACCAAAACTTGATGGAAAGAAGAGCTAATCTGTCGGTTCGTGAAATCCAAAAGTGTTTTCTAAATTGTAGATCCACTTTGCATGTTATAATTTTTTGGCCCTCCTATGTATTTTGGTTTCCTCTCAAACTGCACCTCAGGGTCATCAATTGATACAATTAACTGACGTTTTTATACCAAAATTTTCAAATGGAAGAAAGAACTACTCTTTGGTTTCGTAATATCCAAATGTTTTTCCAAATTGTAGAACCAATTTACGTGGAATCATTTTTCAGTCGTCAAATCTATCTGTTGTAGTTTACTCTAAAACTACCATGTCAGGGTAATGTATTAATACAACTGACTGGAGTTTTTATACCAAAATTTTCAGATGGAAGAAGAATCTCTAGGTTCGTTAAATACGTAAGGGTTTTCCCTATTCTCGAGCCACTTTACATGGAATCATTTTTCAATAGTCTACTTTCTTGTACACCTACACTATACCTCAGGATCATCAATTGATACAATTGACGGGCGTTCTTATACCAAAATTGTTAGAACTAAGATAAAACCAATATCCAGATTCCTAAAATCCAAAATCATTTTCCAAGTTCTAGAACCACTTTATATGAAGTCATTTCTCAGTCGTCTGAATACCTGCTTTGGTTTACAGTCAAAGAATCATCAATTGATACAATTAACTGACATTTTTATACCAAAATTTGAAGAAGGAAGAAGAGCTAATCTTTAGATTCGTATTAATACCCAAAAGTGTTTTCAAACCAGAACCATTTTACATGGAATCATTTTTCAGTTGATACAACTGACTGACATTTTTATACCAAAATTTTGAGATGAGAGAAGAAGCTTCAACATTGATATTTTAGAAACTGATAAATTTCATCCCAAATTCAAAAGAAATATGTTAAACAAAAGCCTGTTTGATCTGCAATTAACTTATACAGAATAATCCAAAAGCTATTATTGTTTTTATAAAGGAATTATTACACCCTGCTGGATCTTACAGTTTTTCCAAACATGTCTTTTAAACCAAAATTGGATGATAGTGATACTTTGGTATCGCTCCTGCTGTTTATGTGGATTCAAAAATGAGTTCAGGATTTCGAGCTCGATGACTTTACAGAGTCACAACTTTGGCAAATTGATCAGCAATCGAACCCTACAATACTGTAAGTTGATCTGAGATTGCAAAAACCAAGGGGTAGTATTGTGTTCATTGGGGTCGGGTTTAATGAAATTTAACCGTAAGAAATCCACTCGGTTGAGGTTACTTAATACTTAATGTCCAATAAGTCTTCCCCAACTTGAATGATACCAGTATTTCCTTCAGGAGACACTTGCTCTGAATATTATTTACGAAAGTGGTATTTTTGTTGGTAAATAATTATTTTAGTTAATTTATATTCCTTAAAGCTCCGTCTGTCTGTCTGTATGTCACGAAGACATTTAGTTTTTTGACACAGTAAAAATTAGTCCCAAAAATTTCAATGTCCATATGAAATCTAATTTTAGAAAAGCCTCTTGCTGTATTTTTTATGGATGTTCTATAATTCCGACATTAATGGCTCTACCACTTTGTCCTATATAACAAGCACAAAGAGTTGTTATAAGATACTTTGTAATTTAAAAATCCAAAGTTTTATTAAATTCTTATCGTTGTCATTGAATTTTGAATGATACGAAGAGAAGCATATGCATCTGCGAATTTATGTTTCTGTTTTTTGACCTAAGAAAGTTTATCGTGAAATTAAAAAAATAAAAAAAATATTAAAAAATCGTGTGTATAAATATTGTATGTACTTTAATGACACTTGGGAAGATCAGCCTTTCTTTGCGTAACACACATGAAGTGCATTTTATTTAACAAAATGTACAATAATTGTTATTGTTCGTCTTATATCAATGGCCTGTGAACGAAAGAGGTCAAAAAATAGCAATAAAACGGGAAAATGGCCGATTGTAGAAATTCGTAGAAACGTTTCTCTCTTGTTAAAAACGTCCTCAATGACGCCAATTGTTTCTTAACGGAAGTAACTATTCTTGTTATGTACATTTACACTTTTCTATATATGATTGACGTAAAAGATGTAGTAAAACAGTAATTGTGAATGAAAATTAATAACAAAGAACTATACGGACGACCCAGTAACCCCAAATCAATTAATAATAAAAAATTATTTATTTACTATCTTTATTTATTTGGTTTAATACCTATTTTGTGTTGGGAAATTTATTTTATTTTTTTGCAACTCTTGGCGCTATAGATAAATAATTTATTTGTTTTCTGAAATTTTGCAATAAACAATTTGACCTCTTGTGTAGCTAATCTAAAGATAGTAAATTTTCTTTTCCAAATAAAACTTTGTTTCTCAAAATATGTCATAAGGAACTACATAAATTAAAAGAAAATGTAAAAAAGATTAAAAATGAAAAATATATTTAAACGCCTTTATTTATTGTAACAGTGGTATAATATGTTGGATTCATTAGTCTCAAAGAATCAATTAACATCAAGGAAAAATCTTAAGTCTATCTTACAGTTAGACCAGGAAAGAGACATAACGGATAACCATCAACTGCAAGTTGTGATATTTTGGCACCAGACCGCGTAGCTCAGTAGCGCAACATCTAGTTATAACAGTGGGATAATTTTGATATTAATTTTCATAAAATTAGAATTGCCTCGATAGAGAGTTCGAGGGGCGAATGACTGTGAGGATAGATGTGGTGTAGGGGTGGAGGTAGTTTTGAAGATGCACCAATGTGTGGTGGGTAGTTTTGGGAGTGGGGATGCTGAACATGCGAATGGGGTAAAAGTTTGAGTTGTGGACGGAGGTAATATTGGAGATGACGTCAATCGCACCTCGAAAAATCACCCCCAGTGTCACACAACCTCAACTTCACCACCAGTTTTGGAGGCAACCCCACCTACAAACCACAAAAAAAATTGTGACTCAATGTTCTCCTATTCCAACCTACTTTTTACACTTATCCCGTCCCCACACCACCACTCACCCCACTTCGTTGCTATTCCATCCTCATCGCCATTCCCACCTCCAGCACCACCTCCACCCTCGGACTCCACGTCTCATTTTGTAGAGGATTATATCAAAATAAATCGCTTATTGAGGATATTAATGAAAAATCGATTATTTTTAATTTCTTTTTTCAATTTGTTGTTTTTTTTTTTTTTTCATGTAAATTATAAATACTTTGAGCATATAAAGTCCGAAAACTTCTAAAAATATTGATTTTTTTATTTTTGAAATTCTTATCATAAATCTTGCATAGCATGGAACAATTTAAAAAAAGGATCATGCAGATTGGTCCATTTCTCGATTTTTTAGACCCAAAAAAAAAAACTTGGTGACTATTATTCTTCATATATAATTACCTTTTTTGTACCCTTTGAAATGTAATTCTTAATTCACTTCTTTCACTGCAATTTTTACAGCCTTAAAAACAACAAATCGCCATTGTTTTAAGTAAAATAGAAATAGAAACTAACAACCCTAATATTCACAAAAACTTCTAGTTTTAATGGCTGACAGTTTTAATGCAATGTTAGACATCAAAGAATGGCGTCACTGCAAAATAATATCACAATTCTTGATACAGAGCCAGGCATTCACTATAATTTTGTGAACAAATACAAATTATAGAATAATGCCTGAGTATTCTGTAGAATATCGTATTATACAAAATTCTAATTGTAAATATTATTCACAGACAATTTATTTGTGAATATTTTCACATATAATTATATTAAAATGACAGTCATAATAAATGAGTTTATTTTTCGACGTACTTGTTTACGCTCCTCATCAATATTATTTTGTCGTCGTTATCAGTTAGTGTGGAAGGTTTTGCGAGAGTTTATTTTAAATTCAGACTGGAGTCTTCGTTATCGAATTATGATAACCGTGTCGTCTGTACAATTTATCAATGGAAAGGAGTTTAGTTTGGTGCCTGCCACCAATCGTGAGCCTCCTGTTGAACTGATACAATTTCTGTAGTCATACACTTACTTTATTATATATTACTCGTTCGTTGTTCGACTCGTCAAGACATCACATCGTGTTATTTGTTGGTTTATATTTTTTTTTGTGAATTTGCAAAAAAGGAAGTTTAAAACGATACTTTTATTAAGTTTTTGTTACTTTCGAGTGGAATACATTTTGCAAAAGTGTGTGACAAAGTGCCTTCAGGAAATATGAAAGGTAATTCAGTAGTCTGAACCTATCAAACATTTATTTATTATTTTTTTAATAAATTCATAATCGAATAACAAAAAGTAATGTAGTAAAGTAATAAAAAAATAATCAATTGAAGTTTAGATTATACGAGGGTAGGCTGCAGTTGCCCCTGGCGAATTTATGATTTATGATTACAATTACAATAATGAAAAGACCACCCCTTAACTTAGTTTTTCCTCTTCTAGCAGGAGATAGAGGGTGGAGGTGGTATTTGAAGTGAGTGTGGTGTAGCGTTTGGGGAGGTGGTGGTGGTGAGAGTTGGTATTGGTTGAGGTGACTAAAAGCTAAGAATAAGAATAGAGAGTGGGGTGGTGGGGTGAGTAGGGTGGTGGTTGGGAGTGAGGTAAACAGTATTCTTAATCTTAACGGTTTCGCCACCCCCAATATCCAACCTACCACCACCACCACTCCACCCACTACATCACCCTCCCTTCTAAAACCACCTCCACCCTCTATCTCCTGCTCAAAGCACTCAATCTTCAGAAAACACGATTCAGATGATACGAATAAGTAAATGGGTGGTTTTGTTGGTCTATTTTTCACGGCCAAAAAAAAAAAAAAACAAGAGACCATGATTATTAAATTACCCTGTCGTCTTCTAGATGATTCAAATTTCCCAAAAGTTGTACACTAGTTAAAGTATCAATTTTTTTGTGGTTTTCGAATTTATTTATTATATCATTAAAATTATTTTTTCTTAAACTCGTCGAGCGCTTTTTACATTTTGTAAAAACTAATATTTACTTCGTTATTGATTAAATTTCGTTGCTATCAATTTAGGACAATTAAAATTACGATTAATTGGTGCAACATTATCATTAAAAAAAAAATTGTTTTCTACCAAACCGAGCCCCATTTCGAAAAATGTCTACACGTTCTTGAAGCCAAAAACTCAACGTCTGAATTTTATGGTACATTAGGTACTTAAATTTTAGAACAAAAATAAAAATCTTTTAAGATGAAATCTAGTTCAGTGGCCCAAACACGGGCACGTATCGTAAATCAATAAATTTAGAATATGGGGGTCACTTTTGGGGGGCAAATTAGAAAATTCAAACATGTCGTGTGACATATCAAATTAAAGGGCTTGTTGTTAGGATCTCAAATTTATATTCTTTATAAATTTAAATTAATTTCAACAATAAGATTAGAATTTAAAAAAAAAAAAAAAACAGAAAATAGTTCTTTACTTTTAGATTACATACGTACATTTTTGTAACGATTCTGTAATGCACACACCCTAATTATTTTGTTATCCTTCCTTGAAACTAATTGCAATTATCATAAAATTTATTCGCAATTATCAACTAATTAATATTAATACTTGTATTAATTTCAAGATAACATAGTAATCTCATTCCAATAAACAGAATTTTGTTTCGACTGCAAATTTGAATGCTTTCGGTTTAGTGATATGATAAAACATAAAATTGGGTCATTTCAAAAAAAAAAATCTTTACTAAATTCTACAACAGAGATAAGGGAATCTTTATGTATATATATTTAGGATGAAAGATTTAATTTGGTTTTTTCAAATTTAAAAAACCACTATTTTTGAAAAGTGGAAATAAATCTTTAAGTATTTGAAATTGATGAAAATCTCTACTATTTTTTCCCCTGTTAAATATTGTAGTAAAAACATTTAAAAATTACATAAACTTTCTTCCAAAAACAAAAGGAAAGTTTCTATAATTTTTGGAATTTTTTGTTTTTCGTTTTACAAAAGAATTCTGCAGCTCTGTCACATTAATTAAAGGAATTTCAGTTGATGTAAATGGATTCGATTTTATTGATTAACTACCCCATTTCACCCCAGAAATTTCTATCGAAAATTAATTCAATTTTTTTTTTTTTGAAATTACTGTGATGGTATTGTCAAAGAACTCGATTAACTGATTTGGAAATCCATTTGACGAGACTGTCGGAAAGTCATTTTTCTACATTTCCATCAAAATCCAATCATTTCCATGTCAACTTGCGACGAGATCGTGGCGCGGACAATAATTTGCTATTTGTAGAGATGCGGGCGTGTTAGAAATTATAAACACGAGCTTTTTATACATTTCCTGCTATTTATATTATACATTCTTGAAATAACAGATGAGAAAATGCATATTATGTCCCATAATATTATACCACCTTACGACATTACGTACCACATTTTGCTTATTTATTATTATCAATTCATGGCCACCACGATTTAAGTTCGTTGTCAGTATTGCTAATTAGCAATAATGCACGTACGTACGAAGGTCTGTTTAATAAACATTTGCAACTTTGACGCCTGCAAAGTAAAAGACCTTGCATCTTCACACTCATTTATTGAATTTAATTTAAAGAACAATAGAAATAGATGATCTGGTGAACTTCGTATCACCTACAGTTTATTTGATTGGAACTTTTGATCAATCCTAAATCAACCTTCCAACTCTTCCAATTCAAATTCAAATCTGCCAAATCTATACCTTGAGAATTTTAAAATATTGGTTTTGAGCTTAACTTCCACGTGTATTGCAATAGGTTATGGTAGAGGGTGGGTGTGTGTACATTTACATGACCCCCACATCCCGTACCCTAACCTTTCCTAACATTTATATTCGTAGACTATTAATTATTCTATATCTAATCTATAAGTATTTCTTTTTCTAATGAGATATTTTCCACTTCTTTGTCCCATTATTTGTGATAAAATATTTTAAAGTCGATAATTCATAGCCACCTTCTAAACGGCAGGTTAATTATTGCAATTTACTTTCATTAGAGTTGTACAATAGTTGGAGAAAAATCGTGACCAAAGATAAAGTGCATACCTACCTATTAAATATATCCAAGTCTGTGGTAATGTATTGTACGAACGTTTGGCACATAATTCCATCTGAATTCCTTTGCATCTCTCTCAAGGCGCAAATGTTTGAACACATTAAAAACAAACACGCAAAATAATAATTCTAATGCTCTGGAAGGCTTTTATCTTATTAAAATTATATGTCCCGAACGCTAATAATAAACTTTAATGGGTTTTCAGTTAAAATATAACAGATCTGCTTCTTGAGGGTAAATAACTTTTAATTAACACACCTAGGGAGTTTATCTATAAAACTCAATAAACAACTTGCTTTAAAACATGGATTTTTTAATTATTTCTACAACCACTTATTTTTTTATAAAAAAAAAATTATAAATAATCACCCATATCTGAAGAAACAATTATTTTCATCATGTTTTCATTAGTCACGTATTTACTTGGGGGGGGGGCCTACACTTCCTTCCCAAAATGACACTCTTACACTTTACCCTCTAAAAGTTTGTGACAAAAAAAATGTTTCTACACCCGCAAAGAGAACAGGAATTTTTGTGCAATCTTTCCCTAGATATTCCCAAAATCTGCATCCAAATCAACATGACAAAAGATTATTTGTATCTCCTCAAAAAGGGCAGGAATTTTTGTGCGATCTTCCTCTCTATCTTCCCAAAATCTGCATCCAAATCAATATCTCAAGAAAGAAATCAAGATTATCTTTATATATCCTCAAAGAGGGAGGGAATTTTTGAGCAATCTTCCCCTACATCTCCCCAAAATCTGTAACCAAATCAAAATGGCAAAAGATTATCTGTATCTCCTCAAAGTGGGCAGAAATGTTTGTGCAATCTTCCCCTCTATCTTCCCAAAGTATGCACCTAAATCAGTGTGACAAAGATTATCTGTACATATCCTCCAAGAAGACAGGAACTTTTGTGCAATCTTCCTCTTCATATTCCCAAAGTTTGCACCTGAATCAAGGTGACAAAATAATATTTTTTCATCCCCAAAAGAGTGGGAATTTTCGTGTTACTTCCTCTTCCTCATGCTTCCCAAAATCTGCATCCAAATCAACATGACAAAAGGTTATTTGTATCTCCTCAAAGAGGGCAGGAATTTTCTGCAATCTTCTTCTCTATCTTCCCAAAATCTGCACCTAAATCAATGTGACAAAAGATTATTTGTATATTCTCAAAGAGGGGGTGAATTTTTGTATAATCTTCCCCTTCATCTTCCCAAAATCTGCATCCAAATGAAT
Organism: Agrilus cyanescens; assembly: GCA_947389935.1. Taxonomy (NCBI): domain Eukaryota; kingdom Metazoa; phylum Arthropoda; class Insecta; order Coleoptera; family Buprestidae; genus Agrilus; species Agrilus cyanescens. The sequence goes on from OX376709.1 coordinate 26,108,718, forward strand.
ATGACAAAAGATTATCTGTATATCCTCAAGGAGGACAGGAATTTTTGGGAAATCTTCCCCTTCATCTTCCCAAAGTCTACACCTGAATCCATGCAACAAAAAAATGTTTGTACATCCCCAAAGAGGATAGGAATTTTTGTGTAACTTCCTCTTCCTCATGCTTCCCAAAATCTGCATCCAAATCAATATTTCAACAACTAAATCAGGATTATTTGTATATATCCTCAAAGAAGGAGGGATTTTTTGAGCAATCTTCCCCTTCATCTCAACATGACAAAAGATTATCTGTATCTCCTCAAAGAGGACAGGAATTTTTGTGCAATCTTCTCCTCTATCTTTCCAAGGTCTGCACCTAAATCAGTGTGACAAAAGATTATTTGTACGTATGTTCTCAAAGAGGGGGTGGATTTTTATATAATCTTCCCCTTCATCTCCCCAAAATCTGCATCCAAAGGAATATGACAAAAGATTATCTGTACATATCCTCCAAGAGGATAGGAACCTTTGTGCAATCTTCCACTTCATCTTCTCAAAGTCTGCGCCTAAATCCATGCGACAAAAAATGTTTGTACATCCCCAAAGAGGATAGGAATTTTTGTGTAACTTCCTCATCCTCTTGCTTCCCAAAATCTGCATCCAAATCAACATGACAAAAGATTATCTGTATCTCCTCAAAGAGGGCAGGAATACTGTTTATAATCTTCCCCTCTATCTTCCCAAAGTCTGCACCTAAATCAGTGTGACAAAAGATTATTTGTACGTATGTTCTCAAAGAGGGGGTGGATTTTTGTATAATCTTCCCCTTCATCTCCCCAAAATCTGCATCCAAATGAATATGACAAAAGATTATTTGTATATCCTCAAGGAGGACAGGGAATTTTTGGGCAATCTTCCCCTTCATCTTCCCAAAGTCTACACCTGAATGCATGCAAAAAAAAGTTTGTACGTCCCCAAAGAGGGTAGGAATTTTTGTATAATTTCTTCTTCCTCATGCTTCCCAAAATCTGCATCCAAATCAATATTTCAACAAATAAATCAGGATTATCTGTACATATCCCCAAAGAGGGCAAGAATTTTTGAGCAATCTTTTCCTTAATATTCCCTCAATCTGCATCCAAATCAACATGACAAAAGATTATCTGTATCTCCTCAAAGAGGGCAGGAATTTTGTTTATAATCTTTTTCTCTATCTTCTCAAAGTCTGCACCTAAATCAGTGTGACAAAAGATTATTTGTACGTATGTTCTCAAAGAGGGGGTGGATTTTTGTATAATCTTCCCCTTCATCTCCCCAAAATCTGCATCCAAATGAATATGACAAAAGATTATCTGTACATATCCTCCAAGAGGATAGGAACCTTTGTGCAATCTTCCACTTCATCTTCTCAAAGTCTGCGCCTAAATCCATGCGACAAAAAATGTTTGTACATCCCCAAAGAGGATAGGAATTTTTGTGTAACTTCCTCATCCTCTTGCTTCCCAAAATCTGCATCCAAATCAACATGACAAAAGATTATCTGTATCTCCTCAAAGAGGGCAGGAATACTGTTTATAATCTTCCCCTCTATCTTCTCAAAGTCTGCACCTAAATCAGTGTGACAAAAGATTATTTGTACGTATATTCTCAAAGAGGGGGTGGATTTTTGTATAATCTTCCCCTTCATCTTCCCAAAATCTGCATCCAAATGAATATGATAAAAGATTATCTGTATATATCCTCCAAGAGGATAGGAACTTTTGTGCAATCTTCCACTTCATCTTCCCAAAGTCTGCGCCTAAATCCATGCGACAAAAAAATGTTTGTATATCCCCAAAGAGGATAGAATTTTTTGTGGAACGTCCTCTTCCTCCTGCTTCCCTCAATCTGCATCCAAATCAACATGACAAAAGATTATCTGTATCTCCTCAAAGAGGGCAGGAATACTGTTTATAATCTTCCCCTCTATCTTCTCAAAGTCTGCACCTAAATCAGTGTGACAAAAGATTATTTGTACGTATATTCTCAAAGAGGGGGTGGATTTTTGTATAATCTTCCCCTTCATCTTCCCAAAATCTGCATCCAAATGAATATGATAAAAGATTATCTGTATATATCCTCCAAGAGGATAGGAACTTTTGTGCAATCTTCCACTTCATCTTCCCAAAGTCTGCGCCTAAATCCATGCGACAAAAAAATGTTTGTATATCCCCAAAGAGGATAGAATTTTTTGTGGAACGTCCTCTTCCTCCTGCTTCCCTCAATCTGCATCCAAATCAACATGACAAAAGATTATCTGTATCTCCTCCTCATGTAACAACTGTTAATATTTTAAACCGATCAAAAGAAATCAAATAATTTATCACATAGTTGTTTGTGAAAACTGTTAGTTAAGTATGGATATGCTGTAATTGAGCCATTTTGACACGAGAGAGTATTTTTGGTTTTTATTACACAACAATAATTTCTTTTTTTTGTAAAAAGTGGTTCATTATGATAAATCGTTGTTTACGATGAATATCTCACTTGGGAATGTCACTTTAGACGATAATGTAACAAAATGAGATAAACATTAAGAAATTTTATTGTGGTCATTTGCAAACTGCAATAGCCACAACATCCAGCATATAAATCTTTGAAATCTGTCATCGTATTCCACCCTAATAACACTTACCTAATCTTAATGGTCACAATCAGAACCACAACATTTTATTTTCTGAAATATAACATTTTGTTCCTCCATTTTGAATTCTTGAAATCCGCAATTTTGAGTTCTGGAAATCCGCCATTTTCTTGCCTCCTGGTAACCTCAAGAACCCTTTTTTCTTCCCTTGATTATCGCAATCAGAACTAGAGAAAGTAGGTCATCTGTCATACTCAACTTCATGAATTATTTAAAGTCAAATGTACCCAAAAGTCTTCACTTCCTTTTCCGTTTAGAACCCACGTGAAAATGAACTTTTAGGGCAGGTCGTGAACTACAGTGGTGGTATATATTATAACCTAACCTAACCCAGCTTTGCTGGTGTAATAATCAGAGTAACTGGTTGAAGAACAGAAAGCCTGAGGTTGGACGTGCAAGTTAAATTGGTTAAGTGAGGTTATGTGTGATAATACTCTGTTGGATTGATTAATCCAAAAGCCTTCAACGCTGAAGAAAAAAACGAAATATTCAGAAAAACTGGATGGTCGTTCCACAATTTTCTGGGATTTGAGGTGACCAAGACCAGACGACCCAGTTTTCTGGAATTGTCCCAGTTTTCAGGTAAAGATCTTCCTGTCCCCAAAAAGCGTCTTGGATTTGGGTATAATTTCCATGTTGACGATTTTTATTTTTCCTTTTCTGGTGTAATATAAACCTTCTGACCCTTTTTTTGGGCCCTTTATGGATCTGGTCACCCTGCTTAATATTTTTGTGGTGGGCTGCAGTTGTACCAGGACCGGATTTAGTTACAAGAGGTCGTCTTCGTGTTTCTTGAGGGCGCCATAATGTAGATGGTAATTGTAGAAAGCGTCCAGTTTTTGCGCCGTACGTGATTCTTCTCCGGTCGCGCGATAAGAAAAAATCGAGTATCATCTTGACATTTCAAAGATACTGCTCGTAATTTTTGAGCATTGTTGCCGTTGCCACGGTCTTTTCCTCGTATTGTTGCTATCGAAAAGGCGCAGTCACGGTCTGTGGCGTCGCGTCTCGCCACACCATATACAGGACGGCCCAAATTTATTTATTTCTGATGTTATTGACGACCATGAAAAAAAATCTGAGTACGCCACTGGATTACCCGTGGAAAAGTGCCTAATGAATGTGTTTACAGAATTTTTATATAGTGCTAAATAAAAAAGTTATGGGTAATTTTTGATACAGCCAAAAAACCAAAAGTACTAAAGATAACGTCATGTGGTTTTTTTTTTTTATTAAAAATTTCTCAAAAATTGAGTCTATCACATCTAAGACGATTTTGCTGTATTGAGCCAAGAAATACTTTTATTCCTCAATTTGGGCCACCGTGTACATGCATATACATCGTAGGGCCGTTGTTGCCAAGCCATTTTTATGACGATATTTTTGTATTATAAAGGCGCCTTTCGAAAAGAGAAAAGTGTTCCTTTTTATAGTACCACGAACTGCCAAATCGCGACTTATGGCTTAAAGACAAATTTTCCATGCAGATAAAAACTATGGGACACAATAACCATGAAAGAGCAAAGGAGGTGCCTTTATTTACGGATTAGATTTTTTCAAAAAAATTGACCATCATAATTGTGATATATTGATATTGGAATTTTGTTTATTTTGTTGGTCGTTCTGGTTATTTTGGGATAATGATTGCACAAATAACGGTACTTAATGGTGGCAACACCGTCAGATCTTTTGGTGTGGCAAAACTGAGATAAATCGGAACTTTCACTGACCTTTATTATTCAGGTCCTTTAAAGCGAGAAATGCACCATAATTTATTTTGGGTTGCACTTTTTTACTTAAGTGGCCAACGCAGATAAATGCCTTTAAATTAAATGCAAGAGGTAATGGTATGCATACATGTACATATGCATGCGTTTTACGTTCGATTGTAACCGTTAATTTCTCGCGAATTTTCAACGTTCATTATTATTGTTATTATTATTATTATTATTCGTAATAACGAAAGTCGAAGCGATTGCCAAATTCCAAAAGAAAAAGAAAACACATTGGCGTCACTTAAACTGGCCTTAAACCGTCTAAAATTTCGAAATTCTTAAGAACAACACATTAAAGTTTTCTATTTCAGTTGGTAACACTGTTTTTATGAATCTGACAGAATTGAGAACAGGAAATAGGATATGCGCACGCGCAATTTTTTTTTGTTTCTTTGACTCAAAGGAGACGGTAACTTACTTTTTGATATATTTTTTTAAGAAATAAATTTTCGTACTATCTAATGTAACTTAAATAAACTTTTTAGTTCGTTTTCAAAAAAAAATCGCCAAGTTTAATAATGTTTTCCAAAATAAAATAAATAAAAAAGAAGCCGGTTTATTCTAGTCTAGAAAACTGTTTTATATTGTACAGATTTGTATGGGAAATCCCACAAGTCAATCTCGTTATTGACTAGTTATGTCCAATGTACGTACTTAGGAACCCATAAGGTTTCTAATTAAATCTGTCACCTGAAAGGTCTTGGAACAATTAGATAAACACATTTTTTTTTTCTAGTTACTCATAGTTATATATAAAGAGGAAAAAAAGGGCGAGAAAATTATATTGTTTTGTTAATAAAAAATTGTTATTTTTGTTAAACACATAGATGCTGAAAGGCAAAAAAAAATAAAAAGTGTTTTTTTTTTTTGTTGAAAGCTTAAGCTCGAAATAATTACATATAGCAAACCCTCCAGCCAGTAAAAGGTAAATCTGAAACACATGAAGCAGCATCCAAGAAAGAGAAAAAAGACAAGAAACTGTATTAACAGAAATCAGAATAAAACAGTAGCATCCAAAAGAATAAAATACAATAAAAACAGAAAATAAATAAATACAGCAAACCTCTAAATCAACAAGATACAATAGAAACAGAATTTAAAAAAAAAACAACGTCCAAAAAAGAAAGATAGCAACATCCATAAAAATTATAGGAGCATCCAAAAGAACAGAATACAATAAACACAAAAAATAAACAAATACTGCAACATTTAAAAGAACAGGGCATTGTAGAAACACAATTTAAACAATCATAATTCTTTGCAATCATAGAAACGTCTAAAAAAAAAAACAAGAATTGGAAATTATACAACGATAGCAACGTTGAACAGAAGAACAAACAGCATGAAAAAACATTAATCAAACTAATACAGCAACATCCAAAAGAACAACAGATAGTCAACAGCAGAAAGTGAAAAATCAGCAACGTCCAAAAATAGCAAAAAACAACGTCCAAAGGAACAAAACACGGTGGAAGCAATTTTTAAACAAGTGTAACGTCCAAAAGAACAACAGGCATTCAACAATAGAATGTGAACGAAAATAGCAACATCCAAAACAGCATAAAGCAGTAAAAATCAGAAATGTATCAAATACAACAACCTCCGAAAGAACAAAACACAGCAGAAGCAGAATTTAAACAAACATAACATCGTCCAAAAAAAACAAAACACAATAGAAACAAAATTTAAACGAACAAAAACGCAGTAAAAAATGAAAAATAAACAAAGGCAGCAACTTTCAATAGACCAACTGACAGAGAAAAAGACAGCAATTAAGCAGATACAGTAACATCCAAAAGAACAAAACAAAATTTAAAGAAACATAAAATCGTCCAAAAAAAATAACGCGGTAAAAAATTTAAATTAAACAGACAGCAACTGCCAAAAGAACAAAACACACTTGAAATAATATTTAAACAAGTGTAACGTCCAAAAGAACAACAGGCATTCAACGATAGAATGTGAACGAAAACAGCAACATCCAAAACAGCATAAAGCAGTAAAAATCAGAAGTGTATCAAATACAACAACCTCCGAATGAACGAAACAAAGTAGAAACAGAATTTAAACAAACATAACATCGTCCAAAAAAACATTAAACAACTAAAGTTACACAAAGACAGCTTCATCAAAATGATTATCAGAGAGGAAGAGACAGAAATTTAACCAATACAGCAACGTCCAAAAGAACAAAACACAATAGAAACAAAATTTAAACGAACAAAAACGCAGTAAAAAATGAAAAATAAACAAAGGCAGCAACTTTCAATAGACCAACTGACAGAGAAAAAGACAGCAATTAAGCAGATACAGTAACATCCAAAAGAACAAAACAAAATTTAAAGAAACATAAAATCGTCCAAAAAAAATAACGCGGTAAAAAATTTAAATTAAACAGACAGCAACTGCCAAAAGAACAAAACACACTTGAAATAATATTTAAACAAGTGTAACGTCCAAAAGAACAACAGGCATTCAACGATAGAATGTGAACGAAAAAAGCAACATCCAAAACAGCATAAAGCAGTAAAAATCAGAAATTTATCAAATACAACAACCTCCAAAGGAACGAAACAAAGTAGAAACAGAATTTAAACAAACATAACATCGCCCAAAAAAACAAACGTGGTAAATAACTAATATTACACAAGGACAGCAACATCTAAATGACTAATAGACAGGAAAAGACAGAAATTAAGCAGATACAGTAACATCCAAAAGAACAAAACATAGTTGAAATAATATTTAAACAAGTGTAACGTCCAAAAGAACAACAGGCATTCAACGATAGAATGTGAACGAAAAAAGCAACATCCAAAACAGCATAAAGCAGTAAAAATCAGAAATTTATCAAATACAACAACCTCCAAAGGAACGAAACAAAGTAGAAACAGAATTTAAACAAACATAACATCGCCCAAAAAAACAAACGTGGTAAATAACTAATATTACACAAGGACAGCAACATCTAAATGACTAATAGACAGGAAAAGACAGAAATTAAGCAGATACAGTAACATCCAAAAGAACAAAACATAGTTGAAATAATATTTAAACAAGTGTAACGTCCAAAAGAACAACAGGCATTCAACAGCAGAAAGTGAAAAAAACAGCAACGTCCAAAAGAAACAAAACGCGGTAAAGAACTAAAATTACACAAAGACAGCAACATCTAAATGACTAACAGGAAAAAAACAATACAGCAACGTCCAAAAGAACAAAGCACAGTAGAAACAAAATTTATACTCTTAAAACATAAAGACGTCCAAAAGAACAAGACGCAGTAAAAAATTAAAATTAAACAAAGACAGCAACACCCAAAAGAACAAAACACAGTAGAAACAGTATTTAAACAAACGTAAAACGTCCAAAAAAAAACAAAACGCTATAAAAATTAAACTGTGACAGCAACGTCCAAATGAGCAACAAGCATTCAACAACAGAAAGTGAACAAAAACAGCAACATCCGAAACAACAGAAGACAGTAAAAAGCACCAAATTAACAAATACTGCAACATCCAAAAGAGCATGAGCCAGTAAAACACAGAAAAATTAACAAATAGAGCAACTTCCAAAAAACGAAGCACATTAGAAACAGAATTTTGACAACTTTAGCATCGTCCAAAAAAACAGAAGGCAGAAATTATACTACGACAGCAACATAGGAAAGACGAGCAGACCGGAAGAAACAGTAATTAAACTAATACAGCAACATCCAAGAGAACAGCAAGCAGTCAACAACAGAAATTTAGCAAATACAGCAACACCCAAAAGAACAAAAGGCAATTTTATACGTATTTAACTACACTGAACCCCTCAGTGCATAAAATTTACTCGTACCTTAACGATTTGTTCACATATTATTTTTGACTTTCTCAATATTTTCTTCATTCCACCATAACGATTTGGTTATTTTTTTTTTTTTCTTTTTGTGAAATCGTACCTTTTGCATTTAGGTCGACTGTGTAGGTATGTGATATAAAAGCCTAGTGTTGGTTTTTACAAAAAAAAAAGACCAGAATGCCGCTAGCTGTGTTGGGTTGAAACATGGATATTCTTGTCGCGACAGCTGGCAAATGCAACCAGAGGATGCTACCCAGTCTAAACATGTCACGCGACATCATTATTTATTATTCTCACAACAATGAAAACAACAACCAATCCATGTTATTATGATTGCTTGCTAACAATGTTTAATTGCAGATTGTTCACTTTCAGCCTCAATTTTACTGTTAACATCATCTTCTTAATTAGAAGATTTGGTAATTATGTACAATAGCTTAGTCCATTTCTATTTTTTTTTTTTTGAAAAAAAAAGTATGTCGTAGAGTTCGTCATGCTGATCAAGAATGTGTATATATGTTGGGCGCGGAAACCGCCCCTTCATGGTGTTTTTGAGCTTCTTCATTTCGTGTATTTGTCTTCATGTAGAAACACCCATCCTGAACCGTAACCTATTGCAATATACAGGACATTATTACGACAGTTTTTTGTATTTTTTTTGAAGCTCAAAGCCAGTATGAAGATGTCATAAAATACAAAAAAAATGTCGTAAAACTTCGGTGTGTATTGCAATAGGTTACGGTTCAGGATGGAATTATTCGTGAACTGTTTTCACATTTACATTCCTACTAATGTTATGCTGTATTTGAAAGAGTATTCGTCGTGTATTTCTCTTATGCAAGAGAATGCTAACTTTTTCGAGAGTACCAAACGTACCTGTCTTTGATTTATCAACGTTCTACTTTAATTTTTTTGTTTGCTCTCGAAGTAAAAAATCGAAACGTTCTCATTAATGTAAATGAGTTTCAACATGTTGAACATGGGCATTACTCGTTCAACTAACGGTTACGAAATGTCATTCATTCATTCAGCCAGCCGACTGACTACTAAGAAATCCAATTCTATCGAATAGTCAACGAAACCGAAACGCGGATGAAAGTAGAGCTTCGTTTGAGTTCCGCTAACCTACGCTAACACACGACGCCTACTCTGGCCGACATATTCACTTCGAATTTACATAATCGCGTGTAAATGTCCTGCCAATTGCCGTTTTGTCTTCATGTTGATTGCTTATGCCATTACGTAATGTCACGTCTAACGTATCCACGTTAAATGTTAGGGACTTTCCCTGTTTTGTCACCAATGAGTAGGTACTTGATCAAATAATGACGACAATACCACTCATTGATTGTTATTAATATTTTTATTGTTGTTACTAAACTGACAACGAGTTAGTCGGAAGAAGATTCTTGCGAAAGATTCTTCTGCACCTGTTAACTTTGTTGCAATGTGCACTTGAATGAATGCAGTCGCTATGTGGGCTGAAACAATGAACGTTTGCAGCATGGATTCTAAGAACACATTTTTTTTAAACGGTTGAAACCGTTAAATAACAGTCGATTCTGACAAATTGTATACATACTTTGACCTATTTCAGCCATTTATAAACTAACTAAGAAGTAATTTGTTCTATTATCAATAAAATAGAAAAATCTAATACTATTTAAACGACTAGCTTACTTATGGTAACTCGAAAATAAGCAAACAATACAATCGAAGTTATTTAATTTTCTATGAAAAAAAAAATACAATTTAGAAGATGAAAATGTATGTCAAGTTAGGGACATCTTCATACCGGTTTTGTGTTTCAAAAAATATAAAAAAAAAATGTGGTTATCCTTACGTGAGTATTGCAATAGGTTATGGTAGAGGGTGGGTGTGTTTGCATTTACTTACCACACACCCCGTACCCTAACCTTTCCTATCATTTGTATTCGTAGACTAAGAATAACCGCTTTCAAACTTAAAAAAAGGAGAAAAAAAATATTAAAAAGAAAAATGTATTATTATTTTACGTTAAGTATCTGGTTTATTAAAATTTTAAAGTTGTAACAAATAAAATTTAATATTAATTTATAAAAGAAAATGTTTTGAAATGACTGTTGCATTTCAAAATAATGATACTAATCATGATTGTATAAATTTATAAAAAAAAAAAGAAAATAAATTAAAACATAATTAATAAAATAAAAGATATTTTAAGTAGTGAAGTAAACAAATGACAATACTTACATAATATAAAAAAAATCAAAGTTTATTAAAAATTCAAGATTTTTAAGAAAGCAATGTAAATTTAATAATAGAAGAACAACAAGAAGAAATTACTTAATTAAAATAAAAAAAATAGAAAACTAATATGGATATGGAGTGGCTTAGTACTTTGGTAAATGCTGTTTTTGAGTAGACATTGTTTATATCTCACTATAATTTAATTACAAACTTAATAGACTTTTAGTAATTTTAAAAATTCATTTTTAAAAAAAAAAAATGTTATTAGTATTTAATTAGTTTTAGTTTTAGAGTAGAATTTTTAGAATCTTATTTAATATAAAAATGAAATTGTAAATTTAAAAATTTGAAACACTGAGAATTGTTATTCCTGCTCTTCAGTATCTAAAAAATTAATATTTAAATCAAATAAAAAAATAATTTAAAATTTAAAAAATTGTATTGTACTCCAACAAATCATTACATTTAAATTATTTTATTTCGTTCTGTAATTAAATTTTTGAATATTGAAAACCATTAATAACTCTCTTCTCAGTGTAAGTTCCAAGTTCTTTTTTTTAAAAAAATAATATTCTATAAATTCTACTCTATAACTAAAACTAAATGAAATTTTAAATTACTAAAAGTCTAGTTCTTTTTTTATGAAATTATGTTTAATTCACTCACTTGGTCACAATTTCAATTGAAAAACAGCTTTTTCCAAAATATGTAGTAATTCCATATCCATATTAATTTTTCTTTTCTTTTATATCAATTAAATTTGCAACTTCCTTTTCTTCTTCTACTAGTTATTCTTTCACTTATATTATTATTATTTATTAATTTTTCTAACAGAGTATCTACATTTTGCCACTGCTTTACAACATTATTTAACAATCTTACTTTCTATGCTTATCTCTTAAAATTTACCTTCATTTTCTCTTATTTTCTTCTCGACTACTCTCAACATACTCGCATATTTCTTCGCACAAATCACGTATCTAAATTTCTTTTAAAAAGAGTTTAGCTCCTACCGGGATTTGAACTCACAACCTAGTGGTCGCCAATCTGTAGCGCTAACCGTGCAGCCACTGTGCCTCCCCTTTCACTTATATTATTACAATTCTATTGCTTTTTTAAAATCTTGAATTTTTGATAAACTTTAATTTTTCGTTAAAATATTTATTTTCTTCTCACGACTAAATATTTTCTATTTTATTAATTATGTTCTTCTAATTTTAATTTATTTGCTTTTTCATTACAAAATTTCTGTTGTTAAATTTTTAATGTCTAATCTAATAATAACAAATTCTCCACTCTTTGGATCTTTCAAATAAAATTTATTTTTTTATGCAATCATGATTATTAGTACATATTATAATTTTGGAATGCTACAGTCGTTTCAAAACATTTTTTTTTTAATCATTAAAATTAAATTATATTTGTTGCAACTTTATAATTTTAATAAACTACTTAACGTAAAATAATAATACATATTTTTTTTCTTTTTAACATACCTTTTTTTTAATATTCTTGGAAATTGTTTCAATTTCTAAATTTGTTACTTTTTTTTAACTGTATTGTAGACATCCTTGTATCATGACTATATTGTAACGACTTTTCTAGTTTAACTTATTTATTTAACGGATATTTATTTACAACTATTTATTTAACACTTAAACACTAATAGAATACTTAAACACTAATAACAATTCAACAACTTATTTATATGACCAGGAAAATGCGTATTTATATCACTCTGTATGTCGTAGTTCGGTATTTATGTTACTCGTTCGGAAGCTAACTGAAAACTGCTGTCACTGACCACGTCAACAAGTATTTATAGAGACGTAGAATAATTCCAGAAAGACCAGGAATGACCTACTAGAATTTACTCGAGCTCCTATTGTGTTCGTTTTATTTATGGCCTTGTTTATTGTCATCAAAGCGCCGACCGACGCCGGTATTGTTTGAACTCCGGTTATCTGCTCCCGGATCTCGTCGCCGCTCTCGCACACATACACGCTCGTTACAATATATTCTTGAACAGCATATTCAATTTTCAGGAAAATCGTTTGTTGGGAGACGTATCTATACAAATACCCAAGTTAGGTTAGGTTAGCTTTTTCACCCTCCCCCAACCCAACCTGAGGCTCCTTTTTTGTCATTAGACATATCTACGTAGTGACGAGCCGCCACTGATGAAAAAAGGATAATTTTCTTTCAGACAAACATTGCATTTTTTATCATTGTTGGTCGTCAATTCACCGAAAGCGTAATCGGCGCCAGAATAACTTTAAAAGTTTGAATTTATTGGTAAAATATGGGTCATACGTCTGCACGTGATATGATTGTGATAAAGAACGAAAAATACACAGAAACAAAGGAGAACCGTTTAACAGTGCCGCTAATAATGCAAATAATGATAATTATTGTTGTGACACATAGCAGGTGAAACTGTAAATTAACACGTTCTTATGCAAGCCAAATGTTTCTATATTTAAATTCACAAACAGATACAACATTGTTATTTTCTGATCAGTGATAAATGTTTATCGTAATATTATGTCACCGAAATAATGGATGTAATCTCTTTATTATAATTGTCGGACAAATACGGCGCTTTGTATTTAGTTTTAGTCGGTTTTATTTTATCTTGTTTACTTAACTTACATTATTCTACGAGGGGTGATCAATAAACTTACGATAGTACTTATAAGCACTACATTTTCACAACGCAGACACATGTCTCGCCGTTACTATTGTAGTGTTCGTAGGTTTATTAAATTTTTATTTACAAGGAACACAATTTATATATACTTATTTAATAATAACTACTTAAAAACACCATTAATTAATACGAAACTTAGCTTGCTATTTATTTACAACACTCACTTATATGCGCGTCTCTATTTATTTGTCTTTTCACTTCTAACACTGTCGATTTATTTCCGAAGTTACCACTGTCACGGTCAATTTATTACTAACTTACTCGGCGAACGTCTCTGTCACTTTTATAGCATCATAGAACAGTCAGGAAAAAGTCTGGAATATTCGAAAGATTGTTTACATTTTCGGCGAACCGCTTAATTACTTTCTTGGAAGGCAGGTACGAGACACACGCATGCAAATACACGCATACACTGCCGAGAGCCACCCGCGGCTAGTTGAGCCGCCGGCCCGCAACACATGCAAGTGTACCCGTTCGCTACACTATTGTGAAGCAAGGCCTGCGCGCTGATTACGTACTACTGTCGTAGTAGGCTCACAGCATAGGTGGTTACGTAATCAGCGCACGGGTCTTGTCTCACGATAGTGACGTCTCCAAAACTGCTGCTTATTATGTTTTACGTGGTGATCACCACGGCACCCATAGATCCAAAATGGCGGTTACTCCAAATCAACTCTTGGAAGACCGAAATCTATCCCACATGACTTCCTCGGTCCCATCGTGTCCTAACCATCTCGTAAACGATTTAAAAGAGGCTCTTATTGATACTTGCGGTGGATTCCAGTTCAAAGGGGTCTCTTTTGACTCCCTCTTCTCAAATTCGTATACAATTTCGTTTCCCTTTTCACATTTTTCAAAAGATAAAAAGTCTCAAAGTGAATATTATTTTTTCTGTTTTGCATCTTGATTGGCCCTTGTAGTGGACTATTTTGCTGGATTTATTTTAATTATTTATAGCATCAAAAACTGGATGACTACAAAAATTTTTTATTCATGAACATGCAGAGCACATGCTCAATGATCCTGGAGTTATTCAAATCTTTTTTTTTTTATAAACATGAAAAATACGTATATAGGAACATAGTTTGTTGTTGTTCTGCTAGTTAATGCAGTAATTCAGGCGTCAACTCACTTGTACTTTATTTTCACAAAATCGTGATTCACGGATTCAAAGATTGCATCATAAGACAAAAATGTACTTTTACATGCGGACGTTTTTTGCACGCGAGATTGCAATTCGTTAGTAGTATCAGTCACGAAAATTAAACACGTTTGAATAGTTGACGTATTATTATTTATTTATTTATTTATCGTAAGTTGAACATTCTACAGTGTACGACTTTGTTGCAAGAAACTAAGTAATTAATTACTCTACTTTTTATTTATACGTAGCACAATTATTAAATTCAGATAATATTTCAAACAAATATTGAATCATCCCTACGTACAGATTCCTCGGTCATTTTATCTCATTATTATTTTTTATTGGTGGTGCACTAAGCGGGATGGTAGAGGGATGAAGGTGGGAACGTTCTTATTGAAGTGTTGCATATTCGCCATCAACTAAATCTTCATCTCCTGAAAGTAGTCGTTTGATAAGGAGCCCGCTTTACTTTACGTCCGTCGATTGAACGACTCAATTGTTTTTGCAATTTGTTGCAAACATTTACCAAACCGTTTTAAATTTCCTTAAGGACGATAACAATAATATCGATGGTTACGCTTAAAATTACCTACTTCAAGAACAATTATTTCGATAAGAGAACAGGAGTAAGTAAATCCGTATCATTTATGAAATTGATTAAATGTTACGTGATAGTTTACTTCTATTTATTGCCTCACATTAAAACTTTAATTAAGTAAATCCACGATAAGAAACTAGTTGGACGTTTTCTTTGTTTGGAAACAAGTCAATTCGCTGTTGTTAACGTCTGGTGTAGGCACTAAAAACATTAAGCGTTTGTTAGAGATTAATTTCATTGCTGCAAGGGCTGCACGTTCCGAAGAACGGCTCTCCAATGTCCAAACGGTTCAAATCGCCAAAGAAACTATTAATTGGAGTAGTATAGATTCGTCGGTTCTGTGACACCAAATTGCCCAATTCGGACACTTGAGCGAAATTATTACTTCAAAGACTTTTTTGAAAATATTGTGTGAGGTAATTCGCAATAATTCGTGTCTGATGGGTTAATTAGAGCTGTATGTGACAAGATTTTCCAAAATACAGCGCAGAAAATACGAATAATTCGAAATTTTTAAATGGTTGTAACAAAATATCGCACAAAATTCAAAGACCATTGATAAAAGACATTAGAAATGAATCAAAATTATGAAAAATACATCTGTGATATAGACATTAATTAAGGACAGTTTTAATTGCATTAAGTGATATTTTATTTTTTTTTTTATTTTATTTTTTTTTTTTTATTTTTTTTATTTTTTTTTTTTTTTTTTTTTTTTTTATTTGTTTCTGTATAAAACACGATGTCCTTTTTTTTTATGCGAAAAATGCGAATTTATTGTAAATATACTAAAACCAACTAGATAACGTCGAGTTATTGGATTTCATACGTGATATGTTTACATAATTGAATATCAATTCTTACTACCCGGTTATCGGTCTATTATCGCCCCTTATCTCGTTATCAATTTACTGTTTAGTTAGTTTTTGCAAAGAAGCTTGGCGCCCACAATGAGCTCATGAAATGACATAGATAGAGACTCCAATGCAATACAAAGTATGTACCTACATATTCATTTTATTCGCTTGCTAAACCTACCATCATACATCCACACACAATATAATAAACAAATCACTACAAGTGTTAATAGTGTTATTAATATTGACTAAAAGTCATAAGAAACAAACTAAAAGTAATTAATTGATTAATTAAAATTGGAATTGTATACTGATTGCTTTGCTTTCTATTGTTCTAGATCTGGCAGCGATACGGAGCCTCCTAGATTCCGAAATCAATTCCGAAATTTGTCGGGGCTGTAACATGCCCTTCGACAAGGGTAAAAAAAGAAGACTGATTGATAACTGTGGTCACGAAAGATGCTATTCCTGTATGTTCACCAATGAAGCGTGTCCGTTGTGTCTGCAGAATTTGGAAGATGGTGAGTAACTGTTTCGATATTTCACTTGAAGGTTAATGTTTTTTATGCAAGGGCATAAATAATAGGGTTAGTGCAGTGTTTTAAGTTTTTCAGTGAGTAAAGACCTTTTTAACAAACAAAAAAAAAGTAGGGATAATTTAAAATTGATCCTTTTCATTCGGTTCTAGCCACGAGCTGATTCTTTTCATTCGGTTCTAGCCACAAGCTGATTCGTTCCATTCGGTTCTAGCCGCGATTTGATCGGATTTGTGTTCGGTTTCGGCCTCGAATTCATCCGCATCATTCGTTTTCAGCCACGAGTTGATTCTTTTCATTCGGTTCTAGCCACGAGATGGTTCGTTCCATTCAGTTCTGATCGCGATTTGATCCGTTTCGTGTTCGATTTCAGCCACTAGTTGATCCTATTCATTCGGTTCTAGCCACGAGCTGATTCTTTTCATTCGGTTCTAGCCACGAGCTGATTCTTTTCATTCGGTTCTAGCCACGAGCTGATTCTTTTTATTCGATTCTAGCCACTAGCTGATTCGTCCCATTCGGTTCTAGCCACGAGCTGATTCTTTTCATTCGGTTCTAGCCACAAGCTGATTCATTCCATTCGGTTCTAGCCGCGATTTGACCGGATTTTTTGTTCGGTTTCGGCCTCGAATTCATCCGCATCATTCGGTTTCAGCCACGAGTTGATTCTTTTCATTCGGTTCTAGCCACGAGATGGTTCGTTCCATTCAGTTCTGATCGCGATTTGATCCGTTTCGTGTTCGATTTCAGCCACTAGTTGATCCTATTCATTCGGTTCTAGCCACGAGCTGATTCTTTTCATTCGGTTCTAGCCACGAGCTGATTCTTTTCATTCGGTTCTAGCCACGAGCTGATTCTTTTTATTCGATTCTAGCCACTAGCTGATTCGTCCCATTCGGTTCTAGCCACGAGTTGATTCTTTTCATTCGGTTCTAGCCACGTGATGGTTCGTTCCATTCAGTTCTGATCGCGATTTGATCCGTTTCGTGTTCGATTTCAGCCACTAGTTGATCCTATTCATTCGGTTCTAGCCACGAGCTGATTCTTTTCATTCGGTTCTAGCCACGAGCTGATTCTTTTCATTCGGTTCTAGCCACGAGCTGATTCTTTTTATTCGATTCTAGCCACTAGCTGATTCGTCCCATTCGGTTCTAGCCACGAGCTGATTCTTTTCATTCGGTTCTAGCCACAAGCTGATTCATTCCATTCGGTTCTAGCCGCGATTTGACCGGATTTTTTGTTCGGTTTCGGCCTCGAATTCATCCGCATCATTCGGTTTCAGCCACGAGTTGATTCTTTTCATTCGGTTCTAGCCACGAGATGGTTCGTTCCATTCAGTTCTGATCGCGATTTGATCCGTTTCGTGTTCGATTTCAGCCACTAGTTGATCCTATTCATTCGGTTCTAGCCACGAGCTGATTCTTTTCATTCGGTTCTAGCCACGAGCTGATTCTTTTTATTCGATTCTAGCCACTAGCTGATTCGTCCCATTCGGTTCTAGCCACGAACTGATTCTTTTCATTCGGTTCTAGCCACAAGCTGATTCATTCCATTCGGTTCTAGCCGCGATTTGACCGGATTTTTTGTTCGGTTTCGGCCTCGAATTCATCCGCATCATTCGGTTTCAGCCACGAGTTGATTCTTTTCATTCGGTTCTAGCCACGAGCTGATTCTTTTTATTCGATTCTAGCCACTAGCTGATTCGTCCCATTCGGTTCTAGCCACGAGCTGATTCTTTTCATTCGGTTCTAGCCACAAGCTGATTCATTCCATTCGGTTCTAGCCGCGATTTGACCGGATTTTTTGTTCGATTTCGGCCTCGAATTCATTCGCATCATTCGATTTCAGCCACGAGTTGATCTTTTTCATTCGGTTTTAGCCGCGAGATGGTTCGTTCCATTCAGTTCTGATCGCGATTTGATCCGTTTCGTGTTCGATTTCAGCCACTAGTTGATCCTATTCATTCGGTTCTAGCCACGAGCTGATTCTTTTCATTCGGTTCTAGCCACAAGCTGATTCGTTCCATTCGGTTCTAGCCGCGATTTGATCGGATTTGTGTTTGGTTTCGGCCTCGAATTCATCCGCATCATTCGGTTTCAGCCACGAGTTGATCTTTTTCATTCGGTTTTAGCCGCGAGATGGTTCGTTCCATTCAGTTCTGATCGCGATTTGATCCGTTTCGTGTTCGATTTCGGCCACTAGTTGATCCTATTCATTCGGTTCTAGCCACGAGCTGATTCTTTTCATTCGGTTCTAGCCACGAGCTGATTCTTTTCATTCGGTTCTAGCCACGAGCTGATTCTTTTTATTCGATTCTAGCCACTAGCTGATTCGTCCCATTCGGTTCTAGCCACGAACTGATTCTTTTCATTCGGTTCTAGCCACAAGCTGATTCATTCCATTCGGTTCTAGCCGCGATTTGACCGGATTTTTTGTTCGGTTTCGGCCTCGAATTCATCCGCATCATTCGGTTTCAGCCACGAGTTGATTCTTTTCATTCGGTTCTAGCCACGAGCTGATTCTTTTTATTCGATTCTAGCCACTAGCTGATTCGTCCCATTCGGTTCTAGCCACGAGCTGATTCTTTTCATTCGGTTCTAGCCACAAGCTGATTCATTCCATTCGGTTCTAGCCGCGATTTGACCGGATTTTTTGTTCGATTTCGGCCTCGAATTCATTCGCATCATTCGATTTCAGCCACGAGTTGATCTTTTTCATTCGGTTTTAGCCGCGAGATGGTTCGTTCCATTCAGTTCTGATCGCGATTTGATCCGTTTCGTGTTCGATTTCAGCCACTAGTTGATCCTATTCATTCGGTTCTAGCCACGAGCTGATTCTTTTCATTCGGTTCTAGCCACAAGCTGATTCGTTCCATTCGGTTCTAGCCGCGATTTGATCGGATTTGTGTTTGGTTTCGGCCTCGAATTCATCCGCATCATTCGGTTTCAGCCACGAGTTGATCTTTTTCATTCGGTTTTAGCCGCGAGATGGTTCGTTCCATTCAGTTCTGATCGCGATTTGATCCGTTTCGTGTTCGATTTCGGCCACTAGTTGATCCTATTCATTCGGTTCTAGCCACGAGCTGATTCTTTTCATTCGGTTCTAGCCACGAGCTGATTCTTTTTATTCGATTCTAGCCACTAGCTGATTCGTCCCATTCGGTTCTAGCCACGAACTGATTTTTTTCATTCGGTTCTAGCCACAAGCTGATTAATTCCATTCGGTTCTATCCGCGATTTGACAGGATTTGTGTTCGGTTTCGGCCTCGAATTCATCCGCATCATTCGATTTCAGCCACGAGTTGATCTTTTTCATTCGGTTTTAGCCGCGAGATGGTTCGTTCCATTCAGTTCTGATCGCGATTTGATCCGTTTCGTGTTCGATTTCGGCCACTAGTTGATCCTATTCATTCGGTTCTAGCCACGAGCTGATTCTTTTCATTCGGTTCTAGCCACGAGCTGATTCTTTTTATTCGATTCTAGCCACTAGCTGATTCGTCCCATTCGGTTCTAGCCACGAACTGATTTTTTTCATTCGGTTCTAGCCACAAGCTGATTAATTCCATTCGGTTCTATCCGCGATTTGACAGGATTTGTGTTCGGTTTCGGCCTCGAATTCATCCGCATCATTCGATTTCAGCCACGAGTTGATCTTTTTCATTCGGTTTTAGCCGCGAGATGGTTCGTTCCATTCAGTTCTGATCGCGATTTGATCCGTTTCGTGTTTGATTTCTGCCACTAGTTGATCTTATTCATTCGGTTCTAGCCACGAGCTGATTCTTTTCATTCGGTTTTAGCCACGAGCTGATTCGTTCTATTCAGTTCTCGCCGCGAATTGATTCGTTTCGTATTCGATTTCGGCCACGAGTTGATTCTTTTCTTTCACTTCTGGCCGCGAGTTAATCCGATTAGCTCGTTTTCGGGAGAATTTTCAACATAAAGTAACTTCCTAACTTTTTGACAAATATGGGGGGGAAAAGGGAGTAGTGATGAATAAATAAAAAAAAAGTGTTTAGTCGAGTGGGGTGTCAAATGAAAGAGCATTATTTAAAGATTCCAAAAAAAGCATGCGATTTGATTTTGGGCTTCCTGTTTTTTGTAAAATTAGCATTATAGTGCTATGGTATGAAGTATTATTGCACAATAGGAAATTAAGAAATAAAAGAAATACAATTGTGAATTATCAGTACTTAAATCATGTAGGTTCCGGATATTTACAAGTGCCTTAACTTATAATAAATTATCCTACTCAGTTTTAGAATTATGTAGATTCAATCTTTCGTAGCTACTGAATTTGACCTTACACCTGGTAAATTGAATCCATTACTCTAAGCATATTTGCCGATGAACAGATAAAGCACCACAACACAAGGTCCCTTTATTTATTATATATTGATTATGCAACGTCATTTTCACAATTTATTAATAATAATGCTTTGCGAACTTTGTCGCATTATTATTATAAAACTGTCTCGGCGCAGTTCAGTAGACTCTCTTTTAAGACCTAGTTTAGACTGGACGTTAAAACCGCGCGAAAAGCGAGGTTTAAATTAACATAACTAATTTCAAAATTTTTGAAGTTGTAACTGAAAAATATTTTATGATTCTTACAATGCCAGTGTCTTCCTACATTTACCATAAGTTAATAAAGTTATATTTTAAATAATTATTTTTTAAACAATATAAAGGCAGACAATATATTTCATTTGTTTTTCTCTTTTAATATTTTGTAATGATTTTTTGTAAATTATTGTTTCTATTGTTACAGACACCTACAGCTATAGAAAGTTTGGTTGCTCAGGTCTTCGGGGTTCAGAAATAACATTGTACGGTGACATCAACACCCCTCGTGATATTCAACGAATAGAACCCGAAAAACCATGTGATCGACTCATGTATCAGACAAGGACAAAAGTCAGAACTAACGGACACCTTACTAACCTTATGCAGGTGAGATTTTCATATTTAAATAACTCCTTAAAAAAGTAGTTGTGTTTAGTATAAAAAACTGCATTTGGCAATACTGCTGAGCATAAAACAATAAAGTTGACTTATTTCGCCACTAAGCGGGGCGTGTCTGATCCGCTTATCCAGTCGCGTAGTTCAACGAGACTGTGATGCAATCAAAAACAGTGTTGCAACATTTACAATTTATTCACTAACAGGTAGATCGAAACCGGTCATAATATGTATACTATTGGACAAAAAAAAACAAAAATTAAACTAATTTGTTAACAAATTCTGACCAATTTAAAGAAATTAAGTTCCGATTTTAATAATAACACCAACAAAAAGTCACAATTGTCATGAAATTATATTATTTATTCAGGAATTAGCGGACTTTTACTTAAAATAATTTTGGAGTTTGGTTTATACAATAAATAACATGCAAAGGAATTTTGCTGTCTAAACTTTCTAGAACTTTGAAGCAGAAAAGTAGTTCTTATTTAATTGTAAGCTTGATTCATACTACCATGAAAAAGACGGAAAGGAGCCGTCCGACAAATGTCCGTCAATAGTATACCTACGGGAGTACGGGACCAATTAAATTTTTCGACGTCATGCGCAGAAGGAAAAAGTTGGACTAGACGCAGATCTTATCGAATTAAATAATATTTTAACGGACATATGACTGACGGTACCAGTCCGTCTTTTTGATGATAGTGTGTATCAAGCTTTAGGTATAAGTAAACTTTTACCACGACAGATTTTGTAGTCCGAATAAAATACTTAAAGTACACAACATTGCCTTTCGAGTAACTAACTAGAAATTAACGAGCTGTTCTTAATAAGTAGGTAATATTTATTATAATAACTATTGCCATAATATGGTGCATTCCTACGGTGTTTATGTGCGTTTTCAAACAAGGCGACGTAATAAATGTAATGCATGAATAAATATTCCAATTTCCCATGTACGAGAGTAAAGACCATAATGATAATGATAATGGTAATTATTGTAATCAATGATAGCGCAGGGGTATTTTATTTGTAATAACAAATTAGAGTGCAATAAAAACCATGTCGACGGCTGTAAAATTTAACAACTTATACGTGCAGCACTCACGATCACTTCTTTTTTTTTTTTTTTGTTATTTTTGTTAATCTAAAAGCCGTCGTGCTAATGCGTCCGAGAGAAATTAGTTGATAAGTACATGCATCTTTGTGTGAGATAACGAACGGCCCGCTTGATTTTACCGTTGCGATGTAATGTGCGCAGGCACGAACTAAATCGCAGAAGGCCGTTTTTAATACCGAAATAAACAACACTAAAACCGTTCCCATTAAACCAGTAAAACCGAGGCGAGACTCGCGTCATTTAAGGGTTCCTAACGAACAAAAGAAAAAAGAACCCTTAAAAATTGAAAGACAGGGTGGGATGCTAGGGTTGGATATACTGTCAGGTTAGGTTAGGTTAGGTTAGGCTAATACCGCCTTTTTTGAACTTCTAAATTTTCAAAAATGTCTTGTATTTGTCTTCAATGTGTATGTGCACCAACGCGATAATGACATCGTAAGTACTTGTATTGTTGTGTTTAATTAATCTTGCGACCATAGATACTGTTTATGGAATTGTTTATACTTATACCAGCGTACTAGGTGATATGATGTAAGCGTGGAAGTGTGCATTTACACGAACCCACACCTACTACCGCATAACTTACAGTTCGTTATCTAATCTAAAAATAAAAAATACAATACCCCTTTTGCCTCTATTGTATTTCTAACGAGCACTTGCATGTTTTAGTTGTCCCACCATTCTATCTCTCCTTTAGAGGTTTTTAAATAAATAATACCATTGAATAAATAATATTGTAAACTTTGGTTTATCAGAAATCGATAAGCTACAAGGTAAATTACCTGAATAAACAATTTCTAAATAAAGCGATATTTTTAATAAAACTGATAATTTTTGAAGAAGATAATTAAACAGCGGCAGATGTATGAAAAAGATTAGTTATGTACTTATATTTATACGAAGTAGGGAGTACCACTAAGTATGTACCTACTTAAATTAAACCTCGTAGCATCTTTAATTATTTGCGAGCAATTATTTTGTATAGGTCTTTCTCTCTGCCCCTATTTACTCCTGTTTCTGCCTCTAAGTTGTCAGCAACCACCCATTTATGACCCTGAAGGTATTTCATAATTCTGTCTCTCTTTTTGGGTATTATCTTTCGCAGTATCTATTGCAACCCTTGTTCTCCTACTTTTTCTAACACCTCGTTTCCATCCATGGTATTTTCTTCATTCGCTTATAACACCAAGCCTCAAAAGTTTAAAAAATTTCTAAATTTTATTCAGCAAGTTATTATAATCATGGGGGTTACTACTGTGGGAGCACAATAATTGCTAGTCATACACCAAGTAAGATTTCTTGTCTTGGGTGTCAACTTCCCGTCTTGCCTTGGTCGTCAACTTCCTGTCTTGTCTTGGTTGTCGACTTAGTCAACTTTCTGCCTTGTCTTGGTTGTCAACTTCCTGTCTTGTCTTGGTTGTCAACTTCGTCGACTTTCCGTCTTGATTGGTTGTCCACTTCGTCAACTTCTAGCCTTGTCTTGGTTGTCAACTTCGTCAACTTTCTGTCTTGTCTTGGCTTGGTTGTTAACTTCGTTAACTTTCTTGCTTGTTTTGATTGTAAGCTTCGTCAACTTTCCGTCTTGTCTTGGTTGTCAACTTCGTCAACTTCCTGCCTTGTCTTGATTGTTAACTTCGTCAACTTTCTGGCTTGTCTTGATTGTAAACTTCGTCAACTTCCTGTCTTGTCTCGGTTATTAACTTCCTGTCTCGCCTTGGCTGTCAACATCCTGTCTTGTCATGGTTATCAACTTCCTGCCTTGTCTTGGTTGTTAACTTCGTCAACTTCCTGCCTTGTCCTGGTTGATAACTTCGTCAACTTTCTGTCCTGTTTTGGTTGTCAACTTCGTCAACTTCCTGCCTTGTCTTAGTTGATAACTTCGTCAACTTTCTGTCTTGTTTTGGTTGTCAACTTCGTCAACTTTCTGTCTTGTCTTGGTTGCCAACTTCCTGTCTTGTCTCGGTTGTTAACTTCCTGTCTCGCCTTGGCTGTCAACATCCTGTCTTGTCATGGTTATCAACTTCCTGCCTTGTCTTGGTTGATAAGTTCGTCAACTTTCTGTCTTGTCTTGGTTGTCAACTTCGTCAACTTTCCGTCTTGTCTTGGTTGTCAACTTCGTCAACTTTCCGTCTTGTCTTGGTTGTCAACTTCGTCAACTTCCTGCCTTGTCTTGATTGTTAACTTCGTCAACTTCCTGTCTTGTCTCGGTTGTTAACTTCGTCAACTTTCTGTCTTGTCTTGGTTGTCAACTTCGTCATCTTTCCGTCTTGTCTTGGTTGTCAACTTCGTCAACTTCCTGCCTTGTCTTAGTTGATAACTTCGTCAACTTTCTGTCTTGTTTTGGTTGTCAACTTCGTCAACTTTCTGTCTTGTCTTGGTTGCCAACTTCCTGTCTTGTCTCGGTTGTTAACTTCCTGTCTCGCCTTGGCTGTCAACATCCTGTCTTGTCATGGTTATCAACTTCCTGCCTTGTCTTGGTTGTTAACTTCGTCAACTTCCTGCCTTGTCTTGGTTGATAACTTCGTCAACTTTCTGTCTTGTTTTGATTGTAAGCTTCGTCAACTTTCCGTCTTGTCTTGGTTGTCAACTTCGTCAACTTCCTGCCTTGTCTTGGTTGTTAACTTCGTCAACTTTCTGGCTTGTCTTGATTGTAAACTTCGTCAACTTCCTGTCTTGTCTCGGTTGTTAACTTCCTGTCTCGCCTTGGCTGTCAACATCCTGTCTTGTCATGGTTATCAACTTCCTGCCTTGTCTTGGTTGTTAACTTCGTCAACTTCCTGCCTTGTCCTGGTTGATAACTTCGTCAACTTTCTGTCCTGTTTTGGTTGTCAACTTCGTCAACTTCCTGCCTTGTCTTAGTTGATAACTTCGTCAACTTTCTGTCTTGTTTTGGTTGTCAACTTCGTCAACTTTCTGTCTTGTCTTGGTTGCCAACTTCCTGTCTTGTCTCGGTTGTTAACTTCCTGTCTCGCCTTGGCTGTCAACATCCTGTCTTGTCATGGTTATCAACTTCCTGCCTTGTCTTGGTTGTTAACTTCGTCAACTTCCTGCCTTGTCTTGGTTGATAACTTCGTCAACTTTCTGTCTTGTTTTGATTGTAAGCTTCGTCAACTTTCCGTCTTGTCTTGGTTGTCAACTTCGTCAACTTCCTGCCTTGTCTTGGTTGTTAACTTCGTCAACTTTCTGGCTTGTCTTGATTGTAAACTTCGTCAACTTCCTGTCTTGTCTCGGTTGTTAACTTCCTGTCTCGCCTTGGCTGTCAACATCCTGTCTTGTCATGGTTATCAACTTCCTGCCTTGTCTTGGTTGTTAACTTCGTCAACTTCCTGCCTTGTCTTGGTTGATAACTTCGTCAACTTTCTGTCTTGTTTTGGTTGTCAACTTCGTCAACTTCCTGCCTTGTCTTGGTTGATAACTTCGTCAACTTTCTGTCTTGTTTTGGTTGTCAACTTCGTCAACTTTCTATCATGTCTTGGTTGCCAACTTCCTGTCTTGTCTCGGTTGTTAACTTCCTGTCTCGCCTTGGCTGTCAACATCCTGTCTTGTCATGGTTATCAACTTCCTGCCTTGTCTTGGTTGATAAGTTCGTCAACTTTCTGTCTTGTCTTGGTTGTCAACTTCGTCAACTTTCCGTCTTGTCTTGGTTGTCAACTTCGTCAACTTTCCGTCTTGTCTTGGTTGTCAACTTCGTCAACTTCCTGCCTTGTCTTGATTGTTAACTTCGTCAACTTCCTGTCTTGTCTCGGTTGTTAACTTCGTCAACTTTCTGTCTTGTCTTGGTTGTCAACTTCGTCATCTTTCCGTCTTGTCTTGGTTGTCAACTTCGTCAACTTCCTGTCTTGTTTCGGTTGTTAACTTCCTGTCTCGCCTTGGCTGTCATCATCCTGTCTTGTCATGCTTATCAACTTCCTGCCTTATCTTGGTTGTTAACTTCGTCAACTTCCTGCCTTGTCTTGGTTGTTAACCTCGTCACCTTTTTGTCTTGTTTCGGTTGTCAAATTCGTCAACTTTCTGTCCTGTCTTGGTTGTCAACTTCGTCAACTTCCTGCCTTGTCTTGCTTATCTAGACGAGAAATGGTATTAGTTTTTGCCTTATCAATTTCTTGATGGGTTGATTCTTATTTTAGTAGTAGGAGTCTTGTTATTTGTTGCCTTTGCAGCAACAACTAGAAAAAATAAGACAAGAACAAAAAGTTCTTAACACACTGAGCACAATGAATTATTTGTTTGTTTGTTACAGAGTCGATCGGACCGAAATCCAGGCTGTGATCCCGCTCATCCCGAAAAATTACCAAAAACACGACCTTCGAACCCGAGAACGCGCGCCACTGCCGAAACGTCGTCGGTTATGACGCAGAGTTGTCCAACGCCTCCTCATTCAAGAAGAAATTTCTTCTTGAGTCCGAAGGCTTTACGAAGTCCGTTCGCCCAAAGAGCCGCAAGACAAGCCGCGGCCGATTCCACACTTTCAGGTAACTAAATCATTCGTAACCTTAACATTTTTGTTTTCCAGATTTTTTTGTTTCCTCTTTTTACTTAAATGTAGGTAGGTTAGGCAGGCATGGTATGTGAAGAAGTCGACCGAAACCTGCTCACCGTTGCGAGGTTGCTTAGTAAAACAAAAAAATAAAATAAAGTAAAAGATTGTCGGTTGCTCATGAGGAATTCTTAAAAATTCTTCGACGAAAGGTACACATACCTACGATTCGGTTTTGTGAACCATTAAATTTCCTTTGACAGTACTTGTTTGATCTATCGATCAGCATTAACTTAAAAACAAAAAAAATAATTACTAGTAGGGTGAAGGTCTTTTTTATTCCTGTCCCAACGAACAAAACGTAGAAAACTGACTGAAAAAAAAATAAAAAAGACCTTCACACCACAAGAAAATCAGTATTATTGTTTTTTACTACCTGTAATAATAATTAGAACTAATAAAAGTCTTATCACGTTCGTTTAATTAAAAAATAATTATTGTAACATTAAACAAGCAAATCATGCTTATTCTCATTATTGTATTATTTTCTGTTATCAAAAATTCCAAGCATTCCAAGGAAATAGGTAATTATATAAAACATTGAGATATTCTTTGGAATGTGATAATTACACAATATACAAATAGCTCGTCACTTTTTCTAACAATTTTTTAATCTTATCTATATCAATTTTTTTTTTCTTTATTTATAAAACTTATTCATTTTACTGTTTTAAAGAGACACGATACTTTTTAAAAGTGTTTCTAGAAGAGTTATCTGCGTATGTTTTTTTTTAAAAAAAAGGCCATTTCACGAAATTAAGGTTCTTCAGCTAGGAAAGAGAAGGGACGCATAATCGTCCACTGTAAGATGTGATATTTTGGCACCAAATCGCGTAGCTCAATAGTGTTACCTAGTTTTTTTATCAATGTGTGGCACCAAAGAATGGAGTCAAATATCACAATTCTTGATACCTTCTCTTTTCTAGCATAGCTGCAGCAAATCCAATAGTAGACACGATTAAGTGCTATCCATCCTTAGTTAATAGACCTACCCGTCTAACTAACCCATGGCCTATGGCTACACCCTACACCTTTCAATACACGTATAGATGTTGTCTTCATTGTTGGGATTCTCTTCCAGCTTCTATGACGGCTTCTACAACTAGCGAAAGTCGTCATTGGCCTAGTATAGTTTTAGGAAAAATTCGTTCATTATGGACAGCGGGGAGTTCCAGTGCTGGTGCTGGACTAAATCAACTTGTTTCAGGCACGAACAGTTTGTTCAATTTTTGAAACTGCATGGTTTTTGCTCTTGCCAACTTTTGTTTTTTTTTTTGTTTTAGCTGGACATTAAATTCTTACTTATTTGCTGCGTAACTGCACGATTGTTGTCAAAGCAGATTATAATTTTCTTTCTGTTATATGTACTATATTTTGCTACCCTATTAAATTCCAGGACCATCAAAAAGTATTTTTAGAACAGATTTTTGCTTGACGTTTTCACTTTCCTTATATTTATCAAAGCACATTTTTCTGAAGTTGCATTTAATGAGGCTACCGTTTTTTTTTTTTTTGCATCAGTATCCAATTATTTTTCCGAATTTTCAAATTCACGTTTTCTCTCTAACAAAACAGATGACGAAGAGAATGTGGTAAAGCCGCAGATTCCTGCGAAACGTACCTCTGAGAACGATCTTTACATGCGGCTTGGTCTTCTGCTCGGAGACAACGCCAACAAACCAAAAAAGACTGTCACCAGAAGCTCTCAGGAGTCCTACTATTCTTCAGCAAGTTACGAAAATGCGACGACATTGTCGTCCAACACAAGCCCTGTATCCACTCTCACCGGAAGCTCTGAGGATCAACATAGGATAATCAATCCTAGCTCCGAGAGTGTCGGATCTCTCATGTCCATGTCTATGTCAGGTCAGAGTAACTACAGCTCGAGTCCCGTCAGTCGAAGACACAGTGTCACAAGTAAGAAATTTGCTTATTTGCTTCATACGTGGCACGTGTGCATGACATTTCTCCCTTTATAGCAACCCAATCTGGTCAAGTTGAAGATCTCAGTGTATTCCAGTTAAAGCGAACGTGTGTTAGAAGATCAGCAAGAACCAATTCACCCAAAATAACAGTAGATCACGTAAACCATAGGTTTGGACAGTACCCCAGGGCTCCCCAGTTAACTCTGAAACCCCTGTTCTTCGAAGTACCCCTTCAAGAATCCGATCCCCTTTTCGTAGGAAGACATATAGTCATTAAGGAAATAGAAGAAATAGTCGGTAAGTACTTATTCCATCACCAAGATGAGTGGATCGACCAATTTGGTAATTTTTATAGAATCTTCAAGTTCCGGTGTATTGATAACCGGAAATCCAGGTACCGGAAAGACTGCTTTAATCCTTCAGTTCGTCGATTACAGTTGTTTCGGTCGACGAAAAGAATCGACTTATCAAACTATACAAGGGGCAAAAACGCCCGAAAGATCTCTCAGCCCGCAAAGTTTCTATTATCAAATTGACCTAGTCTCCGAAAGGATACGCTATCTGGCTTCTAAAGTGGTAGCGTATCATTTTTGCCAAGCTGATAACAATAACACTTGTTTAGTTCCTGACTTCGTTCACTCCTTGGCAGCACAGCTCTGCCAAGCTCCCCACTTGATTGCATATCGTGACTATTTATTAAATGAAGTTCATCTTCAGAATAATATATCCCTAAAAGAATGCATTGTCAATCCTGACGTTGCATTTACCAGGGGTATCCTCGAACCTCTAACGATTCTACAAAAATCTGGAAAGATTGAGAACCAAAACTGCATTATCTTGATCGACGCATTGTGTGAAGCGGAATATCATCGACCAGACCAAGGCGACACCATCACGTCGTTTTTAGCAAAGCACTTGCCAAAATTTCCTTCCTGGTTAAAAGTGATTACCACTGTCAGGACACAACTTATTGACATTACAAAGCAATTGCCCTACAAAAGGTAAGTCGGATACTGATTACCATAAACTGCCATTTAGGTGACTGTTGTTTTTATTTTTTTGTCATACAGATTAAGTCTTGACAACGTAGAGTCAAGTGAACATCTTCAAAAGGATCTTTTAGATTACATCAATTTTCGTTTATGTAATAGTCCAAGTATCCAAAACAATGTAATATCAACTACAGCTGAGAAGCAGGAGAGTCGCAACATTTGTCAACATAAATTCTCCCAGCATCTTTTGCATCTAAGTCGAGGTTCCTTTTTATTCGCCAAACTCACCCTCGATCTTCTCGAACGAGGTCACTTGGTTGCAAAATCATCAAGTTACAAAGTACTTCCTGTAACTCTTGCCCAAATTTATCTTCTCCATTTTAATCTTCGTTTCCCTACCGTACGTTCCTTTGACAAAGTCACTCACATCTTAAGCGTATGTCTAGCAGCTCTCTATCCTTTGACCCTCATCGAAATATACTATTCAGTAAATTCCGTTCTCGTCGATACTTTCCTCCCGTGGGAAGAGTTCTTGCAGCGTTTCAAACTCTTGTCCGGTTTTCTAGTAAAACGGCTCGACAATACTTACATGTTCTTCCACCCTTCGTTCAGGGAATGGCTCATTAGAAGAGACGAAAACGAAAGTACCAAGTTCCTTTGCGATTTAAGAGCTGGTCATTCCGGAATAGCATTTAGACTTTCAAGGGCGCAGGCGCCACTAGATCCAGAAAAGTCTTTAGAATTAGGCCATCACATTTTAAAAGCCCACGTGTATCGTAACATGACTTTCCCGAACACTTCATCGCGTGAGCTGCAAGCCTTCTGGGTAGCTGAAAGTTGCGACGACGTTTCATCCGCAATTGCCCACATTAGGAATATTTACAATCCAAATGTGAAAGTATCCAGACTATTCTTGTTAGCTGGGGCAACACCAAACTTTATTACAAGGTATCTTGGTGATGCTCCCATCCTTTGCATGTACGCTTATGAAGGGATCGTTCCAATGGTCTCTCTCCTGTTGGAATTTGGAGCCGATGTGGAATTGACAAACAGTCAAGGATCCACAGCATTGTCTTTGGCTTCTGGTAAAGGACACTGCGATGTAGTAAGACAGTTGATTGCAGCAGGAGCAGCTCCAGGTCATGCCGATACTGCTGGCCAGTGTGCTCTAGTTCATGCTGCTAGAAATGGACACCTAAATATTGTTGGTTATTTGCTGGCGTGCGATTGGATTGTTAAAAATACCGAAGACATTCCTCTCTGTGAAGCTGCTCAGCAAGCCCTTATAGCAGCTGCCAGCCAAGGACATACCGAAATCGTAGAATATCTGCTTGATATGGCGGAAGTTTCGATAGATAAAATGGACGCTTTAACGGGCGAGACTGCTTTAACCATTTCTGCAACAAACGGTTGCCATGGAGTGTGCTCTGCACTGATAAACCGAGGAGCTGATGTATCCGTTAGAAACAAGAAAAATTTATCGCCGTTGTTGTTAGCAGTAAAAGAGGGACATTGGGCTATCACTGAAAGACTCATCCAAAATCACGCCGTTCTTTCTCATAGTGATTCCGTCGGAAGGACACCTCTGATCATTGCAGCAGCAGAAGGACATGTCGGCCTCATTGAGCTACTGTTAGATAAAGGTAATTGGAATATTGAAATTATCCTTTTTTTTTAACTCTTCGAATTTCATTTATATCCTTGGGAGTTTCTAATTGCTGTCACCTCGCAGGTTCAAATATTGAAGAGCAAGACAAGGAAGGTCTGACAGCGCTCAGCTGGGCTTGTTTACGAGGGAGACAGCAAACTGTGCAAACATTGCTAGATCGAGGGGCTAACATTAACCACACTGACAAAACCGGTCGTACTCCTCTAGATTTAGCTGCATTCCAAGGAAATCCCACAACAGTGCAACTGCTTCTTGACAAAGGTGCCCTGATCGAACACGTTGATATCAACGGTATTCGACCTTTAGATCGGGCCATTGGATGTAAGAATGTTCAAGTGATTCAGTGTTTCTTGAAAAAGGGAGCCAAACTGGGACCTACCACGTGGGCAATGGCGGCAGGCAAACCAGATATAATGTAAGTTTTTATTTCTGCTATTATAACCGATGGACGGATTTTGAACGTTTATTTATTTTTTTTCAGGCTTATCCTCCTTAATAAACTTTTAGAAGACGGTAACACTTTATACCGAAAAAGTAGATTAAGGGAAGCAGCCCATCGCTACCAGTACGCTCTTAAAAAGATTCCACTAGACGACCAAGGTGAACACAACAAGTCCTTCCACCAGCTCAAAATCAACTTCTTACTCAACCACTCGAGATGTAAACGAAAAATGAACGTAAGTAATATTGGTTTTCTCTAATACGTTTTGTAAATCTATGGTTATGTTTTGTATCCGAAAAAATACAGACCATCCTTTTCTTTTTATATATTATTTTATTTATAACAGCAATACAATTTGTTATATAATAACCGAAAGTAACACAAAATGATAATTAAAAGAATTAACATAGATTATTATACAATTTCATGCGACACACGACACGACTTCGTTCCGTACACGTAACCTCACTTCTATTATTTCTTCTTGTTCTTCTTCGTAACTTCAACCTTACTATTATTCACTTCTATGATTTATATCAAAAATCTCAACAATCTAGGTAATTCCCGGGAAATTGTTAACATGATGTCTCATGTCTCCAAACCTTAATGGATTTTATTTATTTTCAGGAACTCCCAGAATCGATAGAGCTAGCGAACGAAGTCCTCAACATGAAGCCAAACTCCTACGAAGCATTCTATGCAAGGGCAAAGGCCAAACTAGACTTAAACTTGTACGCAGACGCCCTAGGTGACGTCAAGGAGTCACTTAAATTTGCTCCTGCTGATAACGCTGACATACGCAAAGTCCTCATTTACTTGCATGACGAAATCAACCGAAAATTGTCCGTGCCAACGTCGAAAATGGCGAAGTATTGCGACTTCGCCCTTTCAGTAGACACCCTTAACGAATAAGACTGTGCATTCTCGCCAATTATTCTCTGAAGATATGAAAGAACAGTAAGTGTCTTATTAAGATTTATTAAAAACAAAAAAAAAGTGTTAAGTAACAAAAAGTACCGACCACGAATTATTTATTATTATCATTTTGCGTTTTAATAAAAGAATACGTTTTAAATAAATGTTGCCTAAATAAAGAGACACAGAAACTTTTTTTTACTTTTTTTTTGTTAATTCGTGGACGGTTTTTGTGAGTGTTAATAAATTTAATTCTGTTCCTGATGGTGTCTTTAAAAGAATATAAAATCAAAATAATCGCGTGCAATTGAGAAATATGTTTGCAATTGAATTAAATTGAATATCTTTGAAGGTGCTAATTTTTAATTTCGGCGTGCCTTTTTTTGTAGCTTTATTAGACTGATTAAAAACGTGAATATGTCTTTATTATTATTTTATTCGATATTATAAAAACCGATTTCCTTAATTTCTTTTTGTACATAGAGCAATTTTATTATTTATTTAACGTCATTCCCAATTATTCACGTTTGTTATCTACTGATTATATTATTAATTAATTATTGCTATTATGTATATCGATTAATTATAATTACGTATTACAGTACGAGCGCCTGCAAAAATCGATAAAAAATAATAAATAATATAATAATCAATAAAATTAAAAAATCGACCGATTGTTTAATTGATATAAGTGCATACATTTTAATATACAATAACTGTATTTATTTATGTATTTGTTACGTTTGTGTGTGATGTATGTTATATAATTAATAGGCAGTTCTTGCCAAAAGGATGTTGAAAATATACTGTGGAAACGTATGAAAAGATAAGCACTTTACAGGTCTTTTTTGTCCCAAATTATTTCATGTGCTAAAGGTACATCTGCACGGGAACGCAAAACGAGGCAAGCCGAGGCGCGACGAACTGCCTAGCGCCTCGCTAGGGGCGCACGACGTACACTGTTCGTGTGGATTCGGTTTGCGATCGTACGTGAAACCCCGCCTCGTTAGGTGCCTTACTTCAACATTGCCTCGCCTCGTTCGCGTTCTCATGCAAATGTATGTAGCCATCTTAATAACAAAATATTTTAGTTTAGTACATAAAAAGACGGACAAAAGAATTTGTGATTGCTTATTAAATATCCAGTATTCCATTTTATTTATTTAGTTACGATGCTGTTTTAGTATTGCAAATACATAAACAAAAGGAGATAGAATGTATGTTGAAAGAACTTTAATAGAATTTATATTGTAATGATCTTTTTTTGTGTGGATGCAGAGATATTAAAAAATATAAACTATATTTTGCACTTTAAAAAAAAGTATAATACTTACATTCGTGTATATTTTTTCACCGATTCAAAACCTTTACAACTACTACTAATTAGTAACAAAGCATTATTTATTCTTAAAATTAAACTTAAATGCTTTGTGTTGCTAAAAATTATAGCCTAGACCTCAAACCAGTTAAGAAATTACACGATCATTAACAGGTGCTCCAAAAATTATTATTATCTCCATTTACTATTTTTTGCAAACCATTTTTTTAACAGTCTGTATCTCAATTGTTACTTTACCAAATTTAATGATTGAGATATAATTTTAAAGAACAAGTTTCACGGTAATGACGAAAAAACAAAAAAAAATGAAAATTAATGTTTTAGTAGACAAAATTGACTTGAATAACTTAAACCGATGGCGCCACCTATTGATAGTCTGTTTAACTAAAATCTGTAATGGCTATTAGATGCAGTAGTGTACATTCGCTCCAAAGAAATGATACATTTTTGTTTTTATGAGAGAAACTTTAAAATTTCAAATTATTTACTAAGTGTAATTTTATTACTACGCCCTGCTCTTTAAATTTTAGCATGCTCCCAGAAACTTTCATCCCCCACAAATCATATAACTAACCAAACATAAACATGTATCAGGGTAATCCTACCAACAAACTAAGAAATTTGGAAATTTTACTTAAAAGGCAAGAGGTTAACCGTTCAAAAAATGTAAGTACCTACTCTGATTATCTTTTCTACGTTTTCTCATTAAAAAAAATAATAGTGTTAAATTTATTTTTTCAATTACGTAAATAATATATGTATAAATAAGTACTTAAAATCATCATAGAATATAAGCAGTCTATAAAAAAAAAAACTTTGATGTCACGTATGTTTACTTTCGATTTACAATTTGATGCTCAGTATTTATTGTCATGGTAATTGAGCGCTTTGCATCAAAATTATATATTCCTAATTGTTAATAATGAATTAAATAAATTTTAATTAAATACGGATAATAGTGACATCTATGATGATAACACTAAGCAGTTTGATGTTGGTTAAAAGCGTTTTCCGTATTTCTGTGGTTGATAAATTTAGTTATCTATGATTCAAAAAAAAGAAGAAAATCAGTTTTAACCTTACAAACTTAACCTCAAACAAAATACTAAAAACGAACTGAAAAGACATGAAAAAACGTCTCTACAGTAATGGATGATACATTTAGTGCAATTGCCAGTGAATTTGAAACTGAATTTAATGAAGTAGACCCTAATGTTCCCGGCTGTAATATAAAATAAGATGCAAAATTGACATAGACATTAACAGGTAATTTTTCAGGTTCAAAATGGTCTAACGCAGAACCTACAACTTCTAAACCAGTTGCCAGTGAATTTGAGAAAGAATTTAATAAAGTAGACACTAATGTTGCCGGCTGTAATATAAAATATGATATAAAATTGACTGAGACATTAACAGGTAATTTTTCAGGTTCAACATCGTCGAATGCGTCAGCTGTAGAACCTACAACTTATAGAACATCCAGTAAAACCCACTGTCTTCTGGTGAACCCAAAACAGAGAGGCAACCCTTTACTTAAATTCATCACAAATGTGCCTTGGGAGTATGAAGACATTGTACCAGATTATCAAATGGGCAAAACAGTGTGTGCCTTATTTTTATCACTACGTTACCACAACTTGAATCCAGATTATATACACGAAAGACTTAAGCAATTAAAAAAAATGTACGAATTACGAGTATTATTAGTTCAAGTAAGTTTTCTACAATAAATTATTTTTGTTTATTAAAATTACTTTGTCAATTATTTTTTTAGATAGATGTTAAAGATCCATATCATCCTTTGAAACATTTAACCAGAATTTGTATCTTGGCTGACCTGACCCTGATGTTAGCATGGAGTGCTGAAGAAGCTGGTAAAATAATCGAAACCTATAAGATTTATGAGACCAAACCTCCTGATGTTATAATGGAAAAAAGCGAATCAACACCATATCTGCAGGTATTATTTCGTATCCTTAATTTAAAAATGCCTCTAATGCATACAACAAATGAAACTATTTTGTAAATCCCTTTCATTACTTTTTTGCAGTTAATTCAAGCACTGACTACCATCAAACCGATAAACAAAACAGATGCCATGGTACTTTTGCAAAGGTTCCAAACATTAGAGGGCATTTTCAAAGCAACTCCTTTTCAATTATCGTCTCTTCCTGGTTTTGGAACAAGGAAAGCACAGACATTGTACAAAGTTTTGCATGAGGACTTTTGTAAGTAGTTTTTATGTCAGTTATTTTTTTTTGTACTGTTAAAGATGATTAAATTATTTTTTTAATAAAATATCAGCCATTGGGAGGACAATTTCTTTTATTGGCTCTTATTACATATAAACAAATTGAATCAGAATGTGTGTTAATTTATAAAACAGAACATTTCACAATCTGCGACCACGGCGACCTCCCTTCCTGCGGGTACAATCTGTGGGAATTGGAGTTACATCTTCAATCCTACCAATTTTCATGTTCGAACGAGCCAAGGCCCTGAGGGCACTTTGTGCACCGGGTCCTGGTGTTTTTGTCTTATTACCGCCTGTTGCCCTCAATTTAATGTGCAATGCTGTTATACCCAAAGATTTGCATTTTTCTGCTACGTCCTACAACAAAACAAATCAAAATTAAATATACGAGAATTACGATATTAGGAAATTTAGGTTATTTGACTGATTTAGAAATAAAGCAAAAATAGTTATTCGAGCCTTTAAATAATGTACATAATCAATTCTTTCAAAAAAAAATGTCTTAAATATGTATAACCTAAACATCAAATTTTTAATACGTACTTGAGCAGCTAACATAGCAGCGTATGGGGATGCTTCATCCCTATCAGCTTTTACTTTCATGCCTCCCGTAACTCGCGAAATCGTTTCCCTCCCCGACAAGTCGGTTACATGTACGAATGTGTCGTTAAAACTTGCAAAAATGTGTGCCACACCGAAAACAACTTCACCCTCTCTTACTTGGGGTCCGAGAGATACTTGTACCTCTTCTTTTTGAACTTTTCCTTTTCTTGGGGCCATTTTTTTCTAAAAATTCGAATTAAATTGAACACCAGCACAACAAATGACGTTTACACATGTATTTTATCCACAAAAATCGGCACGTCTTAGTTACAAGCCTTTAAATTAAATTAACTAATTCGACTGCGTAGCTTAGACAAAATTATTTTCTGTATATATTTTTTTAATTAACAAACCTTAATTATATTAAAAATGTAATATTTACGATAAATTAACCTACCACTTCGAAAATGGACGAAATTGACAGAAGACAGGGTTTACAACGATGCCAAACGTTCCAATTCGTTTTACTTATTTTGATATTAAAATCCTGATGGTTAAGATGTTTTCTGCAGAAAATAAACGGTCAATAAAATATTTATTTAGCTCACAATTCATACGATTGGAAAATTACTAGTTTTTTAATAATAAATTCTAAAACTATATGGTGCTATAAGTATTACTGTTGTTTTTGTGTCGGAATAAAAATTATTGTCAACCATTGATTTTCTGCTGAAAATACCCGCTGTGTATTAATATTTATCAAATTATTGCATAAATAATTAAAAGGATTCATAAGTAGGTACGTTTACAATTATGGGTATATAAAGTGTAGTTTTTTTAGTAATTAGAAATTAGACAAAGAGGATTTATGAAATCAAATTTTGTCTTGAAATTAGAAGCAAATTGTTAACGTTGGCAATACCGCATTTTGTTGACTAACGTGGTACGCCATCTGTAGTTACGTTGATAATAGTTTGTAGATTTCCAGTTATAAAACAAAAGGTTTCTAGCAGATGCGTCCTCTGGCGGCTTATCGCGTACTTGCCGTAACAAAGACAATCAGATGTTCGGTCAATTTTCAGTGGAGTGTGGAGTTCGGGGACGGTTCTGTTCGCCATATTTGTTGTTGTCGTCGTCTATGGGGGAGGTCGAGAGTCGGATGGATCGTGTCCTTTGTTTTGTTTAGTTTTCCATAAATGAAAAATCGTTTGTTGCAATGCGTACGTGACATTTTCTTACAATTTCGAAGCGATTCATTTGGGGGACATTGTTCGGTGTAGTGGCAGAGAAGTGTATTGATAGAGCCAGGCTGCAGGGGTGAAGGTTCAGTTTTGACCCCCAGCTGCGGGTCAAGGTGCATTCTGTTGCCTAAAGGCAGCCTCTTTGTTTGAAGGTGGCGGGTACCGGGAACATTTCCGGGGGTGACGGTGGGGGCGGCGATGTCGCGGCCGCAATGTTGGACTGGGAGGAGGGTGACAGGTTTAGTTTTGAGGACTCGGACCGTTTTGAGGAGGACTCCTTGTGTAGCTGGAGCTCCGAACCTGAAAGCGTTTGCAACAACTGGCGGGGTTGGAAAAAACCCTCGGTGGGCTCCAGCTCTTACACCTACGGAAATAACAAAAAGAACGGAGACGGTATGTCAAATGTCAATTTTTTTACCCCCGAATTTATGCCTCAATTTTCGAGGTCACAGCCAAAAATTTACATTCTTTTGTCATTCAAGAACTAAATAAACATTTTTCCTATCTAACTGGGCTTAATTTGATAAAAGTTTTGCTTATCTATAACGGACTTAATTTTTATATCCGGAATTCACGATGCTCATTGATTTATGATAAATATCGTTTTATCAGAATTAATTTTAATTGCTTATCGTCTAGTTATAATCTTATTTCCAACAACTTTCTAATTGAAACCCCAACTAAGAAATTTAAACGTTTACCTAACATACTTAATACGAAAATAGCTACATCAACTTTCGTTAAAAATTGTTAATTAGTAACACTTGCTCATCTACAACTAATAGTAGGTACATAGTAAAGTAGGCACACTTGTATTAGTCATTTCTCTGTAAACGTTTTTAGAGAGTGAATAT
Organism: Agrilus cyanescens; assembly: GCA_947389935.1. Classification (NCBI taxonomy): domain Eukaryota; kingdom Metazoa; phylum Arthropoda; class Insecta; order Coleoptera; family Buprestidae; genus Agrilus; species Agrilus cyanescens. The sequence continues at coordinate 26,147,858 of OX376709.1, forward strand.
TTAAAGAAACAACGATGTCTTTGTTAGGTTTATCTAGTAAATGTATGAAGGGTAGAGGCATATGATTTTAAACTTGACTGGTTTTTATTTTTTTTAATTTATTGTTGGCATAGGTACGTAATACATTTTAAAAGTCGCTAGATCGATGAAAACTTGGTCCATATTTAAATTTAGTCCACCACATCTTCACCTAATTTAGTAACGAGCCTGATTGGATTTAATTAAAGCAACCTTTCTGGCACAAAAGAACTCTTAAAATAGAGGGGCTTGTAATTACCTTTTTAACCACGTCCCTACCTAGTTAACATCAAAAGTTTTTCTTTTACAAAATTAAAGGGAAATACCTATACCTTCGTACCTAGGTATATTATATTTCAAATAAGTTCTAGCAATTAATATCCGAGTAAATTTATGACCTTTCAGTTCATTTCCAAAACCTATGCAGATGACTAAATTATAAAGAAGAAAGTGGGTTGGTGAAAGCATTAATTTATTAATAACTTAACCCGGTCTAGCGCGTTATTTATTATATGCCTTTAGGGTATCGTCATTTTGTTTTTAATCACACCGAATTTGGTTATATTTTATGATGTTTTTATGGATATTTATCGAGACAAGTAATAAAATACATAGTTTATTTTTTATTAACGTAGGCTACAACAGGAACTGAAATATACATGATGTCGTAAAATAGAATCAAAGTTAATTACCTAATTAGTGATATCACACACATATGTATTAGTATACAGAACGTTCATTAATTTTCCATATAATTAATAAATAGGTACAGGGCGGGCCAAATTGGACACTTTTAAAGGCAAATAAAGTACCTATACTTTAATGAGGAGATAGACAAAAACCGATGTCGGTGTACCTATGAAGCTCAATTTTTATGAAAAGTTAATTGGTGCAAATCGCAACTCGTTATCTTTCACCGTTTCAGAGATACAGGGTATTTTTGGAAAATGTACGTTCTCGAAAAACAACTATAACTTTTTCCCTGGCCAAAATTTTTTATTTCTGTAAAAACATTCCTCAAGCACTTTATTATGTAGAATTCAACGGTGTGAGGTGAATTGTTGTAAAGTGAATAGTTTAGCTGTAAACAACATGAACAGTCATTTTTTAAATGGAACATCCTGTATATTTTAACACGTTTTAAGAGTTCTCAAAATTACCTTACCAAATATACAACACACTTGATATTTTTCTCAAATAATTTTCAAAATGCAGCACTATATTGATTTCGTATTGCTTAATTTCGACAAGTAGGCCGTGGAATTAAACTACATTATAAAAAAATATCGTTAAAATAATAGCAGATCAGTTGCTGCTACTTAATATTTATGTCTAGTATAACAATTTCTCAACGTTAGATCAGTTTAATTTTATTGATTGTAGGTAGGTACTTTGGGTAAATACATTTATAGGTGCTTAAATTTGTTTTACCCACTTGTAAATTAAAATTAAAAATAATTATTTTAGTTTTTTTTTATAAAGTTAAAATACACAGAATCGTGTCGACGATTTTTAGAAAATGTACTCGTTAATGGAAATAATACATAATTGACTTAGTTTTTTGAATTGGTTTCGTGATGAACAAAAGTTTTATTTCTCAGAACTCTTGACGGCTGCACAATTGAATTTTCTTCTACTTTTATTACTTTTTTGCTGTTCTTTTGAGGTTTTTGCTAGAAACAGAAATTTTCTAATGAAATACGTATACACGAACTTCGTAATTGTATAGCATTGTGGTTGACAGTTTGTGAAATCAGTTTTTTAATTGAATTGAATTTGAGCTGAATTACGTATATTTGTTCAAATGACGCGAAATTGAGGTGTGTGACTGTTGAATTATTCTCTTCTGAAATTAAATTTTCTTCCAATTTAATTAATATTAAAATATTATGAAATGTTACAAATAATTTAAAAATTAAAAAAAAAAAAATATATTTATTCGAAGGTGCCATCTATTGGCAGTCTCTCTAACTAACACATATGACAGCAAGTTTTTTTTATACGTAAGTGGAATTTATCACCAGAGAAACGGATGTGTGAAATATTTGCACGGATGTGGCTATTATGCATAAGTAATTTTTTTTCTTTTATATATTAGTATTAACGATTTAAATTGCAAACCAAAAATGCCAGTTCTTGTATGTAAGACAAAATTAAAACGTATTGATCCACCTTGGAGCTGAAAATTTGCATTGTAAAGTTTATCGTCGAGTTGAATTGTGGGAAAGACATAAAACTTTATCACAAAATCCAAAATATTTGGTTATTTTTTTCTACTTTTTGTATAGGATAATAATAAAATGTTGCTTATTGATAGGTTTCGTAATTTTATATTATATTTAAAAAATTACTTTTTGGATAATAAGATAATAATTATCTAGAGTACCTTCGTCGTCATTCGTGATTAGAAGACTCTTTGGTGTCGAAAGGGCTTATAAAATCCACATTGTGTAGGCATTTTTTATGTTAAAAATGTTTAATAATTTTTCACTTGTATGCTCTAACAGAGTATTTACATATTGCCACTGCTTTACAACTTTATTTAACAAATCTTACTTTCTATGCTTATCTCTTTAAAATCTACCTTCATTTTCCCTTATTTTCTTTCTCGACTACTCTCACAACATACTCGCATATTTCTTCGCACAAATCACGTATCTAAACTTCTTTTTTTAAAAAGAGTTTAGCTCCTACCGGGATTTGAACTCACAACCTAGTGGTCGCCAATCTGTAGCGCTAACCGTCCAGCCACTGTGCCTCCCTATTTTTTTATATGTAATTATAATCTTTAAAACGATCAAAATATGACGTACCGACAAAATAATAGTCCTACGTGTATAATTATTTTTACCCACTTTGGTAACTCTTAAATTTTAGAAATGTTATTTTTTTTTTCAACATAAAAATTGTTTGACCATTTCTTATCTACACGAGGACATATAGTACTTTTTTATCGTATTTTGTCATCAGGGTCAATGACTGTGTATTTCAAAAGCTAAAACTTTTTGACATCTTCGAAAAAGCAACAAAATTGCAAATAATAATTTCTTGGGATGTTGTAATTAAGAAACTAGTAATTGTTTTGACAATTATGTGGCCGTTTACAACCAGTAGTAAAGATTTTCATTATCAATAACTACCTGAGGTACCTATGCACCTATGGGTTTATGTAGTGAATATTTTTCCATTTTATGGTTTTAATGTTTAGTTTTCATAGTAATAAATTAGAATGACTATGAATCACTTAAAAGTTTTTTAATCATAAACTGAAAATATGTGGCCATAAACTTAATATACAGGGTGATTCATGTTTGATTGTTTCAAAAAATTCCGCCAACATTTGATCTTTAATTCAATTTATGTATTTTATTTCAAACATAATATCCGGCTCGAAGGACCAAATTCAAATTTTATAAACTTCTTCAAACAATCCAACATTTGAACATTAAATTAAAACTAAATTTTTTTCCCCTTGTTCTTTAGAGAATATTATTTGTTCTTGTACAGAAATACAAAATAGGGAACGGTAGTTGTCAACTTAAAACATTTATGATTTTATTAGGGCTTGAAAGTACCTGATAATATCCAGTTAAGTATATATGTAGAACATAAATTATTCCTAGCCATAAACACGCAGCTATCCACTTATATTACCACATATCGATAGGAAAATCGAGGTGAGCATAAAATGTGAATGCTCTCTGCAAAAATATTTAATAACTTTGTTACCTTCTGGAGTAAGTGTACCACGATATGTTAAAGATATTTGTTAAAATTTGTTGTCAAATATAAAGAGAAAAACTAGTAATTTATTTTTGATATTTTCATCAAATGTAGTAGCCCTAGTCTTCCTGCAACTATATTCTGAAAATTTAATCTAAAAATTGCTAAAGACTTTCGATAACACGGTGTTTTAGTAACAAGGTACAAAGAATGCCTCAGTTTATCTGTGACATGGCACTTAAACAATATTATTTCCATATAATACGAAGCAAAAATTACTCAAAATAACACAAATTTATGTAACACGGTTCAAAAACTATCACTACTTCTTTATAACATAGTAAAAAGTCATTTATCCTCGACAACACAATTTCAATATACTTAACACGGTACAAAAATTAACCCTTCGTTAACACGGTCTAAATGTTATGTTAAATTTTCTACAATACTATTAATCTCCTAACCACACGGTAGTGCAAAAATTACAATAGGTTTTCTATAACACGGCTCAGTGTAATAATTCCCAGAGCTTTTTTATAACGTGGCTTTCAAATAACACAATACTCTATAACACGGTGCAAAAAGTAAAAAATCGTTAACTTTATTCAACACGATGTCGATGTAACACGGTACAAAAATTAACTCTTCCACAACACGTAAAAAATTTGCTTAGCCTTTTATGTCACAGCGCAGTGTAATAATTTGCAGAGCTATTTTATAACACACCATACAACACGGTTTTTATTTAACACGGTACAAAAATTGTTATTATCTCTTTATAATAACATGCCAATCCAACAAATTTATGTATTTTTTATAACTCGGTAAAAAATCTTTTAAGTTGAGAAACACAGTATAAAAATTAACTTTTCCTTAACACGGTGTAAAAATTATGTTATTCATTCCACCAAATAGTCTTTTATAACACGGCTCAGTGTAATAATTTCCATAGCTGTTTTATAAGGTTCCATTCAAATAACCCAATTCCCGTATAACACGGTACAACAATTAACTCTTTGATAACACGGTGTAAAAATTGTGTTAATTTTTCTATAAAACTGTTATTCTTTCAACAACACGGCAATACAAAAATTGCAGTAGGTTTTCTCTAACACGGCTCACTGTAATAATTTCCAAAGCTTTTCTGATAACACAGTACGACAATTAACACAGCTCTCCTGCAACGTCGTATTCTGATAATATAGTTTCTATGTGTGATAAAATATGACCTTAATAATTTCGAGAGCTCTTTGATAACGCATCATTATGATAACACAATTTTATACATAACACGGCGTGATACCCAACTAGGACTACATCTTTATAATAATAATTCATTCCCATAATTATAATATTTCTGTTTTTATACATTTAACGTTGTGAAGAATGCGTTAACCATTGTGTGAAATAACACTCTGACAACACGGTTTCCATTTAACACGGTACAAAAATTAGACAGCTTTCAGATAAAATAGTGTAAAAATTCCAAAAGATTTTTTTATAACACGATATTTTACTTAGCAACACAATTTTTCTATAGCTCTTTAAAAATTGTTATTCATTAACACGGCATTCTACTACAACTGATGCATCATTTTTTTTAGCAGACTTAACATAAAACAGAAAAACGATAGAACAAAATTCACGCAGTTCAAGTAAACAAACACATCAGCAATTAAGGGTTATGGAAATATTTATTAAATCTGTTAATTTTTTGGTAATAACTATTTATCAGTGTTTATTTTTTTTTAGTGTCTTAATCTGCATATTATTAATCAGTATTAAATGTAAACATTCACGAAGTCGTAAATTTTTGATGTCATCCGAAAATTTTTGCACAAATAAAGTAATAAATTTATGTCACATTATCTTTGGTTTCCTTGTGTCTTTATTGCTAATGAGAGGGGGTTGGGACGTTACCATCGTGAGACAAGGCCTGCGCGCTGATTACGTAACCACATATGCTGTGCATGAGCCTACTGTCATAGTAGGCTCACAGGCAGCATAGCTGCTTACGTAATCAGCGCGCAGGCCTTGTCTGACGTAGGTAACGGTTGGGAACGTAAGGAGAGTTTTGGTAATACATTCACAATACAATTTCAAATTAAAAAAAAAATAAACGCCCTTGTGCTAGCATCTCAATGAACTGTTTGGTGATTTTTTTTGTTTGCTGCTATTTCTTAAATATCTGCTGATGAGGACGACTCTATCCAATTTACCATAATTTAAATAGGCAAAGGGACGAAGTGCATTCAGTACTTAAATATTTTAGGTCCGTGTATGTGCTTATTTTTTTCTGTTGTATTTTATGACGAAGTTCGCATTGAATGCTTCTGGCAGGAGTAATTAATTCGATGTTTTTCACTTTTCTTTGTCGTTTAGTTTTCCTCGAACCGCCCGGAGCAAACTTACTCGTTCAACCCGCTCGCGTTCTCGCTCCTTTTTTAACTATGTATGTAGTTCAATATTTCTTAGCCCTCTTGACGTTACGGAAATATGAAAATCCGAAAAAAAAAATATGGACTGCTGCCTTTTCTCACTAATTTCATCATTTCATATACATAATAACGTTGCATTTGAATAGAATTTAGAATAAGAAAGGCACAAATAATTAAGTTTTTATGTATTATATTGTATATTCAATATAAACATGAACGAAGAAACCCACTGATAAAATGCTACTGTCTCTAATTGTGAGTTGCGTTGAATATATAGAGGGAGTAAAGTTTGCGCATGGGCACTAAGAGTTCTCCTGGCGCATGCGCGTACGATCGAACGGACTGTTTATAACCTGCGCTCCTTAGCAGCAGACGTTAGATGCAACTTTTACCGTCCGCGCTAACTTTATTTTACTCATCTTACAGCGGGTGCATCAGACACTGCCGAACTGCATTCTTTGTTTTCTTCAACAGCCCATTGACTTGTTCTTGGCTATATAGTACGTAGCAAGAAAAATATTGATAAACTCTTTATCGACATCAGGTAAATAAACAAGTTGCACTGTTACCATCGAGAATTCAAGGCCTAACAGCTTATGCGTGACGTCATTCTTTGGGGTAGATTTACGGAGCTATTTTAGTCTAGGGGTCAAGGGCCTTTTTTTTTTTGATCGCCGATTCTTGTATTGAATTTTGATGAGTGTTGTTTTATTGGCCACAAAAGACACTTATTTTTTGGATATGCACCAACTGAGGCGGCTTTATTGCCAAGGAGAACCACCAGAGGTGTTAACCAGCTCCCAAACTGGAAGGTTAATCAGGTGACCCATGTCTGTGAACTGCCTCAGTTGGACACGACCTCACTGCTTCCATTTTATGATCAGTATCAGTTGATATACGTCCACGTGCGTGCATGTAATTTTGTGTTCATTCCACATTAACGTTCGGACGCAAATTAAATTCCCCACGTCCATGTTGTGCACCAGGCCTACTAGATAGTGATTAATAATATCCAGAACTTAAATGAACATTTCGCGTTTCTGGCGCTTGCGAAAGCACTGCAATCTATTTAAAGTTAACCGCTATCGTATCAACTAGAGGAAGTTCCATCATCGTCGACGACGGTTAACAGTTGGAATGTAAGTACAGAGTAGTTAATGCTGAAAGCGAACGTGCTGAAGAAGTTTGCTTAATGTGTTCTAATGACGATAACGATTGCTAAAAATACTGACTTACGAAACAAATTTTAACATGTTCCTGACGCACGATAGAAATAATATTCAGTCTACTAGCATCTGGTGGAACTAGTCAAAGCTCCCTTGGAAGCCAACATACTTAGAAGGGGAAATCCCTTTGGAAAATGCCACTGCCTGGCCTGGGGCGTCAATTAACTGGGGCTTTCGGTGAGTTCAGGTGGTGGTGGTGGGTTTGGGATCTCCCCCATTGACAGCCCATAGCTGATAGAACTCAGGGGTAGCGGTTTGGGTTAGATGAACGGGAGTAACGAGGGGCAGTGGATGTGCGTGTTCTACCTGACGATTCCTGTTATGATGATGAGATCCAGTTGGTAAAAATTTCAACGTTGCAAACATCTCTCATTTTAGATATCCTGCAGGATAAAATTAGAAAACTATTACACCGCTGTCATCAGCTGTAATTAGCTAATGCAACCTTATTTCCTGCATTTTATACGTGGAAACAATTCGTAATAAGACATTTCTGTACAATTTAACAAAAGCTTGTGTGAAATGTTGCCGTAGGGATTAATTAGTATTGTTTCGCTAATGAATATTCGCATTATTTAACGTTTATCTTCCACTTTAATAAAAGATCGTTCCAGTAATGGGCAGTTTAATAATAAATTTAAAACGTTCACGGCATTGAACAACTAACATTTGCTAAAACGTGGCGTGTAACGTTCAGGATCTTCGTATTGTCTCTTTTGTACTTTTTGTAGCTATTTAATTATACTAAACGACATTGTAAATGTTCATGGCATATTAAAAAAATTAATTGGTTTAAGAACATCCAGAATGTCAAAAACCTTTTAATGTTTAAATTAAAGGATGAACAATGTGAAAACAGTATAAACTCTTTATAACGAAGTTTAAGGAATAGAACGTTTTTATTCGTTATAGAGAGTTGACTTCTATGCATGTTTTGTCATTATCATCATGAGACAAGGCCTGTACGCTGGTGACGTAACCACCTACTATCGACATGTGATCATAGTAGGCTCATGCACAGCATAGGTGGCGGTTTTGTTGCCATAAAAAAGAAGGGTAACGTTACCATCGTGAGACAAGGCCCGCGCGCTGATTACGTAACTATAGTCCATTTACTTTCTGTAGAGATATGCCCCCTCCAACGTACTAGATGCGCAATAACAAAAGTCTAGGAAGGGATACGGAGCTCATTGTTCATTCCGCTCTTGTTTGTTTAATATAGTTGTCGATACAGTACCTGCCAAAAGTTTAGTTTCACCATGAATAATACAGAGAGTCGAAAACAAACGTTAAATATCCAGTGCAAAGATTTAAAGTTATTATATTACTACAACAATTATAAATGAATTTATTTCCCATTAAAACCCAATAAATGCAAATAATAAATGCACGTGTGAGGTTCTGGTGATGCAGATATGCAACATTGCTTAATTTGTGCACAATACCGATGGGAATACTAATACATTCATGCAATGCAATATTAGCAAATAAAGTGGTCAAAACTTCCGCATAGTACTGTACAAATGGTACGCTTGTTGCCGATAGCTACTGTCGCTCCAAGTTGTCTCCTTCCTTTTCTGGCCTAGTGCCATTCTTTTTTACTTTGCGCCGGTCAGACTAAAGGTCATATCTCTGGAGGAAGTAAATGAAGTGTACCTATGCTGCGCTTGAGCCTACTATGATAATGTTGCTAGTAGGCTCTTGTACAGCATAGGTGGTTACGTCACCGTCGCGCAGGCCTAGTTTCACGATGGTAACAGGGGTGAGCGACGCAGTAATGTTGCACAACGCATTTTAAACTTACCAACTGTACCCCAAACGCAATGTGAGAAATTTACGAAATCCATAACGCATTTCTAGTAAAAAATTTTAGCGGAATATACGTACATTTTGTAGAAGTTAAAAATTCATTTGGGCAGACATTATTTCAATAAAATAATGTTTCTGTAGCTGTTATATTTGTTTATTTGCTTTACAGCGTGGATGTTTTAGTTCCAGACTGCATTGTATGCAAATGACTATGGGGATATTGAAATGAAAATATTTACACTTTCGTTTATGATAACACAACCACTGCACGAATTATATTTTTACAGAATTTGAGTTGTTACAAAAAGATTTTTTATTCATCTTTATTTTTGAAGTACTTGATGTTTGTACTTCTAACGATAGAAAACAAAATACAGTGGCACAGCATGCATGACACTGTTACTGTCGAGAGTTCAAGGCGGTTTCATGGTGCAAAATTTTTATTTATTTCGGATGTTACCACTGTCACGGTCAATTATTACCAACTCACTGTCGAACGTCTTTCCACTTCATCATAGAACAATCCAGAAAAGTCTCGAAGTTTGTTTACATTGTTTACGTTCTTAGCGAACCGCTTAATTACTTTCCTGGAAGGCAGGTACGGAACACACGTACACAAATACAACCCACACTGCCGACACCGGCCTTGGTTAGTCGAGCCGGCCGGCAACGCATACAAACGTACCCGGTCGCACACAAGCACGCTCGCGTTCGCTACACTACGTTTTACTATAGAGCGCGTTTTTGTAGGGTTGTATTTTTTTACCTTTAAAATGTAAATTACCAGAAAAATTGAGAAAACTGGTATCAAACAAAAACTAAAAAAAAAATTATCAAATGGATAAAATATACTTCCGAAAAAAGTTCTGGGCAAACGCTTGAAGACTCAAATTAAGTAACTTCAACTCATCAATCCATCAGTCCCGTCTACTCAATTGAGATACATAAAAAAAAACTATACTAGAAGGATGCGTAAAAGCCACGCTTTTGCATTACTTCTATAAGTAAAACTTGTATCAATTGTAACCTGTACTTACAACTTATGTGTTATATGGTTAAATGTTAAATGTATTTATTATTATTATTATTATCCGGCCTATATTGCAAAAAATTTAACTCTACAAAAAATGTCTGTACATTTTTTTTATGTCTATAACGGTTTTCACTACAAGGTTCCCTACATCCACTCCTACGAATAACGTCACGCGTAAGCTATTGGGCCTTGTTCTCGATGGTAACGGACACTATCGTCACGGTGACGCTCCCGCCTTTCTCTTACTACGCCACTGATTCGAAACGTTCCTTTAGAAAGAATTCTCATTAATTCACACGTAGCTACTCGCATATAGATACCCAGAATTATTACGGTCTTTTAATAATTCTTTTCAGGTTTTTATAACCCTAAACCCATTCGTATAGTATTTCGTATAAATGGAGTTTGATTTGATGATGTCATTTCTGATGGTGCTGGTATTCGGAGTAGATTTTTTTATTATTATTCGATTCCTGTGTACCTACTGACGGTAATGAACGTATTCACTTCGTAATGGTCGGCTATAAATAAATAATAAAACCTTAAATCAGTATGTTCAGGTATGAAATAAAATTTTACGATCCACAGTCGAACATGGAAGGAGTGTCATCGAAGGTATTTTCGAATACAATTCAGTGTTTGTGGTGCGAAAAATATTTTGCAGCTATTACAATTTTTAAACAAAAAATAGCTACATAAAATTATTATTTTTTAATTAACATCAAAATCGTAAAAAAAATTATTTCATACAAAAAATTACGAAGAATAAAATTTTTGGCATTTTTTTTTTTTTGAAGAAAAATGAAGTGAATTTCAAATTAACCAAAGTATACTGAAGATGTTGACCCCACACCTGCTGACGAAACGTCTAGGAAAAATGGATAATAATCGATATTTTTGTCCATGACTACTTTAAATTTTATCAATAATTGAGGGATTACGAAAACCGTACTGCATTTTTTTTTTTGGAATGCAGTTATTTTTAAAATAATTTTTTGTTTTTTTTTTTTATTTCACACCTGGTCTAATTGAATTTTTTAACTGACATTCGCATGTTAACAACACGTCTATTGGCATTGTCGAAAATCTACCGTTTACTCTTGGATCTTTGCCAATTGAGACGTCACATCATTTAAGTATGTATGCAGTGGCCTCCTTGCGTACGGTACTATGTGGGTACCACGTTTCTTTATAGTAGGCATAAAATAATAGATGGAAGGATGACAATGCGATTCTTGTGCAAATAGACCTTATGTTTATTAATTCCGTCAGCTGTATTCTAAGTGTTGGTGTATCTTTGTGCGAATGCGTGTTCCGGTATGAACAACATTTTTTTTTTTTTTGTAAAATAAGTAACAAGTAGACATTTGGAAGGTGTCATTGTAATAGAAATTACGATGCAGAATGAGTCCACGACTTTAAATGAGTTGATAAATTTTATTAAAGAAGACAAAAGTGCGCAAGAGTTAATTGTATTGGCGATGTAAATCTTTATTAACAAACAGTATGCAAACCTGACCATCATATTAGAAAAGACTTATAATTGACCTTTAATACTTATCGTAAAATTGTGTGGTTAAACGTCGAATTTTTTGCGTTTTGAGGATCTGAAGTCGAAAATAGACGTTTTCATTAAAAATTCCTAATGACCTTGAAATTTTGTGTCAAGGTCGCATTCAAGGTCGTATATAAATTTCACTCTAAACTTTTATTCTTTTACTCCATTAGGTTATTAAAGTGTGTATCTCCTAAAGAGTTAGCCTTTACTTGACCTTTAATACCTTTTGTGAAATGATATGGTCAAACGTAGAATTTTACTAACCTTCAGCAGCCAAAGTCTACGTATACTTGAAATTTGGTCTCAAGGTAGCAATCAAGGTCACTTTAACTTTAATTTCTCTACTTTGGCCAATTATTTATGTAAGCAGTTCATTTAAAATGATGTCCCTATTTCGACCTTTGGTTATACTTGACCTTGAAATTTGGTCTCAAGTAGCATTCAAGGTCGTCTATCAATTTCTCCATAGACTTTAATTTCTCTACTTCCGTCAATTATTTAAGTAAGCAGTTTCTAGTAAAAAATGATACTTGACCTTCAAATATCATCAAAATTATGTCTCGTTACATTCAAGGTCGTCTATCGATTTCACTCTAAACTTTTAGCTAAAATCAAAGATAAAGGTTTTCATTTAAAAAGAAAACGTTTTGACCTTGTTATTTATTTTTTTTCAAGGTCGTCATTCAAATTGCAATTGCAATTTTTATACTCGTGACTATTATTTGACCTTTGATCTCTACCATAGAATTATATGATCAAACGTAAACTGTCACGCTCTTTTAATATCAACCTTAAAATTTGACCTCAAGCTAAAAGTTAAGGTCATAATTCTATTTCTCCTGAAATCTTATTCAACTTATTGTCTAGTTTTTTTTTTTTTTTACTTTTTAAATGTATGTAGTGAAAGGCTTCTTTCACTAATTGTACGTTTCATGCAACAATGTTTTTTTATTTTTTCTTTTTTATTGCCAGATTCAAACTACGTCTGAACAATGGTTTCAGTTCCGGTATTCATTTTATAAGAGTTAATTTTCAACACGATTTTCTTACAATGGTTTTGTACTGCACATTATTTGAAGTAATTTATTCTTTTCTTCTTTTTGTGCCAGGTGATGTGCAGTAAGGTCTTTTGTTTTTAAACTTTTGTTCTAGAAAACGCTGTACAATAAGAAAATGCGATAGTTAAATAGCGGATTTACGACTCTTAGAGTTTTATGTAGTTGGACGCGAAGCAATTAAAACGATGTTAATTTTACGCGGTTTATAGTTAGGCTGTAATATAGGTACGTAAGTTACGCTAGTTTTATAGCGTGGCACTGAACATGGAACAGACAATGTAATAAGGGTGTTGGCAATGAAAAGTTAAAGAAAATAACCAACGATTATTGGAGTTTTTTTGGATGCCATTTAAATTTGAGAAAGGATTTACAACCCCTAAGGGTGGTTCACTCACTAATTCATTAAATAGGAAGTGCAGTAGAATCAATAAAAGACTCATGGACAGTTAAAGACTCAATAAAGGATAGTTTTAGTGCTCTAATGAGAAATTAAAGGCTTCAAGTATTTTTTTTCAAAATTTACTGTACAAAAATACTAAGATAATATTTTTTTTGAAAGCCTTTAATGAGCCTTTGATTACTATTTAGTCTCGGACGACTCTATATTTATTGTTTAAACAATTTTTTCACTTTGTTCTTTTTTTCTTTATTATTTTGTTATTTTTGAACCTATTCAGCAAAATATCTTCGTATACCATGGTAGGTGTATGTATGTATACCTGATGACCGTATATGTGAAATTGATGTTTATGAGTGTTGTTATCGGTTGAAAGGAAACACGATTGAATAAGAAGAAAAAAAATACTTTTCATGAATATTAACGAACCCCGAAGACGTTCAGTTAGTTGTTTCTGTAACGTTGGATGCAGTGGCCTCTCGGAAATCTCAGTCTGTATTCAGCGTACACGTACACAAATGTACGTTATACATATACACGCAAGAAGAAAATGAGGTGCTTTGGCCGTAGGTATAATAGTGCGAAGTAACAAAATAAAAAAAAATGGGCATTGGGTTTATATGGAGGAATGGACAGAGTGCACTATATTATAAAAGACGTGCTTAAGATATTGTTTATATGCAATAATTGTTGTCTAATTTTTAAGTATTTAAAATACATGTGTCAACCGAACTAGCGTCGACAAAATCTTGAAGCCAAATTCTTACTTACTTTCTTCTATTTGACTGCCCCTGGTCTGCATTTAAAGTTACTGTAAACTTACGATTATCTCGTTTAAAAACAGAAAATATTTGACGTGTAACATTAAGGTCTTTTTGGGCTCTAAAAAAAAACTTATGTAAAAAGTTTTTTTTGTGAGTGCATTTTGTCCTTGCCCTCGCATTTTCCACGGTATTGTATTAAATCGCCGTGGCTTGAACACACCGTCGCTGTCGACAGGGAAACGATCATTCGGTCTGGTTTTTGTCTCGGCTTTCGAGACTGCCTTCGGGCAGGCAGTCAATCTCCTCGGCACAGGTAAAACAACCCGTTCACCTTCGACGATTTCGTCCGTTTTGTTTTTTCAGTTTCGTTCCTTTCCGTTTCTTTTTTGTTCCGTTTTTCTTTTAATTCGGCTCGTCCGCAAGTTCACCCACCCCGTGTTTCGTTGCCGGACCTGCCCGAAACTTTACTTGCGTGTACAGGCTGTCCATAAAGGGTACCTGCAGTGAAATTCGCTTACAAACAGGCCCAGCAGTTTACGCGTGACGTCATTCGTAGTAGTCGATGCGCAGAGCTGTTTTAGTCCAATAGCCAAGGGATTTTTTCCGGAAATTTTTTTTTAATCGCGGATTCTTTTAAAGATCGATGTGAGAAAAGCATTTGTGCAAGTTTTTAACGCTGACAAATTATTGTTACTGTTGTTTATTTAACAATAAAGTGCGTTTCTTGATCTTTCGACGCTTACGTAGCTAAAACCGTGATAGATACTAAAAAAAGTAAACAGACCTTTTTTATAGAGAAATGAATTTTTTACAAAAAAGTCCAGGGCTCAATCCCTCTATCTACCACATGTAAAAAAATACAGCGCTTCAAAGACACGCTTTAACGCTGAGCATTGATTTGGAGCGCTGCAATTTTCTACTTACAAACGGTAGTGAGGTACTGTCCGGGACTTTTTTGTAGAAAATTCAATTCTCTACAAAAAAGGTCTCTACTTTTTTTCGTAACTACTACGCTTTTCGCGGTGTGAGCGCCTAAATATCAAAAAACGCATTTTGCAAAACTTTAACATTAAATAAATAATAGTAACAATTATCTGCCAGTGTTAAATATTTATACAAATAGTCTTCTCATCGACCCCTACATGAATCCGCCATTAAAGAAATGTTGCCATTACAAATCCCTTAGTTCCTTGATTAAAATTGTTCCGTGCGATCGACCACTTACAGTGACGTACAGACTTTTTACGTCGAAGCTGACGGGCCTCGTTATTTCTCGATACTAACGGTTTTTAATCTATTTAATTCTCTTTCGATTTTTAATACGAAACTGATTCGAGATCTAAATTATTTCGGCTTTCGCGTAATATTTTTGACTTTTGATGTGAAACAGATGGTACATTAATTTGCGTCATTGTTTGGACGTCGTGTATGACAAATCCGTGAGTAGACAAAGGCGAGGGACCCGTATAAAAAGCAACTTGAACGTGTTATTAACCGAAATGGTATCTGGGTTTCGAATGTTGTTTACTATACATTTACATCGATGATTTTTTGTTGTACACTTGTGAAGGTATTTGAACCTGTCGTACAAATTTATTTATACATATGTATGTGACCATGTGACCCGCTTGCTCGAATTGTGTCTCGTAAATAATTATGTTAACATGAGAATGAAGATTAACTAGGTACCTTAATTTTTTTTTACCATAATATCGTATTTTTTTTAAACATTTTATTTTGATGATGGATATCGAAAACTAAAAAAAAAACATTCAGGGTTTAAGATCCGATTTGTGCCTTAAAATGCATCTTCAGACGAAAAAAAACTTAAGGGCATTTCCCCCTCTACCCTCATGAAACTTTAAGTGTGAGTCACACACAAAAAAAAGAAACGGAACGAATGGATTTGTCGGGATGATCTTTCTTGTTATTTCTATTTCTTCGCTGTTGTCTTTTTTTCTTCTTTGTTCGTCTTCGACTTGTTTGTGGCTCGACCTGGGGCGCCTACATCCATACAAACACACACACACACACACGGATTCATACAAACAGCATACGTTGTGCAGGTCTTCCTTTTTTCACCGGAGAAATGTTATTGACCTTCTACCATCAGCTGTTGTTTGTTTATAATGCAGCGTCGTTGTCCAGCCGACATCCACGTAGGTACGTAATTCCTTCGGGGGCCCTTAACATCCGAACACGAAGAAAACGAACCAATAAAACCATTGGCGTAGCATTAATATTGCAAATCGCGTGAGGGATGTGAAATAATTGTTGGGCTATCAAAGTCCCTTAACTATATGGAAAATGATGATAAACGAGGGTATTTAGTAAGTTCATTAAAAATTAATACAGAAAAGTGAAAATGAAATAGATCGAAACCACAGATACTAGAAACTCACTAAAACTACTGTTACCACTGAGAGTAACCAGGCCTAAAGGCTTGCGCGTGGCGTAATCGATTAGTCATTGATCCAGGCCAACGTAAGGAATATTCGTAGTGTAGTAGCCAAGGGATTTTTGGCGAAAAAAATTTTTTCATCACCATTTCTTGTAGAGCTCGATGAGAAGAGAGAATGTGCAAATTTTTAACACTAGAAAACCACTGTTACTATTATTAATTTAACTTTAAAGTTTTGCAATGGACATTTTTTGCCTTTTTGATGCCTATGTAGCGAAAACCGTGATAGATATAAAAAAACTGTATATACATTTTTTGTAGAGAATTGAATTTTCTACAAAAAAGATCTGTATACTTTTTTTTGTATATATCACGGTTTTCTCTACGTAAGCGTCGAAACATGAAAAAACTCGTTTTGCAAAGCTAACCTTAAATTAATAATAATAGCAATTATTCGCTAGTGACACAAATTTGCACATGTGTTCTTCTTATCGACATCTACAAAAATTCGTGATGAAAAAAATTTTTTGAACGATACATTTCTAAAACGGTTCCCTACATTGGCCTGGATGAATGACGTCACACGTAAGCACCTGGGCCTTAAAAATAGCGGTAGCAGATATGAAGCCGCTGCAGTACCTTCAAATAATATTGCGTTACCTTCGTTTCCGTTCTTTTTCCACCATGTCACCTGTTTTAAAATAGTCCGCGAACGTGTTTCAAACCAAAACATAAACGAACGAAGTATGAAAATGAACAGCTGTTTTAAACGTTTTAACTTTTTTAATTTCTCTTTTGTTTTGGCGTCTGAGTGACTCCATTAGTGAGTGCATTGCCTTCAGAGGTCAAAGTTCCGGGTTCAAAACCTACTTTGTTTTCTTTATACTATAAGCAGACAATGGTACACTAGACTCAAGTAACAAGTATATTTATGTACAATTTTTTCTTTCTTAAGGGTACCGTAGTACCATCTATAAGGTAGTTTTGGAACTATTGAAATCTTTCTTTTCAATGGTTCATCATTTCTATGGAAACTTTTTGAGTTGTAACTTATGGGGCAAGAGTGAGCTATCGGAACTATCGGAAAAAAAATACGTGTGGCATTCGGGACTGCCGCGGTAAAGCTATTGAATAGCATTTTTTATCAACTTATGCAATTATAATATTTATGCAATATTTTTTTTCTTTGATATTAATATAATAATACACCTATATACTTTCTCACAAACAGCTGCTTACGTATTCGTCCGATTTCGAAGCAGCTCGCTTCGATCCGTGCGAGCTTCGTACAGTCTACACGCATACGTCTAGTCGCACGCACACCCCACACCGCTGTGCCGGTCGGAGTGGGGGTTGTTAGGTTTTTTCGTTACGGAATTTCTTGATTCGGTCGCCGCGCTCAAAGCCCGCGATAAAAGCTATGCAATAGCTTAAAAATTATTTGATGTCTTGGGGTAATTTGAGGGTGTCATTTTACTTCAGCTGTTGATCGTCTAGAACGTTTTGCACCACTAAAATTTTCTTTTCGTTTTTGTCAATCATTAATGCTGGAGCTTAAAGAAAATTCATCATCATAAATATTTTGAAGTAAGACTAAGCTACCAAAAAAAAAAATTGGTATATTATTTTGATCTAATATTAAGATAACGAACTGCAGGGGTAAAAATGATTTTAAAAAATTTCTATCTTTAGAATTTAGATGTTCTCAACTTTAAAAAAGTTTTGAATCAACAACGGGCTAAACAAAAAAAAATCGTAGACTGTCCTGGGCTATTGGTAATGCTAACTTTACGTAGCCACAATCGTTGACTTTATTTCCACTAAATTTAAGTTTACAACAGCTCATAAACCCCAACGTGCCTATTATTGTAGGATTTATCTAAAATGGCACGTTTTGTCTAAACTGAACATTTGACGGTTACCAAATGTGGCGTACAGGACAGAGTTTCATTGATCGAATTTTCCACGAAAACTGGGAAAACATGATGTCTAACAACGTAAACATGCCTTGACGAATTTTCATCTTCACCAACTTTTGAGGAGACTATCCACCCTTCTAGATCGACCAGTCAATAATAGAATATGAATATATAACGAAATTTCTTTTATTATTTTAATTCAGAATATTCCTAATTTAATTAATTTAATTCAGTTCCATTGTAGTCATGTCATTTCCATATTTCATATTGCTTTTTTATTTTAAATTTTGAATCACTGAAGTCTGTCTGAATTCTTCTAAAATGTCGTCGCTAATTCCATTAAAATTCGTTTAATAACATGTCATTAATGGAGATTGGCTTCGGTCGTTTTGAAGTAATAGGAAATCCGGGAATTTTAAATTCACGCTAAATCCACTGACGTTCGTGTTGTACCTATATTATGGGGGTTGGAATTGAAATGGCGCACTTTATGCCCTTCTGCCGTGAACTTTATTTACATAGTTGCTCGTTGCCGTTGCTGTTGTTGTTCAAAATTAGTCTGTAGGTAATTGTAAAGTTTATCGATTTCCGGTCCCATTATACGGGTACCCTTATCCCTTTTCATTCCGATCGTAAAGGGCTGCTTGACTTGCCGAACAATCGTTTTGCTTTATAAAAGTTATGATACTCGTTAGTTTTTTACTATCAATAAATAACGTGCAGGATATCGTTAAATTTCACAGTCGAATAAAAACAATTTTGTTACATTAGAAATTGTATTCGTCAACTTTTTATTTTTGTCCTGGGTTGATTTTTTGTTTTTTTCTTTTGTTACAGAAAAGGTAGTTAAGGTTCCGCCTTTGACGGAATTAGCAGCGAAATGCGTCGCGTCCCATATTCCGTTCGAGCTCGTGGAACGGGTCTATCCGCCCGTTCCGGAGCAACTCCAGCTCCGTATCGCATTCTGGAGCTTTCCGGACAACGAGGAGGACATCCGGTTATATTCGTGCCTGGCGAACGGCTCTGCCGATGAGTTCTCGCGGGGCGAGAATCTGCATCGTAGCCACAGCGTCAAAGATCCGTTGCAAATTGGTGAGTCCCATGTAGAAAACCATCATTTATTTATTTAATAGTTAAGGGTTAAAAGACGAAGGTAAGTAGAAGTACGAAATCAAAGCGAACACTGGTGGTGTAGTGGTCACAACAACAGGCTTAGTCCAGCTGCTAGACGTTGCCACCAGTCGCCACCACAGCGCACTGATGCGCGCAGGCGAAACTAGATATTGATACGTACAAATAGTGAGTAGAGTGTTGACTACTTGTGGTGACTACTAGTGGCACGTTATCACAAAGGAAACCACTTTTCATTGGGGTTACTACCACATACCCAGACGTTGCTACAAGTAGTGAGCGCTGACTACTTGTGGCGACCACTAGTCGCTACTAAAGAGGCCCAATGTGCGGCGACACTAAGTGGAACCTTGTCACAAAAGAAACCACTTTTCATAAAGGCTACTACCACATACCCAGACGTTGCTACAAGTAGTGAGCGCTGACTACTTGTGGCGACCACTAGTCGCTACTAAAGAGGCCCAATGTGCGGCGACACTAAGTGGAACCTTGTCACAAAAGAAACAACTTCTTATTGGGGTTACTACCACATACCCAGACGTTGCTACAAGTAGTGAGCGCTGACTACTTGTGGCGACCACTAGTCGCTACTAAAGAGGCCCAATGTGCGGCGACACTAAGTGGAACCTTGTCACAAAAGAAACCACTTTTCATAAAGGCTACTACCACATACCCAGACGTTGCTACAAGTAGTGAGCGCTGACTACTTGTGGCGACCACTAGTCGCTACTAAAGAGGCCCAATGTGCGGCGACACTAAGTGGAACCTTGTCACAAAAGAAACAACTTCTTATTGGGGTTACTACCACATACCCAGACGTTGCTACAAGTAGTGAGCGCTGACTACTTGGGGCGACCACTAGTCGCCACTAAAGAGGCCCAGTGTGCGGCAGCACTTAGTGGAACGTAATCACAAAAGAAACCACTTTTCATAAAGGCTACTACTACATACCCAGACGTTGCTACAAGTAGTGAGCGCTGACTACTTGTTGCGACCACTAGTCGCTACTAAAGAGGCTCAGTGTGTGGCAGCACTTAGTGGAATGTTATCACAATAGAAACCACTTTTAATTGGGGTTACAATCACATACTTTATCGTCGTAGGCGTTAAAGCACTAGACGTTGGTACAAGTAGTGAGTAGTGACTACTTGTGGTGACCACTAGTCGCTACTAGAGGGGTCCAGTGTGCGGCAGCACTAAGTGGAACGTTATCCCAAAAGAAACCACTTTTCATAGAGGTTAGTACCACATACCCAGACGTTGCTACAAGTAGTGAGCGCTGGCTACCTGTGGCGACCACTAGTCGCTACTTGAGGCCTAGTAGACGGCAACACTTACTATTAATGGAATTTTACCACAAAGGAGACCACTTTTTATTAAGATTACTACTAAACACATACTTTGTCCTCTGTATGCTATAAGCGACCAGACGTTTGTGAGCGCTCACTACTACTTGTGGCGACGTCTAGTTAATTTAGTGCTGCCACACACTGAGTCACCGACTAGTGTCTGCTACCAGCGGCTCAGCCGAGCTTCTAGACACAGTCGCAAGTGGCTAGATGTAGCCATCAGTCGGCGCTACACGTGGATTGACGCTGCCACTAGTCACAGTTGGTGGCTAAGCGCCACCACTGGTCACAATTGTCGGGCAGAAGAGGCCACAAGTTAATTTTTTCTATCTTTCTGTTGAGACTGATGTATATAGTGGCCTATTCCTAGCGTCTTCTGCAGACGCTACAAGTAGCGAACGCTGACCACTTGACCACTTGACCACTCTGCAGCTTGTGGCTCGAACATGACTACTCCAACTCTCAGTAGTTAGTGTTAAGATCATGTTTATAAAATGTAAAAAAACGACTTGTGGCTGACACTAGTGATATGAAGCTGTGAGAGACGAATTCCATGCAAAAAAAATTTGAATCACGTGCGTCAAATACGTAGATGGTTTTGAAGAAAATTGTGATAAAAATGTTAACCTAAATTTTAACGTCCTTTTGGTTAAAAATCGATACACGTACAAAAAGGCCGGTACAATTCACATGTAATTGTCGTTGCTGCAACCAGTAAGTCCTTTTAATTTCTGTTCCTTTGTCGACTTGCTGTATGTTACTCTTTTTCTCGAGAACGTCGTCACTCACGCTCCAGATAAAGAACACATCATCTCTCTTCGCAAACGCGAAATGCCTGGAACTTAATGGTTTTCTTTCATTTCGCCGCGTCTTCTCTCCTCCATTTCGAAGGGCTTAATGTGGCCCTATTATAAAAATATGGTATACGTACACGTTCCTTTTGTTTGTCTAAACGTTATACATGCGGGAGCCGGCATACAGGCGAAAATTTTCTTGGAATTTGCAAACAAGAAGTCGCTGGCGCCTGTTGATTGCTACGTCGGAACGAGAAAATTGTGTTTTTGTGCCTTTGAAAATTGCTGGATAGCATCTGGTTATTTCCGGAATTTCCGCAGAGGAGGAAAACACTTGTACTCCAAAATGACTACGTCGAAATGAATTTTGGGATGAAAAATCCATTGAGATTTATTTATTCAGTGGCGAATTCAGAGAGGAGTAGTTGAGGAACCGCCACTATTTAAAAAAAAATACGTGTGGCACTCGGGGACTTCCGCGGTAAAGCTATTGCATAGCATTTTTTATCAACTTATGCAATTATAATATTTATGCAATAATTTTTTTTCTTTGATATTAATATAACAATAAACCTATATATACTTTCTCAAAAACAGCTGCTTACGTATTCGTCCGATTTCGGAGCAGCTCGTCTCGATCCGTGCGAGCTTCGTACAGTCTACACGCATACGTCTAGTCGCACGCACACCCCGCACCGCTCTGCCGGTCGGAGTGGGGGGTGTTAGGTTTTTTCGTTACGGAATTTCTTGATTCGGTCGCCGCGCTCAAAGCCCGCGATAAAAGCTATGCAATAGCTTAAAAATTACGTTTTAACAGATTTTTTTTCTCTTGAGTCATGTTTTATGCAGGGGCGGATCCAACTGGAGATGGTCGCTCTAAAATTGACTTCTTTTTTACAGACATGACTTAACAGATCTTTACTTTACCATCGCCACCATCCACACACACGCCCTTTGAAGAAGACTTCTGCCCGTCGTTTTGACTCAGTTTTCCATTTTGTTTCAGGTTTCCACTTATCAGCGAGTGTCCAACAATTACCCCGAGGTGCATACAATGTGGCCGTGACCTTTGACCGCCGCAGAATCAGTTCGTGTAATTGCACCTGCAGCCTGTCCGCCTATTGGTGTTCCCACGTGGTGGCTGTATGTCTTACTCGGATTCATTGGGTGAGTTAACTTATTAACTAAAATTTTATAACCCTATTTTTGTTGTTGCATAAACATTTAACTTTTTCTCGGGCTAAATATTAAAAAAAAAATTTGACTCATCTATGCAGTGCATGAGCCTACTATCATATAGTTACATAATCAGCGCGCAGGCCTCGTCTTACGATGGTAACGACTGCATTGGATCTTATTGTTAGACAATCACCCTGTATATTTAGCTTTGGCATTCAATAGCATTTATTGTTTACAAAAGTATTGCATCATAACAAGTTAGTATTTTTTTTTCTATTGTCAACATGTAAATATTATGTATTTTTTTTTGTTAGACGCATCAGGTTTGTGTTGTTCTATGAGTAGTCGTGGTCATAAAAAAGGCGCATATGTCATGTACGATGACCGATGCGATGTGTGTCTAATTAATTCGCGAACAGGTTTCGTAATAAAAAAAAACGTTAACCGTTTCAAAAAGGAAGAAGCAAACATGAATAATACAATGTTTCGATGATTCGTCGTTAAACACATGGTGTTTTATTTAATCGCCGTTTATTACGGGTTTTACGTTTTGCTACTTATTTATATGTGTCCCGTAGATAGCGTGTTGTTTCCTCTTCCTTTTTTTTTTCTTTACGTTGGGGTTATTGCACGTTTAATACTGTTGGCATTAAAAAATATGTTATAAAAATAAAATGAGACCGTTAGGAATATATATTTGAAAATGATTACTAAAAAGGTAAAAAACTGAAGCGCTCCAAAGACGCTCTGCGCCACATTACATCTTTGAAGCGCTGTATTTTTTTATCTGTAAAAGATGGAGGGTTGCTGTCCTGGACTTTTTTATAGTAAATTCAATTCTCTACAAAAAAGGTTTCTTTACTTTTTTCGTATCTCCCGCGGTTTTGGCTACGTAATCGTCGAAAGCATTTTGTAAAACTTTAACATTAAATAAATAATAGTAACAATTATTTGCTAATGTTAAAAATTTGCACAAATAGTCTTCTTACCGATCTCTACAAATAACCGCAGTCAAAATAATTTTTCACCAAGTATCCCTTGGCTACTAGACTAAAAGGGTTCTGTACAATCGCCTACGTACACCGCCATATTTGAATTGTTGCGTCAGAGTTTACCATTACTGTAATAAGTTTTTTAAATCACCCTGTATATAGTGCTAAATTGCATACATTGCATCAACGCACCTTTCGAGCAATTAGTGTTACTTATTGCGTAAGGACTTTTTAGTGCGATTACACACGTAATTATCTGCCACTTGTTTGCTGTTGAGTATTTTTTTTTTATAATCGGATTAAGTGGTCTTTTAATGAGGTCACGAACTGTATTAATTAAAATTTCTTTTTTTGCGCTAATTTATAATTCTATAATATAAATGAAATATATATAAATTGTTTTTGCAAAGTCGACCAAAAAGAAAACTCCAAAACTCGAAAAAAAAAAAAACAGACCATTTATGTCTCTAAATTATTTTAGGTTTCCTTACCCTTAAGTTTTGGTGGTATAGATAAATTATAATGCACTTTTCGTACCTTTTGGATTGTAAATTATTTATATTTCGTATTATTGTTTATGTATGAGTTTATAAAAACTTTTATTAATCGAATAGGACTGACATTAATCTACCCTTTTCATCGTGCAAGTTCCCTTCTGAATTCGTACCCCGCATTATAATGAAAATTAACGGCTTTCTCGAAATTCAAATGGATTTAGTGTACGTGCCCTTTCATGACGTATGAATAAACGTGTATACGTTGATTATAACTCGAAGTAATTAAACAGCATTTTTTTAACCATGTTCGAATAATATTCATTTTAGAATCTTCCAGGATTTAACTTAAATGAAAAGGTCACAATGGCGACGTGACCACGCAATATAAATTAATTTTTTTTTGCAAGGGAGTTATATTTTCCCATTCTAGCCACATCTGGTAACTCTAAGAGCACCCGTTTCGGAATCCTTGTCCCGTCTTCATCGAGAACAGCTGCAAAAGTTCGCCCAGTACTTGATCAGCGAGCTGCCACAGCAGATCCTGCCTACTGCGCAGCGGTTGCTGGACGAGCTGTTGGGTTCACAGCCGTCCGCCATTAACACTGTCTGCGGCGCTCCCGATCCCACAGCTGGAGCATCGGCCAACGACCAGACCTCATGGTACCTGGATGAGAAAGCTCTCCACGACAACATCAAAAAGATACTCATCAAGTTCTGCGTCCCCGCTCCAATCGTTTTCAGGTAGGACTACTTTAGATCTCATTCTTGTGGTAGGATTGATTGGTTATTGAAGATTATGAAAAAGAAACTCAGTCTTCTTTAGACATGATTAACCCAAAACCGATGACCCCAATATTCCTATCGTTTGTATTAAATTCCATTTGGTATTATCACGTTCTTCTACGTTCAGACGTTGGAGCATCTAAATGGCTGAACGTCTCATATAAATACGAATTTAGATGTTTGAGAAATAGTGTTATTTTTTTGTAAATAGCGATGTGAACTACTTAAGTACGACGGCTCCACCTGCGGCAGCCGAATGGACTTCTCTTCTACGACCCCTCAGGGGCAGAGAGCCCGAAGGAATGTGGAACCTCCTAAGTATCGTTCGTGAAATGTTCAAACGCAACGATCGAAACGCGATCCCCCTTCTCGAAATCATTACGGAGGAATGTTTGGCATGCGAACAGGTTAAATTAAAAACCTTCTAGTCTTCTTTTTCCTCCCTTAGTGCACGAAATATATGTTTCTAGATTTTGGTTTGGTGGTTCAATACTAAGGTGGCCCTGTTAAATGGCGGCTCAGGTCACGGCGTAAACGGTGGCGGTAAACACAATAACGTGAATAGTAACAGTCATGCATCTCAACATGCTTGTTCGTCACTCTGTGATGAAATTGTTGTATTGTGGCGTTTAGCCGCCCTTAATCCCGGCCTGGCGCCCCAGGAGCGCGACATGCTTCATAATCAGTTCACAACGTGGCATATGAAAATCATGGAGAAAGTCAGTCGGTCAACTTCTAACCCGTCCAAGACGAACAAGAGCTGGTATTTGAAGATGGACATGGAAATATTTACCGGTTTTAAACCCGCAATCGAAGCTTGCTACCTCGACTGGGACGACTATCCCATGCCGGGTATCACTTATACGGAAGACACGAATCCCATGTACCATTGTCCGTTTACTTGTTTCCGTCACACAGCCGAAAACAGGACCGAGAATGTGACGCAGGTTAACTTCAGTCAGGCTGTTTTGAACAACGAACATCCCCATACAAGACACGTCCACCATTATCATCATGGACATCATCACCATCATCATCACGTGCCCCGATCTCGAATGACACGTTTCGATTTTCCCGATGTTATGAGCATGAATCCGGTAGAGTTTCCGTCCCATCTGCAACTCGAACGTTCCAGAGATGGCACCAGATCTAGTATTAGCAGCGAAGGATTTTGTGAAAATGAAGACGATGTTCTCAAGGACAGTGGAATTATGTTGCCTGGTGTGTATAAATCGATCGATTCAGATTCTCAAGAAGGCGGTGGATCGGATTCAGCAAGCAGTAGCAGCAGTAATGGCAGGAATCAGGCTTCCAATGCAAAACCGGAAAATATACAAAGCACCTCTCGTGCGGAATGGGATGATCAAACATCAAGAAGGGCCTCCAAAGACGAAAGCTCCTCGTCATCTGAATCGCCCCAGAGTGGAGACGAATACACCGTGTACTTCTACAATCCTAAAGATGTGGATAATTTAAGCACAAGTCCGAAAGAACCGAAACCAGAAGATACCGACAGCAGGAACGTCTTTTCTAATATCAAATTAGCCGACGATCCTTACGACGTTCTATTTGCCAGAGCGGAAGGGTTACATGCTCATGGTCACAGTAAGGAAGCGTGTCTCTTGGGGGTTAAACTAGCCGAAGAACTTCTTGCAAACCCCCCGAACCTTATGATTGAAATTCCTCCGATGCCAAAACGCAAAGGTAAAAAGCAACAAGTAAATCCAGCATCACATCAACTCAGTTGTCTGGCATCGAGTACGCTTGCCAAGTGCGCATTTTTGTGTAGTGTATTGGCTGAAAACTCGGAATATTATCATTTGGCATTCCGCGTGGGCATGTTTGGTTTGGAAATGGCACGTCCACCTGCAAGCACTAAACCTTTGGAAGTAAAACTCGCCAATCAAGAATCTGATCTCGTTAATTTGTTAAAGCGAATACCTCTTGGACTGAGAGAATTAAAGATCCTCCGAGAAAAGGCGGAACAATTGAAAGAAGGAACCTTGAAGTCACGGGGTGAAGCATTACTCCCAATTATGTTGGCCAGTTTCGTGTTTGATGCGTTAGTGGTTCCCAGTCTTATGGGCCGAGATCGATCCAAAGTTCTTTCTATTCGTTTACCCACAGATGAGGCTCTCGGTTTTGAAGCGGCTGTCATCGCTCTGGGGATGAAAGCCAACGTTTCCGAAGCAGATCATCCTTTGTTATGCGAAGGAACTCGACGTCAAAGAGGAGATTTAGCGATAGCGCTGTTGATATTCTATAAAGATGACAATTGGAAAGTAGCCCGAATTATGGACAAACTACTGGATCGAGAAGTTCATCAGTTGATTAAAACACCTATTATAAGTTCATACTATTCCAATAATCCACCTCTTCGCAGCCAGTACTCTAACTTAAAGAGAGAAGAGTGCGACAAGGTTATTTCGCCGTTAAATTCGTTCATGCCACCGTCTGATATGATACCTTCAGATATGAGTAAGTACAAGGTGGTTAACATTTTTTTTCTGTAAAATTGAGAAATAATTGCCAAATTAATTCTCTTTAGACTGCAACAGTCGTCCACATAGTTCAACTAGTGCGGAAGTGGAAGCGGGAATGGCCAATTTGAGCCTAGCAGCAAATCAAATGCCTTCTCAAGCTCCGCCCACACAGGTAACTACCCGTACGAAGGAGTCTCGTTATAAAAAACGTACATATCCTTCGATTCCAAATCAGCCTTCTGAAGCTGGTGCCCATTTTATGTTCGAACTGGCTAAAACCGTTTTGGTGAAAGCTGGTGGAAACAGTAGTACATCATTGTTTACACCTTCCACTAGCCAAAATCATCATGGCCCTCACAGAGCATTGCATATGTGTGCGTTTCAATTAGGACTTTATGCACTGGGACTACATAACTGCGCAAGTCCCAATTGGCTAAGTAGAACTTATTCGTCTCACGTGTCTTGGATAACAGGTAAACAGAAAAAATGTCTTAGATCCAGGTAATTCTACTTAAAACTGTTAGGTCAAGCAATGGAAATAGGAGCAGCGGCTATATCGTTTCTGATAGAAACTTGGGAGGGTCACTTAACACCACCTGAAGCAGCAAGTATTGCTGATCGAGCTTCCCGCGGTTGTGACCCAAACATGGTTCGTGCTGCTGCTGAATTGGCACTGTCTTGTCTGCCGCATGCACATGCGTTAAATCCCAACGAAATTCAACGAGCAATATTGCAATGTAAGGAACAAAGTGATATCATGTTGGAGCACGCATGTCTTACTGTTGAGAACGCCGCTAAAGGTGGTGGTGTTTATCCAGAGGTAAATCTGAAGCCAACAGTCAGATTTATATCTGAATCTACTACTTTCTATTTTATCTATTTTAGGTGCTTTTCCAAGTAGCGCAGTACTGGTATGAATTATACGTGCGTCATACACCAGGGGGTGAACATTTACTTGTTGAAAATGAAATACCTCATGAACCCATTCTTCTCGATCCTATTGTAGCACTTGTTGATCTTAACGTAGCCAACTGTGAAGCTCAACAGAAGCAGCAAGCTGTACCAGCTCCTCAGCCTCCGAATATGGCCGCAGCAATTCCTGCTCCTCCTCAAGCTCAAGGCGCACAAGTGATGGCCAGTGGCGGACCAGTGGTTGTTACTACGGCCCCGCCGCCTCCATATCAACATCCATCAGTAACGACACTGGCCGCTCCATTGGGAGTTTCTCTCCCATATGCGGTTGCTCCATACAGTTTCGCGGTCCAAAGTTTACATCCACATCCTCATGTGACCGCATACGGAGGAGGCCCTTTACATCATCATCATCACCACCACCATCACCATCCAGGTGTTCAAATGGCACCTCAGCCACCTCCGCCTACGGCGCACGTGCAAATGTATCATCTTCCGCCTCCGCAACCGCCTGCTCAATTCCAGTATCCGCCGCACACGGCTAATCAACAGCAATATCATCATCAGGCAGGTCAGGCTGGGACGTTTAATGGAGTTCCTCCTGGACAGCAGGGAGGATTCACAGTTCCACCAGGCGCAGCAGGCCCGTCTCAGTATCAGTTGCCTCCACAGGGCGTCCCGCCCAACTACCAGACTGCGCAGGCTCCTGCATACAATAACATGCCTGTTAGCACTGGTGGTCCAATTCAACAAAACATTCAATATTATGGTGCAGCTGTGACGATAGCGCAAGCTCCCAATCTTCACCCTCCACCGGTGCCTGCAGGAGCTCCCCATATGTATCCAGTGTCTATGCCTCCTCCCGTCGGAGGTCCCGGTCCAGGACCTGGTCCTGCACCGAACAACATGCCACCCCAGCAGCAGGCTGCTGTTAGACCTCCACCTCATCGTCAGACGCAGCAGTTCAGTCAGGCGCAGTTGTATTATCTCTTAGCTGCGTACAGGGTGGGTATGTTAGCAATGGAGACTTTGGCAAGGCGAGTGCACGACGATCGACCTCAAGCCAAATATGCGAGAAATCCCCCTTACGGAGAAGACGTTAAGTGGCTGTTGCGTATATCAAAACATCTTGGTGAGTTCTAAACGCTTTGTTTTTTTAAACTTTTTCTAGGTTTGTTTGTATTTTTTTGTTTCAGGTACCCATTATCTGCATCAGTTCTGCATATGTGCCGTCAACTCAATCGTGAGTCCGTTCGTGTTACACGATGTGGCGATCGAATCTGCTCAATATTTGTCTCGTAATAATCCCGCCCTCGTGATGCAGCATCTCCGAACGGCGCTTGCGCCTCTAGTGCAGAAATGTCAGCAGATGTACATTCAGTGCATGCATCAGAAATTGTACCATCTCATGCCGAATGATTACGAGGAGTTTGTCAGTATCGTGTGTTCAGCCCGCGCTGCCTTTCAGATTACACCCGAGGGAAGCACCCAATTTAAAGAGTGGCTTCAGTCTATCCGAAGGTAAGTGCGCATGTCTTTCAAAATTTGATGATTGTGCGCTTTAACCCCCACGATTCAAATTTTAATGTATTGTCCTGAACGAAAAGATACATGTTAACAGTGGGGTAGATATTGGTGTTGGCTTTATTTGATTTCAATTTTTAATTCGCATAGCATAGCTATGACTTAATAGAGCATGGCCTGATCTGTTTAGATTCACTTTGGGCCTACTGAAATATGTTTTGTATATTTCAGATCGAAATCTTGCAAGAAAGATCTCTGGACTCAGATAAACACAGCCTTACAGGCGAATAATAAATGACAAAGGCCGCCTTTAGTTCATCAGTTTAGTGTAAATTTTCGTAAGGATTCGAATTCTCCGCAGTCTCATTCCTTCGACATCCAAAACAATCCCGAGTATCACATCGACAGCAAGGCCTCGTCGGGCGCGTGCGCGCCTAGTTGTATCGTAAAGTCTCCGCCCATCAATTCCATCGTCATACCACATCACTTCCAAGACAAAAATTCATTTCGCTCGTCTCGTTCTCCTTGTTCTTCACCAAAACCGTTACGAACTAATTTTGGAACTGACACTTTTCCTTCTCTTTTTTCTTCTCGATCCGCACCCGCTTTGTTTTCACCACAATCATCATACGTGGATGCTGATTCTTCGTCTCATTTTATGCCGGCTTTGTTTTCTTATCGTTCTGTGCCAGTTGTGTTTTCATCTAACGTTATGGAGACGACTGACGATTGCTTCGATTCTCGTCCCATACCTTTAAAATCTTATGTTGTCGTCTCTTCATTTTCCTCCCATCGCGTTCCATTTTCATCGCAAGCTGATCCCCAGTTTTACTCATCGTTAAATTTTTTGTCAGAGCGTCCGGTTCTCCCCCATTTATCGAAACTTTTCAACTGCAAGTCTAGCAGTTAGTCGATCGCTTTCCGTTTTCGTTTTTACTAATTATTCAATTACGCTCACTTGATAAAGGCTGTACTTCGTTTTCATTTGAGAAAGGAATATTAATTGCGCTGTATAAGTTTGCACACTCTCAGGTTTTTGCGTGTCCCTCTCGTTCATTCGTTGTTAGAGTGCTCTTTTTCGTTTCGACAACACGTACACTCTTGTTGATAGATTCGATTATTGTAATTTGTAATATATATTTTTTCGCTGATCACGAACGACTTCTTCAGTAGTTTTTTTGGTTTCTTTGTTTGATTGATTGAATGATTGGTGATTGTGTGACTTAAAAGTGATCGAACGTATCGGTTTTATCGGTAACACTTCTCTGAAGAGCCTGTTGAAACAGCGATTTCTCTTTCGAAATCTATAGATCTCATGAAGTTATCATTGAAGAAGCCTTAGATATGTAATTATTTTTGTTTGTGTTCTAATTATTTGAAATATTTGTGGATTAAGTAGGTAGCCATTTCGAGGTATTTTATCGATAATAAAGTATGTAATTGAAATCGACAGGCTCTTTTTATATTCATATTGGCTTAGGGTTAGGATTCATTAGTTTGGATGAGTATTTATCCTTTGAAAGGATAAGTGCAGTATATAAACGTTAAATAATTAATTACTAAAAAATTGATACACATTCGCCGTTAAAGAGTCTTGAAGTATTTGTTTAGTTAATATTACAGATGGGTTTATTAATTGTTCTTAAAATAGGGCCTCTCTCTTTAATAATAATAATAATAATAAAAGATAATTATTATGCAATAATTTTTAGAAGCTGGAAGTAAAAGTAGACGTTTTTATGTACCTGATAATTTACAATTTTCTTTAGTTATTAATGTAAGTATATATACTAATATTAACATTAACTAAAACTAAACAAATACTGTCTGACTTGTTCATTGTGTTTTTTTTTTCGTTAGTTTGTCTATTAAAAAAAATGGTTTTCGTGTGTATCGTTTTTTTAGTAATTGAACAACATATTTTTCAATGTTATACATATATACATATAAATATTTGTATTGTATCGATGCCAATCCACTAAACGTTCCATAATTGGAATCTAGATATTTTAGTTGAATTTTGAAACAAAAAGAAATATTGATTTAAGTATTTAATTTTTACGCGTACATGTAATACTTTTACATTGCCAGGAGCATACGCTCCTAATCCACTAGAATTCAGTTGAACTAGTGCGCATGCGTTAGCGACTCGCGCCATCACGACATCGCACATGCGCATAGACATTCGTGTCGGTACTGCAATGTCGTCGCGAGAGAGGAGCAATTTCTCCTAGCAAAATAGGAGTATTACATAGAATGTCACGACCCATCTCGAATGTATTGATCTCACAGTTTCTGCAGAGCGCACTTCAGGTCCGTTTTTAGACTCCCTTTTTTTTTAAATTCCGCAACGTTCGACTTTGTTCGCGCGTACCCTTCAGCGTTGAATAATAAAAAAAAAGATAGATTAAAAATAAATTCTGTGCCTTGGACATTTACGATTAATAATTATTATTATTATTAGTGACCGAAAAAAAAGTAACATGCGGACCTCTGTGCAAACGTAGAATGTGTATAAGGAAACAAAAAAAAGGGGCTAAACGTAAACAAAGTCGGATTGTACCAAAAAACAAAAACAAGAACGGGAAAATTGTATTTTCAGATAGTCTCATTTTTTTTTTAATTGTAGAAAATTTAGCACAGTGGCTTGGAATTTTTTAATAGTACCAATTAATGTTTCTTTAAAACATTCCAGAGGTTTATTTTTTTTAAGCATCGTATGTATAAACGATCCGTATTTTTTTTTAAATCGTCTTAAAAATTACGAAATTATCAATAAGGCAGATAATTATTAATTAAGTACCTACGTATCGAAATGGCGCGTGCCATTTATACTTTTTTCTTTTTTTTTTATACTTTAAATTTGTTTCAAAAATTTGCGTAGTTCTGAGTCACTGTGCATTTTTTTTTTGTACTCAATATCGAGTAGTTAGGTACATTTATTAATTAATAAATACCTACTATAAAATCTATAGCTATTTGGTGTAAAATGTTTTATTTTGGTACGTATGAATGGTACATTATTATTGTGTAAGTTGTAAATTGATCTTTTTCGGAGGTAAATTTTCATAATATTTCACATGTATAAATCCGAATCAATATCCCTACTTCATAACGCATAATAAAATATAATGGGTTACGTTAAGGTAAAATAAAAGAACAAAAAAAATATATTAAACATTTACATTCTAAAAATATTAGCATGATTTCGATTTGTCCATATTTTCCTTTATGGGCTCGTCAAATGGTAGATGGAAAGGTTAGCGTTTTGGTGGGTAAGCAGCAGTTTTTTTATGATTATGTAGAAGAGGTAATGGCGTGTATAAACTGTTTTTCATCGAGAAATATAAAGACCAGACAGCTTCGACGTAGAAAGCCTGATACGTCACTATAAGTGGTCCATTCTCCATACGCATCATTCAGTCATTTTTAACTGAGATTCGTATCAAAGTGCAAAAATTAACCACGAGATACTTTTCTTTCTTTCTTAAAAAAAGTAAATATTTCGTTTTTTTTTTTTTACACCGACCACTAACAGCGATTCACAGGCTGTTTGGCCTTCTTATTTTTCAACTTTTCCACTTTATATAACTTACTTATTAATGTTTCGTAAAACGTGTATATATTTTAATGAGATCCAAACAAAGCCCCATATAAGCTTTTTGTGACATACACGATTATGGAGAAAATTTAAAGTACTTTCAACATGGCGGTCGAATGAGAAAGGTCGCCATTACAAAAACTGAGCTTTTTGTACTCATCAATACCTTCTCCGTACATTCATAAAAAAATGGCTGCGTACTCAAAATGTTTGTCAACCCATGTGTCATTTGACTGGCCTATAATGTTTAATTAATTACTGAAATAAATAATTAGTGTTATTAGGCTGTTGCTACGTGTTATTATTTCTTTCAAAAGTTCTTTCGTAAATATTTTTTTTTTTCGTATTTGTTGAAAATTTGATAATTTAATTAATTAAGTAGATAATTTTAGTGAGTTAAAAAAATGTTGTTTATTAGGATAAATATAAATAGTTATAAGTTGCACATATAAGTATAAATATTTTAGTGAATATAATTTTTAATCCTTAACGAACCCATTAAATATAAATATATCTATTATTAAATATAATTAAGTAAGTTTTTCGTTTTTAAGAAGAATAAAGAAAAAACACGAGAGAAAAATGGCTGATATGTTGTAAAAATGAACATAGGTAGAGTCTTCAAATCATTAAATTAATGTTGTCGTGGAACTATTTTGTTTTTTTGTTAGTGTGACAGTAAGTTGTTCTTTACTAACAACTTTGCGCAGTAATCCTTAAAAAAACCGAAAAATAATTACTTCGTCCTTTTCGTTTTGCAAATACGTCTCGTCGTGCACTTGCAGGTTTTTTTAATTATTACTTTACACCTTGTTTTACTCACCAGGTTTAAAATAAACGATAATTTTTACTAAATTATCAACAAAAAAAAGAGATCCAATTCAGACTTTTCCAAAAAATATAATGGGGCTTACTTTAATTTAATGTATTTCGGTTTATTATTTGATATAGGAAGGGTAATACGTAGCCTAACGCAATAGTTACACCAAACGTGGCTCCATCAGGGATGTGGTCTCACTCTTTAAGTTCTAAATCCTGGAGAAACATCCTCCAGGAAGCGTCGAAGTCGAACAATCGAGGTTAACCAAATCGAAGAAGTGAGACATGAAAATAGTTGATAACGAATATGAAACATTTTTCTTTTACCTCTAAAACTTCAAAAGTTATTTAGGATAATTTTGGTTTTATAGTAACAAATCCCAAATAACTTTTGAAGTTTTAAATGTAGAAGAAAAATTCTTTTATATTCGTAATCCACGTGATCTCTGCTATCATTTCGATTACTCGAATTTAACGCCTCCTAGAGGCTGTTTCCCTAACTTTTAAATAAATAGAGTACTTTCCCAATAGGACCACGCGTTGCTTGAGGCAAAACATTTCCTTTTGTATCTGTTAATGAATTTATTTTTATTGAAGTTTATAAAGTACATATTAATTAAATTTCTGTTAATTAAACAGTACATATCAAAAACATATTCGGTATTTCTAAGGATTTTTCTGGTACTTTTGTTCTATATATATTTTTTTTAAATCTAACAGTGCCTGAAAAACTTGCATGAACGCAAATTTTTATACTTTCTTGCTCTAAGATGGATGTTTTTTAATGTAAATGTAATAATGCATAAAATAATAATCCATGTGTTAGACAGTTATATAATTATAAGAAATATGGTAATTTTTTCGTAATTTCAAGAATATATTATATATATATAAAAATATAATAAATATATTGTACTCTATAATCATTAAAATGAAAAGAAAAGAAAGAGCACATCCATGAATTAGAAGAACGAAAAATAAATAAAATTAAATTATAATCGAATGTGTGTTAGTGAAACACAGGTGTAAAGTGGTTGTAAATCCACTGGATACATATTAATATGAAAAAAAGGTGTAATATTAACCGAACATATTTTTTCACAGCTTATCCTAAACTTGTAAGATGTTAGTCTCATACAAAATATAATGGAGATTATCACACGTATTTACTTTACACCCGTCTGTCTAACTATTTCGACTTGTTTGTGTTCATTCCTTGTCATTAATAATTCTGAACACACCTCATTGTCATAATATATATTGTTTTTTTTTTTTTTCTTATAATTCAGTAATGTACTTTAACTAAGTATTTTAATAAAAATCAATAGTTAGCCGCGAATTATTTGTATTATTTACACCTGTTTAAAGAAGTGTTCAGTGCAAATTTTATAATGATTTCTTTGCGCGTCTCTTGTTCGGCTACCAAATTTAAAATTTTGGCCCTTGTACATTAATACGCCAAAGTTTGTTCCAAAGCGGTACCGTCATATGACCGCCGTAGTTTTAATTAGGTTGCGTTCAGAAACGTAAATGCGTGGGTGGAATGTCTTTTACCTTGGTAAAAAAATCACGTGATGGGATCACACACACGAGTGATAAATGTTTAGTTCGTGAACGCAGTGGGGTATTTTTTGGCCGAGGCCATCCGAACTGGAGAATAGTTAGCGCGTAAATTAATTGCTTTTGAAATGTTCCTTCAGATTCAACTATTACTCCAGTAAAAGTAGTTTAATTGAATATTTACAATTAAAAAAGCTAAATTTTAATAAACGGTATCAATGTAAATAATTATTAATGAAAATATTTAAGCTAAAAAAATTGCTCGGTAATTGTTAAATCATGAATTAAATATGCGATTATTTTAATCGTTTATTAATTATAAGTAAAAATAGTATAACATCATAAAAATGCAGTAACTTTTAATTTAAAATTCTGATCGGTATTGTCGTTTTTTAGTTTGTAATTAAAATTACTGTTCAATTTTGTATCCAATTTATATTTGATTTATATGAAATTGGTCACGAGCTGTTGCATGTATTTCTGAACGCAGCCTTGAAGTTAATCTGAAATATAATCTCTATGATAGCTACTGCTGCACCATCTAACGGTAATTACAAGTTTGGCTTTTTGTTTTGTGTAAAATATAAGTTTGATTTATACGTTAAAATATTCTATAATAATTTACACATATTAAGAAAATTACTTCATGATAAATAACTATATACATTTAAATAGTCGCAATGTTGGTCATACTGCTTTAAATGACTGTTGGCATTGATATCTATGATTATTTAATAGGTTAGGTAACTGTCAAACTACTATTTTCTTGACTATTTTCGCTGTATTTTAAGTAATAATTTATTAAGAACTTAAAAATGTCGAGCTATATTACGGGCCCAGACGTTGTTAAATATGCATGTTCGTGCGGTCTTCTTAAACCTATAACAAAATTATATTTTTGTCGTCATTGTTTAGAATTAAGGTGCGGATTCTGCGTTTGTCATGAGGTAACGTGAACGACTTGATTTTATACACTACAAAAATTACAAATTAAATTGTGAATTAGGTGGATTCTAATTATTGCGGCAAATGCTGTGAAAATTTGCCGTCTGCAGAAGCGAGGTTAAAGAAGAACAGGTGTGGCGACTGTTATGATTGTCCCAGTTGTAAACAAAACTTGTCCAAACGAGCAGCCACAGTCGGTCCAAAAAATCCCGAAGACCCCAAAGCAACACCTCGCAAAGTCTATTATTTGCTTTGCTTGAATTGTCGCTGGAGTTCGCGAGATGTTGGAATACCTGATCAAGCCGTGGGTAAGTGCTTATTTGTATTCGAACTAGTTGCAATTCACAGCGTTGTCTGGGCATGATTATGTTCGATGATATCATTTACTTACGTTTTGGAACATATTAAAATATTTTGGGACACTTTAAATTATTTTCCAACATTTCAAGTCATCCTAGAGTTTTATAAAATGTTTTTTTAATATACTAAATCACCCTGAAATGTAGTGAAATGGTCGGCGACTTCATGGACTATTTTAGATTTCTTTAAAAAATTCTAAATCATTTTAAAAAATGTGAAACTTAAAGATTCTTGAAAATTTCATATCATTTGAGTGGTTTAGAACATTTTAGAGCATTCTGACATATTTTAGATAATTCTCAAACATTCCAGATCGTTCTCAACGAATGTGGAATATTCTAGGTCACCCTGGAATGTGGTAGAACATTATTGAAGCTTTTAGATCACTTTCAAACATTACAAATCGTCTTTAAAAAATCTGGGACTTTCTTAATTATTTTTGAAGCTTCCAGATCTTTTCAGAACGTTTTGTAACATTTTGGAGCTTTTTGAAATGTTTTAGCTAATTCTCAAACATTCCAGATCGTTCTCAAAGAATCTGGAATATTCTAGATCACCCTGGAATGTAGTAGAACATTATCGAAGCTTTTAAATCACATTCAAACATTAGAAACCGTTTTTGTACTTTCTACGTAGGTCATTCGTGAAGATTCTAAAATATTCCCGAAAAATTTAGAACATTCCAAAACGTCGAAAATTCTAGATTGTTTCAAAATGTCTAACTTCTTTGAAATCTGAAATATTCTAGGAAAATATTCTTGAATATCTTTAGATCATTCTAGAATGTTGTTAGAAAGTTTTCAACATTCTAAAATATATTCTAAAACATTCTACAATTTTCCATTCAAATTCTGGAATACTGAAAAATTTCACTATTGTATGTTTTGTAGTCGTAGTTTTGTGTAAGTTGATATTTATTGTATATTTTTTACTAAGCCACCGGAAGTTGGCCTGAAAGGGAAAACGTTCATGCGGCAAGATTACAAGAAATCATCGAAATGTATAAAGGCATTGTCTTGGCTGAAAAACAGCAAAGAATGGAGAAAGATAAAAAGAAACAGAGACGTTTTATGACATTCACAGTTAGTAACAATAATAATTAGTTTACATTCTCTAATATAATCGACTCAATAAAAATTTTCCTGTAGGACAGGACAGGAATAACAGCGTCTATGTTGAGAAAACGCATTGGTCTTCCTGACATTCCCCATCCCCTTTTAAAACCAAAACCTAAAGAACCAGAACCGGCAATTGCCAAAGAAGAAGTTGAAGAATTTCCAGAAGAACTCTTAACAAAACCCATTAATCTCAATGAAAGTATGACATATTATTTGTCACATAAAATATGACGATAACTTTTTAATTTTTTAATAGTTACAACGCTCGAACAGAGGCTTAATTTACCCGAATGGCAGCCAACAACTGTTGACAAACTTTTCCCTGTTCATAAACAAGTATCCGTTAAAAGATCACAAAGATGCAGAGCATGTGAACATAACGTTAGCAAACCTGAGTATAGTCCAACGTCGATCAAATTCAAAATTCAACTGTTTGCTTTGTAAGCATTATAATTTTCTTTTAAGCAATTAATGACTAATGTTTTTATCTTCAGTTACCACATTCCTGAAGTAAGAATTTTTACTGTCGAGCCTTTAAGGGCGGGTAAACCGTGCGACCTACTTTTAAAATTTTCAAATCCAACTCAACATCAGACTGTCATTACTTTTTTGCCACTTTTCCCAACTGAAGATTCTTTTGCTGCTAAAAGAATTGAAGACGCTGCTACTGAAGAAAAAGATGAAGAAGACGTACCTTTAACTGAAGAGGTATTTTAATTAGATGTTTATTTATCTGCCCCAGTTATTATAAATAGTATTGTTTATTTCAGAAACAACCAGGTAGTCAACCGAGTAGTCTTTTGCACACGTCGTTGTCTCGTACCCCATCGATAACCGTGAAACCTCGTCCTATTAAGCAAACTGTTACAGCAAATGTCGTGTTACCAACAAGTAATTTTGTCTTATTACCAAGAGACGATGCTGCAGAATTCGACGACTCCGGTGATACTCATAACATACAGGACGATACAAGGTAAGTGCAATCGAAAACGATGCATTTTTGTCGATTTTAGATCAGATAAATCAAAAAATATTTTTTTGTCAAGTCTTGTAGTTTGGAGGAAATCAAACAAGGCTGTCGTCAAATTAAATATAACGCCTTTAGATGATTTAAATATTGGGGACGAAGTTGTTGTTGGTTTTACAATGCAGCACATTTATGTGAATACGATAACAGCGGTTGAAAGTAAAGAACCCCAAAGATATAATAATGATGTTAAAGTTTTTCTTTATTTGGGGAAAGTCGTGGGTTCGGAATAAAATAATTATTATTGGATAATTGAAGCAAATTATATGTCGTATTGTAGCTTATTTTTTTTTTTGTGTATTCTAACGCGGTTTGCTTTAATTTTATTTATGTGTATCTAATAGTTTTGCACGATTTTCAACTCGTTTTTTACGTAGGTAATTAATTAAATAAAATAAATTGCTTTATAAAAAGTTTTTTGTCCTTTAATGACCGCAAACAGAAATGTGCCTAGAATCGTGCGATATTAATTGTATACAAAAAATTCAAAATTACTCCGAATTTGTCAAATAAAACAACATATGGGTCGAAAGAGGTTAATTTTTAAACTTCCGAATTTTTTTTTGAACCCCCTGTATAAATTATTAAGTTCAATTTTGTCAAGGAAATAGCTTTTACATTCCGGTATCTCTAGTAAAACTTTCAACCCTTTAAGTCGTATTTTGTGGAAGCTATAATTTTTTATAATTTGGGTTGCGGTAGCGATTTTATTATTTTTTTTCTATAAATTAAATTATCTTAGAAACCGCTCATCGTAGGTGTACAATTTAGTTATCAAACTTTACTTAAAATTTCACTTTTTATTCGAATTCGGCATTAAAAATATAGCATTCCATTTAAAATAGTGAATTTGTTTTTAGCGATTTCGTTTTGTTACAATAAAAACAATAATTATTTATAATTTGCAACAAATCGTAACAAATTTACCACTTTAAAATAACGATGTTAGGGTACATTTCCGGTATAACCGGAAGTTCGCCATATTTAAAAATATTTTTACGCCATTCTATGCTCAATTTTGGGCAACTTCTGTTTCAAATATTTCTCTTTATTTTGAGATATGTTCCTACAAGTGCTCAATGTTTTTCTCTGTAATTTTTGATGAAAAGACATCAATAATTTACATTTTTTGAACCAAATTTTTAAATATGTATTTTATAATTAGAAATCGATCAATCACATTCCTAAGAAGATTTTCAAAAAATGGCAAGGGACGGTTTTTGCATTCTTATTCGGCTATTGTAGGACTCATTTACAGCTTTCTTGTAAATATTTTATTATCGACAATTTTACTTCAGTTAGGTGAATATTATATTACAACGTACACAGCGACTTGTTGATGTTTATCATTATTTCTATAGGACTTCAAGGTTATCGTGACTTTCAGGCGATGTCCTTTAAAAATAACTTCGCGTTCGCCTCGTTCGTATTCGTTAAAAACATGTAGTTGTTGTTGTTGACTTGTGATAATACGGTTTAGATCGGAATAAAATGATTTGTGTTTTAATGGCTAATTTACAATAATTGTGCATTCAACTAACGGCAAAGTAAGTATTTTTTTTTTTATAAAATAGTATTTGTTACCCCTTTTCTATTTTATGTTTATTTTATTTCTTTTTCTAAAAATAGACGTGTACCTAATTATTGTAACAAAAATAACGCATACGAAGTGTAAAATTAGGGTTCCGTTTGAAATTATTTTTTATAATAGAGGTAGGTATAATGTATTTGAAATCATTTCCTACATAGGAAATTGACTATTTTCGTTGGCGCTAGAAAATTACAGTATAGGTATTTAATCCGGTACTTTATAAATAATTTTTGAAGCTTCCAGATCTTTTCTGAAAGTTGTAGAACGTTTTGTAACATTTTGGAGCCTTTTGAAATGTTTTCGATAATTCTCAAACATTCCAGATCGTTCTCAAAAAATCTGGAATATTCTAGATTACCCTGGAATATGGTAGAACATTATCGAAGCTTTTACATCACTTTCAGACATTACAAATCGTTTTTAAAAATTCTCGGACTTTGTCAATTATTTTTTAAACTTCCAGATCTTTTGAGAATGTTGTAGAACGTTTTGTTACATATTTGAGGTTTTTTAAGACGTTATAGATAATTCACAAACATTCCAGATCGTTCTCAAAGAATCTGGAATATTCTAGATCACCCTGGAATGTAGTAGAACATTATCGAAGCTTTTAGATCACTTTCAAACATTGCAAATCATTTTTAAAAATTCTGGGACTTTGTCAATTATTTTTGAATCTTCCAGATCTTTTCAGAATGTCGTTGAACGTTTTGTTACATTTTGGAGCATTTTAAAATGTTCTAGATAATTCACAAACATTCCAGATCGTTCTCAAAAAATCTGGAATATTCTAGATCACCCTGGAATGTAGTAGAACATTATCGAAGCTTTTAGATCACTTTCAAACATTGCAAATCATTTTTAAAAATTCTGGGACTTTGTCAATTATTTTTGAATCTTCCAGATCTTTTCAGAATGTCGTTGAACGTTTTGTTACATTTTGGAGCATTTTAAAATGTTCTAGATAATTCACAAACATTCCAGATCGTTCTCAAAAAATCTGGAATATTCTAGATCACCCTGGAATGTGGTAGAACATTATCGAAGCTTTTAGATCACTTTCAGACATTACAAATCATTTTTAAAAATTCTGGGACTTTGTCAATTATTTTTGAATCTTCCAGATCTTTTCAGAATGTCGTTGAACGTTTTGTTACATTTTGGAGCATTTTAAAATGTTCTAGATAATTCACAAACATTCCAGATCGTTCTCAAAAAATCTGGAATATTCTAGATCACCCTGGAATGTAGTAGAACATTATCGAAGCTTTTAGATCACTTTCAAACATTGCAAATCATTTTTAAAAATTCTGGGACTTTGTCAATTATTTTTGAATCTTCCAGATCTTTTCAGAATGTCGTTGAACGTTTTGTTACATTTTGGAGCATTTTAAAATGTTCTAGATAATTCACAAACATTCCAGATCGTTCTCAAAAAATCTGGAATATTCTAGATCACCCTGGAATGTGGTAGAACATTATCGAAGCTTTTAGATCACTTTCAGACATTACAAATCATTTTTAAAAATTCTGGGACTTTGTCAATTATTTTTGAATCTTCCAGATCTTTTCAGAATGTCGTTGAACGTTTTGTTACATTTTGGAGCATTTTAAAATGTTCTAGATAATTCACAAACATTCCAGATCGTTCTCAAAAAATCTGGAATATTCTAGATCACCCTGGAATGTAGTAGAACATTATCGAAGCTTTTAGATCACTTTCAAACATTGCAAATCATTTTTAAAAATTCTGGGACTTTGTCAATTATTTTTGAATCTTCCAGATCTTTTCAGAATGTCGTTGAACGTTTTGTTACATTTTGGAGCATTTTAAAATGTTCTAGATAATTCACAAACATTCCAGATCGTTCTCAAAAAATCTGGAATATTTTAGATCACCCTGGAATGTAGTAGAACATTATCGAAGCTTTTAGATCACTTTCAAACATTGCAAATCATTTTTAAAAATTCTGGGACTTTGTCAATTATTTTTGAATCTTCCAGATCTTTTCAGAATGTCGTTGAACGTTTTGTTACATTTTGGAGCATTTTAAAATGTTCTAGATAATTCACAAACATTCCAGATCGTTCTCAAAAAATCTGGAATATTCTAGATCACCCTGGAATGTAGTAGAACATTATCGAAGCTTTTAGATCACTTTCAAACATTGCAAATCATTTTTAAAAATTCTGGGACTTTGTCAATTATTTTTGAATCTTCCAGATCTTTTCAGAATGTCGTTGAACGTTTTGTTACATTTTGGAGCATTTTAAAATGTTCTAGATAATTCACAAACATTCCAGATCGTTCTCAAAAAATCTGGAATATTTTAGATCACCCTGGAATGTAGTAGAACATTATCGAAGCTTTTAGATCACTTTCAAACATTGCAAATCATTTTTAAAAATTCTGGGACTTTGTCAATTATTTTTGAATCTTCCAGATCTTTTCAGAATGTCGTTGAACGTTTTGTTACATTTTGGAGCATTTTAAAATGTTCTAGATAATTCACAAACATTCCAGATCGTTCTCAAAAAATCTGGAATATTCTAGATCACCCTGGAATGTAGTAGAACATTATCGAAGCTTTTAGATCACTTTCAAACATTGCAAATCATTTTTAAAAATTCTGGGACTTTGTCAATTATTTTTGAATCTTTCAGATCTTTTGAGAATGTTGTGGAACGTTTTGTTACATTTTGGAGCATTTTAAAATGTTCTAGATAATTCACAAACATTCCAGATCGTTCTCAAAAAATCTGGAATATTCTAGATCACCCTGGAATGTGGTAGAACATTATCGAAGCTTTTAGATCACTTTCAAACATTGCAAATCATTTTTAAAAATTCTGGGACTTTGTCAATTATTTTTGAATCTTCCAGA
Source organism: Agrilus cyanescens (assembly GCA_947389935.1). NCBI lineage: Eukaryota > Metazoa > Arthropoda > Insecta > Coleoptera > Buprestidae > Agrilus > Agrilus cyanescens. The sequence continues at coordinate 26,191,752 of OX376709.1, forward strand.
TCTTTTCAGAATGTCGTTGAACGTTTTGTTACATTTTGGAGCATTTTAAAATGTTCTAGATAATTCACAAACATTCCAGATCGTTCTCAAAAAATCTGGAATATTCTAGATCACCCTGGAATGTAGTAGAACATTATCGAAGCTTTTAGATCACTTTCAAACATTGCAAATCATTTTTAAAAATTCTGGGACTTTGTCAATTATTTTTGAATCTTTCAGATCTTTTGAGAATGTTGTGGAACGTTTTGTTACATTTTGGAGCATTTTAAAATGTTCTAGATAATTCACAAACATTCCAGATCGTTCTCAAAAAATCTGGAATATTCTAGATCACCCTGGAATGTAGTAGAACATTATCGAAGCTTTTAGATCACTTTCAAACATTGCAAATCATTTTTAAAAATTCTGGGACTTTGTCAATTATTTTTGAATCTTCCAGATCTTTTCAGAATGTCGTTGAACGTTTTGTTACATTTTGGAGCATTTTAAAATGTTCTAGATAATTCACAAACATTCCAGATCGTTCTCAAAAAATCTGGAATATTCTAGATCACCCTGGAATGTAGTAGAACATTATCGAAGCTTTTAGATCACTTTCAAACATTGCAAATCATTTTTAAAAATTCTGGGACTTTGTCAATTATTTTTTAAACTTCCAGATCTTTTGAGAATGTTGTAGAACGTTTTGTTACATATTTGAGGTTTTTTAAGACGTTATAGATAATTCACAAACATTCCAGATCGTTCTCAAAGAATCTGGAATATTCTAGATCACCCTGGAATGTAGTAGAACATTATCGAAGCTTTTAGATCACTTTCAAACATTGCAAATCATTTTTAAAAATTCTGGGACTTTGTCAATTATTTTTGAATCTTCCAGATCTTTTCAGAATGTCGTTGAACGTTTTGTTACATTTTGGAGCATTTTAAAATGTTCTAGATAATTCACAAACATTCCAGATCGTTCTCAAAAAATCTGGAATATTCTAGATCACCCTGGAATGTAGTAGAACATTATCGAAGCTTTTAGATCACTTTCAAACATTGCAAATCATTTTTAAAAATTCTGGGACTTTGTCAATTATTTTTGAATCTTCCAGATCTTTTCAGAATGTCGTTGAACGTTTTGTTACATTTTGGAGCATTTTAAAATGTTCTAGATAATTCACAAACATTCCAGATCGTTCTCAAAAAATCTGGAATATTCTAGATCACCCTGGAATGTAGTAGAACATTATCGAAGCTTTTAGATCACTTTCAAACATTGCAAATCATTTTTAAAAATTCTGGGACTTTGTCAATTATTTTTTAATCTTCCAGATCTTTTCAGAATGTCGTTGAACGTTTTGTTACATTTTGGAGCATTTTAAAATGTTCTAGATAATTCACAAACATTCCAGATCGTTCTCAAAAAATCTGAGATATTCTAGATCACCCTGGAATGTAGTAGAACATTATCGAAGCTTTTAGATCACTTTCAAACATTGCAAATCATTTTTAAAAATTCTGGGACTTTGTCAATTATTTTTGAATCTTCCAGATCTTTTCAGAATGTCGTTGAACGTTTTGTTACATTTTGGAGCATTTTAAAATGTTCTAGATAATTCACAAACATTCCAGATCGTTCTCAAAAAATCTGGAATATTCTAGATCACCCTGGAATGTAGTAGAACATTATCGAAGCTTTTAGATCACTTTCAAACATTGCAAATCATTTTTAAAAATTCTGGGACTTTGTCAATTATTTTTGAATCTTCCAGATCTTTTCAGAATGTCGTTGAACGTTTTGTTACATTTTGGAGCATTTTAAAATGTTCTAGATAATTCACAAACATTCCAGATCGTTCTCAAAAAATCTGGAATATTCTAGATCACCCTGGAATGTAGTAGAACATTATCGAAGCTTTTAGATCACTTTCAAACATTGCAAATCATTTTTAAAAATTCTGGGACTTTGTCAATTATTTTTGAATCTTCCAGATCTTTTCAGAATGTCGTTGAACGTTTTGTTACATTTTGGAGCATTTTAAAATGTTCTAGATAATTCACAAACATTCCAGATCGTTCTCAAAAAATCTGGAATATTCTAGATCACCCTGGAATGTAGTAGAACATTATCGAAGCTTTTAGATCACTTTCAAACATTGCAAATCGTTTTTAAAAATTCTGGGACTTTGTCAATTATTTTTGAATCTTTCAGATCTTTTGAGAATGTTGTGGAACGTTTTGTTACATTTTGGAGCTTTTTGAAATGTTCGATATAATTCACGAACATTCCAGATCGTTCTCAAAGAATCTGGAATATTCTAGATTACCCTGGAATGTGGTAGAACATTATCGAAGCTTTTAGATCACTTTCAAACATTGCAAATCGTTTTTAAAAATTCTGGGACTTTGTCAATTATTTTTGAATCTTCCAGATCGTTCTCAAAAAATCTGGAATATTCTAGATCACCCTGGAATGTAGTAGAACATTATCGAAGCTTTTAGATCACTTTCAAACATTGCAAATCATTTTTAAAAATTCTGGGACTTTGTCAATTATTTTTGAATCTTTCAGATCTTTTGAGAATGTTGTGGAACGTTTTGTTACATTTTGGAGCATTTTAAAATGTTCTAGATAATTCACAAACATTCCAGATCGTTCTCAAAAAATCTGGAATATTCTAGATCACCCTGGAATGTAGTAGAACATTATCGAAGCTTTTAGATCACTTTCAAACATTGCAAATCATTTTTAAAAATTCTGGGACTTTGTCAATTATTTTTGAATCTTCCAGATCTTTTCAGAATGTCGTTGAACGTTTTGTTACATTTTGGAGCATTTTAAAATGTTCTAGATAATTCACAAACATTCCAGATCGTTCTCAAAAAATCTGGAATATTCTAGATCACCCTGGAATGTAGTAGAACATTATCGAAGCTTTTAGATCACTTTCAAACATTGCAAATCATTTTTAAAAATTCTGGGACTTTGTCAATTATTTTTTAATCTTCCAGATCTTTTCAGAATGTCGTTGAACGTTTTGTTACATTTTGGAGCATTTTAAAATGTTCTAGATAATTCACAAACATTCCAGATCGTTCTCAAAAAATCTGGAATATTCTAGATCACCCTGGAATGTAGTAGAACATTATCGAAGCTTTTAGATCACTTTCAAACATTGCAAATCGTTTTTAAAAATTCTGGGACTTTGTCAATTATTTTTGAATCTTTCAGATCTTTTGAGAATGTTGTGGAACGTTTTGTTACATTTTGGAGCTTTTTGAAATGTTCGATATAATTCACGAACATTCCAGATCGTTCTCAAAGAATCTGGAATATTCTAGATTACCCTGGAATGTGGTAGAACATTATCGAAGCTTTTAGATCACTTTCAAACATTGCAAATCGTTTTTAAAAATTCTGGGACTTTGTCAATTATTTTTGAATCTTCCAGATCGTTCTCAAAAAATCTGGAATATTCTAGATCACCCTGGAATGTAGTAGAACATTATCGAAGCTTTTAGATCACTTTCAAACATTGCAAATCATTTTTAAAAATTCTGGGACTTTGTCAATTATTTTTGAATCTTCCAGATCTTTTCAGAATGTCGTTGAACGTTTTGTTACATTTTGGAGCATTTTAAAATGTTCTAGATAATTCACAAACATTCCAGATCGTTCTCAAAAAATCTGGAATATTCTAGATCACCCTGGAATGTAGTAGAACATTATCGAAGCTTTTAGATCACTTTCAAACATTGCAAATCGTTTTTAAAAATTCTGGGACTTTGTCAATTATTTTTGAATCTTTCAGATCTTTTGAGAATGTTGTGGAACGTTTTGTTACATTTTGGAGCTTTTTGAAATGTTCGATATAATTCACGAACATTCCAGATCGTTCTCAAAGAATCTGGAATATTCTAGATTACCCTGGAATGTGGTAGAACATTATCGAAGCTTTTAAATCACTTTCAAACATTGCAAATCGTTTTTAAAAATTCTGGGACTTTGTCAATTATTTTTGAATCTTCCAGATCTTTTCAGAATGTCGTTGAACGTTTTGTTACATTTTGGAGCATTTTAAAATGTTCTAGATAATTCACAAACATTCCAGATCGTTCTCAAAAAATCTGGAATATTCTAGATCACCCTGGAATGTGGTAGAACATTATCGAAGCTTTTAGATCACTTTCAGACATTACAAATCGTTTTTAAAAATTCTCGGACTTTGTCAATTATTTTTTAAACTTCCAGATATTTTGAGAATGTTGTAGAACTTTTTGTAACATTTTTGAGCTATTTGAAATGAGTAAGTTTTTAAGAGACTCATGGATGTAAATGTTAGATATTTAAAAAAACTTGGGAGTAGGATTTATAAAGACTTGAAGCAGATGCAATCACAAAATATTCACAGAACATATTTTTTGTTCTTCATTCTCAGGTTTTTTTTTTTTCAGTTTAAAAGTTGGTTAATTTGAGAATCTTGGACTATTCCAGCTTCAAAAAAGTTACGATTTGATAATTTTTGTTTTCACTATTGCGTAAAAGAAAACTCAAGGGTTTTTTTTTAAATATTACAACAACTAGTCTGTACCTAGCTGTAGTTTAGGATGAATTATTTTATTTAGTAGAAAGATGATCCCAGTACCTTGTCGTGTAAAATAAGTGAATAATGTTGCTGAATAATTCACTTTATTTATTTAATGTGAGAATTAAATTCAAATTACATCCACATGGCGCCCTCCCATGGTTAGTAGCATAAATACGATGATCCTAGTCATTGCCATTAGAGAAAACTGTAACAATTTGGTTTGATTAGCTGCTGACTCGCTCTTGCTCAGTTGTCTCGCGCTAGATGGCGGGGCGATACTGTTTTTCCAATTAAATCGAAAAAAAATCACGTAATTAGCAATTTCTTTTAACGTAATCAATGGTATTTTCAAAAACCAGTTAAACTGGCATTACTGTTATCGTAGACATACGAGTTGGTTATCAGAGACGCTTTAATTTTTTTGTTTGATAGTTTTACTATTCTTTATAACGTCGTTACTCATAAAGTTAACCTATCAGTTCTTTATGATGTTTATGTTAGAGACAGTCGCTGTCGAGACTTGGAGGTGTAATCTTCTCTCTCGTCAACACAGATCCACTGAAGGTGTTAGTCGCAGTTGCGGACGAAACGTTAGGACAAAATAGTTTGTATGGACCACGGACTAATCCTTAGGTAAGTTTTGAATGTTCTTTAGATGGTTTTTCGATTTTTAAAATAATTCGTTTGTTTAACGTTTGGACTCCCTTTTTGTTTAATTTCTGTTCTCAGATTTTTTTATTAACAACCAGCATTTATAGTGATGAATTTCAATATATTTATAAAGTAAAATAGGAATAATAACACTTGTATTATGAAAGATCGTCTTGTAGTTTTTGATTATGACAAATTGTATGAAAATTGCCCCAAAAGAGTGAGCTTAATATGTGTTTTCTAAATTTTTTTATTGTTTCACATGTTTATTCTGATAATTCGTAACATTTAGGATGACAAATATTTTGGTGGTTGAATTTGATTATTTATTTTGCATTTCTACCATATTTTTTTTAATAAACTCGCTACTTTAGGAGACGTTTTGAAAGGGTATTCAATTGATAAAGCTTATTGTTTTAAATCCTTTTTATTCCATGATCATGTAGGAGTAATTTTGGTGACATATTATGTGTGTAATTCCTACTAAGTATAAGTATATACAGGGTGGCTCAAATTTTATAGGAAAGTAGTTGTAGACTTAAGAGTACTGAAATTTTTACCGGCTGTAGTAGAGGTTTAATTCTTACGTTCCACCGAAACTAAGCTTCATAATTTGTACAGGGCGTCCACAAAAAAATCAAAATTTTTGAAATAAAACGATAGAAAATATCGTAATGGGTTGAAAGAAAATAAGTTACTCGTGTTTGAAGTTTTTAAACTTTGGTTTTTTTTTTATGAACGCCCTGTACAAAATATATGAGTCTTGGTTCTGGTAGGACGTTAGTCTTAAGCCTCTACTATAACCGGTAAAAATTTCAGTACCTACTCTAAGTCACTTTTTGGGAAAGTTATGATTTTTTTGTTGTTAATAATTTTTTTTTTCTATAATTTAAAATATCTCAAAAACTGTTCATCCTACGCGTACAAGATGATCATCAAACTTAGCTTAAAATTTAACGTTTTATCCGGTTTGAGAATATTTTAAAAATATAGACCATGTGTCGTACGATTTTTTTAAAAAAATTCCTACAACTACTTTTCCATAAACGTCTAATAGGCCACCCTGTATATTTCATTAGAACGAAGTATTTTTGCGGTTAAGTACCTGTTTCAAAATTTTTTATTATCCCACTATTATCGTAATTAGTATTAAAAATATTTTTGTTGGAAGATTCATCACTGACAACCCCTAACCCTACTGCCAAATTTTCAAATTCTTACCGGCCTCGGTTTCCCTTAAACAACTAATTGTACCTACCTAGGTACCTACCACTCATTTTGAATGACCCTGTATATTAGTGGTTAGAAATGCTGTTCCCAATAATATAACATTTATAATGAGGGATACTGGGATAATTTATTTTGTGGTATTAAAACTTGAAATTTTTGTCGGACCGGATACGTATTAAGATAATTTTTTAAGCAGATATAAAGTTAAAAATTTTCTTTGTCTTCTCACCTTGTTTTGACATTGTAATCAGCTCGAAGCAAACACATATGCTTTCTTATTTTATCGTCAGTTCGGCCAGTCAGTGTTACAAATCAGGTTAAATTTTAGTTTAAAGTATTTATTATTATGATTGTTTTAAATAAAATTTGTTAATTTATTTAATTCGTAAAATTAGTTCGAACGTAACAACAAATTATAAGGGTAAGTCGAAATGCGTTTTTCGTTAATAATACTTCGTGTAGATAGGTCTATTTTTGGTTTTTAATATAATAATTTTGGGTTTACTGGTTATAATTTATGAAAAAAGGTTTTTACTTATGTACTCCCTGTGATATTGAATGGGGCAGTTTTTTTATGTACCTAGATACTTCAGTTTGTGAGACATCGTTAAAAAATGAAAAATTTCTTTTAGATTTATCATTTTGAAAATTCTCTTCTCAATATTGTATATTACCTGATACGAATTTAAAAAAAAATTCTTTTTTTCTTGGACTAAGGAGTCAACCAATTGAACTTCTAAAAAAAAAAAAAATTTGTAGGATTTTTAATCTATTCTAAAAATGATAGTACATATTGTTAAATTTTAGTGTAAAATATTAACTTTTTGGGGTAATTCCACTCCTTATTTAATACGTTTTTCTCAACCTTTAAAATTGTTTTTCCTTTCAGTGTACGTGGTTTCTTTGTTTCAGAAATTTTGGCAAACAAGGTAGTTTTTTTTTCCAAAAAGGCACTTCAAAAATTGGATTTCTATGTCTTCGTATTTTGGACTAATCTTCCAATTTCCCAAAAATTAAATCGTCTAAAAATAACATCCCAAACTGTTTGTGGTCTCCCTCTGCTCTTGTTTACTCCTGGAATGGTAAGTTCTTTTAATGTAGCGCTATAAAACTTATAAAACTGATTTTTTTTGTTTTCTTTTTGCTATTTCAGATTCTATTGAGATGTCGTATCCCGAAATTGGACCAGGATGGAGTTCTAAAGGAGCATGGATCGTTTTTGTGTCAAGGATTTTACTTCTCTGTTTGGCTGTTTTAGTCGTTGTATGAAAGGTAAAATGGACTTATTGAGATTCAATTTTTTATTAAATAATTTATTGTTGTTAAAAATTTTTACACTTATCGTTTGTTCTTGATCTTTTTTAATTTAATTTATTTAATTATCACTTGAAATATTGTAAATTTTATATCTTAAATTTTCCGTGTCTTCAGCTCATTTTTTTTTTAACTTTTCTGCAGATTCCTATTTTCTTTCTTCCTTTTTAGTACATATTATTTTCTACTTCATATTTTATGTATTATTACAGTGCATTTTTTTTTATTATGCAATTTTAATTCGAGTGAACACTTAATATTTAATTCTTTCATTCTTAGATTCATATCAATAGTTTATATATAATTTTCTATAAAAATCAGCAAATTCTTTTTTCAATTTTCAATTCTATTTTCCTAAATTAAATATTTATTAATTACGTAGTTATTACGTTTTAAATTTTTCGTGTTTTAATTTTTTGTTTAACACTTGCCCGTCCTTTTTTGCCTTTTGATGAAGTAGATTATAATTATTACTTTCCATTTCAAATTTATTTTAAACTTTCTTTCGTCTTTTCACATTACATTATAGGTTCTTTACTTACATTCGTCTTTGCACCTATTTTTTTTTTATTAAGTTTGATTTAAATTAATTATTATCAAATTTTTAAATTATAATCTGTCTTCAAAATTAACGCATTCTTTATTATTCATTTTTTTTTACAAGTTTAATTCCAGTAAACGATTAAGTATTGTATAATTATCATGTTTTCACATTTAAATTACATAGTAGTTTATATGTAATCTTTCATCTAAACGTACAAATTGTTTCAATTATTCTTGCTTTTTTTATTTAACATAATTGAATTATTAGTTACATTTATCAGTTAAAAACTTTTTTATTTATATTGCAGCTCATTTTTTGAACGTTATTAACTTTTAATTTTTTATTCGTCTCTTGTTTATCTACCTGTTATTTCTTCTTTCGTTCTTTTTATTGCATCTTTTTTACTTAACTTCTTGTTTTACGTATAGACTCCTCTTCATTATTTCGTTATTTATTAAATTTATTATTGGTCAGTTGAAATTTTTTTTTATTTCTCATTTTAAATTTTCTTTCGTCTTCTACACTGCATTTTTTTCAGTAGTTCTTTTTGCTCTCGCTCTTTCCTTTACACATAAAATTGTATTAATTATTTTTTTCTTTTTGTAACGATCATTATTTAAATAGAATTTCGTCATAATTAAATGCTAGAATTTTACGAAAAACACTTAATTAAAATGAAAAGAAATCAATAAGTCCATTTTCAATAAAAATCGATTACACGGTATCGCATTTAATTTATTAGTGCTATTTTATAGTTAGTATTAATATGAAATATATTTATTCCAAGTTAGTACATAGCTATTTTATATTCGTAGGAAGTTTATTTGAATTGTATAAAATATGTACTTCAGTTAAGATATTTATTTATGATAGATTTATTTTAAAATAAGTTTATATTATTATGTAATCTCTTAATGAAATATTTATCTCGTATTTTAGGCTGCTATTTGCAGACCGAATTATGAATAGTTCTGTTGTAACAATAAACAAAGGGGCAGAAGGGATTTTATTATGGGGAGAGATTGACAGTATGAAAGTAATAAGGGTGATAGGATAGTGAGAGAAATTGCGAGAAAGTAAGGAAGTAGTTGGAAATTTGGAGGAAGAAAAGGTGGTATATAAAGTGCGAGAAATGGAAGATGTAAATGGGAATTTATGAAAGAAAACATGGAAGAGTATGGGATGAAGTTAAACAGTGTAAGTGAACGAATGAATGATAAATAGTTGCGTGATTGTTTAAGATTTGGGGTGAGAATCGTGAGACTTCGGAGTGGAAGCAGAAGAGTATCGGGGAATGTACGTGTGGGGTAGAATGGCGGGTGAATACGTGAGACTGAAAGATAGTGCGTAAGTCTGAAAGATGCACGGAAAGTAAGGTAGAATGAAAGATAAATGTGTGACAGGCAGGGAGGAGTTTGAAAGATAGAACAAGGGGTGAATGTGAGATTGAAAGATAGTTTTATGTGTGAATGTATGACAGGAGAATGGGAGGGAGAAAGCGGGAAAATGCGTGTGTATGAGGGAGAGAAAGAGAGAGGATGGACGCATGTAAGAGAATGTGTGCGCGGGGTATACGTATATTATGTACACCCTCTTGCACAGGCACACGTTCTCTCATATGCATTCATTCTCATCTTTTTTTATCTCTCCTCAGCAGGGGGCGAGTGTGAGAGAGAACGGGGGATGCATGCGAGATTGAAAGAAAGTGAGCATGTTTAAGTGTGCGCATGAATGAGAAAGTGGCGGATGCCTGTGTGTACGACAGAGTGAAAGACTGTATGACAGGAGAATGGGAGAGAAAGCGGGAAAATGCGTGTGTATGAGGGAGAGAAAGAGAGAGAGGATGGACGGATGTAAGAGAATGTGTGCGCGGGGTATACGTATATTATGTACACCCTCTTGCACAGGCACACGTTCTCTCATATGCATTCATTCTCATCTTTTTCTATCTCTCCTCAGTAGGGGGCGAGTGTGAGAGAGAACGGAGGATGCATGCGAGATTGAAAGATAGTGAGCATGTTTAAGTGTGCGCATGTATGAGAGAGAGAGAGAGTGACGGATGCCTGTGTGTACGACAGAGTGAAAGAATGTATGACAGGAGAATGGGAGAGAGAGAAAGCGGGAAAATGCGTGTGTATGAGGGAGAGAGAGAGAGAGAGGATGGACGGATGTGAGAGAATGTGTGCGCGGGGGGTATAAGTAAGTATCTTATTTATACCCTCTTGCACACGGACACGTTCTCTCATATGCATTCATTCTCATCTTTTTCTATCCCTCCCTCATAAGAAACATGCTTCTCACTTTCTCTCTCCGCGCAAGGAGAGTGTATGATGATGAATGACTGAGGGAGTGTAGTGTGTGGCGAGGGGAAGGGGCGCCGGGGGTCGGGCGGGCGGGAGGTGCGGGGAACGGGGGGTGAGGGAGGGCCGCGGTGGCAGGGCGGGAGGTGAGGGGGAGGGAGGGCCGCGGGGGCAGGGCGAGAGGGAGGGCCGCGGGGGCAGGGTGGGAGGGAGGGCCGCGGGGGCAGGGCGGGAGGTGAGGGGTAGGGAGGCAGGGGGTTGATAAATAAAAGAAGATATTATACATACATGTGTTTTATTTTGGTAAATAAAAGGTACAAAAATGAATTTTTCACGCCTACCAGGTCTAGCGCGAAAGGTTTTGTTATTCGAAGACCGACCGGGCCCGAGTACGAACGTTGGAGTGTCCAAACTTCGAACCAGAAGCCCCCTGCCCTGTACACGAAATTTCGAAAGTTCCGGAACCCCGAAGTCTCTGGAAACTACAAAATTCGGATCTCTGGAGAAGAGATCCGAATTTCGAAGTTTCCAGAACTCGGGATCCCGGAATTTCCGAGATTCCGGGTACTGGAGGCTTCGAAGTCCGAAGCTGGACCCCCCAGTACACTCCCGACGAACGCTAGAAGGTCCAGACTTCGAGCCAGAAGTCACTCGCACGAAATCTCGAAAGTTCCAGGGTCCTGAGTTGTGGAAAATTCGAAATTTTTGGATCTCAACTCCAAATCAAAGGGTTGCCCTTTGGTTTGGAGAGTAGATTCGAAAATTTCGAAGTTTCCAGAACTCAGGATCTTGGAAAATCCGAGATTCCGGGCACTGGAGGCTTCGAAGCTCGAAGCTGGGCCCTCCATTACACTCCCGAAACACTTCCAACATACCCTCCATGGATGCAGCTCGCGAATGATGGAGGTGGTCGTGGTCGTCCTCCTCATCGTTGTCCTAGAACAAAAGAAGTAATTGTGTTGTTGAATTTTAAATAAAAGGCAAGAAGAAAATTGTTTAGTATTGGAAGTGTAATTGAAAAATTTTTAGAAAGTGAAAAAAATATCTGAAATTATATATTTAAATGAAACTAATTTTCTCTTAAATTGTTAATGACATTTAAATCTTCTATTATTTCTTTTTATTGAATTTACAAATCCTATTTTAATTTTACATTAATTTCAGTAAATGTATTAATAACGATTTTTCTATTTTTGATTAAATCAATAATTGATAAATTGCTATTAATACCTGTACCAAAAAAAAAAAAAATATTTAACGTCTGCTAAATATTACACAAATTTATAATTTAAGAGAAAATATAGAAGTTAGAAAAGTTGTTTTATCGTTAAAAGAAAACTGAAACTAAAGAACAGACACGTTAAATTAAAAAAATGTAATAAATAAATAAGAAAGAAATATATAACTACGTTAATTTCCCTAAATAATTATGATAATCAGTAAAGTTAAATAAGCCACACGTGAGTTAATCAATCATAAAAATTTAAAATGGAATTTCATTAAAATTAAATAAAAGCTGATAATATCGATAATAATCTTTCCCGTTTTTGTTTTTTTAATTAATTGAAGTTTCTGTTTAAAAGGAAACATAAATAAATAAACTGCAGTATCGCAATAAAAACACAAAAAATAATAAATATTAATTTAATTAAGTTTGGTTCTATGTAATTCTGATAAATAAGGTAAAATATAATATAATAATAATAATTATCAAACGCTACGAAACTTTTTGCGACAAATACAATATATATTTCAACTAAATAAATCTAACCTGGCCTAACACTTGATGGAAAGAAAGGGAAAACCTTTTAACATTTTGTATTTATTGTCACAAGATATTCCGTATCACTTGTATTTTTTATTTTAATGAATTATTATATAAAATAAGGATGTCATTTTTCAGGCACTTTATATTAATTGTTATTATTAAATAAACATAAAAAATATTTGCAATATTGAATTATACAAAAAAGGCATTTGAAACTAATTATTCAATGAATTACATTTAAATAAAAACTATGAATAAAAAAATAAATGCGTTGCAGCATTAAATTGGAAAGGGTAAGAGAAATTATCTAATAATTAATTAATTACGTGAAATAAGAATAAAAAATAATCGCAGTACGAACCAAGGGGTACGTCCCAAATAAATTATTATTTTAAAAAAAGAATTTATATCTGATTAATAAGATTTAATTCATTAATTGAAAATTATTGTATATTTATTATTCAGATATAAATGGTTTTTTTAAATAATTAATTATACGGGACATACTATGTACTTGTTTTGCACTGCGATTTTATTTTATCCTTATTTTACGCATTAATTAATTATAAATTTCACGTGCTCTTTTCAACTTAATTAAAGAAGAATTTTTTATATTTAACTTTAAATGCTGCAGCGCATTTTTTTAGATTCACATTTTTTATTTTAAAGTAATTTATTGAATAATTAGTTTCAATTGTCTTATTTTTGTATAGTCCGATATTGCAAATATTTATTTTTATATAATAATAATAATTAATGTAAAGTGCCTGAAAAATGACACCCTCATTTTATATAATAATAGATTAATCTTCTTGAGTGCCAATTATTGCTATATAAAATAAGGGTACTAACTTTTAAGTGTTTTGCCTTATAGGTACCTTAAAATTAAAAATAATATAGGAACAATTACCAAACTTAATTAAAATTAATATCATTTGTAAATAACTAAAGAATTAATAAATAAATATATGATATTACAGCAGAGAATAAACTAAACTTTACTAATTATATTAAAATCGAAACATAAAACGGTGTTTAATTTAAGAGGGAAATTAAAGTTGAAATAGGAAAAACAAATCATCAAATCAGTTAAATAATAAATAAAAAAAATGTTTGAATGTGTACAAAAATTAACTCACCCTCATGGTTGCAGTCGAATTGGTCCATCGCTCTTCTCTTCACTGCCTCAAATGAACCTCCTCTACAATCCTCTGATGAAAAATCAAACCATAGATCTGTAAAAAAAATTAATAAAAAACATTACTATTTAGAACCTCTAAATTCCAAAAACATAAATTAAAAAATTAAATAGGTTTGTTTGGATTGAAAAATGCGAATAATTTATATTTTTTGTTCTAATTTGCTATTAACAAAAAATATGATGAATTATTAAGAAAATTAAAAATCTTTTAGAAAATATTTTAATTGAATTAATTAACTTGGCGAAAATAAATAACTAGTTCCTGAGACTATTTTTTTTTTAATTTAAAATTCGGAAATGGACAAAAGCAGATAAATTCAAGGTTCAATAAAATGTTAAATGTTAATTCTTGGAATTAAATCGCTTTCAACTCCAAAGAAATTATAAAAAAAATTTAAAAAGTGAATAAGAATGGTTTGACCAATTTTAATAAATAAAAATACATTTGGAATTTGGAAAATCTAAAAGAGAAAATTGCAAAACAAACAAAAGATATTTTATTTTGCATTTTCTGAAAGATACAGCGTTAAATATTTTTTCTACAAAGAGCGAAATTAAGAAAATAAAATAGATAATTAATTAAGAAAACTCACCCCTGTATCCACAATCGGTTAATTCCTTTTCAGTGAGTGTACGTATATTGGATTGAACAACCCTCAGGATGATTTTCAAAGGAATACGAAAGTAACTGTAACAAAAATGAATCTTATACAATCGTAAACTAAAAATTAAAAAAAAAAAATAATAGTTAATGGTAGGATAGGAATAATGTACTCAAAACATGAATAAATACTACAAATTAATAATGATAATAAAAAAAACTAGTGAAATTATATTAAAATATTACTATTTCGTTTAACAATTTTTGGACTTTTTATAACTATTGAAGAAAATTCTCAGGGTAATTTTTTTACTTTTTTATCATTAACTGTTATTATTAAATAAAAATAAATCTTATCAAATCTGTTTTGTAATATTGGAATATAAAACAAAAAAAATAATTATTTAAAAAATTACATGAATATGAAAAAATGTGAATCTAAAAATTTTGCGTTTAAAGTAAAAGTTGAAAGTAATGTAAACTAAAAAGAGGAGCTGAAATTAATTATTCAAAATAAGAAGAAAGTAACTGTTTGCTTAGAAAGAAAAATCAAACTAATAAGTAACTTATTATTAACAAAAAAAGGTGATAATTTATAAAGACAACTTAAAAAACTTTTTGAAAATATTGTAATTGAGTTAATTCAGCGAAAATAAATAATTTTTGTCTCTGGAGATTTCTTTCGTCGAGTTATAGGCAATTTAAAAATCGAAAATGGCCAATAGCAGATACATACATTCAAAAATTCAAAGTTTAGTATAATCTTAAATGCTAATTCTTGAAATTAAATTACTTACAACTTCAAAGGAATTATACAAATTTTAACGAAGTGAATAGAATGATTTGACCAATTTTACATAAATAACTTTTTACGTAGCTATCAAAGGAATTTGGAAAACCCAAATTTTTGGTAGATAAATAAGACCAAGTAATTTTTGTACATAAGAGCGAAATTAAGGATGCAAAATAGGTAATTCATTAGGGTTATTTTTGTTAGGCATTTTTCATTTATTGTCAGTATTTAAAAAAAAAAAAAAAACGTAATTATTCAACAAATTACGTTAATATAAAATATTTTGCGTTTAAAATACGAAGAATAATTTAACAGCGGTTTAAAGCAAACAAAAAGCATCTACCACATAAATTATTGTTTAAAAGAAATGTATTAATTTTTGACTAATAAATGAAATAGGAAATATGTACATGAATAAACTGACTATGAGAAGTAAAGTCGGAATACAAAAGCGTTTTTCTTTAAAAAGGAAAATTAAAGTTGATGTACTTATGGAAAAAAAATACGAATTAGTAAAATAACAAATTATATTAAAGGTAAAAAAACAATTGTTCGACTTTAACCCAAAAGAATAACCTCAAATAAGTAATTAATTGAAAAAACTCACCCCTGCAGCCAGAGTCGGTTAATTCCTTTCTCTCAGTTTACAAATATTGGATTGAACATCCTTCAGGACATTGAAAACGGAAGTGGCTGTAACAAAAGTGATCCTTAAAAAATCTTAAACAAGAAATTCAAACAAACAAATTTAAGGTATTAAAGAAATCAATTAACAAGTTATAACAAAGTAATTAATATATTTTAATAAGTATAATATGATTATTTAAGTAAATTTTACAACAAATAGGTATACCCTAAAGATGTCTACGTACAACCCAAGTATGTAAAAAATATTTAATAGGAATTACGATAATAGAGCTGAGCCCTCAAGCAGGCCCTATGGGAGTGTTTATCTTACACCACAGCTTCTACCAACAAATATATAATAAAATAATTGCAATGCATATTTAAAATTGTAAATTGATTTTAAGATAATTTCAAAAAAATCTTTTCGTATTTTTGAGTCAGGTTTTAAAAAAAATTGAGTAGATGGATAACTTGTGAAACGAATGTGCTAGAAATATAAATATGTATTAAAATAAACAGCAATATGTGGAAGTGCGAAAATGTTATGAATTAAAATTTCTTAACAATTTGTAATACATATTTATTGTCAAACAATTTTAGAAAATGAAATAAATTCCAAAATATTAAACAACAAAAAAAGGTGTATTTCTAAAAAAATATGTATTGTTAATTTACGTTAAGAAAATTACTAATTTGTTTAAGTTGTGACAAATAAAATTTAGTTTTAATTAAAAAAAAATAAATAAATATTTTGGAGATAGAGTTTTGGTAATTGTTTTTAAAACAATAATACTAAATCAAGATTATATCAATTTAAAAGAAAAAATTTATTTGAAAGATCTATGTAGTCAATAATTTTGTGGATATTAGACAAAAAAAATTAATGACAGTTTCTTAAAATTAAAAGAAAATAAATGAAAATTAGAAGAATATAATTAATTGGATAGAACATATTAAAATACGAGAAGAAAATAAATATTTTAAATAGAAAAACTTGGGTTCGGGCTTATAGGCCGTGGTCTATTGGAACTGTTAAGTCCAAACATTTCGTCAGCAACTGCGGCTGACATCTGCAGTGGAATTTTAAAGAAAAAAATTAAGTTTATGGAATAATTCAAGATTTAAAAAAAATGTCAATTTAATTATACAAGAAGATGCAGTTAAAAAAAAGAATGAAGAAGTTAATTTAAAAGACAAAGAAGAAAATTAATATTTATATGGAATGACTTCATATTTTTGTAAATGTAATTTAATAGAAAAACTATTGTCCTTTAGTACCTAGTTAAGAATTTCATTACCTATTTAAATTTTGTTACTAGTACATATTTAATTAGTTTTATATTAGTAGAATTTTAGAATATTATTTAAAATAAAAAAAACTGTAAAATTAATTTTTGGAACTTACACTGAGTATAATAAATCATGCTCTGGTTTTTATTAAATTTAAACTATTTAAAAAAAATTAAATGAATAAAAAATTGTATTGTATCTCAAATAATTACATATTTTTATTATCCCAATCTAAACATTACAATATATGTATATTGTACACACCTTCAAATGTATTTCGATCAAGAAAAATTAAAGCGTTAATAAATTAATTTGATTCTACGCCTTTTGCTATCTAATAAACTATTCGTAAATGATAAAAAAATATGTGTGTGTGATATTTTCCAAATTATTTTCTTTGCCTTTTTGGCGCAGAATGTGTAGATAATTGTCAGATTTATTTTTGGTTAATGTATGAGGAAGACAGCATTTTTTTTTAAATTAAAGATATATTTGAAAAGGGCCTCCAACAAGGTACTAAAGAAATAAGCATGGTGCTTTCAGAAATCTGTAGGGGGAGGAGGGGCATAAAATTTTAATTGCGCCACAACTACTGAATAGTGTAGGAATTTTCAAAAATGGTTCAGAAAATTTTAAATTACAGTAAAAATAAAAAAACAGCTGGTTAATGTTATTAATCCTAAATGCTCTGTTGTAACGACAAACAAAAGGATATAATTCGAAGATATTTTTTTCATTCTCAAATTTAAAATTTAAATGGAAAAATTTCGGGGCTAAAATAAGATAACAACCTTATATAAAAATTAATTTAGAAAATAGGTAGGTAGATAGGTAAACCTTACAACAATGGATAATATATTGTAAGTATACCTTTCGACACAACTACATATTATCAATTGTTATAAAAAAAGAAAAAGATTTTAAATTTTTACTCAGTATAACGATAAAGACATTTGTTTAAACAAATCTATTCTTAGGTACCTAATAAAAAAAAATGCGTGCACTGGCTGTTTTTCATTTTCCCTTAAAAAATTACGCAGGATAAAACAAAACATTAAATTTTAGCTACCCAGAATGGGCCTCAGAGATGTTTCCATAATCAACAACGTTATAACGACTCCGAGTTAAAAAAAGGGCTTTTATCTGGTCACGAAGGTCTTTTAAATTTAAACATTTATTTGTCATTATTCGCTTACGTATTAATAAAATTATTTTGTACCTTCGTTTAATAAAGTGGCCAATTTATAGGTATTTAGTTGTAGATTATGACAATAATCGACAATAGTTCAATAAAATATCGGTATTTACCTACCTACACGACGTTTCGACCGCCAATATCAGTTATCATCAAGTTGAAGAACTAATATAACATTAATGTTAATTATGACATATGTAACAATACTACGTACTTAAAATTACTGATGTTATATGTATTGATTAATTTTTTAGCCTGACGATGGCCGAAATTGACGGTCGAAACGTCGCGTAAATATCGATATTTTCATAAACTGTTACCGACCAAATTGACTTTTACGGATTATAAAATATATTTCAATAACACCAAAAAGAATAAGCCCTTTTAAGGATTTGAAAACGATTACTGCAATTTTAGAATTTACAGTGTATTCTACAAAGACAAAGCCTATGTTTTTTTATACATAAATTATTTATTGACAAATAAAATTATTACTAATCAAATTAGACACAAATGTGGAATTTAAATTTTTTTAATTTTTATATTTTTTAGTCTTTTCAGTTTTATTCTAAACAATTTTAATTTTTGGTAAATGAAAATATGCAATAAAAGCATTTATCACGTCCAAACTAATTGAAGATGGACAAAAAAATAAATCGATAATTTTATTTTATTTTTATAAATATATATAAATTTCCACGACAATTTGCATGACTTCTAATACAATAAGCCATAATTAACATAAAAAATGTTTTTAAAAGTGAGAAAAGACCAAAACATACGACTTTCTTTTCGTTAACATCGGACATTTTGTTTAAACAAAAAAATAAGCGAATAGAAACCGCAGAACTCATTTTTATATCTACTATTGTTAATATTATTTATGATTTTTCGAAATATAGAAATCAAAATTACTATATTACTATTTTTTTGAGAATTAAAAACTCAAACAAAAGAATTCGTTGAAAAAAAATACTGTTTTTGTATTTAATTAATTGGTTTGTATTTTAATTAGTTGTTACTTTTAAAAATAGCTCCTACATTCTTGAAGAATAATCATTCCCAATAACAATATAACGTTACTTTTGCGAAAATCGATGAATACATAAAAAAAATCATTATAAAAACAATGCACTTGCAATTTTGGTGAAAAAAAAAAGAGCAAAACATCCGATGTAACCAAGGGCCCCTATTCATCTACCGAACTTCAACCACTTACGGCTTCCAGGTACATCTGAAGGCAACTGGAAGTCGTAAGCAATTGAAGAATGATTGATGAAGAGGATAAGCCTGACTACACCGGATGCTAGTAATATAGGACGCCCTCCAGCATATTCCTCCAACTCGTTCCATGACCGTGCAAGTACGCCTATGGCCACTCAGCGTACTGGCCAGTAATAGAGCCTTTGGAATACACCGTATTACTAGCAACGTACTCAGCTCATCGTGCTTATGTACCTAGCGCGCGGATATAAAGCAACGTGAGAGCTAAAACTTCCAAATGTTTTAATGTCCCTATTTCACAAAAAAAATAAATTTTTGACTTTACGGATATTAATCAATGTATGAACTGAAGTGATTTGTAGAGCGGTTTTTCTCTAACATTAATAAAACCGTGTAAAACGACAAGTGGCTTTAAATAAACGAATTTATTGTTATAAAAGATGAATTTGTAACTTATTATTAGAGGAAATAACAACTTAAACACGTTAAATTAGTTTATGTTGTAAAAATACTAGGTAAAAGTAAGAAGAAAACACATAAGAGGTCGGACATTTTGCAATAGCTGTAGAATTTTCTGGAAGAAGCTAAAAATCTTTAATATTTTTCTAAACAAATGCCCTTTAATAATAAACCACTATATCTTCCTATACGTCAACATGAAATTTTGAAAATGTTTTTTAAATGATGGTGAAGACGACTTACCGATGAAATTACTGGACACAGCACGTCACAGATTACAACCAAACACTTGTTGCAATTTAATCCAAATCGAAGCCAATGTTTTTGGGAGATAGAATTATCCATATTCACACAAAATTGAAAAATGTTCGTAGAGCCACACGAGTATTTCACGCCAACCAAATACCAACTGACCGTCATCGCCCGCGTCCTTCGACATCTGATAACAAACTGAAAGCAAACAAAAGCGTGGATATTAACGAGCAGAATACGAAAAAGACCGAAGTATTATTCAAAACTATGATAATATTAAGCTCGTAAAATAACATCAGAAATAATAATTTTGTACCATTATAAAATTCCTTGTTTCATTTATTATTAGAACGATGATAATACTAACAAGGGTAAAAGAAAAATAGAAATGGGGAGGTTTTAGAAATTAAAAGAAAAGAAAAGATGAATGATACCTTAGAGGAAGAAACAGGGGTAAAAAGGGGGTAGAGACACCATAGATTAAATTACTGTTAAAAAATAGAATAATCACGATCATCTTGTTTTTTTTTTAGGCAATAAAATCTCACATTAAAAAAAATGGACAAATTGGAAAAAGTAATTTAAAAAAATTTGATTTTTCAATAGTACACTCAACAATGGAAATAAACAATTTAATTCTGTACAATCCTTTACAAAATTGTTTCACTATTTTGTTGACGGTTTGGGGTTGGGGTTGACAGTGGGGCCATGTTGGGGGTGGGTTAGGGGGTGGTGAAAGTCGAATGGCAACGGAGTGGGGTGGATTAGGTTAGGTTAGGTGTGGTAGTGGGGTGGGGGTGCATGGGAATATGAATGTTAAAAACAGGTCAAATAGGAGAAAAATGATTCACGATTTTTTTTGTGGCTTAGAGGTGGGGTTGACTCCGAAGGTGGAGGTGGTGTTGAGGATGTGTTACACTGGGGGTGATTTACAGGTGGAATTGTCGTCATCTCCAACCTCCAGAGCCAACTCAAACTTTTACCCCGTTCTTAATCTACCAACACTTCGGTTCCATCTACCATTAACACCTTCAACACGGCCTACACCCTCCCTCAAAGTCATCCGCACTTTCAACTCATTCTTCGAGGCAATCCCACCCCTACCACCACCTCCACCATCGGAACCACCCCAAATGTTAACTTCTATACCACCAAAAAAATTGTTTATTTTCATTATTGACTGTTATTATCAATTAATACTTAATCAATCAAAAAATCATTTTTTTTAATTTCCTCTTTTTAGTTTGTTCGTTGTTTCATGTGGATTATGAAAAAAAAATATGTAAGTGATCCGAAATAGTGAAAAAAATTTTTTTGAGCATTTATTTATACTAGTAAAAAAGCAATAAAACAATAAAAAAATTAGTGGTTAATTATGTATTAATTAGTTATTCAATATTAATTTGTGTAGACAACGTGGCGTATTTTTTTTTGTTAAAAGTGCTTTGTTTTAGTATTTTTATTATTTTATGTGGTTTTTTTTGTTAAAATTTCTTAGTGGTACCTGCAGCATAAAAACTTATTTCAATATTGATTTCAAAATTTTAGAAATCGTTATCTATCTCTCTTACTTTTTTTTTTACAAAAGATTATGCTCGTCTCAAAAAATTCTATCACTTTGTAGTGGATGTAAAAACTTTCGTTCGCATTCGAAACAAGAAATGCTTTTTGGAACGAATATCAGCTACAGAACATTTACTTAGGCTGAACTCTTGACACAACTGTATAAGAAATAGACTATGATCGAGTGAAAATACCATCCCTTGAATGGGATGGAACCAATTTAAAATTAATTTGGAATAATCAGCGTAAAATTAACATTGTCGTATTTTTTATTCAATCAAAATTTCGAGGTCGATAATTTATAATTTTTTTCTTTTATTTTAATAAATCAAAAAAATTTCTAATAATTCCAAATAAATCCTAACAACTCAGGGACAATTTCTTGTAACTCAAAGATTTTCTAATAACTCAAAAACACCTCCAGAAAACTTTAAAAAAAATCCAACAACTCAGAAACAATTTCTAATGCTAAATTCAAAATAATTCGTAATGAATTAAAAACACATACTAATAATTCTAAATAAATACTAATTACTCAAAAACAGCTCTTTATAACTCAAAACAATAATTTCTTATGACTCAAAAAACGGTTTGTAGTGACTCCAAAAAATTCCTCTCAACTCCAAACAACATGTAATAATAACTAAAGAGCAGATTCTAACAATTCCAAAAATTATTTCTACTAATTCAGAAACAATTCCCTATAACTCAAAAAGCTTCTAATATTAAAAACTCAAAAGCACTTCCTGGTAACCTCAAAAATTTCAAATAATTCATAAATATTCTTTAATACCTCCATACAGATAATAATATCATAAGACAATTCCTAACAACACAATAAACTCCTAATAACTCAAAACATATTGAAATATGTTCTGTCCGTCCCTGCCGCCTCTATTTTCTCACGTGTGAGAGTACGTGCCTGGAAGAACAAGTTCTCTTCGATAATGGTTCCTCAAAGTTTAATGTTACCTTTAATACTCTTTACTTGTCTTGTCTTTATTCTAAAACCGGTTGGCTCGTGCTAGGACTCAAACAAAGAACTTCTTCTTCTGACCTTCTCCTAATCATAATATGCCCATAAAAGAGTGTAAAAAGACACCATACAAAAGTTCAGCGACAGACGAGACGTTGACTGTTCACTTAGCTTCTGTTTTATCACAAAAGACCGACAAACACGAACTTCATTAAGCATTAAGAGGGTGGAAGGGAACGTGGGGAGTGACGGTGGTATATAGAGTGGGGTGGTGGTAGTAGTTGGTATTGGGGTGGAATAGATATTAGAGATGGTGTAAACGTTAAGGATAAGAATGTCATTTACCCCACCCCCAACATCTATCCCACACCCAATATCAATCCCCACCACGCAATACACCACTCCTCACCTCCAATACCACCTCCACGCTTTAATAATATTCTTAGCGTTTACCCAGCCCCAGTACCAACTCCCACCACTACCTCCACCCCACCCAATACACTTCGCCCACTGCCAACACTACCTCCACGCTTTAATCATATTCTTAGCGTTTACCCAGCCCTAATACCAACTCCCACCACTACTTCCACCCCACCCAATACCAACACTACCTCCACTCTTTAATCATATTCTTAGCGTTTACCCAGCCCCAGTACCAACTCCCACCACTACCTTCACCCCACCCAATACACTTCGCCCACTGCCAACACTACCTCCACGCTTTAATCATATTCTTAGCGTTTACCCAGCCCTAATACCAACTCCCACCACTACTTCCACCCCACCCAATACCAACACTACCTCCACTCTTTAATCATATTCTTAGCGTTTACCCAGCCCCAGTACCAAACCAACTCCTACCACTACCTCCACCCCACCCAATACACTTCGCTCACTGCCAACACTACCTCCACTCTTTAATCTTATTCTTAGCGTTTACCCACCCCCAATACCAATTCGCACCATCCCACCAACTATGCCACCCTCAGATTCGTTTTTCTTTATTGAAGCTTCGCTTTCATCCGCCAAAAGATGAATCCACGTGTGCAGTTAAAATAATCGTTGCTTTTCCTCTTAAGCAATCAACATTAAGCGGAAATTGTCTCTGGTTTGCAGTTTTTTTTTTCTTAATTAACGTCAACAAGTAATGTTTACTTACTTCTAATTTGAACCTCCAAGAAGTGTGTCACACATTCCCCATAAACAAACTCGTACAATTTCCTTATTAGATATAATCCGTACACTAACGAGTCAATTAAGAATGTCTTAACAAGACGTGGTGGTTGTTCTTTATATGGCATGTCACATTTATCCGTCCACATGTTTTATGTGAAATGAAGCTGCTAATTAACCAATTTTCGTTAAGAAACCTTGAGCGTCCAATAATTTCTAAATCAAACATGTACCCATATCTGCTTATGCAGATTTTTTTTTAATTATAATGTCGGAATTCATCAAAGACGAAGCTGAACAATTCTTTTGCACATATTGTGAAATTTATTACACCAAAAATCAACAACACCAAATACGAATAAATTAATGGATGTTTGGAATGTCTACGTTGTTATGTACAGGGTGATACAAATTAATCAAGCAGCTACTTAGTGTTAAAATAGTGCATCTAGACTAAGAACTAGAAGTTGTGATATTTTGGCACCAGACCGCTTAGTTCAGTAGCAACGTTTGGCACCAAATAATGGCGCCAGTAGAACAAATACCACAATTACCCACAAGTAGTGGTTTCTAATAAAAGTACTACGATTGACGTGAGTCCCTTACACTCATGGGCGGATGCAGAAACAATTCTTGGGGTAGGAAAACCTATATAAGGGCAAATTTTGGTCTACGTTTTTATTTTCTACAAAGCATCTTACAAACACTTTAGTAGTTGATTTTTGCCTTCCAAAATTTCACCAATTTTGTAAAATAGTTCAAAAATAATGACGCAGTGGCAAACATACACTTTTTCTGCGTTTGTACTGTACATTTGTACAGACAACATATTATGGAGGTGATTTTATCCGAAGCCAGGTCACCTCTTGTGCTCTTGTTCTGATACACGTCGAACACGTGTGCCCCTTTTTAACACTCCACATCACGACCTTTTTCTTCGGCCTGCCATCCACGAGACCAACAGTATCTATATCGAACGACCATTGCCCATGGTCCAAGGAAATGAGTGGTGGGCACACGGACAATCAGAGCTCTTTCAATCGTCGGTTCAGAGCTTTACACATTAACTAGGAACCAATTCTAAAGTTTAGGATTTTTGTTTAAAAATGAGGATTATTGCTATAAGATAAGAGTGAAACTGACCTAAGGTCTGATGTCCCATGCGTATGGGTGAATTAAGAATTAAGAAACAGTACTACAAAAAGCTTAGATACTCCAAAAAAGGGTTTTTTTTTTGTTCTAACCAATTTCTGCTTAATCCTTTTGGGAAGCTTCCTCCAAGATCTAAAGAAGAAAGGTGGCTTAACAGGGGGCAAACTTTTGAGTATTTCATTCCCACACTGTAGTGTAAAAAGTAAAGGTGGGGAGGAAGGGTATCTTGAATCTCCTTTCAGGAATCGAACTTGAACTAGGATGGATGGCTTCAACAATCGTGGGAGAATGAAAGACTGGTACAGATGGAAGGAAGATAGAAGAATGGTAAAACCTTATTCCTGAAAGATTGCTTATAACTTCAGCATTTGACTGTGTGAATGTGATCCAAGATGAACCACACAAGAACTTGGACAAAGAGTGTCGATTTCAGTAATGGAGGAAATAGTGGTGTGGGAATGAAAGCTTGAAACGGATGAAATGAAGACAAAAGAGAGATGAAAAGTTACCTCTGCAATATTAGATACTTACTTTCCCCTCATTTATGTATAAGATCCAAAAGAAAACCACTGAAGAAATTGGACCAGGATAGTCGATCTCAGGAATCGTAGGAATGGATGGAATAGTGGAGCTGGAGTAAAATATTGGGACGGGTGAAATGAAGACAGAGTAGAGATAAAATGTTATCTATGGAATATTGCTCCCCACCCTAGCATTTAATCCAAAGAAACCACGAAAAACTAAGACCATAGTAGTCAGTTTAAGGAATCGTGTAAATGGGTGGGTATAGTTCGTGGGAATGAATGTTTGAGACTAATGAATTGAAGATAGAAGAGGGGTGAAAGGTTATCTGTAGAATATTGGACACCTACTTCCCTTTCATTTGACTATGAGAACAACGGAAACTCCAGAAGAACTTGGACTGAGACACTGTTAATTTGAGGAATGGAAATGGGTGGGAATAATGGTGCAAGAATGAAAGATTGAAATGAAATGAAGATAGAAAAGTAGTGAGAGGGTATCTGCAGAATATTACTTACTGCCCCACGGAAACCAGAGAAGAATTTGATTAGAACAGTCGATTTCAAGAATCGTGGGAAAGGAATGGACGGGAATGGTGGATCTGGAGTAAAATATTGAGAAGGGTGAAGTCAAGACAGGAGAGGTAAAATGCTATCTATGGAATACCGTTTCCTGCTCCAGCATTTGACTATGTGATCCAAGGAAACCACACAAAAAACGTAGACCAAGGTAGTCAGTTTGGCGAATCGTCGAAATGGGTGGGCAATGAAGAGTGGTGAAAAGTCGATTTCAGGAATCGTGGGAGTAGTGGAGCTGGAGTAAAATATTGATACGGATGAAATGAAGATAGAAGAGAGGTGAAATGTTATCTTTGGAATTTTGATTCCTGCCCCAGCATTTGACTAAGTGATCCAAGGAAACCGCAGACAGGAATCTTCAGCTTCAGGCATCGTCGAAATGCGTGGGTATAATGTGGTGGGAATGGATGACTGAAACTAGTGAATTGAAG
Source organism: Agrilus cyanescens (assembly GCA_947389935.1). Taxonomy (NCBI): domain Eukaryota; kingdom Metazoa; phylum Arthropoda; class Insecta; order Coleoptera; family Buprestidae; genus Agrilus; species Agrilus cyanescens. The sequence goes on from OX376709.1 coordinate 26,218,173, forward strand.
ATAGAAAAGTGGCGAAAGGTTATCTCTGGAATATTGAATACCTACTTTTTCTTCATTTGGCTACAGTAGCCACAGAAGAACTTGGACCAGAACGGTCGATTTCAGGAATCGTGGGAATAGTCAGAAACGTTGAGACGGATGAAATGAAGATATAAGAGTTGTGGAGGGGTATCTGCGGAGTATGACCTACTCACATTAGCCCTCACATTTAACTATGAAATCCTTGACACAATCAGTCAATTCTAGGAATCACGGGAGAGGAGTGGGAGGCAATAGTGATGCGGGAATGAAAAATTAAGAAAGATGAAATGAATATGGAAGAGTGTCTATGGAATGTTACTTACTGTACCAGTATTTGACTATGTGATCCAAGAAAGCCGCAGAAAAACTTAGACCAGAGTGATCAGTTTCAGGAATCGTAAGAGAGGATGAGAATAGAGGTGCAGGAAACTGGTGAAGTGAAGACAGGTGAGAGGTGAACGGTTATCTATGGAATATTACTTACTACACCAATAAGACAATAAAATCCAAGGAAAACAACAGAAAAGTTAGGACCAGCATAATTGATTTCAGGAATCGTGGGAATGGGTGAGGTTGAATCAGATGAAATGAAGACATAAAAGTAATGAAAGGTTATCTGTGGAATATAATAGAATATGACAAACTGCCCTAGCATTTGACTATGAGAGATTCAAGGACACCACAGACAAACTTGGACCAGGAAACTTGAACCTGATCTAAGCCTTTAGGTCATGCTGCTCAGCTAACAGGATGTTGTTAGGGGATTACCCATGCAGCTAGGACATCAAAATGAGTCTTGGGGAAGGTATGCTAGGGTCCTAGGGTGGATCGCCTTCCACAAGTGTTCAGAATAATTTCCATAAACCATTTGCAAAACATTATCTATGTTTATGGATTGATTCGGCTGCTGACAGTTAGACAGCAGGGGCCGAGTTTGTGTGCAGCTGTTGATCTTGATCGTCGTCGACTTGAACTGAGGAACAGCCACGAACGAGACGGAAAAACAAAGAACGAATGTAAGAAAGAGAGAAACGTAAAAGAGAGAACGTTTGCCTTTAGACGATAACAACTTGATGTTGTTGGAAACCTTGGAAAGGAACTAAAAACCGGCAGCAACGGGCGTACAGTAAATGGCTTCAAGTAAGTCTGTTTGAAGCGTGAACCCAAGAGGTTGCTTTTCTTACCAACCAACTAACTCTCAACTCACGTCTCATTTTCGCGCTCTTTTTTACTTCAAAACATTCGAATCGCGATAACAATTAAAAATATGTTTACCATTTTCGTAAGCTGGAAAAAGTTTGACAATTACCATTTCGGCATTGCAACTTTTTTGTGCGGTATTTAAACCCAAAGTTTTATAATTTTAAAAGAAAATATTTGTTTTTTTTTTAATGTGAAGTGGGTGTCAATGTGAGAAATAATTTTATGAACGAACAAAATAAAAGTTAATAAAAAATTGTGCGCAGTTATGGATTATTCTTTTGGGATATAACGAAAGTTTTCGAAAAAGTTGACGACTTGGTTTCGAAATGTAACAGAAAAGAGAAAAAACACAAATGTAAGTGCATTTTCTCATACATTTGTTATAGATAACGAGGAAAACCATAATTAAAAAAATTATGTACCACGCAATACAAAAATGTAACTTAAAAAACTCAACAGAGGGTGTTTTTCTTAAATAAAAAAAAAAGGTTTATGTAATTTTTCGATTTTCAGTTTTTTTTTGTTAGGTTAGATAGGTTTTGTAAAAGTTTATATTTTTACAAACTTTGTGCTAGGTTTCCAAAGAATGGGTTCGTACCTTACCATTTTCTCTACCTATGGGGGTGGATTTTCGTTTTCAAATTTAAATAGAACCAACTTTGAGGTGTACACTAACCTTTAAAAAAAATCATTGCAATCGGCTAACCCAGTACAAAGTGCGTGGCATAATCAGTTAAAATTAAAAGGTAAAAAATCAGTGGGTGAACAATTAATAATCCCTAGGGGTAGATTTTTTGTATATACAGTGTGGTCATTTTAGTGTGCAACATATGGGAATTTTTTTAATTAATTTCACAAACAAAATAAAAATATTTCCGAAAGTTGGTGTATGTTCAGTAATTATATTAGGTGCACTTAGAATGGTTGTAAATCGAACAGCATACAGGGTAGGACTTGAAATATAAAAATTGTATAAGAGTAAAGTACTATTATTTCAAAAAATTCAGCAAAATTTTATTAAGAAAAGTTGTTGAGAATTGAAATTTACGTCTAAATACCAAAACATGGCCTCTTAAGAAAAAATTCTTTTAGGAAAAATACTTGGATCATTTCCAAAAAAAAAAAAAAAATTTTTAAATCCTGCCATATATTGATCAAAATTAAATCCATTTCGCATAATTTTGTTCGAATTCAAGCATAAGTGTAAAATTGACTTCGATTTTTAATTTTTTAGGAAACCACAAACTTCATGTTTGTTGCAACGATATTAAACACAATTTTAAAATTTCTCAAAAATTCTTTTTAACAAGGTATGACATTAGTAATGAAAGTATGCATATTAAAAAACTCTTACTTAAAGTGCAAAATCTTTATTTTAAATTTTTATTTCGAAATGATTATTTTTCCCAAAAAAAAAATTGTTTCTTAGGGGGCCATGTTTTGGTATTTAGACATAACTTTTAATCCTCAACAACTTTTCTTCATAAAATTTTGCTTAATTTTCTGAAATAAGGATACTTTACTCCTATACAATTTTATATTTTAAGTCCTACCCTGTATGCTGTTTGACTTGTTGGGCAATTAATTAATAAAATCCATATGTGGTACATTAAAATGACCACACTGTATATAAATATATTATAATTAACATATTATGCATACTTATATGTAACCCCAAATATCAATTTCAATATTTTTGTACTTCAACCAACATTAAGATCAATTAATTAAAAATTAATAATTAACCATTTCCATAACCAGGCAAAAGTATTGAAAAAGTAAATTACTTTACCTAATAGGTACGTGTAAAATAATATGCTTTCATTCTGTGAACTTCATGCAATAAACAATTTGTTTACCAACCTTTAATAATAAGTTCAGTATGACTAAACAAAAAAGTTATTATTGTATAGGAAGTGAAATGACAAAGAACTGTAAAGTATTTGCTAACAGTCAACAATTTTTTAATAGCTACTTTATTAGCAAATTTTGCATTATACAATGTTTTTTAATTATGCAGTAAATTTTAAAAAAAAATCGATTTTCCAATAAATTGTTTGTTAAATACATTTTTTTGTAGTAATAATAAAAAATTAAAATTTACTGGAAAAGAATTTTAATGACAATAGAAAAACTATGGCAATCTACTGTATAAGATACGTTGGATAAACTGCACGTTTGCTTTTCGAAGGAATAAGACAACATGAAACAGCTGAGAAAAAAAGCTACGAAACGCAGAACGTAAAGTTAAGTTTTTACATTGCAAATTTTAATTAAAATTGCTAAATTAATAATCAATAATAATTTATTTTTTAACAAAACATGACACTTAATTTAATTCTAACGCAACCGTAATTTTGATATTTTCCAAAAAATGAAATATTCGATATTATAATTTGTACCTAATGGAAATTATAACCCAGTTTGTTGTATAATATAAGAACGATTAAATGCATTATTAATTTATTGAATATTCACGATATACAGGGTGTGATATTCTTGGTACTGTAATTAAATAAATTTTTAAAAATAGTGTTAACCGTTACGTTTTAAAAAAAATTATAATTGCAAACGTATTCAATTTTGACTTCATGAAAGTAGAATTTTTTTTTAAATATCGCACAGTATGTAGTAGGTGGGAATTGTATTGTATTATTTAACAACAATACAATTTGTTCAATCATTAAAAAAAAATCAATTAGCAATGGTGATAGAGTTCGTTGTTTGAGACCGAACCACGTGTAATTTATCGTAAAAGGTCATACGCCATTGTTCGTTTCCATAGATATTGCGTTGTACGACAATTTTGAAAAAAAAAATACGTGTGTATTATTTGTTGTTAATTTTGGTGGATATTACAGGCCGTACCACAATCGCATCCCACGTTTAATTTACTGGATTAATTGCGTAATTAATTAGTTTTGTAAATGAGGGTTAATTTTTTTTTGGGGGCGGGGAGGGGAAATTAGACAATTTTAAAAAAGTTGTACAAACTGTATGGTGTGACATATCAAATGAAAGGTCTTATTGTAAGGGTTTTAAATATGTATATATTTTTTATACATATTAAGTTTTTTATTAAATTTATGCCAATGACGTTTAAATGTATATTGTATCGATACGTACATTATTCCTCGTTGGCTTGCAAGGAAAATAGTTTTTGTTGTACTGCGTCTATAATAAGTAACAAATAACGAAATAATGCACGACCTTTATTCATTGTTCTTTGAGCAAACCAACGTATGCGTTTTTCAGAAACGAGCAAAAACCAATTCTTTGGAAACCTTCTCACAACCTGAAGTTATTGGCCTCTCGAAATGCCTTGTGAATATTCATCAATCACGTTAAGAACGTACTTTGTTGAAATGGCAGTTAAACTGCTCACATATAAGAGCAAATAATGAGAGAGGGTTCTATATATACAGGGTGGACTACATTCGGAGGGGACGCAGCAGAGCCGGGGGTGCCATCAACAAATCCCTTGATGAAAATAAAAAAGTAAACCAACATTTTCTTCAAAAAATTCAAGGGGATAGAGCCGTTACCACTGAGTGTAATCAGGCCTAACGGCTTACGTGCGACGTCATCGATGAATCATTCATGCAGGCCAATAAAAGCAACTGTTGTAGTCTAGTAGCTAACAAATTTTTGGTGAAAAATCTTTTTGTATCGTGGATTCTTGTAGAGGACGATGAGGACAGCAAATGTGCAAATTTTTAACACTAGACAATTACTGTTACTGTTATTTATTTAACGTTAAAGTTTTGCAAAACACGTTCTTTGCCCTTTCGACGCCTACCGTGATAGATACAAAAAAAGTGTAGACCTTTTTTGTAGAGAATTAAATTTTGTACAAAAAAGTCCTTGACAGCACCCCTCTATCTTTTACAGATAAGAAAAAATTCAATCATGTTTTGATTACGTCTAATGTTTGGAGTGCTATAATTTTTTTTTGTAAAGGATAGAGAGTTGATGTTCTGGACTTTTTTGTAGAAAATTTAATTCTCTACATATAAGGGCTCTACACTTTTTTTGTATTTATCACTATTTTCACTACGTAAGCTTGTAAAAGTCAAAAAACACGTTTTATAAAACTTTAATGTCAAATAAATAATATTAAAAATAATTTGCCAGCGTTCAAACTTTGTGCACGCGCTCTTCTCGTGGATCTCTACAAAAATCCGCAATAAAAAATTTTTTTGCACGATAAATAACTTCATTATTAGATTAATAAAGTTCCCTAGATTAGCCTGCATGAATGACGTCACACGTAAACACTTCGGCCTGCTACTCTCGTTGAAAGCGGTAGCTCCCCAATCAGTGTTACAGGCCAGGACCTCAAACTCACTGGTCCGCCCCTGGATTAGACATGAGACGGCAATAAATAATTATGAAAACAGGATTCATAGCCTGCTTGGTCTATTAGCGTATGCAAAAACAAATTGACAGAGTAATATTCCCGTCTAGGCCAACTTTTTGTTATTACAAACGCGATTGCTAGCCGTGGCTGTCTTTGTTCTATTTTCGACGATGACGTACCTACTCGAAGTTCTGCAAAATTTCAGTGGAAATATATGTACGTACATAAAATATCAGGCGCAGAAATAATCCAAGCTAATGAAAAATAAAAGAACAACAAATCTACATCGACATTATGTACATTTGCACCACGGATTTTTGTTTATTTTTGCTCATATATATTAACTTTCTCAGTAGTTATGTTATGTTTAGTTACTGCATGTCAATAAATGTTATGAAGTTGACGTTGAAACAATAAACTCTGGTACCATCCAGAAATAACTTTAAACGTGTGTAGATGTAATTTACATTTTTGCTGTGACAAACAGACAGACAACTATTAATAATAATACCATACTTTTAACTTGTTCCTTATATTAACAGTTACAGCACATTGTACGATAGTCAGCCCTGGCTAAACTACTGAACCTAACCTAACTTAATCTAACACTCCTTTTCCACCGCTGCATGTTTAGCGTGGTAGCTGTCTAGATGATTGGACCGTCGTCTGGCGGAAGAGGTAGGGGAAGGTGGGAGGGGGTAGGGGAAGTTGGGAGGGGGTAGGGGAAGTTGGGAGGGAGTAGGGGAAGGTGGGAGGGAGTAGAGAAAGGTCCAAGGACTTTATCCGTTCCAATGTTAGACAAGGCCTGCGCGCAGATTACATAATCACCTATGCTGTGCATGATAGTAGGCTCACACACAACATAGGTGGTTACGTAGTCAGCGCGCAGGCCTTGCCTGACGTTGGTAACGCATTATCCCCGTTGATAAACGTTGGGGGCAGAAATGTGAAGGTGCAGAAGGTGATAAATATATCTTTTGTTATCTATCTACAAGTTATAGACCTTTTTACGGATTGAGGGTTGAGGTGCGCATACGATAAAGTGGAGAAGTTATTTTAGGCCCTATGGCAAAAAAAACATGTGTATTTTGTCCCTTTTAAAATCACCTAGTGGTTGTTTAAAAAGACGTCTATATCTAACAATAGACACATGCACCTAAACCATGAACACCACCTGCTATCCATTTCCATTTTAACCCTCGATCCTTCGCTTTGTGCTGTTCTTCCCCGCTGGCTGCTTTATTTTCTGCAGATTACGCCCGAAACCTGTCCTCAACCCACCTGTCTACTTACCAAAGAATAAACAGACGATTTTTGAGAGAGTAAAATAAGCCGGTTGATTCAAAACGCCTCTAATCTCGAAATAAAATGAAAAACGACGGTAGGTACAATTTGTACCCTGCTTATGTCCATAGTCAGTGGAGTACGTGAGACGGGAGTTAAAAAAAGACAATTTTTTGTCAGAGTAAATTTTTTTAAATACTAGAACTAACGAACGTTAACAAAATAATTTTTTGCCTTATAATTACTTACGATTAGTAAAAAAAATAAGTACTCAAATTAGCATTTAATTATGCAGGGCCGGATTATCTATTAGGATTCGAGAACAATTTCTTTTGAAAAAGTTTCTTCGAGTGAAAATTAAATTTGAAATTGTTCGAGAAAAGTAGGAAAATTTGAGATTAATCTTAGATGTTCCAGAATATTTAAAAATGTTCTATGACAATCCAGAATAATCTAAAGTTTTTTTAATGATCTATAATGTTCTAAATTGTCATTTAAAATAATACAGAATGGTTTAAACTGCTCCAGAACATTCCAGATTTTTCGAGAATGATTTAAAATGTTCAACAATGATCTAGAACGTTCCAGATTTTTCGAGAGTGATCTAGAACATTCCAGATTTTTCGAGTATGGTTTTAAACGTTCGACAATGATCTAGAATGTTCCAGAAAATGTTCGACAATGATCTAGAACGTTCCAGTTTTTTTCGAGAGTGATCTAGAACATTCCAGATTTTTCGAGAATTATTTAAAATGTTCGACAATGATCTAGAACGTTCCAGAAAATGTTCGACAGTGATCTAGAACGTTCCAGTTTTTTTCGAGAGTGATCTAGAACATTCCAGATTTTTCGAGAATTATTTAAAATGTTCGACAATGATCTAGAACGTTCCAGAAAATGTTCGACAGTGATCTAGAACGTTCCAGTTTTTTTCGAGAGTGATCTAGAACATTCCAGATTTTTCGAGAATTATTTAAAATGTTCGACAATGATCTAGAACGTTCCAGAAAATGTTCGACAGTGATCTAGAACGTTCCAGTTTTTTTCGAGAGTGATCTAGAACATTCCAGATTTTTCGAGAATTATTTAAAATGTTCGACAATGATCTAGAACGTTCCAGAAAATGTTCGACAGTGATCTAGAACGTTCCAGTTTTTTTCGAGAGTGATCTAGAACATTCCAGATTTTTCGAGAATTATTTAAAATGTTCGACAATGATCTAGAACGTTCCAGAAAATGTTCGACAGTGATCTAGAACGTTCCAGTTTTTTTCGAGAGTGATCTAGAACATTCCAGATTTTTCGAGAATTATTTAAAATGTTCGACAATGATCTAGAACGTTCCAGAAAATGTTCGACAGTGATCTAGAACGTTCCAGTTTTTTTCGAGAGTGATCTAGAACATTCCAGATTTTTCGAGAATTATTTAAAATGTTCGACAATGATCTAGAACGTTCCAGAAAATGTTCGACAGTGATCTAGAACGTTCCAGTTTTTTTCGAGAGTGATCTAGAACATTCCAGATTTTTCGAGAATTATTTAAAATGTTCGACAATGATCTAGAACGTTCCAGAAAATGTTCGACAGTGATCTAGAACGTTCCAGTTTTTTTCGAGAGTGATCTAGAACATTCCAGATTTTTCGAGAATTATTTAAAATGTTCGACAATGATCTAGAACGTTCCAGAAAATGTTCGACAGTGATCTAGAACGTTCCAGTTTTTTTCGAGAGTGATCTAGAACATTCCAGATTTTTCGAGAATTATTTAAAATGTTCGACAATGATCTAGAACGTTCCAGAAAATGTTCGACAGTGATCTAGAACGTTCCAGTTTTTTTCGAGAGTGATCTAGAACATTCCAGATTTTTCGAGAATTATTTAAAATGTTCGACAATGATCTAGAACGTTCCAGAAAATGTTCGACAGTGATCTAGAACGTTCCAGTTTTTTTCGAGAGTGATCTAGAACATTCCAGATTTTTCGAGAATTATTTAAAATGTTCGACAATGATCTAGAACGTTCCAGAAAATGTTCGACAGTGATCTAGAACGTTCCAGTTTTTTTCGAGAGTGATCTAGAACATTCCAGATTTTTCGAGAATTATTTAAAATGTTCGACAATGATCTAGAACGTTCCAGAAAATGTTCGACAGTGATCTAGAACGTTCCAGTTTTTTTCGAGAGTGATCTAGAACATTCCAGATTTTTCGAGAATTATTTAAAATGTTCGACAATGATCTAGAACGTTCCAGAAAATGTTCGACAGTGATCTAGAACGTTCCAGTTTTTTTCGAGAGTGATCTAGAACATTCCAGATTTTTCGAGAATTATTTAAAATGTTCGACAATGATCTAGAACGTTCCAGAAAATGTTCGACAGTGATCTAGAACGTTCCAGTTTTTTTCGAGAGTGATCTAGAACATTCCAGATTTTTCGAGAATTATTTAAAATGTTCGACAATGATCTAGAACGTTCCAGAAAATGTTCGACAGTGATCTAGAACGTTCCAGTTTTTTTCGAGAGTGATCTAGAACATTCCAGATTTTTCGAGAATTATTTAAAATGTTCGACAATGATCTAGAACGTTCCAGAAAATGTTCGACAGTGATCTAGAACGTTCCAGTTTTTTTCGAGAGTGATCTAGAACATTCCAGATTTTTCGAGAATTATTTAAAATGTTCGACAATGATCTAGAACGTTCCAGAAAATGTTCGACAGTGATCTAGAACGTTCCAGTTTTTTTCGAGAGTGATCTAGAACATTCCAGATTTTTCGAGAATTATTTAAAATGTTCGACAATGATCTAGAACGTTCCAGAAAATGTTCGACAGTGATCTAGAACGTTCCAGTTTTTTTCGAGAGTGATCTAGAACATTCCAGATTTTTCGAGAATTATTTAAAATGTTCGACAATGATCTAGAACGTTCCAGAAAATGTTCGACAGTGATCTAGAACGTTCCAGTTTTTTTCGAGAGTGATCTAGAACATTCCAGATTTTTCGAGAATTATTTAAAATTTTCGACAATGATCTAGAACGTTCCAGAAAATGTTCGACAGTGATCTAGAACGTTCCAGTTTTTTTCGAGAGTGATCTAGAACATTCCAGATTTTTCGAGAATTATTTAAAATGTTCGACAATGATCTAGAACGTTCCAGAAAATGTTCGACAGTGATCTAGAACGTTCCAGTTTTTTTCGAGAGTGATCTAGAACATTCCAGATTTTTCGAGAATTATTTAAAATGTTCGACAATGATCTAGAACGTTCCAGAAAATGTTCGACAGTGATCTAGAACGTTCCAGTTTTTTTCGAGAGTGATCTAGAACATTCCAGATTTTTCGAGAATTATTTAAAATGTTCGACAATGATCTAGAACGTTCCAGAAAATGTTCGACAGTGATCTAGAACGTTCCAGTTTTTTTCGAGAGTGATCTAGAACATTCCAGATTTTTCGAGAATTATTTAAAATGTTCGACAATGATCTAGAACGTTCCAGAAAATGTTCGACAGTGATCTAGAACGTTCCAGTTTTTTTCGAGAGTGATCTAGAACATTCCAGATTTTTCGAGAATTATTTAAAATGTTCGACAATGATCTAGAACGTTCCAGAAAATGTTCGACAGTGATCTAGAACGTTCCAGTTTTTTTCGAGAGTGATCTAGAACATTCCAGATTTTTCGAGAATTATTTAAAATGTTCGACAATGATCTAGAACGTTCCAGAAAATGTTCGACAGTGATCTAGAACGTTCCAGTTTTTTTCGAGAGTGATCTAGAACATTCCAGATTTTTCGAGAATTATTTAAAATGTTCGACAATGATCTAGAACGTTCCAGAAAATGTTCGACAGTGATCTAGAACGTTCCAGTTTTTTTCGAGAGTGATCTAGAACATTCCAGATTTTTCGAGAATTATTTAAAATGTTCGACAATGATCTAGAACGTTCCAGAAAATGTTCGACAGTGATCTAGAACGTTCCAGTTTTTTTCGAGAGTGATCTAGAACATTCCAGATTTTTCGAGAATTATTTAAAATGTTCGACAATGATCTAGAACGTTCCAGAAAATGTTCGACAGTGATCTAGAACGTTCCAGTTTTTTTCGAGAGTGATCTAGAACATTCCAGATTTTTCGAGAATTATTTAAAATGTTCGACAATGATCTAGAACGTTCCAGAAAATGTTCGACAGTGATCTAGAACGTTCCAGTTTTTTTCGAGAGTGATCTAGAACATTCCAGATTTTTCGAGAATTATTTAAAATGTTCGACAATGATCTAGAACGTTCCAGAAAATGTTCGACAGTGATCTAGAACGTTCCAGTTTTTTTCGAGAGTGATCTAGAACATTCCAGATTTTTCGAGAATTATTTAAAATGTTCGACAATGATCTAGAACGTTCCAGAAAATGTTCGACAGTGATCTAGAACGTTCCAGTTTTTTTCGAGAGTGATCTAGAACATTCCAGATTTTTCGAGAATTATTTAAAATGTTCGACAATGATCTAGAACGTTCCAGAAAATGTTCGACAGTGATCTAGAACGTTCCAGTTTTTTTCGAGAGTGATCTAGAACATTCCAGATTTTTCGAGAATTATTTAAAATGTTCGACAATGATCTAGAACGTTCCAGAAAATGTTCGACAGTGATCTAGAACGTTCCAGTTTTTTTCGAGAGTGATCTAGAACATTCCAGATTTTTCGAGAATTATTTAAAATGTTCGACAATGATCTAGAACGTTCCAGAAAATGTTCGACAGTGATCTAGAACGTTCCAGTTTTTTTCGAGAGTGATCTAGAACATTCCAGATTTTTCGAGAATTATTTAAAATGTTCGACAATGATCTAGAACGTTCCAGAAAATGTTCGACAGTGATCTAGAACGTTCCAGTTTTTTTCGAGAGTGATCTAGAACATTCCAGATTTTTCGAGAATTATTTAAAATGTTCGACAATGATCTAGAACGTTCCAGAAAATGTTCGACAGTGATCTAGAACGTTCCAGTTTTTTTCGAGAGTGATCTAGAACATTCCAGATTTTTCGAGAATTATTTAAAATGTTCGACAATGATCTAGAACGTTCCAGAAAATGTTCGACAGTGATCTAGAACGTTCCAGTTTTTTTCGAGAGTGATCTAGAACATTCCAGATTTTTCGAGAATTATTTAAAATGTTCGACAATGATCTAGAACGTTCCAGAAAATGTTCGACAGTGATCTAGAACGTTCCAGTTTTTTTCGAGAGTGATCTAGAACATTCCAGATTTTTCGAGAATTATTTAAAATGTTCGACAATGATCTAGAACGTTCCAGAAAATGTTCGACAGTGATCTAGAACGTTCCAGTTTTTTTCGAGAGTGATCTAGAACATTCCAGATTTTTCGAGTATGGTTTTAAACGTTCGACAATGATCTAGAATGTTCCAGAAAATGTTCGACAATGATCTAGAACTTTCCAGATTTTTCGAGAGTGATCTAGAACATTCCAGATTTTTCGAGTATGGTTTTAAACGTTCGACAATGATCTAGAATGTTCCAGAAAATGTTCGACAATGATCTAGAACGTTCCATTTTTTTTCGAGGGTGATCTAGAACATTCCAGATTTTTCGAGAATTATTTAAAATGTTCGACAATGATCTAGAACGTTCCAGAAAATGTTCGACAGTGATCTAGAACGTTCCAGTTTTTTTCGAGAGTGATCTAGAACATTCCAGATTTTTCGAGAATTATTTAAAATGTTCGACAATGATCTAGAACGTTCCAGAAAATGTTCGACAGTGATCTAGAACGTTCCAGTTTTTTTCGAGAGTGATCTAGAACATTCCAGATTTTTCGAGTATGGTTTTAAACGTTCGACAATGATCTAGAATGTTCCAGAAAATGTTCGACAATGATCTAGAACTTTCCAGATTTTTCGAGAGTGATCTAGAACATTCCAGATTTTTCGAGTATGGTTTTAAACGTTCGACAATGATCTAGAATGTTCCAGAAAATGTTCGACAATGATCTAGAACGTTCCAGAAAATGTTCGACAGTGATCTAGAACGTTCCAGTTTTTTTCGAGAGTGATCTAGAACATTCCAGATTTTTCGAGTATGGTTTTAAACGTTCGACAATGATCTAGAATGTTCCAGAAAATGTTCGACAATGATCTAGAACTTTCCAGATTTTTCGAGAGTGATCTAGAACATTCCAGATTTTTCGAGTATGGTTTTAAACGTTCGACAATGATCTAGAATGTTCCAGAAAATGTTCGACAATGATCTAGAACTTTCCAGATTTTTCGAGAGTGATCTAGAACATTCCAGATTTTTCGAGTATGGTTTTAAACGTTCGACAATGATCTAGAATGTTCCAGAAAATGTTCGACAATGATCTAGAACGTTCCATTTTTTTTCGAGGGTGATCTAGAACATTCCAGATTTTTCGAGAATTATTTAAAATGTTCGACAATGATCTAGAACGTTCCAGAAAATGTTCGACAGTGATCTAGAACGTTCCAGTTTTTTTCGAGAGTGATCTAGAACATTACAGATTTTTCGAGAATTATTTAAAATGTTCGACAATGATCGAGAACGTTCCAGTTTTTTTCGAGAGTGATCTAGAACATTACAGATTTTTCGAGAATTATTTAAAATGTTCGACAATGATCTAGAACGTTCCAGAAAATGTTCGACAGTGATCTAGAACGTTCCAGTTTTTTTCGAGAGTGATCTAGAACATTCCAGATTTTTCGAGAATTATTTAAAATGTTCGACAATGATCTAGAACGTTCCAGAAAATGTTCGACAGTGATCTAGAACGTTCCAGTTTTTTTCGAGAGTGATCTAGAACATTCCAGATTTTTCGAGAATTATTTAAAATGTTCGACAATGATCTAGAACGTTCCAGAAAATGTTCGACAGTGATCTAGAACGTTCCAGTTTTTTTCGAGAGTGATCTAGAACATTCCAGATTTTTCGAGAATTATTTAAAATGTTCGACAATGATCTAGAACGTTCCAGAAAATGTTCGACAGTGATCTAGAACGTTCCAGTTTTTTTCGAGAGTGATCTAGAACATTCCAGATTTTTCGAGAATTATTTAAAATGTTCGACAATGATCTAGAACGTTCCAGAAAATGTTCGACAGTGATCTAGAACGTTCCAGTTTTTTTCGAGAGTGATCTAGAACATTCCAGATTTTTCGAGAATTATTTAAAATGTTCGACAATGATCTAGAACGTTCCAGAAAATGTTCGACAGTGATCTAGAACGTTCCAGTTTTTTTCGAGAGTGATCTAGAACATTCCAGATTTTTCGAGTATGGTTTTAAACGTTCGACAATGATCTAGAATGTTCCAGAAAATGTTCGACAATGATCTAGAACTTTCCAGATTTTTCGAGAGTGATCTAGAACATTCCAGATTTTTCGAGTATGGTTTTAAACGTTCGACAATGATCTAGAATGTTCCAGAAAATGTTCGACAATGATCTAGAACGTTCCAGAAAATGTTCGACAGTGATCTAGAACGTTCCAGTTTTTTTCGAGAGTGATCTAGAACATTCCAGATTTTTCGAGTATGGTTTTAAACGTTCGACAATGATCTAGAATGTTCCAGAAAATGTTCGACAATGATCTAGAACTTTCCAGATTTTTCGAGAGTGATCTAGAACATTCCAGATTTTTCGAGTATGGTTTTAAACGTTCGACAATGATCTAGAATGTTCCAGAAAATGTTCGACAATGATCTAGAACTTTCCAGATTTTTCGAGAGTGATCTAGAACATTCCAGATTTTTCGAGTATGGTTTTAAACGTTCGACAATGATCTAGAATGTTCCAGAAAATGTTCGACAATGATCTAGAACGTTCCATTTTTTTTCGAGGGTGATCTAGAACATTCCAGATTTTTCGAGAATTATTTAAAATGTTCGACAATGATCTAGAACGTTCCAGAAAATGTTCGACAGTGATCTAGAACGTTCCAGTTTTTTTCGAGAGTGATCTAGAACATTACAGATTTTTCGAGAATTATTTAAAATGTTCGACAATGATCGAGAACGTTCCAGTTTTTTTCGAGAGTGATCTAGAACATTACAGATTTTTCGAGAATTATTTAAAATGTTCGACAATGATCTAGAACGTTCCAGAAAATGTTCGACAGTGATCTAGAACGTTCCAGTTTTTTTCGAGAGTGATCTAGAACATTCCAGATTTTTCGAGAATTATTTAAAATGTTCGACAATGATCTAGAACGTTCCAGAAAATGTTCGACAGTGATCTAGAACGTTCCAGTTTTTTTCGAGAGTGATCTAGAACATTCCAGATTTTTCGAGTATGGTTTTAAACGTTCGACAATGATCTAGAATGTTCCAGAAAATGTTCGACAATGATCTAGAACGTTCCATTTTTTTTCGAGGGTGATCTAGAACATTCCAGATTTTTCG
Organism: Agrilus cyanescens; assembly: GCA_947389935.1. NCBI lineage: Eukaryota > Metazoa > Arthropoda > Insecta > Coleoptera > Buprestidae > Agrilus > Agrilus cyanescens. The sequence goes on from OX376709.1 coordinate 26,233,457, forward strand.
AGAATTATTTAAAATGTTCGACAATGATCTAGAACGTTCCAGAAAATGTTCGACAGTGATCTAGAACGTTCCAGTTTTTTTCGAGAGTGATCTAGAACATTACAGATTTTTCGAGAATTATTTAAAATGTTCGACAATGATCGAGAACGTTCCAGTTTTTTTCGAGAGTGATCTAGAACATTACAGATTTTTCGAGAATTATTTAAAATGTTCGACAATGATCGAGAACGTTCCAGTTTTTTCGAGAATGATTTAAAATGTTCGCGAATAATCTAGAACGTTCCAGATTATTAGAGAATGATTTAAAATGTTCGAGAATGATCTAGAATACCTTAAAATTCAAATTGACTATTTTATTGATATATCACGATCTCCTTCATTATTCGTTTTACCCTCTTTCAAAATTTTCTCTACGCCCCTGTCTAGGGAATGTTATTATTATTTAAAGGTGCATCTACTAGAAACACGTGAAGCTGCTGCATCTTCTAGCCCATATTTTGGTCATTAAAAATGATGGATTTAGGTACTTAAAACGAAAGCCCTTTTGAAAGTCGATTTTGTCATTAAAAATTCCGAAAACAAATCAACTTTTATGACCAATTTTTGTTAACACCTCTAATCAAAATTCGAACCAAGTTTGGTTATGCGAGAAGAATTTAATTGCTTTTGAATTTATGGTAAGAACGACATTAAATGAGGCGAATTTTTAAATGAGTAATTTTAAAAAATTAACGGCTACTACAATTTGAAAAAAAAATACGATTTTTTTCAAATATATTTTGGGGGAAATTTTTAACTAATAAAAGAATAAAAATATCATTTAAATAATAATAATAAAAATGCTACCTCACCTCACCTGACCTAACCTAACATAACCTACTTTAGTATTTTGTCGACATACAATGCTACCAACATTATACAACAGTAATTTTTTCTTCCAGAAACGTAAAGATGAAATTCAAAAATTCTTTCTCTGCAAAAAACTTTTTACTAATCAATTATTTTTACAAGTACATACTTATTTTAAAAGTGTCTGTTCATTAATTGGTTAGATATTTGTTTATATTTTATTAACAGTCCCTAAATCTTTAGCCACATTTGTCTTTTTAAAAATAGAAATTTGGATACAGTTCATTAGTCTCACCAATGTAGAAAAGATAAACACAATTTGAGTTACGTGTAATCCCAATATTTTTACAACCTTATTAGAAATCGCCGCAAGAAAAAAATCGACTTTCAAAATCAACGCTTACTTCGATTACATGCACCTACATAACGTACATGTACACAAGGATGTGCTAATTTGTTACTAAAGGAAAAACAAATTGAAGAGGTAAAAATAGCAAGTCTGGGCATCTTTAATTACTTCTGAAAATTTATCTTCTAAACTATGTTTGTATTACAAAAATTGGGGAACAATTTGGGCGAATCCTGGGGAGGAATGGGAGTACAGAAGAGGGGTGGTTGGATTTATAATACTTTTTTAAAATTTTAAAGAAAATAAAATACCTACGTAAGTAATAAATCCCAAAATTATACCAATTATGTCACAGTAACCATACCCAGAGTAAAACCATAACATGGCGTCAGAAATCGACCAACCCACAGCAAGAAATTTCGAAATCAACCAATCAATTTAGAGCAACGAGTCTTTAGAGAATGAGGTTATGTGGTTGTCGGTGTGGACCTTTACATTTACTGTACATACGCCTACAACTGTATAACCTAATGCGGAGAGAAACCAATTTAATGGTTCTTTATCTAATCTAAAAATAACAACCACAACATGGACCCAATATTAAAATAAATCAACAACAATCCAGGTTAGACATTGCCTATTCTTCATGAATCACCCTGTATATTTTTATTGACAATTCGGCATTTGTTTGTGTTTTATATAACATAAAAAAAACTTTGTGACCTTCGCATTGTCACTAGCTATTATTATTAATTAAATACGTATTTATCTGTAATTATGATGAACGTTGATAAAACGAGAAAAAAATGCCTTGCCTTTGTTAGAATGTCTGTGAAAGGCTTTACTAGAGCAAGGATGTTTTTAAATGGAATTTAAATTGTAATCTGATGACCAAAATATGTGCCAGCATTCGTAAACCATTTTTTTTTTAATTTAATTTAATTATTAAGACAATATAATCAAGAAAGTAATTAACGAATCGAAGCAAAAATAATGGTTGCATATTTCAATTTCTGGCAATTTTATTTTTGGTAATCTCTTGATCTATTTTGGAATTCTACAGTGTGATAATTTTAGTGTGTAACGTATGGAATTTCTTTTAATTAATTGCATGACAAAAATACAAATATTTCTGAAATTTGGTGCATGTTCGGTAATTATATTAGGTGCACATACAGGGTAGGACTTAAAATATAAAAATTGTATAAGAGTAAAGTGCCCTTATTTCAGAAAATTCAGCAAAATCTTATAAAGAAAAGTTGTTGAGAATTAAGAATCAATTTTTTTTTTGTAAAAAAAAACACTTCGAAATATAAATTTAAAATAATTTCGATTTTCAGTTTCTTTTTTTGTTAGGTTCGATAGGGTTTTGTAAAAGTTTATATTTTTACAAACTTTGTGCTAGGTTTCCAAAGAATGGGTTCGTACCTTACCATTTTCTCTACCTATGGGGGTGGATTTTCGTTTTGAGGTGTACACTAACCATTAAAAAAAATCATTGCAATCGGCTAACCCAGTACAAAGTGCCTGGCATAATCAGTTAAAATTAAAAGGTAAAAAATCAGTGGGTGAACAATTAATAATCCCTAGGGGTAGATTTTTTTTGTATATACAGTGTGGTCATTTTAGTGTGCAACATATGGGAATTTTTTTAATTAATTTCACAAACAAAATAAAAATATTTCCGAAAGTCGATGCATGTTCAGTAATTATATTAGGTGCACTTAGAATGGTTGTAAATCGAACAGCATACAGGGTAGGACTTAAAATATAAAAATTGTATAAGAGTAAAGTACTATTATTTCAAAAAATTCAGCAAAATTTTATTAAGAAAAGTTGTTAAGAATTGAAATTTACGTCTAAATGCCAAAACATGGCCTCTTAATAAAAAATTTCTTTTAGGAAAAATACTTGACCATTTCCAAAAAAAAAAAATTTTTAAATCCTGCCATATATTGATCAAAATTAAATCCATTTCGCATAATTTTGTTCGAATTCAAGCATAAGTGTAAAATTGACTTCGATTTTTAATTTTTTAGGAAACCACAAACTTCATGTTTGTTGCAACGATATTAAACACAATTTTAAAATTTCGAAAAAATTCTTTTTAACAAGGTATGACATTAGTAATGAAAGTATGCATATTAAAAAACTCTTACTTAAAGTGCAAAATCTTTATTATAAATTTTTATTTCGAAATGATTATTTTTCCAAAAAAAAAAATTGTTTCTTAGGAGGCCATGTTTTGGCATTTAGACATAACTTTTAATTCTAAACAACTTTTCTTCATAGAATTTTGCTGAATATTTTGAAATAATAGTACTTTACTCTTATACAATTTTTATATTTTAAGTCCTACCCTGTATGCTGTTCGACTTACAACCATTCTAAGTAGGTACACCTAATATAATTACCGAACATGCACCAACTTTCAGAAATATTTTTATTTTTGTTGTGCAATTAATTAAAAAAAATATCCTATATGTTGCACACTAAAATGACCACACTGTATATAAAATATTATTAGATTTAAAAGTTTCTGTGGAGGCTTTCGGTCATATTTAGGTGCAGTTAGTTGGTTAACAGTCTTGTTCTCGTCTAATTAAAATATTTAAATTTCAGATACGAATTAACATAGTGGTACATCAAGAAAACCGAGATGGCCACATTAGGTGTGGATTCTCAGCCAAGTGTCTCCTCGATTTCTTCGATGCGGGACACCGTAATTTACACCGGCACCAAAGGGCTCCTGAATGGACCGGGCCAAAATAACTGTTTCTTGAACAGTGCCGTCCAAGTAAGTACATCTATGTACATATAATAAAATATAAATATTTATATTGTGAAATATTTAGGTGATTTTGTTAACTAAATACCTATGACCCAAAAATATGACTCGTATGTAAGTATGTACCTACTTGTGTATAATATACAGGGTGAACCAGTCTAATTTATCTTTAAAACAAAAGTACAAACCAAAAAAAAATATTGAAGTTGATTTTTAAGGTAATTTTCTCAAACAGATGCCAATATATTTGACCTCAGATTCAAAGAACGTTTATATGTGTCATGATAAACATCAAAGGTCATTCCCAAATCAATTTAAAATCAAAAGGTCATTACGATTTTTCGAAATTTCTTTCAGTAGTAACTGGCAATTGAACTTCACGTTTCGGTCGAAGGCTGAAGTCAATACAAGGTTAGAAAGCTGATAATTCGACAAAGTGTGTAATTTACAAAACAACGACCCATATTTAACAACCACGAGTGATTAATCATCCATTTCAAAATTAAAAAATACAAGAACCTTAAACCCAAAGTCAAAATGTGCTATCAAAAATAATGTAAGTAGATGAAATCGAGAGCTACCTACTTTCCTATCTTAAGACTTGCACAGAAAACAGAAATTTGAATGTTAAATCATTCTCAGGAAATCCGGAACGTTCTAGATCATTCGCGAACATTCCAAATACTTCTACAGATTTCTAAAATAGTTTAGTTTATTTCTAAAAAATTCAAATAATTTCAAACAATTCTAGAAAAATCTAAAAAATTGTACATCATTCTAGAAAAATCTGGAACATTCTAGAATATTCCAGACATTTCTAGTAATATCTGCAATATTCTAGAACATTCCAGACAATTTTAGTAACGTCTGGAACATTTTAGATTACTTATTCTTGAACATTTGAAATGTTTGCATAAAATTCTGGACATTCCAAATAACTCTTGAATATTTTTAAAATCAGATCAACGAACATTTCAGATAATTTTAGTAAAATTTGGAACATTCTAGATCATTCCAGAGAATTCTAGTAACATCTGCAATATTTTAGAACATTCCAGATAATTTTAGTAACGTCTGGAACATTTTAGATCATTCTTGAGCATTTCAAATGATTGTAGAAAATTCTGGAACATTCGCGAACATTATATATAATTCTACGACATTATGAAGCATTTTATATCATCTTATACAATTTACATCATTCTTAACATTTCAGACCATTTTTTAACGTTTCAAATAATTCTAGAAAAAAATCTGGAGTATTCATAAAATTATATTATCGAACATTCCAGAAAATTCTATGTAGAACATTTGGAACATTCTAGATCATTTTTGAGAATTTGAAGTATTTGTAGAAAAATTTGGAACAATTTCGAACATTCAAAATAATTATCGAAATACCTGGATCATTCTGGAATATTCCAAATAATTCTAAAATAATCTGGAGTTTTCTGGACTATTCTTGAACATCCTAGATTATTCGCGAACATTCTAAATAATTCTACGAAATTATGAAACATTTTAGATCGTTCTTAAACAATTCACATCATTCTTAGCATTTCAGATCATTTTTTAACGTTTCAAATAATTCTAGAAAAATCTTGAATATTCTATCAAATATAATTCTAGTACAATATGGAACATTCTAGATCATTCAAAGATTTGTAGAAAAATGTGGAACACTTTCGAACATTCCAAATAATTCTCGAAAAACCTGAATTATTATAGATATTTCTGGAATATTCCAAATACATAATTATAGAAGAATGTGAAATATTCTAGATTACTCTTGAACATTCTGAATCATTACATATTAGTCGAGATCACTCTAGAACAATCTGTAACTGTTCAGAACATTCTATAACATTGTGGAATATTCCTAGATTCCTGTACATTTTTTGTGGAAAATTCTCACACATCATTCTTTTACTTTTTGGCACTAACATTTTGGACAAAGATGGATATACAGACGAAACGTAGATTTTTCACAATAAAAAGTCTTTATCGTCGTTCTGGTTTAAGTTTGCTTTATTATCACTAATTAATGGACGATATGGATGGATATAAGAAATGAAACATTAGCAAACTTTCAAAATAATATAAACAGTGACTTGTTAGCTAACAGTTAACAGAGAAAAGCTTTTCAGTCTCTTGTCTTAACTGCCTTTATAATTTTTATAATACTTTCGAAGAGAAACATGAAGATATGGTAATTCAATGGGAATGAAACGTCATGTCTTATAAATTCTAAAATATATTACCATATAATAATCATACATACAAGCAACCGGTTTTGAATTTACATGTATCTGTATACGTAGGTACTGCTTTACCAGATATTATGGCTGATGGGCAAGTTTCAGACCTCTTTTGTTGAATTTACGGTACTTTTTGAGGAGGTAGCCATAATGAAGCTTTTAAAAAACTATGTTAATTGGAATGGATTTCTAATTATAATTTCTAAACATTTACTTGATTAAGCAATAAAGTTGTATGTAAACTTACTTAATAATAAATAACAAAAAACATTTTATGGAGCCTTTTGAGGATGATTAAAATTTGTAAAAGGTTGAATGACCCTAAATGTACTAAAGCATCAATGTACTTTTTATATGGGATTTAGTTTTCTAAATATTTAATTTTACATTACTTATTAAGTAAGTTTTAATAGTTGGATTATAAGATGGCTGCTATCGACCGCCATATTGATTGTTTTGGTGGCCTCACCTCGTCCACGTTATTCACTTGTTTATATCGAATTTACTGACCTTATTTGCTAAATTAGAGTCGACAGGGTTTAAACTATTATTTAATAATTACACAGACTTATTTCAGTATCTATATTCATTTGAAAGATTAAAAGTTTTAACCTCACATTTTTCATTGTTTTCTTACATAATTCTGACATTATAACATGTCGTTTAGTTCCGAAATAAAAAAAAGCGTGACCTATGCAACAAAAGATCTATTTCTTAGTACCTAGACGTTTTTCGACCTCTTACACTGTTCAGGTACATGAAAAACACAATCGATTACTTCGCCATCTCTACGACCGTGTCATTTTGTCTCGGAAGCAATTTCACGCAATTTTATCGTCTTGAGATGACAAGTTTTAAGCAACGCACGTGCTAAGATTGCTACGAATGCACTTTACTACAAAATTAGCAACTGTTAGAATTAGTATTTAGTTTCTCTTTTAGTTAGACAGGTAGATATAATTATTGTAATTGACACGTTCGGTCTTGCTAAAAGGAAAATAAACTGTCCAAGAGCAGGATTGCTAACTGTTAGAAAAATTTACTCCTAAAACCAAATTCAAATAACACCAAAAACATCTAAATTGAACTTTTAATTCCCAAAAGAGACTGTCCATAGAAAAATTGCTCCCCAAAACCAAATTTAAATAACCCCAAAAACATCTAAATTGAACTTTTAATTCCTAAAAGAAACTCTCCAAAATCAGAATTGTCAAATCCTAAAAAAATTCTCCCTAAAACCAAGTTCAAGAAACCCAAAAACCCCTTACTCAAACTTTAATCCCATAAGAAACTGTCCATAGAAAAACTGCTCTTCAAAACTAAATTAAAATAGGCCCAAAAAAAACTAAATCGAACTTTAATTCCCAAAAGAAACTGTCCATAGAAAATTTGCTCCCCAAAACCAAATTCAAATAACCCCAAAAACATCTACATTGAACTTTCAATATCCCAAAAGAAACTCTCGAAATCAGAATTGTCAAATCATAAAACATTCTCCCTAAAACCAAATTCAAGAAACCCAAAAACCCCTCACTCGAACTTTAATGTCCATAGGAAAACTGCTCCCTAAAACCAAATTTAAATAACACTAAAAACATCTAAATTGAACTTTGAATCCCCAACAGAAACTCCAAAATCAGAATTATTAAATCTTAAAAAAAATTCTCCCTAAAACCAAACTTAAAAAACCCAAAAACCCCTCTTTAAAACTTTAATGTCCAGAGGAAACTGTCCATAGAAAAACTGCTCCCCAAAACCAAATTCAAATAACCCCAAAAAAACTAAATTGAACTTTTAATCTCCAAAAGAAACTCTCCAAGTAAGAACTGTCAAATCCTATAAAAAATTCTCCCTAAAACCAAGTTCAAGAAACCCAAAAACCCCTTACTCAAACTTTAATCCCATAAGAAACTGTCCATAGAAAAACTGCTCTTCAAAACTAAATTAAAATAGGCCCAAAAAAAACTAAATCGAACTTTAATTCCCAAAAGAAACTGTCCATAGAAAATTTGCTCCCCAAAACCAAATTCAAATAACCCCAAAAACATCTACATTGAACTTTCAATATCCCAAAAGAAACTCTCGAAATCAGAATTGTCAAATCATAAAACATTCTCCCTAAAACCAAATTCAAGAAACCCAAAAAACCCTCACTCGAACTTTAATGTCCATAGGAAACTGTCCATAGAAAAACTGCTCCCTAAAACTAAATTAAAATAGGCCCAAAAAAACTAAATTGAACTTTTAATCCCCAAAAGAAACTCCAAAATCAGAATTATCAAAACTTAAAAAAAATTCTCCCTAAAACCAAATTCAAGAAACCCAAAAACCCCTCACTCGAACTTAAATGCCCAAAGGAAACTGTCCAAAGAAAAACTGCTCCCCAAAACCAAATTCAAATAACCACAAAAAAACTAAATTGAACTTTTAATCCCCAAAAGAAACTCTCCAAGTAAGAACTGTCAAATCCTAGAAAAAATTCTCCCTAAAACCAAACTCAAAAAACCCAAAAACCCCTCACTCGAACTTTAATGCCCAAAGGAAACTGTCCAAAGAAAAACTGCTCCCTAAAACCAAATTAAAATAGGCCCAAAAAAACTAAATTGAACTTTTTTTATCTTCTAAAGGAATTCTCAAAAAACAGAGTTATCAAATCCTAGAAAAAGTTCTCCCTAAAACCAAACTCAAAAAACCCAGAAACTCCTAACTCGAACTTTTAATCCCAAAAAGAAACTGTCCAAAACCAGGATTTTCAAATTTCAGAAAAAAATCTCCCTACAACCAAATTCATATAACTTCAAAAACCCCTAAGTCGAACTTTTAATATCCAAAAGAAAATCTCCAAAAAGCAGGGTAGTCAAATCCCAGAAAATATGCTCCCTAAAACCAAATTCAAATTACCCCAAAAACGCCTAAATCGAGCTAAAAGTCAGAAAATTTATTTATTTCAAAATTAAGAACCGTTTAGAATACTCCTCATTGGAGTAGTAAGATTTTTAACCCCTATTTATTACAGAAATGTATATATTCGCTTTTGAATGATGCACTTTACAAATAATGAAATCAGAACCAAAAAAATATTAGATTTTGAAGCTTACCTTTAGCGAAGCGAGATTATATAGGCCAAACATAGAACCACGTTGGAGACAGGATAACGTAACGTCAGTACATAGAAGATTGTGTTGTATCCTGGAAAAAAATAATTTGTTTACATAAACTGAGTATTTATTAAAAAATAATCAACATTTTTATAACAAAATGCAAAAACAAAAGAAACAAAAAAAAAACAATCTGCTATATTGAAATTGCACCTAATGATGTCTGATGGGCTATGGGACATTTTCATCTAAGATTTACACATATGAAAAAGTTAGAGTTTATACTTATATTTATGAACCTAAAATGAACCAATAACCTAATCTAACCTCAAAAAAGAACATGTCATACATCAATCAGGCTGGAAAAGGACGCAACATATAGACTCTGGCCGTGGAAGCCTGCACTCTTTTATATCCCAAAGTTAATTTTGAAGATTACGTCAATTTCAGGTACCTAACCGGTCTATTTTTTCGTATAAAATTCGTTCAAGTTCGTGGATCTAATTTGGAACAAATCACTCACCATCACATCATCGTCATCACGAAAGATATTAATAAAATCTTCAGTAAAAAACGAGGTCAGAAACGTTCCGTATATGCTATACCTTTTCTGGTATAAACGTAGCCCCAAGATGCAATTTCCACTCATTAAAAGTAATTATGACGAAGTTCGATTCTATTACCACCAGGAATGCGGATAAATGTCTGTGTAGTCCTTTTTATGGACCCCCATTATATCAAGAACGGTGCAACAAGTTGTTAAGTAAAATTACAACCGATGAGTAATTCTTACGTATAAGAAAAGAGAAGGGATGATGGTTATGCCATTATAATAAAGATTAATGAACCTATTAAGCACTTCCTTTCATATTTATTTATAAGTACATCATAGATATGTAGAGTAAAATTTTTCAAGCGATACTTGAACTCGGTCAGATGTAGAAAGATCGTAGGACTGTAGCATTTAACCAACAGCCAATCACGTGCTACTTCCCTATCTGTATGCCGACACCTGCCGACATTTCATAGGCTAGACTGCCTGCCCCTTCCAACATTGTACCTACCTTCTAAGGGCGGGGTTTGCTGGTGCGCATCTAGTCGTTAAGTCTTGGTTGAAAATTTTAACAGTACCTACACTCTATAGGATACCTGTAGTTGTAGTTGGTGTTATAAACAACTTGTTGATTCCAGAGCAAAACGTAAAAGGTCAAGAGTTATTAATTTTCTTTTCTTATATTTATTTATTATAACAGACACACCTGATTTGCATATAAATTAAATACGTTTAATCAATAAAAAAACTGGTTAGAAAAATTATATATTTTTATTTTATTTATTATGAATAATGCAGCAGCATTATAAAATTACGATTTGGACCTTGTTAGTTCACATCAGCGCGCCAGGCCGTTGAGACATAATATCGACCATTTAGCCACGTCTATCCATCATGAGCGCCGCCATCTGTAGTAATTGCTATGAACTTTATTACCACAGATGGCGCTCCCTTGCTCCCAGCAATAATGTAACTATGCATTTGATTATTATTGAAGTTTTAAATAATGTGACATTGAAAAAAACGCTGATGAAACAGTCTTTGATTTTTGTTAATGATAAACGTAACATGAACGTCATTATCGTCTTGGCGATCGACGCCGACGAACGCTGGCGTCACTTGGGGGCAGACGCGTGGGAAAGAGCGTCGGTGCGTAGCAAAACTGTTCGCTATCCTCATTGGTCGTATTACATGTGATGTGAACTTTATTTGCGCCAAGAGGGTCGCGGTTCGCTACGGTGGGAAATTTTCCTTACAATTTACAATTGAAGAAATTAGACAGCCATACATTTAATAATAACCAAATAATATTTCATAACTGACAGATCTAATAATGGCGGTCAATTAAAATGTTACGAAAAACATTAAAAAAAATTGGTAATTATAAAGGGGAAAGGGGGTAAGCCATTGTGTATAATTACCAAAATTGTTTTTCTCCTTTTTCTTTTGTTATTTTTTTAGAAATTGTTATTTTTCATCCAAACTTCCTCTATTTTTTTCGGAAATCGATCCCTACGAGTCTTTTAAACGTTAATTATCCAAACAATGAGTCATTGAGGAGGCAAAAGGTGGACGTCTTACGGTGCACGGTGGATGTCCCCAAGTCCCCAAATAAAACCGACGAACTACACGGTCCGATGGCGTTTAATTTCCTTAATAATTATAACCCATAATGGAACAACAGGTGTAATGACTGAATGAATGGGAGAATAAGGAGAACAAGAGTACCTTTTACGGGTCAACGGAAAGAATAATGACTCAGACAGGAACTGACAACAAGAACTGAACACCTCGCAACTTCCGTCCGCGAGGATTTACCGAAGAACCTCTCCGCCAACTTGTCTTTTAATTTAAACAAACGAGTACACGTTTTCGGTTCTCACGCTTTTCCGACGCTGTGAAAAACTAAAAACTAAACAACTGACTCTGACAGACAGGGGTTTCCATTTCCACCAAATTTACGACATAACAAACATGGGAACAATGATGGATCTGATCTTCAGTTTTCAAGCTTCCGGGTCAAGTACAAACGAATGTTTACGGTAAAAATACAGAGGAATTCGTTTTAATATTAATGATGTCATTATCACGTTGGTACACATACACATTGAAGACAAATACAAGACATTTTTGAAAATTTAGAAACTCAAAAACGTTTTGCTTATCACGAACGAATGTTGAAAATATCGTTGATAGAAAATGTTAAAAATGAAGAAATTTTTGAAAAAATAAGAAACGAAAATAATCCAGGAGAGAATTCCATGAAAAATAATAAGGAAAAGATGGTAGGACACTGTCCGAGACATACACTGCTAATTAGGGATATGTTATGTATATATTAGAGACAGAAACAGCACCAAAGAGAGGAATAATAATAATAAACTGCTCGTGCTAAATGTTACTTGTAGTTAATTTTTAACACCATATGTTTTGAGTTAGCCTCGAAAATTGCAAATTATTGTTTAATGGTCTTAGGGTATTAAATAGGTTCATTGTGACCCCACATAAGTATGTATTTATGTTACAAAATCTCTCTTATTATTCATCTACACCATTTTAACTTAATGATAGTAATAAAATGTTCTTAATTACATACCCATTTACTATAAATTGGCAACAAAGTACATGTACAGTAAGTATATAAACTTTATTTTATGTAGAACGTATTATATACAGGACACAAATTTTAAACGTTGGGTATGAAAAACACTAATTTTATACGTACAATTATAAACTTTTACATTTATGGACATACGTATATGCATGCGGCATTGTCCGGTTGTTCGATGGGTTGCATAAAATATTTTACCATTATGGTCAAAAATTTGCACAAATGCCCTTGTTATCGATTTTTACGCGGATTCACGTCCGAAAATTTTTTATTTTCATTCAAAAAATGCTCAATAAAAAGCCAGAGCAAATTTTGACGTCAATATTTTGTCGACGAAACTTTATAAATGAATCGTTGTGCACAACAATGCTTCAAATTCTTTTTATGCTGCCCACATTTAGGCTTTTTAACTTTCTATCAGTTCTCCTCTCAATATTTATTTGATAATAACAAATATTATTCTTTATGCAAGCACTTATTAGTTTGATTCTGAACGAGAAGTGAAAGCAAATCTCTTGATATTGGTATGAAATTTCTGGGTCAAATAAAGTTCAAGAGTTTTGAACGTTTATATTTATACCATGAAAAGTGTTGTAATGCTACGAATACTTATTGCAAGACGAGGTTGTTTACTCTGTTTCAAACAAAGACAATAACACGTACAAGACACATTTTAACATCAAACAATGTTGTCTTTGTCTCTTCGTTAATTATTTATTTACCATTTTAACAGGGTAGGTGTGAACAGACATATTTGCACATCAATGAGTTGTAAAGAATGTACTTACTATTGTATTCACAATGCAGAATATCTGCATTGAAAGTGTTGATTGATTGGCTATTTATGCAAGAATGTATGTAGTTATTCCGATTACACTGGGATTTAAACTAATTGTGAAAGGACGTATAATAGGTACCAACTGAGGTAAACCATAAAATTAAACGAGTGAGATCATGTCCAACTGAGGCAACGTAGGTGTACTAACACAGACGATTTCTACCAGTTTCATATAGGTACCAATTGAGACAAACAATAAATTTAAACGAGTGGGATCTTGTCCAACTGAGACAAACAAAAAAATGAGTATGATGACATCCATCAGAGGTTTCTACCTGACTCCTGTGGGTGTTAGCGGAGGCAAACATAAAATTAAAGAAGTGTAATTTTGTTCAACTGAGATAAATAATAAAAGTGAGCGAGTGGTATCATGTCCAACTGAGGCAACGTAGATATACGAACAGAGGCGGTTTCCACCCGATTCATATAGGTACTAATTAAGGGAAAGCATAAAATTGAAGTAGAACGTTTATGTCCAACTGAGACAAACTGGGATCATGCACAACCGCGCAACGGAGGAATATTAACTGAGGCGGTTTCTACCATAATCCCCATATATACCAACACAGACAATTTATAAAAATAAAGGAGTCGAATGACGTCCAACTGAGATAACGCTGGTATACTAACTAACTGACGCAGTTTCTACCTGACTCCATTGGGTATTAACGGAAGCAAACATAAAATTAAAGAAAGGGGATTTTATCCAACTGAGGCAACGTAGGTATACGAACAGAGGCGGTTTCTACTAGATTCATATAGGTACTAATTGTGGGAAACCATAAAATTAAAGGAGAATTAAAGGAGAACGTTTATGTTCAACTGAGACAACGGAGGTATACTAACTGAGGCGGGTTTTATCATACTCCTGTAGATACCAACTGAGACAATTTATAAAAATAAAGGAGTCGAATGACGTCCAACTGAGATAACGCTGGTATACTAACTAACTGACGCAGTTTCTACCTGACTCCATTGGGTATTAACGGAAGCAAACATAAAATTAAAGAAAGGGGATTTTATCCAACTGAGGCAACGTAGGTATACGAGCAGAGGTACTAATTGTGGGAAACCATAAAATTAAAGGAGAATTAAAGGAGAACGTTTATGTTCAACTGAGACAACGGAGGTATACTAACTGAGGCGGGTTTTATCATACCCCTGTAGATACCAACTGAGACAAATTATAAAAATAAAGCAGTCGTATCACATCCAACTGAGACAACGCTAGTATACTAACTAACTGAGGCCTTTTCTAGCTTACTCGTTGGGTATTAACGGAGGAAAACATGAAATTAAAGAAGGGGGATTTTGTCCAACTGAGGCAAACCATAGAATGAATCGGATTATGCCCAACCGAGGCAACGGAGGTATACTAACTCAGGCAGGTTTTACCATACTTCCGAAGATACCAACTGAGACAAATAAGAAAAATAAATGAGTCGGATCATGTCCAACTGAGACAACACCGGTATACCAATTAACTGAAGTGATTTCTACCTGATCTCCATGGATATCAGTGAGATATTGTCCAACGGAGGCAAACCGTATAATTGAAGGGCCTAGATTTTGTCCAACTGAGGCCAACCATTAAATTAAAGGAGTAGGATTTTGCCAAACTGAGGCAAATCATATAATTAAAATGCTTATATTTCGTCCAACTGAGACAAACTATAAAATTAAAGCGATGAAATTTTGTCCAACTGAGGTAACGAAGTTATACTGACTTGGAGTGTTTCTATCTGACGTTTGTTTCAGTTGGCAGTGTTTTAATAACCCTTGGCAATAAAATCGCCTCAGTTGGTAGTGTATTAATGAAGGACACCTCAGTTAATAGATATATGCCTAAATGAAATTGTTTTCAATGGAACCAAGAGGAGTGAGAATAAATCATAACTGACTTCATTCAGAGCCAATATACGTTCCAGTTGATACGCATGGTGCTCAGTGAGATGACAGAGACTACGTGACGTATGTTAACTTTTGATTCATCCACACGGAATCTTGTAATAATGTTACTTTATAAGTTTCGCGCGGTGTATTACGTTGAAGTCTCTGACCATGAGTCAAATAAAATTTGATTCGTAATTAATAATTAAAAGTTTTATTCTTAAAATTTTGATTTCTCAAAAAGAAAAAATTCTTAATGAAACATCAGTACGTAAAAAATAATAATAAAAACTAAAAAAGAGGCGAAGAAAAAAAAAATTTCTTAAAAAGATACGAAAAGAACAATCTTCTTGTCACGTTTCTTTTTTGCGATATCTAATACTTAGATTTAATTGGTACAAACAGGGATAGATGTTTTATTAACATTTCTTATTCTTCTTTTACGGGTAATTATTATCTAATGAAGAAATCTGAGCATTTTTCGCATAATATGAAGAGAAAGGAAGCAATAATTATTAATTTTTTGTTTGCAATTTACAAATATCTGCAGAATTTAAATATGTAGTGCTATTATTATGATACCAAAAAAATGTTTTATCCCCATTAAAAAAATTGATGGGATTTTTAATTAATAATTTTAAAAAATGTTAAAAATTTTTTTACCTTGTCTGTTGTATCATATTGTGAACTTTAACACCTGTGAAAGTGATACATAAAACTTCAAACGAAACCTTAAATATTATATGCATTAAGATACCTGTTGCACCTACTCATTAATCACTGAAGGTATTTCTTAAGTCATAATCATGAGCAATCATGTGCTGTAACATGACTCTTGACTCTTGAAGGGGTTGGTAAACTAGTGAACAATTATTTTTACTCTACTGATTTCAGAGCAGATCTGTCGTTATATGAAAATTTTGCACATAAGTTAACTGCGGTTATTTGGGAGCAACGGTATCAAACTGTACATTATACAGTGCGTCCCAATAATCCCTACGTACCTAAGTAATTTATTTTTGATGCGTTCAGTATAAGACGGCTGGGGAAAGCATATCTATGGAAGTGGCAGCGGTAGTTCCGTAACGCTCACTTCCGTTACGTTCACTCGATTCTACTTCCTGTATTTATATTGATTCTTAAGAAGTGTACGACGTTTCGGCCCGAAATTTGTGTCCTTCATCAACATTGAAATTAAATAATGAACTCTGAATAATATTATGATCAAAATTTGGGCTTTTAGCCTGTTTTCGAAATGAACGTTGTCATCCAGACGTTTCGTCTTCAACTGACGATGACATCTCCAGTTAAAACTGCGTTTGATTATACTCCATTACTTACGAAACATCTAGACGAATCCGTTCATTTCTACAAGCCTAAATCTTAATTATTAAAAATCAAATTGATCCATTTCGCATATAAAACTGAAAAATTTGGGTAATTAGTTAACTAAGTTTTTTTTTTTAATACTTTTGTGTTTAATCCTTATTCGACCACAGACTGGCTGCAGTTGATTTCTAAATAATCCTCGAAGCTGTCGAGGATCAACGCTACAATAAGTTAAATAATAAATAATGTTCTCAGAGGTAGCTTAAGGCCAATTCGTTAGCACTAATAGTCCTAAAAAAGGCTAATCGTATCTACCTACAAATAAATAAAGCCCATAAATAATTGCTTAAAATATTAGCACCAGTGTTCCTGTCTAATTCTAGTAAATGAATATTCAGGAGATTAGGAAAGCATATACCACTTGATTTTTTACGCCTACAAATAGTTTTTTTTTCGGTCGATTTTCATAATTCTGTAGTAACCATTAATCCTTAAAAAATTAGCATAATTTATACCATTAATTAACGACAAACACGGTTAATACAATGCGAACAACTTTATCGAACTTTTAAAATATTCATGTCAACGTTTTGTCAATGTTTATTTCCTTGTGGTCATTTAAAAGTCAAAATAAACCCGATTATAAAAAAGATAGTAGAAGCAATATTTAAATTAAGATAATTATTGAGCCAGAAGGGTATTTAGAATAATATTGTGTACCTATGCACGAATAATTCGTATAAACATTCAAAATCATAGAGATGACACTAAATATAGAGAGTGTTAAAGTTATGGTTAAGTAGAAGCGCAGCTTTGGAAGAAAACGAAAGATACTCGAATTACCCCTTTCTATTGCTGTCTACTCGCTTCTGATTGGCGCTTCATACCGCCGGAGTTATGGAGCGCCAATCACAAACTAGTAGACAAGCGCAGAGAGAGTCCAGTTGATTATCTTGCTCCCTCTACTACGAGAGGTACGATTCTACTTAGGCAAGTCGTCACATCTTAATCGTTCCGTCTTTACTATTATGTTTATGTTCAGAAATCAAACTATACAATTTAGTCTTTGAAATGAAATAAAAAATAAATACTTAATTCAAAAACTAGTACTATGTCAATTCTAAACGAAAAGACAAAAAAATTGCAACATACACGTCTGTATTCTTTACAATGACGCCCAAAAAAATAATTTATGTACGTGTGAACTGTCCTTTTTGTTTTGGTGACTATCCACTTACAAAAACCATTTGCTACTCTCATATGCATACACGCTAGTGTAAATAAAGTAACTGTAATGTTAGTAACTTAACCTCACCTATGTAATATGTGAACATACTTATAGCAAGACAACTTCTACAGAACTTGTCTGCGTTTCAAGTCAACTCAGTTCAACAAATCCAGGTGTCCGTTCGGTTATAAACAAGGCTCTAATGATGAACTTTTCCGCAATGTTGCCATTTTCAACTTAGAATTTTTACCAGAGCCGGATCCAGATTTTGATCACTTTAACATTTCACCTAATTTGTGTACCAGTTATGGTAATGTTTCCTATAAAATTTTCTTTAACGTTTGTCAAGCTTTAACCTCAAAAAATAAAAAATACATACTATCAAAAAAAGGCCTAAAAAGTACACAGATAAAATTTTTTTCTGTATGTTTAGAAACTTTTGTCTTCGATCCGACAACAATGTACAGTTATGATTCAACTCGTTTGATGTAATATCATCGTATACGTGACCTCGTTGCGCGCACGCGTCTCGGGCATCGCTTGCTTAGCAACTTACAAATAAAAGGCGTTTCGGGAAAGAACCGGTTTCCCGCGTCTTGCCAGAGGATTGGCCTTTTAAACGCGATGCATTCGAGATTAGAAGGAGCGGGAAAACGTTGTTTGTATCTGCGTATAAATTTAATGGACAGCAGTAAGCAACGAATTTATTATTATGGGTTAAATCTGTACCACACAACAACTTTCTAAAGTAATATACGAGGCGATACAAATGCTGACACAACCAAGATACGAGAACCAGAAGAAGGAAATAGACATTTCAATTATAAATACTTATTCAATAGATCGATTTATGAAAATGATGGGTTAGGTTAGGTTTTTGAATGGTAAATTAGAAAAGTCAAACAAAAAGTTTTCCAAACTGTGTCATGTGACATATCAAATTAAAGGGCTTGTTGTGAGGGTCTTGAATATATTTTTTTAATAATTTTAAAATAAACAGTTTTAAAGTTATTTAAGAAAATAGATAAAAATTGACCACTATGCCCTTATTTGACAAACTACTAAGCCTAAAATTTTGAAAAAAAAAAATCAGAAAATAGTTATCTATAGATAAATTACATAACCACAGTAGAAAGTAACGTAGACTATAAGGATAGTTCCGAAAAAAAATTATGCATGTGAAATGATTGACGGTACCTTCTTCTTCCGGTCATTATTAGAAAAAGAGAATGCAGTAATTAATAATTGTAGAAAACTTGCGTTTAAACTAAATCCCTCTCTACATCGATCTCTTGAACCGTTAATTAGATTAAGTAAAAGTACAACACGAATTTTAGTTTTGGTTTACTCGAGAGAAAAGAGCTCGTTGAAGTGTCAAAGAAAACAACCAGCTTTTAATTATTAATTATATATAATGTTTTTCCACAAAATAATGTGCAAACTGTTACTTTTGGCGAAAATATTGAAGCTCAAAACTAGTACGAAGATGTCATGAAATACAAAACACTGTCGCAATATTGAAATAGGTTACGGTTCAGGATGGGTGTCTTTACATTAACGTACCCCTAACCCTTTCCCAACATTTGAATTTGTAAAAGACTAAGAATAACCTTTCAAAGTTAAAACAAACAAGCAGTATCATGTATCACCTACATATTAGGTAAAGAAGCTCAAAAACACCAAAAAAATTTTAAAATTCAAATTAAGGGCTCAGATTTGTAGAATATTATATAAACTTCTTTTTTTTTAAATTCTAATCATCCCTTAAGGAGCTGATAAGGGTTGAAACTGTGTATGCTAACTAGAATTTCTATATCTATTGTTATGAAATTGGTCATCAATGTCCCATCCTATAATTTAATATTGATGAGATGCTGTACGCTGGCTGATCCATCGGATCCTCTCTAAGCAATTGTTCCAGACGATTGGTTACCATGGTAACTGATACCATATCTCTTAAATACTTGTACGTACATTGAGATAACATCAAGCATTGTACTTGTATGAACACAGATACCCTATGTATGTACAGACAGACATAATTTTTTATTAAAAGTATTAGCGATAAGTATAAAGTTTCTGGGTTCGCAAGCAAACCCTGGTAATACTAATAACTAACTAACACATAAGCGAGTCGTGAGTCTGTTTAATTTTCTGTTTCTCACGAAGATAATAATTATTGTGTGTGATGGTAATTGAAACAACACAGACTATTTAAAATTCATTGCTAATTATGCCGTCTGATATGCCCGGCTGATTGTAGTCGCTTAAGTAATTGTTAAAATCTTACCAACAACCAGCAACGGCAATAAAAAGTAGCGCATATAAAACTTAATGAGAGGGATAGATAATCAATTAGTATCGATCCGTGGGATTTAAAGGTGTAAATTTATTGAACTTTAAATAATGGTCTGAAAAATGTTTTTGACTTCAAAGAAAAATTAGAATTTAATAATTTTGACATTTCTAGATTTGTCTTAAAACAATTGTAGCTGTTGATTTTAGAGGGTTGTTGGGTTGCCTATATTCTACTGCACGAACATGTACATAGATTCTGTAAGAAATTCGCAAAAAGCACAACTGAGGTTATGTTTATGGTATTAAATTGCCGCCCTGATTATAGTTTCCTAAATGCACTGGACCACCGTCCAAACTTAGACGGGTTTAACTAGTGTATGGATTTTTGTGTGTTTTTGAGCTCCACTCAGTTAGCCATCAGAAAAAATGATCGAAAGGATGATATAATTAAATCAGAATTTGTACTTAAAGATCGCTAATTTTGACGTTTCGAGATTTTTCTTCAATCAATTGTAGCTGTTGATTTTAGACGGTTGTTGGGTTGCCTATATTCTACTGCACGAACATAAATTTAGTAAGAAGTTGGTAAAATGCACAAGTGAGGTTATGGTTACGGTATTTAAATTTAATGTAGAGGGGTTCAACTATTATTAATAGAAAATATCTATGGTATTAAACATTTTCGACGTGTAATTTGCAATATAAGTTCTCGTGGGTTTCTGTATGGGATAAATACATTGTTTTTTCATACAACTTGCATTTAAATTATTTTGTAGTATTTTCTAAATCAACAAACCGGTAGCGCTTGACAGGAAAACTGAACCTAACCTCAACTTTTATTAACCGTTAAGAAAAAAATCCCCGGAAGCGATTTTGATTTATTTTGGATTTTTTCTTAAATAGTTTTCACAAAATAAGAATTACTAGATACCTATTCTCATTTATAAATCTTTTTTATATCCTACACGAGATTCTCAAATTATGTAAGAATATTTGGGTGGAATTTACAATATTCTTCGTTAAAGTTATGGTCCTTTAGAGCCGGCCGGTCGATGGCGGCGTCTTGTCTTTCCGTTTCCTCCCGCGCTTCGCCTCTCGTGGTCACGCTCCATTCCCGTTCCCTCGGTCCCTTCCCGCGCTTACCGACCCATTGTTGTTAAGCAGCAATGGCCGCTGCCTCAAGTTCTACTTCCCGTGGCGAAACGTTGCCGTCGCCTTCTTCGTCTTCTTCTACTTACTATACACACACGCAAACAAATACACATACATACACACACACAGTTACAGTTACCCACAACCAACTTAAGTCAACTCGCACAGGTAGTCTAAGCGACCAGTTGGCGTGTCAGTAGTAGTTTTTCACCTTAGAACGTTGTCGATTTAAATTTGTTGTCTGTGGTGGCGGATTTTTGACGCAGTTTTCCCGGATTATTTTCCGGATATGTGAAAATTTAGTGCGTCACGTCGTCAGTCGATTAGAAGAGAAGGAAAAATGACAAAAGAGAAGACGCCGCGTGCCAAGGCGATCTTGCAAATTGCCAAGGTAAATATTATGGTTGTTTCAAGCGTGTGGCGTCTGTGGCGTGCACCTGTGGGGAGCGTACGCATATGGTGTTGTTTGTTGTGGGGTACAAGGCGCAAGTGGGTTGCCTATTATCATTTTTATGTGTTTTAATTTAGGCGCCAATGTGGGATGGCAGAGGAAATTATAAATTTTGTAGATTTTTTTGAGTGGGCACTTTAATCTGTATGCAAATAACGTGGCAGTTTAAAATTCAATTTATGGACTTTCTTTATCTACAAAATCAAAAAACAACAATAAAACAAGCAGATGTGCAATTATAAAAACGGTTAAAAACATTACAAAAAAAAAAAAACACGGTTGAATTTATTAAATAGTAAAAATGCTTATTTTACATCCAGAAAAATTAATTTTGCATATACTTTTGGGTTCATTGAAGTTCAGTGTCTCATAATAATTAATTCTGTCATTACAAATTATAAATTCCGGTGACACAGATATTGCTTTCCCATAAATTGTAAATTTACTATTAGTTAAAGTGTAACTTTCTACTGATTCAAAATTGGCGATGGTCAAATATACTCGAGAAACGAGAAAGCATTTGCAAAATTTGAAAATAAATAAGCATTTCTAGTATAAAACTGGAATAATAAAAGAATAAATGAAAAAGAACCAAATTGAATCTTAAATTACCGGCACCTTCGTCATTTTTTTAAATTACGTATTCATTACATTTTCAAATAGCAATTTCATATACATAGTTTGATAATTTCAGCCACTAATAACTGCCATAATGTATTTCGCAATAGGTTACGGTTCAGGATGGGTGTGTTTACATTTACATACCCCACACCCCGTACCCTAACCTTTCCTAACATTTGTATTCGTAGACTAAGAATAACCGTATAAAGTAATAATAAAGTTAAAACAAACAAGCAGTATCATGTATTACGTACAGATAAAGACTATACAACATACTATTTTTTTTTCAAGAGTTTATAAAAATGTTCCACGGCAGATCATTAATCAGGCAATCATTGAGATGATGATCACGATCTTCAGGTTTTACGATTCTTTCGCGGATCGATTTTTCACTTCTTAACAGCGCACAATAGCCCTATCGGCGAGAATTCAAGAAGGCCCATTAGTTCCCGCGTGACGTCATTGACTGTGGTAGATGTACAAAACTCGCTTAGTTTAATATTCAAGAGATATTATCATGCAAAAATTTTTTTGACAGCGGATTCTTATAGAGATCGATAAGAACAGCATTTGTGCAATTTTTTAACACTATTAAATAATTGTTGCTATTATTTGTTTAACGTTAAAGTTTTGAAAAAAGCGTTTTTTTACGTTTTTTGATATTTTGACTTTTAAATCCAAATTTTTTGAAAAAACTATACATTCATAAGTGTATTTCTCTTCTTGTGTTTATTATTCACATGACACAGGACGTTAGATTATCTCTTACACACGTTGGGTTTTTATTATCAACGATTTATTCAAATAAAAGGAATCAAGGAAATTGGTAGCACGAGGCCTTCCGTCATATATATACATACGTAACTAAGTAAAATATAATGTATGTATGTATGTGCACCTAATAATTGCTATTTATTTATTTATAGCGCGAGCTTAGGCAGTAATAATTAGTTTACATTGATGAATTATAATATTTATAATGGCACATTTATATAAAAATAAAATCTATCGAGATGAATGAGATTCCGTGCAGTATATACGTAGTAAGTACCTACATGTGCATTTAGAAGAGGCGCACCTGTTTCCTCGGAAATCGTCTTACATTCTAGTTCAACGTTTCTTCAAATGTCCTTGGCTTCTGCAATTGCATAATACGCGATGATAATGAATGATAATTAATTTTATGACTTATTAAAGATACGCAAATAATATTTATTCATTCATACGATAAAAAAAAATTATATAAATGGTAATAAATATTAATAATAGGTGGACCGTTATAAAAATGTACGTATGTATATATTTGGAGCACGGCTCAGTCCGAGTGCGCATTTTACGAACGCACGAAATGTGCCAGCTATCGATGAGGTTAGGTGAGCCGTTACCATCGTGAGACAAGGCCTGCGCGCTGATTACGTAACCACCTAAGCTGTGTGTGAGCCTACTATTATAGTAGGTCTTGTCTGAAGATGGTAACGGTCGAGCCCGGCCGAGCCGTCACCAGAAATGTCGACCTCGGCCATGCTCTCCAATGAGATTATTCTTAACATGACATAAATATTTATCCTATGTTAGGAATACTCTTATAATTATTTTAGTGTATGATGTGCTCCTAATTTTAGGGTCACCCACCGCCACTGGTTTTAGATATATCTTTTTAGGTCGATATCTAGATCTGTAATTAAGATAATAATCTTTTTCATATCTTATTACAGCAACTTGAGCAAAACCACAGTAATATATAATTAATATAATTTGTTAACAAAAAAAAAATACTATAAATAAATAAATGTATGTGTAACAAAATAGAATGACCGAATTGTGTTTTTGCATCATCCATCGCAAACAACTGTGTATTATAATGAAGCAAGAATTTCATAACGCCTTTTAACATACTTAATATGTTGTATAAGCTTAGATATTAATTTCCTTCCTACGAAAAAAAAAAACTTTTGTTTCACAAGACCGACACATAATCTGTATCAAGGTAAAGCAATCCACGATCTGCAAAGATCTCAAGGATTACAATAAACGTTTACTAAATTATAATATGTAATATACAATATCCAGTTAAACTCAAAAAGTCCAAAAAATTGTAAAAAGTAAAGAATCTTATTCAGGAGTCTGTAAACTAACTTAAAAGTTTATATTGGCCAAACAGGAAAATACTTTGCGACACGCCTGAAGGAACACAACAAAGTCATGTACCTGTTATTTACCCCTTTAACAAATATCTACCTGCTGCACACACACTCAGGTGGTACCTACGTAACGTGAGTATAAACAGATGCTCAAGAGGGCACGAGCCATATGTTGTTTGCATATGACAAAAAGGCCCTGTTTTATGATCACGTATTTTTTTTTAAATCACTTAACCGTCACGCCATTTCTGGTTTGTTCAGTAAACAGGTTGCCTTCGTATCTATTCGAAAAATAATAATCGTCAGTTAACCAAAGTTCGTTATCCTTCTTTGTATACCCGCGACAAAAAAGCTGCATTAAGGGAAATTATAATCTACTAAACATACTTTTTTTATACTTATAGAGATAATACTAAACATAGAGAGAGCACTGTATGAGCGGAAGTTCACTCCTTAGACAAAAGAGAATCAGTTCAAGTCACTCTGTCCTTGTTTATTTGCTTCCGATTGGTGTTTTATGGCGCGAGAGTCCCGACCACTTAGTACAAGCGCAAATCGGAAGCGTACAGACAAAGAGGGAGATAGGTCAACCGATTCTCTTTCGCTCTCTGCCAGATGTGCGCTTGTATTTTTGTATGTCCATTGTCTCTATCTTAAGTTTTATATCTCTGTAGTAGAATCTTTACAGATACTTACGGTTTCCTTCTTCTGCTTTAGTTGCAATTTGTGATTTTTTAGCTAATAATATTTAAAAGACTTTTACATAAAAAAATTATGACAGTAAGTTGACTATAGAAAAAGAAAATACATACTGGCTCAAGATAAAAAGAAATTGAAGTACATGGTACATGTTCAAATGGAGTAATTTTTTTTTTTTCGTTGCAGGTCTTATGGCATTTAGACATTTTTCGACGCAGTTTTCGAGACTTAACTGGCCACGCCTGTATGGCAGAATCCTGTATATTTTGTGCCCTCAAAGTAAGTAAATTTGAAATGTATACAGAGTGATTCTTACGGAATGGGCAATCTCTAGACATTAAAATATTACGATTTAGATTGCTCCCCCTCAATATTATGTCTGGGGCCTTTTTTTACTACTTTCCTTTATATTTATTCTCTTGGGTAGGGGTGTGGCTTCTTGGGCCCCTAAATTGGTTAGACTCCCCTCAATATTCTTGACAGTTAAGAACAATCGTAAAGGAAATTACAAATTTTAAAAGTGATCGCAATATTCGTTGTTTTTTTTTTTTGTAGCAACAATATCTCATTGTTTTACAAATTTACTGTAGGTTCATATACTTTTTGTTATTAAACGTGATAGAAACAAGAGATAATTCTTTGTTAGCAGATTATCTCACGGTCAGTAAATAAGAATGTCCGCTATTTTTTCGAGTTGAGGTTAAATTTGTCACGCTAATGTTCGTTGCTCTACGAGGGTACTTTAAAAATTAAAGCCGTTGCCCCTACTTTTATTTATAATATAACAATTCAAATTCTGATTTAGTGTGCAAAATGTTTTTTTTTTTTTTAATTAATAGCACAAAAGGTGGTGCATGTTCGATAATAATATTAAGTGCACTTAAAAGAATGGTTGCAAGGGTATGAAAAACTTGTTAGAAAACCAGAGACATAATAGATATACACGCAAATTAACAATTGGTAAACACTGCACGCAACGTTTCGGTTAAAAAAATCTTCAGGTGGAAAATCATCTATTAATTTACGAAATTTTTTGGAAATTCAGTTTATAATTTTGATTCCAATGTAGTTTCTGAACAGTTAATTTAAAGAAAATTAAATTCATTATTAAATATCCGAGTTTTAAGCTGAAAGATCTGGAGTTTTTGTAGTTTTTGTCTTGGTGGGTTAATTTTTCAGAAGGTAACTAACCTAACCTAACCTAACCTACCATACAGAAGTACTCTTTTTGAACAATTAATTTAATAAAATCTGCCCCTCAATTACTTTGTTATAAAGGATGAGTAGGTACCTGGAAGATACGTCCAAGAACTCACACCGTATGTGAATTGACGATGTACCTACATAATTACCAAACGTAGAAATAAATTTATTTTAATGTTTCTAGTAAAAACTTTTAGAAATGCCCTCGTGTAAGTTCTATGGACATAGGTACTTATAAAAAATTTCCTCTTACGTTTAGAAAACGACCAGTAAGTGGGTGGGTACTCACTCTCTATCTGTCCCAGCTGCAAAATACGTACCTACAATATGTACGTTTATTAATTTTTTTTTTGTTTTAATAAAAACACTTAGCTATGTATGTGCACATTCATAGGTAGGCACGATAAAATCATTCAAACATCTGTGCAAAAGGAAAATGTTGCAGACCTTGGTTACCAGAGTTTTACATTCAAGATCTCCTTTATTTTTATTTATTGTACTCGACTCTCGTTTTATTCTTATTTAATAGAGAGGAGTGCACATTATTCGATCATTAGCAATTCTTGTGTAATCGCGTAATTATTACAAACACGGATGGTATTGTCTGGCCTCAAGTCAATTACTTTTGAATAGTTACCTAGTAGGTCAATTAAATATAACATTATTGATCATTGGTACAATAGGTACACATATGCATGTATAATTAAGTGAAAATGAAAGTTATCTTAGAAAAAAGTAGGACATTTGTACTCAGGTTTGATAATTAATAAATAGATCTAATTTTATGGTTCTGTTCCATAGAACGTTTGTACTTAGCCAAACTTCAGATAGTACAACATTCACATTCAACATTTAAAAAATAGAACATTTACACTCAAACAGCCTTGAGATAGTAGAACATTTGCAATCAACCAGCTTTAAAAATGTTAGACATTTGCACTCAAACAGCCTTGAGGTAGTAGAACATTCGGACTAAAGCAGCCTTAAGGTAGTAGAACATCTGCACTCGATCAGCCTTCAAGTAGTAGAACATTTGCAATCAACCAGCTTTAAAAATGTGAGACATTTGCACTCAAACAGCTTTGAGGTAGTAGAACATTCGGACTAAAGCAGCCTTAAGGTAGTAGAACATCTGCACTCGATCAGCCTTCAAGTAGTAGAACATTTGCAATCAACCAGCTTTAAAAATGTGAGACATTTGCACTCAAACAGCCTTGAGGTAGTAGAACATTCGGACTAAAGCAGCCTTAAGGTAGTAGAACATCTGCACTCGATCAGCCTTCAAGTAGTAGAACATTTGCAATCAACCAGCTTTAAAAATGTGAGACATTTGCACTCAAACAGCCTTGAGGTAGTAGAACATTCGGACTAAAGCAGCCTTAAGGTAGTAGAACATCTGCACTCGATCAGCCTTCAAGTAGTAGAACATTTGCAATCAACCAGCTTTAAAAATGTTAGACATTTGCACTCAAACAGCCTTGAGGTAGTAGAACATTCGGACTAAAGCAGCCTTAAGGTAGTAGAACATCTGCACTCGATCAGCCTTCAAGTAGTAGAACATTTGCAATCAACCAGCTTTAAAAATGTGAGACATTTGCACTCAAACAGCCTTGAGGTAGTAGAACATTCGGACTAAAGCAGCCTTAAGGTAGTAGAACATCTGCACTCGATCAGCCTTCAAGTAGTAGAACATTTGCAATCAACCAGCTTTAAAAATGTGAGACATTTGCACTCAAACAGCCTTGAGGTAGTAGAACATTCGGACTAAAGCAGCCTTAAGGTAGTAGAACATCTGCACTCGATCAGCCTTCAAGTAGTAGAACATTTGCAAGCAACCAGCCTTGAAAAAATAAAGTATTTGCACTCAAACAGCTAGAGGTAGTAGAACATTCGGACTAGAGCAGCCTTAAGGTAGTAGAACATCTGCAGTCGATTAGCCTTTAAGTAGTAGAACATTTGCAATCAACCAGCCTTAAAAATGTGAGACATTTGCACTCAAACAGCTAGAGGTAGTAGAACATCTGCACTCGATCAGCCTTCAAGTAGTAGAACATTTGCAATCAACCAGCTTTAAAAATGTTAGACATTTGCACTCAAACAGCCTTGAGGTAGTAGAACATTCGGACTAAAGCAGCCTTAAGGTAGTAGAACATCTGCACTCGATCAGCCTTCAAGTAGTAGAACATTTGCAATCAACCAGCTTTAAAAATGTGAGACATTTGCACTCAAACAGCCTTGAGGTAGTAGAACATTCGGACTAAAGCAGCCTTAAGGTAGTAGAACATCTGCACTCGATCAGCCTTCAAGTAGTAGAACATTTGCAATCAACCAGCTTTAAAAATGTGAGACATTTGCACTCAAACAGCCTTGAGGTAGTAGAACATTCGGACTAAAGCAGCCTTAAGGTAGTAGAACATCTGCACTCGATCAGCCTTCAAGTAGTAGAACATTTGCAATCAACCAGCTTTAAAAATGTGAGACATTTGCACTCAAACAGCCTTGAGGTAGTAGAACATTCGGACTAAAGCAGCCTTAAGGTAGTAGAACATCTGCACTCGATCAGCCTTCAAGTAGTAGAACATTTGCAATCAACCAGCTTTAAAAATGTTAGACATTTGCACTCAAACAGCCTTGAGGTAGTAGAACATTCGGACTAAAGCAGCCTTAAGGTAGTAGAACATCTGCACTCGATCAGCCTTCAAGTAGTAGAACATTTGCAATCAACCAGCTTTAAAAATGTGAGACATTTGCACTCAAACAGCCTTGAGGTAGTAGAACATTCGGACTAAAGCAGCCTTAAGGTAGTAGAACATCTGCACTCGATCAGCCTTCAAGTAGTAGAACATTTGCAATCAACCAGCTTTAAAAATGTGAGACATTTGCACTCAAACAGCCTTGAGGTAGTAGAACATTCGGACTAAAGCAGCCTTAAGGTAGTAGAACATCTGCACTCGATCAGCCTTCAAGTAGTAGAACATTTGCAAGCAACCAGCCTTGAAAAAATAAAGTATTTGCACTCAAACAGCTAGAGGTAGTAGAACATTCGGACTAGAGCAGCCTTAAGGTAGTAGAACATCTGCAGTCGATTAGCCTTTAAGTAGTAGAACATTTGCAATCAACCAGCCTTAAAAATGTGAGACATTTGCACTCAAACAGCTAGAGGTAGTAGAACATTTGGACTCAAGCAGCCTTAAGGTAGTAGAACATATATTTTTCCCTATTTTGAATGATACTCACCCTGTATATATAATGAATGTTAACTAAAAGATTGTTAATAACCGGAAAACCAATCTGGAAGACCATACCAATAATTACCTTTTCAATGGTGTGCAATCAATGGATTGAAAGCGTCTGAATTTTATCCTTGATACAGTTAATAACTACAGCTTGCAAACATTTTGCGAAAATGTACTCACAACTCAGAAATCGTTCTATTTATTACATTCCAAACCAAAAATGAACATACCAACACGAGTAATTAACACTTAAAATTAAGGTAACTGTTTTTATACGTATATGAACACATACAATTTAATGATGAAAATGTTGTAATTGGACTCTACAATAATTAATTAAATTTCTATTAGGAATTCTGGCAATGGACGATTGCACGTAGTGGTCAGAAAAAATTTCAGGTAATTACCTACAGGACAATTGCAATCATATATAATAATGTTCTAGTGTATGGATGTTTGTTTGAGCCCCACTCAGTTAGCTATGGACAAAAATGTAGCGAAAATTGCATTTTTCGATTAATGATTGTCGAAAACCTGCAAAAGACCAAACGGCTCCTTTGCGCCTACTTTCGATACGCAGGGTGATATCGTTTAATCAGAATTTGTAATTAAAAATCGTTATGTAGACCATAATGTACACTGTAACCCTTCAATTTTGACGTTTATAAAAAAAACGACATGACAAAATGAAATGTGCAATATTCGTTGTAGCTTTCATTCTAAATATAAAAACAAATAAATATGCAAATCAAATAATATATAAGCTGTAGATTTTGAGGATGGCACTCTGGGTATCGAAACGCGTTTTAGATCTCCAATAGTTCTATGGTTTTTACTCGATTTATTACTGTAGGCATATAAGTACAAAATTCATACAGCCACAACTGTCAATTTCTTCTGCGAATAACTGTATTTCAAGTAAGCTTATGGCTCAGCCGCCTTTTAAGGTGTGTAGGCAGCGTTGCCATATTTATATTCAAATATATTTTTAATACTTTGCAGAAGTCGTTTACATTTTCGAAAGTGTAATACTTTAGAAAAATATAAATACATAGATACAACCACTTATAGGATTTATTTATTATTTATTGTTTTTTTAATGCATTTTGGGACCACCATTTTATTTTGAATAAAATTAATAAACCACCAAAGACGTTTTATTAATTCGGATTCTAAAAACACATGTTTCATTATAATTCCTGAGTTTGAAGATTTGAATATAACAAATATCCTTTTAATTTTTTTTTTTAAATTTGGAGACTTCTAAAATTTGCCAAATTCATTTGTTTTTTTCAAATAACTCAATATGACCTACATTTACATTATTCAGACAATTATTATGGCCTAAAAACAAACCATCCATCTTCATTTATCTCGAAGTTATTAATTATCGAGCGATATCTTTTACATATTTATTTTTAAGGCAGCCTTATTGGATCTTTAGATAAATAGATAGTCCTTAAAAAGACCTTTCAAATGGTAGGTAACATCCCTAGTGAATTTTTAGTTATAAAAGAGATTCAAACAAAAAAAGATAACTTAACCCCAACAGGAAATTACTAGGCTATCAAATTAAACGTCTGCGTCAGGGTGAGTTGTTGAGAAGGAAATAAATTTCTATCCACTAGTTATTGATAGTAACAGCCACTTTATGATCTTAACAGATCCAGCACTTTCTGCTCTAAAATTTTTGGGGAAGATTCAAGGGAACGATAGGGGTGCTCTTCAAGGCTTATTCCAGGAACTAAACTTTTCTGTTTGTTAAAGCAAATTACACGTTTAATGAAATTTTGGTAGTTGTATAGGTACGCCTCCCCTCAATCAATTTTCCTGAAAATTCAGTATGTTGTAGAGTTGTAGGGATATGTAAATGTAAACATACCCATCCTGAACCGTAACCTTTTGCAATATACACAGAAATATAACCACAGTTTTTTTGTATTTTATGACATCTTCATACTGGTTTTGAGCTTCAAAAAATACATAAAACTGTCGTAATATTTCTGTGTAGGTATATTGCAATAGGTTACGGTTGAGGATGGGTGTGTTTACAGATGCATACACATATCAATTCGTCAACTACCTGCGCATGTACCAATTTTTATCCGCCTCTTTAATTCGCCATAAACAAAAAGCATTTTTCAAAAATACATTTCATGACCTCGCAGATTCCGCCACTGTAGGTATACAGTATACACGATAGATACAGATCTCCTAATTTGGCAACGTTGTCAGGTTGTTAACGTGGAGTTTGTTGGGTAGCGAATCAGGCCGGTTGCCTTTTAAATAAATCGCCCAAACAATTCTTCAGGTTCAGTCGCGACCTCGCGTTTAATAACAATCAACAATCCACAGATAACCGACTGTGTTGTTACAAGAAATCTTACATAAGGTTAAAGAAACGAGGACAACCGGTTTCTGATTCTGATGTGGAGAAGTGGAGAAAAATACAACTCTCGTTCTTCATGTTGTTGGCACAGACTTTGGAACTGTTCTTTGTTAATCACTGATGCTGGCTGCAGCAGCTGTATAATAGGTGGTACCATAGATAGTCAGGCATGAGAGACACCATTTAACAACCGTTTTCATTTGGATCTTTAATAGTAGTAAATGATGGTCTATTAGAAGGCTGGAGTTGTTGTCTGCACATTTACACACACACAGCCGCTACCGTAACCTCATACAGAGGTACCTAAATAATCTTCTTTATCAACCCTTTCTCAGGAGAGGAACAGGTGTATATCCAACAAGTTTTCTTAACTGTCCACTTTGTGGTACCTTGTTGGGTATAGGTTCCCACCCTGGAAGGTCTGTCTTCTTGTTCAAAAGGTCAAATATGACCCACCAATATAAGTTGCATTGGTCATATTTGAAGAAGTTGAAACGTCATTTTCAAGCACTGGGCAGAAATTTTATGGCAAAAACAGATGCCTTCAAATGGTCTACAATTCCCATCAAGTTTTAGGGATTTCTAGAAATTTTCTTAATGGTCAGTTTGGGATCCCATTTCCTTTATTTTTCGAGTTTATCTTTGAACCATAAGCTATTTTGGTTTCTTTGTTGATTAGATAAAACATTTACTAATTGACTAATTTTCAACAGTTGAGGATCTGATATTCGTCTGGTTGTTCCAACAGTCTCTTATACTTTCTGATAAACCCTATTGGTTCTTCCAACCATTTCTGGTGTGTGCTGCTAATCGTCACGTTATCCAAATTCTTTTTTTTTGCCTGCTTTAAACTCTTGGTTCTAGTTTTGCTTTTGGACATAGGAGTTCAGTTTCCTCGAATGAGATTTCTGATCCTACTGTTTCATGAGACTACGTCAAGGATTATAGATCGATTACGACTAACTCCTCCTCATCCTTATCGTCCACAAGAGCAAGGTTTGGTTTACGAAGTTTGGTTTTTGGGGAAACCAAGTGTGGTTGGCTTCCATAAACAATTTTTTTTATTCAGATTTTTTTACTGTTTTTACTGACCAAATTTCATTAACCCTTCTGATACCCAAATGCAACATAAAAAAGATGGTAAAAGACGTAGTAACAGTGACGATACAATAAGTTTTTTGAGCAGTTACTGAGAGAGGCTTCTATTCGAAGCACACCACCAAGTCATCGTCCTCTAATACAAAATCCAAGTCACGATTTATTTGTTACAAGTTGTAGCTTCACGTTGTACATCTTCGTCTTTTCTTTTCACGTAGTTGTTGATGGTTTTTAGAACCAATCTACAGTTTAAATTATGTATTGTATTACTTTTCTCACAAGCAGTTGTTTTTTCATTAGTTTATGAGTCTTTATTTGGTAGATAACCTCAAAAATTCTTTAAAAAGCCCTGTAAAGTTAGGTTAGGTATCAATTCTACTTTACATTTGCTGATACTTAAATTTATGTAACAATTTTTAATTTAAATTCATTGCTCAATTCCTCATTTTTATTCAATAGACGTTTAATATTCCTTACGCAGGATCAGCAGTGTCCATGTTTGGTTAATTAATATGTTGAGACATGTACTGTAGGTCTTCCGGGGTAATAGTAATATCTATCATTGGTTTCATAAGAAGTCGAGATTTTTGAAAAAAATGCAGCTATAAGAAATAATTGTCTATATCGAATTTTTGTACAATGAATAGGCAAACAAAAATTCTAATGACTTTGTGCGAACTAATATAATATACAATATAATTTTAAAGTAACCATTTTAAGTCAATCAAGGTACAAACAGTATGTCAAAAAATAAATTATTAAATAAGTAATAAACTGTTGAGTAATTTGAAGTAAGTGAATGAACTTTTTTTTAAATGTTATTTATACATATTTTTAAAAGAATTGAAATTGGCTGAATGGTATATTAACACCCTAAAGGTATACTACCACCACCATAAAGCATATTCCGAATTGTGTAGTAATTTTTACTCGATAAATCCTTTGTCTATTAGACTAAAACGATACCCTACATTGGCCTGGAAGATTAACGTCACACGCAAGCACTTAGGCCTTCTATTAAATTTAAGATTTTGCTGGCAAAAGTATCAAAATGAGCTCAATTTTTTACAGCAATTAATTAAGAGCTACAAATTAAGATTGCATATAACAAGTTATGGCATACTACTTAGATTACCTATATTACAATTATTAATAATTTAATTACATGCAAATAACAATTAAATACATGTATCAAATATCTTTAAACATGAACCTGTTTTTGGAACTCGATAGGCATTATTAACAAACTTTCTATTACTTAACTGATGTGAGACAGTCGTATGCCCTAATTATAAATTGGTCATTCATTTATGGTAATTATTATAACGTGATAGCGAAAACTAATTAAGTAAATTATAGTTTAATATTTAGATAATGCTTATATTTACATGAAACGAAAAATTTTATGGTGACATGTTGTAAACAACTAGTTTACATTTGGCTTCAAGATTTTGTCGACGAAATAATTTAACACACATAAGTTTGTTTTCTTTATGAAATTAATTTCTATTTCGTAAAAGTGTTGATGTGTTGATCCTTTGTATTGTGGTTCTTTGTACCTACGTAAGTGGGTAAAAGAAGGCGTAGGTATTAAGATTTTAATTTTTAATTAATCATATAATATCTCTGAAAGGCGCCGGCCGGATACAACGTTTTTATTAGTGGATGGAGTCATTAATTGTGATTCTGTCACTTAGTGCTAATAACGTGCTACTGAAACCAAGTTCACCCACCAAACGTGCACATAGTGTAGGTAGTAAAAAAATTGTGCAAAACTACATATACATTTTAATAAATGGCAACGTCATCCTAGAACGGAAACGGATAAGTGGGTGTCAAAAAACAATCTTTCTTTTCTTGCATTTTTAGTTTGAATTTATTTTTTAAAAAATTAGTAAAAAATGTGACATAATAACATACTGTCGATCCTTTGCTATTTTAAGTAACTTATGGGCCGGTGGGAAAGAGATAGCCATATGGGAAGGGAGCGAGACATTCAGGGCGGGAGGAAGCAAGGCTGACAGAGCTGGTGGGAGTAAGACGAACAGGGTTGGAGAGAACGAGACAGACTGGGTGGGAGGTAGCGAGACGAACAGGGTTGGAGAGGGCAACACGGGCAGGGCGGGAGTAAACGAGACCTACAGGGCGGGAGGGAATAAGGCGGTCAGAGCTGGTGGGAGTAAGACGGACAGGGCTGGAGAGAACGAGACAGACAAAGTAGGAGGCAGCGAGATATTCAAGGTGGTAGGAAGCGAGATGAACAGCGTTGGACAGAGTAAGACGGACAGGGTGGGAGTAAACGAGATATACAGGGCGGGAGGGAGTGAGAACGACAGGGCTGGAGGGGAGCAAGACTGGCAGAACTGGGGAAAGCTAGTCAGATGAAAGGGAAACAGTCAGGACAGAAGAGGACGAAACTGATAGGGGAAGAAAGAGATAGACATGTACAAAGGGTGTGAGACGTTTAGGGCTTGAGAAAACATGATAGAAAGGGTGGTAGGGAGTCAGTCAACATTTTAATACTATAATTTAAATATTCACATTTTAGCCCAAGAAATAAATAATTTCTAAAACATTTTTATTCTTTTGCTTGCAGATTTTAATTTCTTCTAATTTCTAAGAAAAAAAATAATCTCCCTTCTTCCCCATTAGGGATTGATTTTTGACGTATTAGCTACGACATTCAGCACTAAAATCACATCATTGTAGCCTACATTCAAAGATATTTTTATGACTCTCAGACGATCTGTTTGGTCGATATTATGTAATGAATGCCTATGGCGCGTTGATGAGAACTATGAACCAAACTCTGTTAACTCTAGGAACAATTTTGTACATAAAATTTTCAAAAAAAAAAAGAAGACAAATCTTTCGAACGAAACAATAATTTTCTCTCATATAATTACATTTAACTTATTGTATGAATAAAGAGAAAAATATTTTTAAGTCAATGGCTACTTTTGTGAGGTTGTTCGTTAACAAACTTGCATAAAGTCTAGGGATTAACTAACTACCTGTAGATGTACCTGCAACTTTCTATTTTATGACTGCCCATTGTCTGAATTTATTGACTGTAATAAAGGTAGATTTTCGTCCCTAAGGAAACGGGGTTATGGACCTACCTTTAATATTTCAGGTAAATGGTTAGAACATATTCAGGAGAGAGGAGACACGTCATAACGTTTTACAAAATAGAAAAGTAAAATGTTTTGAATAACTTTGTCTGACTGAATTTTTAAACTTGAGTAAATGTTTACACTCTAAAATTTGCTAAAAGACCTATATTTTAATAGATATTTAAATATTGTGAATATATTATATTTATCGATTGTTTTTTAATCCTTGTTATTGTCATGGAAATACCTGTGAGCTTGAGAGGAATGTGTTAGGATTATCCCCTTAGTTTTGTTATATGCTACTGCTTTTATTGTCATCTAATTGTTGAATATGATCGACAACTATCAATAACGATATAGGTAATAATCAATAAAAAAATATATCAAATATACCGATAATTATCACATACTTATGTTGATAATGAAATATACTAATCAATATATTTACAGCTACAGTTACTATTGTTGTTATCGATTCGTCGATAATTATCGATAACTATAAATATGTCGATATTTTTGCACTTCAAATCAGCTCTAAGGTAGTTAGTTAGCTCCATCTTAGTCCTGATTTTAGTTATTAGTTATTGATAACAAAACAAATATCGATGTATCGATGATAATCGAATATGTCAACAATTGATGATAGTTATAAATATATTTATCGATTCATCGAATGTCATCGATTACAATAACTGATGTTAGTTATCGGTGATCGATATATCAAAATATATCAAATGTATCGATAACTACTGATAAGCCGATATTTTTGCCAGCGACTAGTTCACATTCAGAGTTCAGATCAGTTAGTTAGTCCTGAACGATAACTGATTTCAGCTATGAATAATCGATAAAAGAAATAGATATAAGGAACATATCGATAACCATCCTATATACTGATAATATCGATAACCATCGATACATATCGATAACTTTTGACAATTATCGTTATATTCATAGTTATTAGTTGCTATTAGGTATCGTTATCGAAGTATCGATTACTACTGATATGTCGATACTTTTGCTCGCGACTAGTTCAAATTCAGACTTCAGATCAGCTATAGTTAGTCCTGAACGATAACTGATTTCAACTATGAATAATCGATAAAAAATATCGATATAAGGAACATATCGATAACCATCCTATATACTGATAATACCGATAACCATCGATACATATCGATAACTTTTGACAATTATCGTTATATTCATAGTTATTAGTTGCTATTAGGTATCGTTATCGAAGTATCGATTACTACTGATATGTCGATACTTTTGCTCGCGACTAGTTCAAATTCAGACTTCAGATCAGCTATAGTTAGTCCTGAACGATAACTGATTTCAACTATGAATAATAGATAAAAAATATCGATATAAGGAACATATCGATAACCATCCTATATACTGATAATACCGATAACCATCGATACATATCGATAACTTTTGACAATTATCGTTATATTCATAGTTATTAGTTGCTATTAGGTATCGTTATCGAAGTATCGATTACTACTGATATGTCGATACTTTTGCTCGCGACTAGTTCAAATTCAGACTTCAGATCAGCTATAGTTAGTCCTGAACGATAACTGATTTCAACTATGAATAATCGATAAAAAATATCGATATAAGGAACATATCGATAACCATCCTATATAAGTACTGATATATCGATAACTTTTGACAATTATCGATATATTCATAGTTATTAGGTATTGTTATCTAAGTATCGATTGCTACTGATATGTCGATAGTTTTGCCCGCGACTAGTTCAAATTCAAACTTCAGGTTAGCTCTAGTAAGTCCTGAACGATAACTGATTTTAGTTATCGATAATCGATAAAAAAAAATATCGATATATCGATACTTTAGTATGCCACACTTAACTCGGGTGCCCTATATTTGACGTCTTTATCGTACCAATGGAAGAAGTACCATTTTCCCGCCACTGGTCGTTACCCACAGGGACCACAGGTAGTAAAATACTATTATTCATTCCACTTTTAACTCCAGACGTATAGTTATTGTACCTGAGCTTATGAAGAATTGAAAACGAACGTGCAACTGTGAAATGAAGTGAAGCAGTGAAGTAGTAGCAGTAGTGAAGCCCCCACGAGAACGTGTAGCAGCTACGACGAAAAGCTGTCGCTGCTACAGGTAGGTACGAAACGGACTTGGTTTGTTAAAGTTCACTTCGTTCAGTTAGTTCAGTTTGCATTGAACCGTAGAGAACGGTGCCGGACCGGACGTAAGTACCTATCAAACTACCTCACAACCATCGATAGTGGGTACTGAACAACAACAGAGGGTTAATACAGCCCTTAAATCTACCTGTGCAGTGTCTCTAAATCGTATACCTGTTCGTCTGTGTTATTGTGGGACGTGAAAAGTAGTTTTTCGAGTCGCCATTCGCTCCGTCAGGACCAGTATGACGAGTGGGCCCTTTAAAGCGCCATGATCAACAAGTTCCGGTACAGAAAACCCCCTACGGGGAAAAACTCGAACGTTAACGGCACACTCGTGGAAAACAACGGCCAGTGTTTGAAAGTGAACGGCTGCGGCGGCGAGAACAAAGAGAGTGTTGTTGTTGTTGTTGACGAGAGTGATTACAAGTGCAACAACATGGTGGCGAATGCGGAAATGAAAAGGGAGATTCGAGTAAGTCGCGACAGATGTGCTTCTGGGTGTAGGGATACCAACTTAACAAACAAACGTTAAAGGGACTTTAAAATTGTGGTTTTTAATTGAATGCAATTTCAGTCTCGGCTATAATAAATGCTAAAGTCTGTCAGTCTGTATGTTTGGATGTCTTAAAAGCCAAAACAACTGCACAGAGATAGTTTGACACCAGGGGTCAGACAAATAGAAATATTAGGAAAGGTTAGGGTACGGGGTGTGGGGTATGTAAAATGTAAACACACCCATCCTGAACCGTAACCTATTTTTTGAAGCTCAAAACCAGTATGAAGATGTTATAAAATACAAATAATTGTCGTAATATTACCCTGTGTATTGCAATAGGTTACGGTTCAGGATAGGTTTGTTTACATTTACATACCCCACACCCCGTACCTTAATCTTTTCCAACATTTGTATTCGTAGACTAAGAATAACTGCTTTCAAAGGTAAAACAAACAAGCAGTACCTATCATGTATCAATTACCTTTTTTTTTAAATGTTAGGTTAGGTACAGGTTCGGTTTAACACTTTTCATAAAATTTTTTTAATACTATTTGTTACTTCATAACTGAGGAACTTTTTAAACAGCTTTTACATAATTAATTAGGTATTTAGTAGGTATGCATATTTACAACAACAAAAACGTTCACTTATTAATAATAGAAAAACTATTTTTGTTGCTTATGTAAACACTTTTTAAATAACAAAGTCATTTAAATATGTATCTATACATACATATTTTTTTCCAGATTTTATCGTATGCATATTGGAAGAAAGTATTTTTACGTAATCTTTAAACGGTTCCTACCGAAATACCTAAACTGCTTTTCATTTTTTGCTGGATTAAAATTCTTATGGTTGAAAAAATTATCAACGTTGATGGAATTATTTGAATTGTTTTATAATTTTTTGACTTAACCCCGTATACGTCAAATAAAAAATTAAATTATGATTGAAGAACAAATTAATGTCTTGAACCAAACCAAAACCTGTTTGGTGAACTTAACATCTTCATTTTAAAACGTTGTACAATGTACCTACCTGCTGCATTGTATTCTACTGGAGATGTCTAACATCGTCTGCAACTTTTTTAATAATTTTTTTGCGACTCATATAACGGAATAAATTGGCCTGTTACGGTTCTGGTTAACGGCTTAAATTTCTGGCTTTCCATAGATACAAATTTTAAATCATAAATTTTTAATGGGTAATTCTGTGGAAGCATTCCAAGAGCAATTATTTTAACTTTGTATCTATGGAAAGCTAGAAATTAATTTCGGTGCTAATTTTATTTCACTGTTCAGAAATAATTAATTGTTAAATAGAAATATTGGTTGTTGCAAAATCGAGTGTAGGTACTTGTAATATTTACTGCAATAAATGGCACTATTTAATGTCTTCTAGAAACCGGTTTACAAGCGTGACCGATGCCAAGAGATACCTACCATAGAAAGTACAACTATAGTAACAAAGAAGTTCAGTACTCACATTTGAATAAGTACTTTTAAACACTGGCGTACATACATACATACGGATATCTTAACCGGAAGATGTTAGATAATATGTGTAAGATAAGACAATGGATAATTCTTCTTCGTTTTTTGGGGAGTTCCCACATATTAATGTCTACACGTTTTAAGACATTTATCTTCCTTAAATACACACAGATATAAGTACGTTTATTACATTATCTTACAATGAGTGAGTGAGTTATGGTCATTGAGTTCATCCCACAATATATCATTTTCAATTTTTCTCGAATTTTCCGGACAAATTTTCTTATTTTTGTTTCCCCAACTAGATAACTAAAAATCTGACTGTTACCAACATTAAAAAAATTGGCCAAATTAGTCAAACTGCTCCAAAAATGAAGTATGTTGTCGGAAACATGTAGTTTGTTATTTCTAGATTAAATAAAAAAATCATCAAATAATGTGTACATATCTGTATTAGATTACGGTAGTGGGTGTGTGTGTGTAAATGTGCAGACACAAAGGAGCGGAAATGAGCCATTCGTGGTGTTTTTGAGCTTCTAAATTTTCAAAGATGTCTTGTTTTCGTCTTCAATGTGTATGTGTACCAACGCGATAATGACATCATAAGCACTTGTATTGTTGTGTTTAATTAATCTTGCGACCATGTATTGTTTATATTTATACTAGCGTACTAAGTTATGTTGTGTAGGCGTGGACGTGTGCATTTACACGAACCCACACCTAGTACCGCATAACCTATGTATTGTTCGTTATCTAATCTAAAAATAACAAATACAACATGAACCCAGTCATTGCGTACGCCACTGGATTTTAACAAGTCTGAAGTTTCTAGGCACAAGGTTCGCCTTTGTCGTTCGTTTATTACCTGTCTGCCTAGATCGCAGCTGGCCTTTTACATGGCGCCGCAGTTCGTGCCCATAAAGTTGGACGTAACCTCTGCAGATACTGCAGCCTAATTGCAGTGATTTAGAAGTGATAATAAATAATTTTTTATTTATGTATTACCAAAACTTTAAAAAAAAATACGTGTGGCACTCGGGGACTGCCGCGGTAAAGCTATTGCATAGTTTATCAACTTATGCAATTATAATATTTATGCAATATTTTTTTTTTTTGATTTTAATATAATAATACATCTATATACCTTCTCACAAACAGCTGCTTACGTATTCATCCGATTTCGGAGCAGCTCGTCTCGATCCGTGCGAGCTTCGTACGTCTAGTTGCACACACACGCCGCACCGCTGTGCCGGTCAGAGTGGGGGGTGTTAGGTTTTTTCGTTACGAAATTTCTTAATTCGGTCGCCGCGCTGAAAGCCCGCGATAAAAGCTATGCAATAACTTAAAAACCTATTACACACGTTGAATCATTTATTGCTTAAGATTTAGTAGCTGTTATTATTATTATTATTCGGGCCAAAAACTTATTACTTAATTAAATAACCCCAAAGAATAACAAAAATAAAAACTATTTTTCAACTAGAAATAGAAAGCAGTAATTAAACTTTCCATCTGTTGTTTGTTGACCCTTTAATATGATTATTTATTCTGGTATTTCATGGTGCTGACCACACATGGCTAAATGAGTTTTGAACCTGTAAAAGGCAAAGCAGGAAAGATGATCTTCTTTTTGGGCTCGGGTTGATAAAACTTCCAGCACATTAAAGCCGTTTGAGGATAAACTACACATGTATTTATAAAGTCTAATAAGTCCAAGTCCTAGGAAATGTAGGTGCTTATTTAAGCATCTCCTTCAGCAAAGAATATATTATTAGCTGATTATTCCAGACGAAAAATAATAATAATTACGATTCATTTGTTGAATCATTGAAATACGTAAATGAGGAGACGGTAATGGAATTTATCGTAAAATGATTACATTCTAATACGTTTTCAATTAGTAGAAGTGTATGTACGTAATTGATTATAATTATGTTGATGTGGTCAATAAGGAAAACGAAATCAAATTAAGGAATTCAAAATTAAACAAATATATTAATATGTATTAATTATGTTAAATATTTATAAATTTAATTATGAACGAATTCATAAAAAATTAATTAAAAGGTTTTCAGAAAAAAATTATAGGATTTGAACCTTAAACCAGAAAACAGTTATGTAATACGTATGTTGAGTCTGCATCGATAATTGTGATATTTTTTTGTACTGACGCCATTCTTTGGTTACAAACAATGCATTGGAACTCGCTATTATAATTCGAAGTTTTTGTTTAAGTACCATAAAGTTACCATTGGCGGTGTTACTTTTATTAAAAAATAGAAAAAATTAAAAAACAATTTCACTTTTTTAGTTTCTAAAATAAATTATAATTTTTTTCGAAACCTATCACACAAAACAACTGCTTTTCTTAATAATTGTTTAATAGTTTAAAATGAACTATTTTCATATTCGTGCATTTATATGTAGGTACATTTTAAAATTTTTTTTATTATGTTGCGCTAGTGAGCTAAGCGATCTGGTGTCAAAATATCACAACTTGTAGTCGCCGATTATAAGTCAAGAAAAAATTAATTCTGCTTCGGATTGGATAGTGATTTAGATTTGGCTTCAAGATTCTGTCAACGAAATTTAGGTTTTTTTTTTATAGATTTTTTTCGTAATTTATTCAATGTTTATTGTCTATAATAAAAACCAATATATAAAGTAAATATATAAGTTAGAATTTCTTTTTAATGATAAGCTGATATACTTTTTTTTGAGTAATTTATTTTCTTTTCTATTTTAATTAATTGAACCGCACCCTAACATTTTCACGTAACAACCAGAAACATTTATCATGTGACCGTACACAAAAGTACGTACAGTTTGGTATCTAGACTTTTAATAAGTATTTAAAAAAGACTCATAACTTGAAGGTTACACTACCGAATTTGCCAATGAAAATATCCTTGAAAAATCCATCAGAACGTAACTGAAATTCACCTACATCAAAATTACAATCACAAAAGTACAAAATAAAAATATCTACGAGTATAATGTAATATTACTGGTACAAAATTAGAGGGGGGTGCAGCAGGGATGGTCAGTGTCCACCCTGCTCACACTATAGAAGTCATTATCCGCTCTAGACAGTATGCTGTTTTCATACATACAAATCAAATCCTTGCCAATGACCACAATAGGGAATAAACTAACCGCTGATGCGTGCAATCGTCTTGTATCCAAAAAAACACCACAGCTGCGCCACTGTGGTACCTTACTAATTATAAGATAAATGTTTTACTTATATGTATGTATAAGTATTTCTTAAGAGGTCTCCACACAGTTTGCCTTTTTAACAGGATAAAAAATGAAGGAATGTTAATACAGTTTAAGTAAAAGCTTTTTATGTTATGAAGAAACCTTCATAATCCGATTAAGTTTGTTCTACTTTACGGTAAAATCCGATGAAGCAATTCGAAGGAAAACAAATATAGTGTCTAGACTTGGTTAAAATATGAAGAAATAAAATAATAATTGTTGATCAATATATTTCCTTCTTGTACTTATTATTATTATTTTTTTGAAGAAGAAGAAGAAGTAAAAACAAAAAGAGGTTCTGCCCTATTTTTTTTTACCAATTTTTAAGATTACATCGAGTATGTTATAACCTGGGATGGATCCAGAATTTTTAGAAAATGTCTATTTGTAGATAAATTTTCTTCGAACCCTTAACCTAACCCAATGGTTATAACCGAGTTTGAATTAAATACGCGGGTAGTATAATAAAAAAATAAATTAATTAAAATTTTTTTCCAGACCCTCAAATCCCACTTATAAGGTAGCTATAGGCCCTAAAAGTTTTTTTTTTGATATATATATTCCTAAAATTTTTGTTGGATGTTAAAGATAAAAATAATTATTATCAACTTAATTTTTTTCAAAATTTTTGGCGCCAAATTTAAATTTTGAAACATGTTCGTAAAATGCTTATTTGGATTTAATTTCGTTTCTTCCACTTCTTTAATTTACCTACACCCGTTGAATCTAATGCTACTTTCAACCTGACACCTTTTCGGGCCTTAATGAAAGCACTTTTATTGGCAACGTGTGGGTTTTGATTATAAAAACATTTCGATGCCGAAAAAAACATCTATTTTTCTCTCTTTCTCTCACTGTGTACTGATGCTGTTTTTGTTGCTGTCGGTGCTCTAGAAACTCGTTAAATTAATCGGGTACTTTTCTCAAGACTCTGTTGTTGTGTAGTAATTTGTTATAACCGTTATTGGAGATTGCGTAGGCCAAAAGACACCGGAGATTTCGGTCAAAGAAATGTCAAAGGCTTGATTTCTTATTCATAATAAGATTTTTGAGGA
Source organism: Agrilus cyanescens (assembly GCA_947389935.1). Taxonomy (NCBI): domain Eukaryota; kingdom Metazoa; phylum Arthropoda; class Insecta; order Coleoptera; family Buprestidae; genus Agrilus; species Agrilus cyanescens. The sequence continues at coordinate 26,278,140 of OX376709.1, forward strand.
AAATCTTACATCTATGGTAAAAGTTTTTAATGGATTTTCGGTTTTTAAAATAATTTTTTACAAGACATCAATTTTATATACGTATTTCTAATATTTTCCCTATCAACAAACCGTCAGCATTTGACAGGAAGTTGAACCTAACCTCAACTCCTATTTAGTAACCAACTGTTAAGAAAAAAAATACCCTAAAGGCGATGTTGTCACATTTACTTACATCCTCTTTTGATTTTAACAGTCATGCCATCTATGTAATAGTACTACAAATCATCGACCTACAGGTACAGGAAACTTTAAATGGTCGTTATTCTGTCTGGCACTCTGATGAGAACTAACAAATTCGAAGAACATAATTTGTTTACTAATCGGAAATAAAAGGTTAACAAGCTATCAGATTCCAGGAAGATTTTGCGTAATAAAACACCTGTACTCATCGTCATCGTCAGTATTTTCTCTTATTTACCGACTCGATTCTACTCGACGATTCATCTAGTCAAGAGAAAGGTTACTACATCCATACAAAATGGAAATTTTGATGATTCGACAACAGGTTAATTAACCCACTTATACCCACTGGACCACATTTGGCCTACTCTCTGACAACGTAGCTGCTTGAAATACAAATACGTACTTTTTTATGTTACTTACTTGTAAAATATAAAAAGTTTACAGTCTCTAGAAAGTAAATTGGGTTTTCAAAGAATAAATAATTTTTTTTAACTATTTCTTTGAGTGATTTGAGAATTAGGAGCAACGATTTCCTGAATTTAATTATAATTTTAAAATGAAAATAAAATAAACTCACCATTATGCCTCAGACACATCTCGACAGACCTGTAAACAAAAAAAGGGTTTTATTTTAATTTCATAGTTATTCACAAAATATTAAAATAATAATACACACGAATGTATTACGACAGTTTTTTTAATTTTTTTTTGGTCAAAACCAGTATGAAAATGTCATAAAAATACGAAAAGCTGTAGTAATACTTCCATGTGTATTGCGATAGGTTACGGTTCAGGATGGGTGTGTTTACATTAACATATCCCTCACCCTGTCCCAACATTTGTGTTCGTAACACACTAAGAATAACCTTTCAAAGTTAAAACAAACAAGCAGTATCATTTGACATCTCCTACAGATAAAGATAAAGAGGGTAATCTATTGTAAAAAATTACCCAAACTTCTTGGATTTTTTTTGTTAAATTTTAGGCTCAGTACTTTGGGTGATTATGGTGGAGTAATGGTAAATTTTCATCTATTTGATTTTTTTTAACTTTTCAATTTGACCCCCCAAAAATGTCCCTTATATTCAAAATTCATTTAGACGTCTGTGTCACTAACATACTAAATATTTTGAATAAATTGGAACTTGAGTAATAGAATTGATCCCATTCGCCATTTTTTGAAGAGCACCACCACTCCATCACTTCTTCGAACAACATTTTAGACCGAAGTGGAATGCGAGCTACGTCATCCCAAACATAAGATAGATCGTAAACTCGATAAGCAATCTTGTTCAACAAAAGATGTTATTTTTTAAACTGTGGGATCGTAGCATGAGTTAAGGAGGAAGAGCCCTACGTTGCTCTCTGTAAGTGAATGACTGACTCGACTGACTCACCACCAAACTATTTCCTTTAGCGTCCTCCTCAGAATTCCTGATGATTCAGGTGACGTCGTATCATAAGTATCTTAATCGTTTATTAACCAATAGAGAAAGTGTGTTTTTAGTTCTTAGTCGGGTACAGGTCTATTAAAAAAAATCAGCTAAATTATTCTTCTAGTTACATTTCTTGAGGTAGTGTTGATTTGAAAAAATATTAACTGATATGGAAGAGTTGTATCAGAATTTTTACGAGGGATAATCAAAATTTAAAATGTATCTTTTCGCACGTTTTAAATAAATAAAAGTTATTAATGTGGTGTGGTGGTCACTTTTGGGCAAATTAGAAAATTTAAAAAAATATATCGTGTGACATATCAAATGAAAAGGCTTGCTGTGGAGGTCTCAAATATACGAAAAGTTTCTCAATTAATGAAAAATTTCAGAAAACTTTGTAAACACCCTGTATCTCCGAAACCAGAGACATTTGTGTAAGGCATGCTGAGCTCAATGGTGCTATTCTGGTGTCCAGTATTTTTATTTCTATATATTTGTAAATCCAAAATAAGAGGTCTATGGTTTTAAAATAACATGGCAACAATTTTTATTTCATGTTGTTATTCTCAAATTTTCAAAACTACACGCAAATCTATCTTGTGCAAGGATTACAAATTTAAACGTTCTTGAGACTTAAACTAATTAACGTCATAATTTTTAAAAAATTAGTGAACAAGAAATATAAACGCAATTTTAACACTCAAGACACACCCGAATGATTGGTTTAAATATTTTTTTTTTCTGCACCTACTTTTTTATAATTCTACCAACAACCAAAGACATATCTATCTATAGATATAATCGCATAGAAATGAAACGTAAAAGGTTACAAGAAAAAGGTTGATAAATGTGCAGAGTAGCAATTAATTAGTGTGAAAGATCAGACGTTAATGAGGCAATTAATGGTAGCAAAACCTCGACATTGCCCCTACATTAGAACGTGTGGATACTTTCAATAGGGCATTTGTATTTATATCTTACGAAGTTGGAAATGACAAGGACAAAATCTAAGCTATTGTTAATTAAAAGTACAAAATATGAATGTACTCTTTGCTATTGTCAACAACAACAACAATTATAGAAAAATATTAAATTAATAAATAAATAATTAAATAGTAAAGTTCATCTCAACATTAAAAATTTATTTATTTACGTTACAAGTCCGTGTTCGAGCGTTATCTTCGAGAATAGAAAGGCCCTAGAGCTTACGCGTGACGTCATTAACAGTAGTCCATGTACACAAGTCTTTTGGTTCAGTAACCAAGGGATTTTATCGTTCGAAAGACTTATAGAGATACAAAATTAACAATAATTGTCTTCAATAACAGACGCTTTTAAGGAATTATTATCTAATTATTGCTAATATTTGCTGAACAAATATCATAAAGAAATATTTTTTACGTCATCGCAATTTTTTGTACAGCTTTCAATTATGTACTTATAAACAATAAAGACACGTTTTTGTTATTAGTTATTTATAGCACCATTAAGTACATATTTATTTATATAAATAAATAAATACATATACCAAAAACCGTTGGGTTGTGTAGGTACTTCGAATGTTATACACATTTAATGCATGGAAGGTAAGTTTTAATAAACGGTTTCCATGCATGAAGCTATTAGATAGTCATGTAATGTGTAATTTTATCCGGTTAGATAAACAAGCAAACATACACAACATAAATAAAACATGCACATGCACAGACACATAGGTGCCCAATGTTTGAGACGCAAGTGTAATTTTACCTTGATGATTTTTATGAACTTACTGTATATTTAATACGCTGGAATGCATCAGGAAATACAAAATTGTAATTAAACTTAGGTACAGCTATATTCGTATGTGCATGTGTATATTAAAAAATGATTATGATGTTTATAAGTCACTTTTCAAATTTTCTTGTAAATTTTTTTGTTAAAACTATGTTGTTATAATAAGGAATTAAGACAGGGTGTTTCAAAAATTTCTCCGAAAAAAACTCACTGTAAAATGTGTTGATTTTTCTTGAATTTATTAAAAGTTTCAAGATACGTATGTTAGGGGCAATCTTCATGAAATATTCCTTTTTAAACTTTGATGTTTTCCTATTTGAGCCTTTGATGATAAACGTTCATCGACTTCTACGTACGTATTATAAAAGAGAGTCGTTTTCTGTTTGTCCTCATTATTCTCCATGACTACTCCGTCTCACCTGCCTCCGATTACTGTACAGGATAGCCGTCAACCCTTCCACAACATCCTATAGGTATCAATCTATCTTTGTTAAACGTACTTTATTTCTTATAACATTAAGTCAAAAATGTTTTGAGGGGTGTTTGGTGTGTGAGGGAATGACGTTTATGTATCTTAGAATTTTCCGGAAAGTTCTAGAATTTGCAGAAACGTTTGAGAATGTTCCAGATACTTTAAAGAGGATTTAAAATTAATTATAATGTTCTAGATTTTCCAAGAATGATCTGGAATGTTCGCGAATTATCTAAAATGTTATCCATTGTTCGAAAAGTCCTTGAAATTTTTGAGGATGACCAGAAATGTTCCAGATTTTTCAAAAATCGTTCAATATGTTCCAGGTTTTTCAAAAATATTCCGTACTGTTTTAGATTTTTAAAAAATAATCCTGGACGTTTTCCTGATTTTTTAAAAATGTCCTGCAATGTTCTAGATTTTTCGAAAAAAATCCAGGACGTTCCTTATCTTACAAAAATCGTTTAAAATGTTCCAGGCTTTTCAAAAATGTTCCGTACTGTTCTAGATTTTTCAAAAATATTCCAGGACGTTCGTGATTTTTCGAAAATGTTCCGCAATGTTCTTAATTTTTCAAAAATAATCCTGGACGTTTTCCTGATTTTTCGAGAATGTCCTGCAATGTTCTAGATTTTTCGAAAAAAATCCATGACGTTCCTTATCTTACAAAAATCATTCAAAATGTTTCAGGTTTTTCAAAAATTCTCCAGAACGTTCGTGCTTTTCTAGAATGGTTCAGAAATGTTCCAGATTTTTCGAAAATGTTCCGCAACGTTCTTGATTTTTCGAAAATAATCCAGAACGTTCGTGATATTTCGAAAGTGATTCAAAATGATTCAAAATGTCCTGCAATGTTTCTAGATCTTTCGATAAAGATTCAGAATATTCGAATTTAATTATGTGCTCTAAAATTCATTTTGTTTAAAAATTGTGTCGAAACGATAATTCTAAATGCGATTTTTAATACAGAATAAAAAAGTGACTTCGTGTTCGTCAATAGACCGAGGCCGCACCGCCACTAGACTGGCGCGTGCACACGCGTATACGTGTACACAAATACATTGTACAAAACTAAAAATAACAACATGTAGTAGGTATCATGCAGCAGTTTAGCTCATCAAAACTGTCAACACGAATGTCCGATGAATATTAACGTTGTTTTTTTTTTACGCCCAGGTTGGCCATTGTCCATTCAGTAGTAATTTTTCTTATAGGTACGTGACGTGACGTGTTATTTGAAAAAGAATCTGATGTGCATATTTAATTAAAAGCCTTATACAGTTAAAAACTGCACAATAAACAATGGATTCCGCGAAACTAATTGTACAGTGCTTTTCAAAGAAAACCAACGGTTAACCTGATACTTCAGAAATCATTGCATAACAAAGTATCTCCTACGTGCAACTGTTTCTAACTAAATATAGGACACACTCAAAGGCTTCGATAAACAATAGATCGATTTGTTGTCAATTTATTTCGTGTTATTTAAATAATTTTTCACTAAAGACCAAGTCAAAATATAACAAATGCAGCTTCTATGAGTAGGCGTATGACCGTTACTGTCATGTGACAAGGCCTGCGCGCTGATTACGTAACCACCTATGCTGTGTGTGAGCCTACTATGATACTAGGCTCACATATAGCGCAGGCCTTGTCTCACAATGGTAACGGTGTATCACCTGCATCGTTACCATCGAAAAACAATAAGGCCAGGCAGCTTACGCGTGACGTCATTGCAAGTAGTCGATGTACGGAACTGTACCTACTTTCGTGGAATCCCTTAACTACTCTTAGACTAAAAAGATTCCATCCAATCGACTGCTTAAATTAACGTAGCAGGCTTTCTGCGACAAAGCTGCTTGACCTTGCTACCCCTCGATGGTAACGTCAGCATGCTGAGTCCTTTTACTTCGACTTCATTGGATCTAAGAGTTTCTCACAATGTCTTTTTTTTGTTTCAGGAGTTGTTCTCTCAACTTCAGTTTTCAAATGAAACAGCCCTGCCTCCCGATTCGCTCCGAAGGGCTCTCGCCGAGAGTTTCTTCGACCAGCAGCGTTTCCAATTGGGTTTCATGGACGACGCGGCGGAATGTTTCGAGAACATGCTTCTTCGCATCCATATGCACATAGCACATGGCGAGGCTGAGGACATGTGTAACGCGAAACACTGCATTCCGCATCAGAAGTTCGCCATGACCCTTGTCGAACAAAGCGTGTGCAATTCGTGTGGAGCCACGTCCGAACCACTACCCTTCACTCAGGTAAGACGGGTTAGAGAAAAAATAAAAATCTGCCAATAGATGTCTCCTCCTGCCACTTTTGCTTCTGTCTTTCATACATCTCGTCAATAGTCCTTCATGTCCCAGAAGCTATCCTACTAATCTACCTCTCCGATTCCTTTTATGAGCTTCTATAATTTACTTCCCTTTTTATATTTCCATTTCTGGTATCCAGGTTCACGATTCCTAAGCAGTATGTTTTTCTGTTACATTTTTGGATTTTTCTCTTTCATAATTTCTCTTCTCTACAACTTCAAATTAAGTGAATCCTGTTTCTTCTTGATCCAACTAGATGGTGCACTACGTATCAGCTTCAGCACTGACCGCCCAAGCAAGACAAATTAACGCCTCTGGGGGATTCCTAAACGGTTCCGAATCCTTTGGACAACTTCTACGAAGAGCTGGAGGAATGGGAGACATCAGAGATTGTCCGGTAAGTATCTATCAGTATTCATGGCCAAGTTTTTGATGTTTCTACATATACTCATTAAAAAAATATATATTTGTGCCTTGAAGAAAAAAATTCCGAAAGTACCATTATTATTTTTCCTTGATACCTATCGCTCACTACTTAGATACATTATTGCTGATTATGCAATAATCTCACTAAGTGACTTTTACTACCTACCGTATTATCTATGGATTTCCTAAAGTGTTCTCAAGTTTTAAATTAGCGCGCCTTCTAAGGTGTCATTATACGTTTGATTCCAGCCATTTATGCATACCATTTATTCCACGTTTGGTTAAAATTGGTTCACGCAAACGGTATGAAAATAAATAAACAGCTCCATGGCACGATTACGTAAATATTAAATGAACATTTTTTTTTTGTTGTTGCAAATAACATTCTCACGTATATGAACTATAACAGCAAAACAGGAGCAAAAAGAGATTGAACGTTTAGAGAGTCGTGAAAGAGAAAGCTTCATACAAAGAAATGTGAGACAAATTCTATTTTGGGACAGACATTAACGCAATTGTTTTACTGTAGATAAAGTAAATCCTTCGCTGAATTGATCTAACGATCAAAAATGCAATCTTAATTGATAATAAATAACATTACTTCATTATTAGAAACTTAGAAATAGAATTACAGATACGTAGTATTGTTTGCGGTTTCTTAGGCAACGTTTTCTTCGAACTTGAACAAAAACTTGTAAAAATTTTTCTAGTAAATCGAATCGGTTAAAATTTACAAATGACCGTGACCAATTCACCATTGACCAACATATTAGTTTCCTTTTTTCGATTTCAGAGTTCTTGCGGAGCCCGAATCCAAATCAGGAGGACTCTCATGAATCGGCCGGAAATTGTATCCGTTGGTGTCGTTTGGGACTCAGAAAGACCTACTCTCGAGTACATCACAGACGTTTTCGCCACAGTCGGAACGACCTTACGTCTCGGCGAAGTTTTCCAAAGCGTCGTCGACAAAAGATGGGCGGAAACGACGTTACACAATCTCGTTGGCGTCGTAACTTATTACGGAAAACATTATTCCACTTTTTTCTTCCACTCGAAACTTCGAGTATGGATTTACTTCGACGATGCAACCGTCAGAGAAGTGGGTCCTAGATGGCAACAAGTTGTCGAAAAATGTCGTAGGGGTCGTTATCAGCCCCTTCTGTTGCTCTACGCTGTAGCCAGTGGAACACCTGTTAACACAGAAGATGCCCCGAAACACGTGATTCCTTATCGATGTGACAGAAATCCAAAATCTCCAACGAACAACTTCCTCAAACGATCTGTAACACCCAGTCCGGAGAAACCGAACGTGGGGAACACTCGACGAGCCATCACTCCCAATCCAGACATAGGTTTCGGTCAGAAACAGCCATTACAACGCCCTTATGACGACTACCAGAATCTATCTGTGATCCAAGATAATATACGTGCCAGAGAAAACGTCCAAGATGTAGACGAAGTTGATGGTGATATTAAGCACGTCGATTACGTGACGAGAAAAACCGTAGAAACCATGCTCATGTCTCAACCGAATCAGAAACCGCGAATTAACGTTCACAGGACTCTAAGTAACGGGTCTTCGTCCGGAACTGATGGAATCTCAATTCCAGAGCATTTGAATGTTCCTCGAAGACGTGACTCTGGTAACTGGAGTGGCGATCGTAACAGCGCTTCCTCCTCTTCGTCAACCACCATGGAAAATCCTTACCTTTACTTGGTCGGAAAGATGCCCAACGGAAGTAACAGTGTTCCCGGGAGTCCCACTCGCGGAAAAGATAGTCCAGTAACTGGAGGAAGCATATACGATGCTGGATATGATTCCTACTCACTATCATCAAACGACAGCTCTGCTGTTAACACAGCAGCTCATTTGGTAAAGCAGGGTCATCTAGCAAAAATTCCCGAAGACTATATGAATGTCACCGCCGAAAAAGTCTCAACGAGTTGCGATATTCTTTGCTACGAAGCTGACGAACTCCTGAAGAAATCGAGGCAACTCGAGGAAGAACATGATCTCGTACTTGCTTTAGCCCTTTGTAACGCCGCTGCTACGAAAGCGAGAGCTGCCATGAACGCCCCTTATAACAATCCCCAAACTCTTATTTTGGCACGGATGAAACACAATACTTGCGTAATGCGCGCGAGAAGCTTGCACAGACGAATGACTCAGACTCCGGACAACGTGAGTCAGGGTCGTCATTCGAGGCAAAATTCGAGAGATAAAGGAAATCATTCGCGTCAAAACAGCAAAGAACTCCTAGTTCAACCTGCTCCAGAAAAGATTGTGGAACCGATTAAGAGCATCGAAATATACGCAACACTTCCCAAGAAAAAAGGATTCCTGAAAAGCAAGGAAAAAACAATTTCAATTGAAGATGCCGAATATATCATCTGCGATAAAAAAAGTCTACGCGAGGCAAGGAGTTCTTCAAAATCTAAAAAAGAAGAACTTAAAGTTCGTGATAAGCGATCACGAAGCGAAGACAGAAGCAAAATCCCAAAGGACTTGTCAATCGCACCTGCCCCGATAGTAAAGGAGAATTCGAAGAAAGAGAAAAACAAGGAAGACAAGGAAGATAAAAAATCAAAAGACGAGAAAGACAAAGGAAAAAAGCAACACAAGATACGAAGAAAACTATTAATGGGAGGTCTCATAAGACGTAAAAACAGAAGTATGCCTGATCTTACGGACGGTAACATCGACATTCCTCCAAAAGATACAAAATCAATGGTCACCGTTGATGATAGCAAAATTGGAATGGGAGACTCAGAGAAAAAATCAAATATGTGCGGATACTTATCGGAGGGACATCTAGAATTTACCGGAACCACCAGCACCAACCCTAATCTGGAAAGAAGTAAACTCATGCGAAAGAGTTTCCATGGAAGTGCAGGCAAGGTACTCACTGCAGCTAAAGTACCTCCACCACCACCGATTAGAACAACGTCGCAACTGTCAACCAACAAACACGACAACAGTTACGAAGATTCAGCTCAACACGAGTTTTCCAAACAATACGACCAAAACCATTATCAAAATAGCAGCAATCAACACGGTTACGATGTTCCCGACTCAGGCCCAATGAGAAATCTTTCCGCTATGATTTCCCCACAATCTTCATTACCTTACCTACCTACAAACAGCATTTGTCGTTCGCTTCTAAGAAGCCAATACGGCCAAGACGACAGAGACTGGAATGTTTCCTCAGACAACTCCTTTGAGCAAAATCCTGACAATAATCGCATCGTCACCACAGCTGTCGTCCACCAAGAGCAAAATCCAAGACACAATTCACAAAACATCGACGAAGTAGACAGCTGCGTGCACGACTCCCTTCAAAATTTAGAACTTCCCCCATATCCTAGTCCCATTGGTTCGGTTGTTCATTCTCGCCAAGCCAGCGAGGAATTTCCTCCTCCACCGTCTGGACTCGACCTCTCGGCCCTCGAAGAGCATTTGTTTTCCACCACAAACAATATTGACTCGCAAAATTATCCGGGGTCGTCTGTTGGTTTGTTAGAGCAACTGAAGCAAAGAAAGCAGGAAATCATGACGCAGGAAGAACACAAGTACCTGCAGGGAGGAGAAAGAATGGGAGCTTCGAGTGACACTTGGCTGAAAGAGCTCCAAGCTAAGCAAGAAGCTCTTAAAGCTAAGAAAATCGACGAACAAGACCAAAAAGATGGTTTTGGTGGCTACAGGAAATTGTCTACGGATTCAATGAAGAGTGACAGCAGTAAAGTAACTTCTGTTAGAGATCTGGCATCGAAATTTGAAAATATTAAAGTCCATCCAGGTATCAACAAACAACAACAAAGTGAATGTACTCAGAAAAGACCAAACGTTGTGCAAAATGGTTTTGACAACTGTGGAAATTATCCGAATGATAAGAATTCTTCAAACGTCCTTTATACACAAAGTTTAAGAGAATTATCCAATAGTCCCATTAACATGGGCGTGTTGTCATTGAAGAAACGAGACGAAGTTGATGCTAGCAAAAATACCGACGAAGAAAAGTCAGTAATCATAGGACCAAATTCTGAAATTCTACGGACGAGACCTCCACGAACCAAAAAGAAAAGTGTTTCTTTCTGCGACCAAGTCATTCTTGTTGCAACCGCAGAAGAACAGGAAGACGACAGCTTCATTCCTAATCCCATACTGGAACGCGTTTTAAGAACAGCTTTGAACAAAAACGAAGACAACGTATCTGAATCGTCGTCTACAACTCAAGAATCAACACAAATTAAACCAATTTTTATTGAGCAATCGATAACAATTAAAGATAGAGCTGGTTCAGTAGATAATCTGTTTTCTCAAACACAACAAACTACTAAACAGCCGCCCCAGAAGAGCGAAGATGTCGTAGACGCTCCCAATTTGAAAGTCAATTATTCTCCCCAACTTTCAGAAAGAAATTATCGCCCCCATAACGAGTTTAGCCAAATTCACGAATCTCTCATGGAGCAACATAATCCGAATCATACCGTGCCATCGTCGAATTCGTATCCAGTTAATAACTACCCCAATTACGAGCAACAACAACCTAACATGATTCATAGAAGAAATTCCGATAGCCTCATCAGACAAGCAATTTCCGAAAGTCATAATCAAAATTATCTTGCCAGACAATTATCTCATCCAGAACACTTTACCCAAAACCATAACGTTGTAAGACATTCACCGTCCGTATACCAAATGCAGAACGGCTATCAAGGATCTGGACCTGTGTCTAAAAGTCAACATTCTCCATCTCCCACCCCTTCGGCTAATCTAATTCAAACCAGCCCCAATAATCCCCAATATCATCATGGTTATGCCCCTCAACAAACAAATCAATCCGATCAAAATAATATCCACCACTATCAACATAATGGAAGTAGACAACAGCAGACCACAGACCATTCGCCAAACTCCTATCATCCACAACATCAGAATGGAAATGTATATCAAAGGCAGCAGCAACAAATTACTTCTGATCAGTCTCAGCATCCATACTATTCTCAACAAAATGGGAATATCCATCCAAGGAACCAAATGATGCGTCCAGATCATTATTCCCAACAACAAACCCCAAACTTCCATCAACGAGTACAAACACCAACTGATCAATCTCACTATCCTATCTATCATCCTCAGCAGAATGGTGCCATTTATAACAGACAACCTAATGTTGATCAATCACAAACAGCTAACAACGTCCAAACGAATCAAAGACATTCAGCTGATCATGCTCAAAATGTACACCATTACCAACAAAATGGCAATGTGTACCATCGACAGTCATATCCTGTTGAACATTCTCAAAATTTAAACGGAGGTGCCCATCAGCAGCAGTACAACACCTATCAAAGAGTGCCTCAACCATTTTCTGATTATCCCTACAATCACGAAAGATCTCAAAATCCTGTTTACCACAGAATTCCTAATTCTGATCAACAAAAATCCGTAGCTCAAGACATTACTCAAAATCATAAAAATGCTCTGTATCAAAGTGTTTCTCGCTCAGAGAGTAACGCTTCGTCGAACTACGGACACCATCAGGGAAGCAACGGTTATGGTGAAGATCCACATCATCAGAACGGATACTCGCCAACCCAAAACCAATATTCACCTTACCAAATGCCTCCAGTGAAGTATATGGCATACCCTCAAGGTTTACCTGCTCGACAACAACTGAAGAAGACTGTCAGTTTTGGGGATACTCCAAAATGCGGGAACGAATCTCCGACTCCTAAAGCGGTGGTCACGCCCATAATTGTTAATCCTCAATTGAATAACAAAGGTGCTACGAATGGTAAAATAAAGTGCAACCTGTGCAGAAAGAAACTTGTTTCGGTACCGAGTATGTATTGTACGGATTGTGAGTTTTACATGTCACGATTCAAACCGAAGACGTAGTGGTTTAGTGACGACGCCTTCGATGTTTCGCGATAGTGTTAAGTAAGAAGCGGCCCTTTTTTCTCAATTGTGATATATAAAGAAAATGTTCAAATTTTATTTATGTACAATAATTGTTTCTAATGTAATTTAATTACATAAGATCTCATTGTTTAGTTTAATAAGATTACGATTATGTTTTAGTTTTTAATTTTTATAATTTTATATGAAGATTATATAAAATTAAGAAACAAAAAAAAAAATGAAAGAAATAAAACGTTACGAATTTTTCGTTTCTTTTTTCATTTCTCGAGGAATGGTGATGAGGATGGATTGGCAAAGAAGTGCTCTATAGGTAGCTGCGGCATGGGCTTGGGATGAGTGTTAAAGATAGGGCAAAGTAGAATAAAATTTATGCACATTTTATGGTTACGAGGTGGGGTTGACTCCGAAAGTGGTGGTGGTGTCTACTCAGACTTTTACCCCATTCTTGACATCATCCTCTTCCCCCAAAACCACCACCCACCTTTAACACCACTCCCACCCAAGTCACCCACTCATCCTCTGGATCAATCCTGCTGCCATCTCCATCAACACCACCTCCAAGCCAGTAAATAACGTGATGCAATTTTGGAAAGGATTACATTTTCAAAAGTGATGCTAATTTTAAGAGTTCTGAGACGGGTGGGTATAGTTCTGGAGTTCTTGCATAAAATTTGCAAAAAAGATTGTAGTCTACCAATTTAATTTTGGAAAACAAAAAATTAATCGCGAATTTATCATTCTGATTTTGGGGAATGAAAATCGAAATTGATGATGGAAAAGATCTGAGTAGAGTTCTGGATAGTGCTCGAAGAGTTCTTTCAATTTTTCCTCTTCCATTATCAATTTCGATTTTCATCTCCAAAATCATAAATTTGCGAATAACTTTTTTATTTCTAATCTGATTGAAAAATGAAAGAAGAAAAATTGGAAGAACTTTTTGAGCGCTATTCAGAACTCTAATTAGACGTCTTTTATTGGTCCATTCTTCAATTTTTAATGGGCAAAAAACCAGGTGACCAAGATTCTGTATAATTACAAAAAATAATGATTTTGAAGATGAATTTCTTAGAAAATTCTGATCAGAAATTCGCTGATTTATCTCTGTTAAAAATTAAAAATCCTCTTAATAATTTTGGATTCAAAGTAGGATAAATATTATAATTTTTCAATATTTCGTTAAAATCAGAAGATAAAGTACGATTTTGATGTTTAAAAGTTTTTCCGATCAAATATCTTTTTCCACGTTTTGAAGTCTACAAAGTGCTTAAATTTTTTAAAAATATTGATTTACAGTTTTCTATATTCCTTTGCATTTTAGTCACCCAGTATTCCCACCAGGCGTCGACAGCTATCCCGAAAAACGGGATATGTAGCGATGGAATTCTCTCTCCACATCTGTCATGACTGTCAGAGTGGAAGCAAAGCAGTTCCATCAGTAATGGCGTGGAGTTCGTAGCGTTTCGGTGTACAGTTTTTATCTGTTACGTGTTTTAATAAATTCATCAAATGAACAGCAACATTTAATGTGATAATGAGTGCAAGTGGCGGTATATTGCCTACATACAGTAGGTACGTGAACGGAGCCCCGATATCCTTTACGAGACGATCCTTTAGGGCTCGCGAACGAACAGTCCTGTTTCTGGTATTATTAACATTCGGCGTGGTCTGTTTCGGGACATTCTTTTTCCTTCCGGAATACCGTGCCACTCAGGGTAGGGAAAGTGTTTACAAGGTATACGATCAAATAAAAAGGGCCGGTCCGGACCTACTAATTCCGCCTCCGCCGCACCTGGAAGACGAGAAAGGCGCCCTGAGGGTCCTAAGGCATAACGACGCCAGCCAGGAAGATCCCCATGTACTCGACGACAGAGCCAAGCTCAAGGCGAAAGTTGAACAGGACGAACTTTCCAGAGTCCTGGAAAAACCTGAAACTAACGAGAACGACAGAAAATCGTCGTCGTCCACGTCTCGGTCGAACGGTGTTCATCAACAACAAATCGGGCAACCAGACGGAAGTGCTGTGAATGCTGTTTCAGAACAAAAAATTGTGACAGTGCCAGCTGCTCTTAGGGACCATTATCCACTCATAACAGGTGGAGAACCTTCCGATCGAGAAACGAGGGAAAGGAGAGACACGATCAAACAGGTAAGCAAAAATACCTTAAGAAATACCAAGAAGCTTCGTCACTATGCAGACTGAGTGATTATGAGAGCAATGTCAATGACAACGTTTTTAAGAATCATCTGCTTTTGTTCATGTATTCACACTTACTTATCACTGTCGAGTGATTAAATAATAATACTCACACACACAAGCATGTGCTTTTACGTAACTGGCCTTCATCTCCATAAGTTTGACAATAGATAACGTCACTCACTACCAACGGTTAGTGTCCTACTTTTCACATACAGTTATATATGCAACGTACTGTAAAGAACAAACTACACTGTAGGTACTGCAAGAAATACTTATTGGTAATCCATGAAATTTTCAAAAACTGTTTTCAAATCCTAGTGCGTTCACCACACCTAATCTAAGGCCAGAATTCAAAAGCTCCTGATATATTACAATAGAAGAATGAAAATGAGCTAACTATTGGACCCTGAGCTTTCCTTATTTTGATGAGTTGTGACTGTTTCAATAAAACATATTCCATCACAGAAAGATAAAAGGAAATTTGAGCCTTGCAGGATTCACGAATTGGCCTTACCTTTACCCATACACCCATTTTACAGCTACAGTGCTTCATATAAAAAGTAAAAGATCAGTTACAAATATCAGAGGGCAATCCTCAATGCTAAAGAGAAATACTTATCTATCTAGAACAAATTGAGAATACAAGGAATCTTCAAAAACCGTTTCCAAATCCTAGTGGAAAATTATGAGTCCACCACTAACTTAATCTTAGGGCAGAATCCAAAAGCTCCTGATAGATTACAATAGATGAAAGGAAATGAGCTGACTGTTCGACCCTGAGCTTTCTTTATATTGATGAGTTGTGACTGTTTCAATAAAACATTCCATCACAGAAAGATAAAAGGAAATTTGAGCCTTGCAGGATTCACGAATTGGCCTTACCTTTACCCATACACCCATTTTACAGCTACAGTGCTTCATATAAAAAGTAAAAGATCAGTTACAAATATCAGAGGGCAATCCTCAAAACTGAAGAGAAATACTGATCTATCTAGAACAAATTGAGAATCCAAGGAATCTTCAAAAACCGTTTTCAAATCCTAGTGGAAAATTATGAATCCATCACACTCACCTAATCTTAGGTCAGAATCCAAAAGCTCCTGATAGATTACAATAGAAGAATGAAAATGAGCTAACTGTTCGACCCTGAGCTTTCTTTATTTTGATGAGTTGTGACTGTTTCAATAAAACGTATTCCATCACAGAAAGATAAAAGGAAATTTGAGCCTTGCAGGATTCATGAATTGGCCTTACCTTTACCCATACACCCACTTTTTAGCTACAGTGCTTCATATAAGAAGTAAAAGATCAGTTACAAATATCAGAGGGCAATCCTCAATACTGAAGAGAAATACTGATCTATCTAGAACAAATTGAGAATCCAAGGAATCTTCAAACAACGTATCCAAATCCTAGTGGAAAATTATGAATCCATCACACTCACCTAATCTTAGGTCAGAATCCAAAAGCTCCTGATAGATTACAATAGAAGAATGAAAATGAGCTAACTGTTGGACCCTGAGCTTTCCTTATTTTGATGAGTTGTGACTGTTTCAATAAAACATATTCCATCACAGAAAGATAAAAGGAAATTTGAGCATTGCAGGATTCACGAATTGGCCTTACCTTTACCCATACACCCACTTTATTGCTACAGTGCTTCATATAAAAAGCAAACGAAAAGTTACAAATATCAGAGGGCAATCCTCAAAACTGAAGAGGAATACTGATCTAGCTAGAACAAATTGAGAATCCAAGGAATCTTCAAAAACCGTTTTCAAATCCTAGTGGGAAATTATGAGTCCATCACACTCACCTAATCTTAGGTCAGAATTCAAAAACTCCTGCTACCTATATTACAATAGACGAAAGAAACTGATTTAACTGTGGGACCCTGAGTTTTCTTCATTTTGATGAGTTGTAACTGTTTCAATAAAACATGTTCCATCACAGAAAGATAAAAAGAAAATTTGTGCCTTGCAGGATTCATGAATTGGCCTTACCTTTACCCATACACTTACTTTACAGCTACAGTTCTTCATATAAGAAGTAAAAGATCAGTTACAAATATCAGAGGGCAATCCTCAAAACTGAAGAGGAATACTGATCTATCTAGAACAAATTGAGAATCCAAGGAATCTTCAAAAAACTGTCTTCAAATCCTAGTGGAAAATTACGAGTCCACCACTAATTTAACCTTAGAGCAGAATCCAAAAGCTCCTGATAGATTACAATAGAAGAATGAAAATGAGCTAACTGTTGGACCCTGTACTTTCTTTATTTTGATGAGTTGTGACTGTTTCAATAAAACATATTCCATCACAGAAAGATAAAAGGAAATTTGAGCCTTGCAGGATTCACGAATTGGCCTTACCTTTACCCATACACCCACTTTATAGCTACAGTTCTTCATATAAGAAGTAAAAGATCAGTTACAAATATCAGAGGGCAATCCTCAAAACTGAAGAGGAATACTGATCTATCTAGAACAAATTGAGAATCCAAGGAATCTTCAAAAAACTGTCTTCAAATCCTAGTGGAAAATTACGAGTCCACCACTAATTTAACCTTAGAGCAGAATCCAAAAGCTCCTGATAGATTACAATAGAAGAATGAAAATGAGCTAACTGTTGGACCCTGTACTTTCTTTATTTTGATGAGTTGTGACTGTTTCAATAAAACATATTCCATCACAGAAAGATAAAAGGAAATTTGAGCCTTGCAGGATTCACGAATTGGCCTTACCTTTACCCATACACCCACTTTATAGCTACAGTTCTTCATATAAGAAGTAAAAGATCAGTTACAAATATCAGAGGGCAATCCTCAAAACTGAAGAGGAATACTGATCTATCTAGAACAAATTGAGAATCCAAGGAATCTTCAAAAAACTGTCTTCAAATCCTAGTGGAAAATTACGAGTCCACCACTAATTTAACCTTAGAGCAGAATCCAAAAGCTCCTGATAGATTACAATAGAAGAATGAAAATGAGCTAACTGTTGGACCCTGTACTTTCTTTATTTTGATGAGTTGTGACTGTTTCAATAAAACATATTCCATCACAGAAAGATAAAAGGAAATTTGAGCCTTGCAGGATTCACGAATTGGCCTTACCTTTACCCATACACCCACTTTATAGCTACAGTTCTTCATATAAGAAGTAAAAGATCAGTTACAAATATCAGAGGGCAATCCTCAAAACTGAAGAGGAATACTGATCTATCTAGAACAAATTGAGAATCCAAGGAATCTTCAAAAAACTGTCTTCAAATCCTAGTGGAAAATTACGAGTCCACCACTAACTTAACCTTAGAGCAGAATCCAAAAGCTCCTGATAGATTACAATAGAAGAATGAAAATGGGCTAACTGTTGGACCCTGAGCATTCTTCATTTTGATGAGTTGTGACTGTTTCAATAAAACATATTCCATCACAGAAAGATAAAAGGAAATTTGAGCCTTGCAGGATTCACGAATTGGCCTTACCTTTACCCATACACCCACTTTATAGCTACAGTGCTTCATATAAAAAGCAAACGAAAAGTTACAAATATCAGAGGGCAATCCTCAAAACTGAAGAGAAATACTTATCTATCTAGAACAAATTGAGAATCCAAGGAATCTTCAAAAAACTGTCTTCAAATCCTAGTGGAAAATTACGAGTCCACCACTAACTTAACCTTAGAGCAGAATCCAAAAGCTCCTGATAGATTACAATAGAAGAAAGGAAATAAGCTGAGGAGTCGTGACTGTTCCAATAAAACATATTCCATCACAGACAAATAAAAGGAAATTTGACAGGGCCTTAGCTTCACCTAAGCTACAGTGCTTCGTATAAAAAATAAACGAGCAGTTACAAATATCGGAGGAATATACCCAATACTAAAGTAAAAAAATAATAATATCTACCTACGTACTCATCAACCAAAAACAAGAATTCTCAACTTCTCGCGAGTTTTAAAATCTTACGATAATTCAGCAAATGATTTTGACGTTGTTAACAAACTTTCGTACCTCGTTTTCCAACCGAAGAAGTTTCTTCGAAGAATTTGTTAATAACTTTGCTACAGCTTCATAAAGTTAGTTGAAGTGGAACAATAATTCAGAAACTATTGGGTCATTGGGTGGCTTCTACTAATATATTCACCCAACTTGGAAACACATTTGGACGAAGAACTTAATAAGTGTTAAATTCAGATAGAATCGCCCCAAATCCAGTAATCCGCCCCTGATTCATATTTAACGTGAAAATACTTCACGTGTGTTATCGACAGATGCATGAAATTGACAGTGCTCTCAAAAAAAGATGGAAAAATTCAAGCACTTTCAATAAGTAACCCCCATCCCTTTCATAGAGATTAGTCGCTGCACCAAGATAGTGCAACAACTCTTGCAACGTGCATAAAACAAAAGAAAATTCTATGGAAAGTTCAATTTTCGCAGGACTTAAAAGTTTAGACTCTCGAAAAGATTCCTCTTTGAACGTTTACCCTCCTGCTTAATTCACAATCATACTCAACGTCAAGCATCCCTTTCTTTCGTATTTGTTTTTAGCATCAGTATCATGAAAGTGTTGTGGCAATATTTCAATAACCGTTAACCAAAGCGTGTTCCAAAAATGTATGATAAGAAAAAGGAAAAGTTAGAAATGGGGAGGTATTAAAAAAAGTACGAAGTCAAAGGGCGCTATTGAAGTCAAAAAGGAATAGGAGTGATTGAATGGATGGGGCACCTTCTGAGACATGAATGGCTTGCTAGAGAAATGTTTAGGCTTATTTAGACTTCAGATGCATGAGTAATTACTTTGCATCTTCCTGTTAAATTGCCTTAACCTTTGTATACCACCAGAGGACTTCCCAAAGAAAAGTATTATCTGAGCGTAAGGAGAATGACATTTTCTTTGATGTGACATCCAAATTGTTCATTAAGTGTGCAACAGGGGCAGAAAATATCAATGTCTCTTTCCACTACTTTCCCATAGATCAAAGAGATCTGTCTGCTAACCCTTGTGTGTTTCTGTGGTATTATAGTTCCTCATATCATATCCACCAGGACTGTACCCTTGATTTTCCCAGTCTAATTTGGCTTGAAGGCTGGTTGTATGGAGAAAAAGAGCTTTGGTGTGATTTGGAAGATTCCCCCTTTGATCAAGATCCTAGGAAGTTCGATGAGTACCTCCTTACCTTTTTCTCCAAGTGTCTTTTTGAACTTATAATGGGCCCTAGTGGTTGCTCCTTTAAGCATCACATTTAAAAGTTCAATACCAAAGAGCATTCCCATAGCTGCAATATGAGTTGAGTTACTCCTCATGGAGATGCTCCACTGTATCATGCATCTTATAGTGGAGAAAATGACTGGGTTCGATCAAGAAACATCTTGAAGTTTTCTCATTTGATCAAGATCCTTCTGTGCCTTTTTCTCTAATTGTGAGTGTACTTTTGATCTTCTCGTAAAGGATCCTAGCGACTGTTCCTTTTTAAGTGTCACATTAAACAGTTGAGTGCCAAAGAGCATCCATAGATCTCTAGCAGGAGTTGTCATACTCGCCTCTCTTATGAGAATTGAGTTTGGGAACGATCAGGAAGCATCTCGAAGATTTCTCATCTGATTGAGATTCTGGAAAGCTCTATGAGTCCCTCCTTACCTTCTCCTCTGGGTGTATTTTTTACCTTACAGAAAAGACCCTACTGGATGCTCCTTTAAGTGCCACATTAATGAGTTTAGTGCCAAAGAGCATCTCCAGAGCTGCAGTAGGAGCTGATCTACTTGCCCAGGAGAATTGGGGAGAGCAGCCGTGTTTTTTGAAGCAATCAAGTAGCATCTCGAAGATTTCTCATTGAATTGGGATCCTAGGAAACTCGATGAGTATCTCCTGCCCTTTTTTTATGAGTGTAGTTATGAAGAACTATAGTGGGTGCTTCTTTAAGAGACGCATTAGAAAGTCTAATGACAAAGAGCATCCCTAGATTGTCATTTGGAGTTGACCTACTGGCTCAGAGGATGCTCCTCAGTAACACCACCTCCCTGAACGCAATGGAGAAAGCAACTTTGATCATCCAGATCAACGGCTCTTCTTGGCAACTAACTTTTTCCCCAGGTGGGCTAGGTGGCCCTACCAGAATACATTCTTTCTGTCCAGAATTACACTCAAATACCTCACCGAGATTTATAGCGAAAGTTTCTGCTCACCATCTTCAAGGTGCAGTTTTTTATTCCAGTTGCCCAACTGGTATTCACATTTTAGTGATTGTTTGATGATCAGAATCCGTCAGACATAACAAGATAGTGTTAGATATTTAGGATTAAATAAATAAACAATTTTTTGGCAAAGGTTATCAGGAGACTGTAAATACAGAAGTGAGGCAAAGGATAGCATTTGAAGAAAAAAGTTGTGAAACTGACAACAATAAAGTATTTGAAAAAGAAATCGTCGATGTACATTATTTTATCAAGGAAATAGATTTCCTTCTTGAAATCGTTATCGATAGCACACTTCACTCTGTTATCTCGGTTAGCAACAACGACCTGTGACAGTAAACAAAATTTATCACGTCTCCGCAAAAAAATTGTCCTGATCATTTTGAGTTTTGTTTTGACATTCTGTTTTGTATAATAAAAATATTGACATATTGAACTACACATGCAATACAAACAAACAGCACTTTTAGCAGTTAAATAAACAAATATAGCGGTTAAACTAATATGTAACGGTTTAGTAACAAATTGTTATTTTTACCGCTATCTTAATTATGGCGTAGTACATGAAGTTTGGTGTAAGTACAAAATGTAATAATAAGCTCTAACAAAAACCGTAAATTATTTTACTTATGGTAATTTAGCACATTTCTACTTATTGTGTAGTAAAAATATTTTAATTTAACAATTTCAATTGTTAAAATTGGAAATAAAGATAAAATGGAAATCGCTTATAGCGACCAAAGTGTAACAAATTGGTCGGAATTACGTATGTGCACAATGTGGCAAATAAAACTTTTGTAGTCCCATTTATGAACACCAAAACGTATCAGTTCAACTGAAAAACCGGAATGGTGTGAAAGGTTACAAATAATCGGATGCGGTTAAGTGGCACTTAGGGTCTATAAGATACTTCTGTGGGGTGCATATTTGAATTATGTATATCAGTAGCCTAGGTAGATATGCAGGTATATTTAGAAAACATTTTCGAGAGGGTGGGTAATAGCAACGTACTTCAAGATCTATGTTTCTCTCTGCTCTGCTCTGCTCTGCTCTATTTTATGAACACGCCTTCCAACCCTTTTAATTAAAGAAAGTGGAACACTGCCCATTTCCAGATACACGATTGCAATCTAGCGCACACGAATAAATATACGTTTCTAGGGATGTTTAGTACCTACAGCTGCGAATGGGTCCATAAATTTGTTTGGCAGAATTTTCAGAAGAGCAAAACGCGAAAAACAAAAATTAAACGTGTTAAAAGTAGGTTTCTTCTCTAACCCTCAGTTCATCGACATATGTGTTGGGAGCGGAAATTAGCTATGAGCTAAATTTTCAAAAATGTCTTTAATGTGTTTGTGTACCAATGCGATAATGACAATGTAAGTACTTGTATTGTTGTGTTTAATTAATCTTGCGACCATGTACTGTTTGTTTATGTTAAGATGAGATTAAGGAACGGTTGACGAGGAATTGTTTATATGGTGTAGTCGTGGACGTGTGCATTTACACGAACCCACACCTACTACCGCATAACCTACGGTTCGTTATCTAATCTAAAAATAACAAACACAACATGCACCCAATATTAAAATAAACCAACAACACAACTACTCATGAATGATGTCATTATCGCGTTGGTACGCATACACATTGAAGACAAATACAAGACATTTTTGAAAATTTATAACCTCAAAAACACCATGAACTGCTCGTTTCCTTGTCATATAATGGTAATGGAAACAAAAGGTGTTAAACATTCTGTTTGTTTATTATGTTTGCTGTTTGGTATTATGCATTTAAAAAAAATTGTTGCGTTCAAGGGAACTGGCTGCGTTCCGTGGTAGACAAGAGCCAGGCGTGGAACGGTACCGTGGGAAAGTAAGATGCATTTGGAAAGCCGGTTCATTTCCTTTTCTTTACAAGGAAAACGTGATTTGATATGTATACATATTCTACGAACTGCCAAGTTTATTAATTATAACTATTTTGTACGTTATTTCCTCCATAAACAGTATAATATAGAAATAAACCGTCGTATAAAATACATAAATTACCCTTATGGTAGGAGAAATAAGAGGCCGGGTAGCTTATGCGTGACGTCATGGTTAGTGGTTGATGAACGAAGATGAAGAATTTTTTAAAACTGTTTTTTAACTTTTAAGCGCTTACGTAGTGAAAACCGTCATAGATATAAAAAAAGTAGACGGGACTTTTTTGTGGAGAATCGTATTTTCTACAAAAAAGTCCCGGAGAGCACCTCTGTATCTTCGACAGCTAAACAAGTGCAGCGCTCCAACAAAAGTACATTCTGACAAAATGGCGAAAAATTTTAAGTGCCTATTCGGAGCGCTGCAGGGGTTTCCGTTTAAAAAATAGAAATTTTCTGTCTGAGACTTTTTTGTAGAAAATTTAATTCTCTACAAAAAAGTCCCATCTACTTTTTTTATATCTATGACGGTTTTCGCAACGTAAGCGTCGAAAAATCAATCGACCATTCTATAGTGACGTATCAGGCTTTTTACAAGGTAGGCCAGTTAGGTACTTATCAACATTTCCTAGTATGTTTAAGTTGGTACTGTTTTTAGTCCCTTTTGTACGGTCATTAAGATTTTTGGGACTCGTTCAGAAACTGCCCACGCCCACACAATCGAAAGCGGCAACAACAACAACAACGATTTGTTTTAGTGTTTATTAGTTGTTTGGTTGGTATTATGACAAACGGTGCATAAGTTTGCTTGATCAAGAATGCGGATGAACTTTACTGGCGACGCCTCACCACCGAAACGCCTTCGGTTTCGGTTCGGGCGAACTCAGGTTATGTCAAAGACCCGCAAAGTCAAGTGCGGATTTCGCGATTCATTCCCGCAGATTGTGGAGGCCCCCGAAAGACAAAAAAAAAACATTTACAATGCTTGTACTGAATTTGCAAACATGAAGACCGGCTGGAAATAAATTTCTACTTTTCAAAGAAAGTCGTTTGAAGTATTTTATTCAGTACCAAACAACATTGAAATTACTACATAGATAATTTTATGACTTTGTAATGAAATCAAAGAAATTATAAATTTTGATGGCGTACGGAGCCTTCGGCACGAAAATCAATTGTAACGCTTTTCTTCATTAAATTAGAAAATAAATTAAATTGGTCCCAAAACTGCAATTTAAAGAAGGATATTGATCTGTTAGAGACTATTTCCGGCAAATTAATTACCACAAACCAAAGAAGTAGGTGAAAGCACAAAATTTAATACATAACAATAAAGGTGAAAGTGGCATAGTTTGCAAGAATGTTGTGAATAGTGATGGAAAATTCTTTTTAGTTGCCTTCCTACATTCTGTGCACGTATTATACCAACATCGCATACAGACATCAAGACACACATATTATGGGTGGAAACACCTAAACTTCTAAAGTTTTTTTTTTAGTAACAGTTCATATAGTATGGATTTAGAAAGTAATAAAACGTTTTGAAAGCAGGACCGTCTTTTCTACTGTCCCAGGGCACCTCTAGATCACTAAAAGCTCTGGTTTGCTCCAAAGCGGTACCATTATATGACGGGCGAATGAATATACAAGGTCGTCCAATATTTAAGGAGTCATTACGGCTGGTTAAACATGATCTAATCCATTATGAGCATCACCCT
Organism: Agrilus cyanescens; assembly: GCA_947389935.1. Lineage (NCBI taxonomy): Eukaryota > Metazoa > Arthropoda > Insecta > Coleoptera > Buprestidae > Agrilus > Agrilus cyanescens. The sequence continues at coordinate 26,302,757 of OX376709.1, forward strand.
GATAATTTGTATAAAAATAAACCGCTTTCTTACCACTTTTTTCAGTTTGGAAAATAAAATTCTATAATTTCATGTGCAAAAGCTTATAAAAAAGATTTCCACCGTTTATGGTTTAGTTACTATTCGCTTGGTTTGCTACCATTACTGGAAATTTGCAGAGTAATCAATTTTAATGAACTTTACCATTGTGTCCAGTTAATAAAAGAACAATAATTGTATTCTTACATAATTATTTCTTTAACTGCTGTTCGAATGCAAAATAAAATAAATAATAACACAGTAGGTACGTGATTTTATATAGTAAATTTGCAGTTTCATTTACAAACATTCACATTATTGCACGCTAAATTTTGAATACGTTAATATTAAATTTATATAGATCTAACACCATATATGTCTGTCTGTCTGTTTGGTTAGCTTTTGTACCCAAATTTTGATGAGATTTTTTTAAAAGTATTTCTAGGGGATGAAACTTCATATAGGAAATGCTAAATCACTAAACTGTTGCTTAAAAAATATTTAGATGGTCTTTACAAATAACACGAGTTACTATTCTTGATATTAACACTTTTAATTGTTTACTTGAAAGTGTAGCAAATTTTTATTTATAAAAGGTCATTTAAAATTATCTACTTTGAAGGCGTCACGTAAATAGGACAACACGTGATCAATACAAAAAGTTGCAATCAATCAAAATAAATTGATTTTGTGCCATTGCCATTGTTTCGAAATCCCCATTCGCGGTAAATTTAATTTAAAGTTTAAAATATTGTGCACCTACAAAAAACATAAATGTATGTATGTGCGCATTATAATGAGCAATTATTATTTTTAACTATAATACAAAAGAGCGACATTAATAATTTTATTTATAATTGATAATTTTTATCGTCAATAACCAAACACTTCTATTTAACTTCTGCGACTGATAAGGAAATTTCACTGAATTTTGTAATCTAAACTCATCGTTATTGTAAGTGGATACATCTAACAAGTTGGACAAACAAAGAAATAATACAAAAAAGGTAACAATTAATGAATACGCCTGAACAGAGCATATGGGAAGCAAATCAAACATCGATGCGTTACTTATATACTACAGCATTGCAAGAGAGGGGGAAGAATAGCGCATGCGAATGAGACCGATTGGGCTCTGTCGCTAGAAAAGAGGTGGGGATGACATATGCGCACAAAACAAACAGGTAACGACTAATTCAGATATGATTCAGATGGAGTTGAGTATGCAGCGCATCCGAGTGCGATTCGATGATGTCGATGCGTCACTTATATGCCGCAGCGTTACAGAGAGGGGATGGCGCATGCCAATGAGTTCCGTTAGACATTGTCTCTGGGAAAGAGGTAGGAATGACGCCTGCGCATACAGTAACGTGTAGAGATTTTGCATTTTACTTTGATTTTCGATTACAAAAACACGAATCATATTTGTTCATCAGCGATTCTTCAATTTCAACGATGTTTTTGCAAACACTCGGTATTCGTTATTGTTGAAATGTCGTAATAAGATGCCGAAAACGATAGCAATGTCGATACGACAACGCCAACCGCGATCGCATGCAACGAACGTCGAGAAGGAAAAAGAAACAAAGGAAGGAGTCGGTTTGTTGGCGGGTTGGGAGGACCCGCCGCAATCCGCAGAAACATCGCACACTCCGATCTTTTTGAAAGTACCTACCAAAAAGGACGTATTATCTAGAACTATTCATCTTTTTAGCACAGGACCGCACTCAATACCTATTTTCTTCGCGTACCAATCGAACTTATCGAATACAAAAGGAGATATTTGTTGGTCTATTCTCGGAGACCCTGTATAACTTAAGATGGGTATCTACGTAATTGAATCCTGCTTCGATTCCACTTAAAAACTTCCAGTCCGGTCCTGATTTATTTCACCCGAAGCTGACAATTATTTTAATCGAGTTTGCAAATCGCGCCGGAAATTCCTATAACGTTGATCGTTTCTTATCTTATCTCTTTACTGAGTGCTTCGTATATGCGTAAGTCCACGAAAACAAAAAAAAAAAAAACTCGAAAGATAATTTATCCTGAACCTATCAATTATAACATCGAGGACTGGTTACGAGTTCAAAACAGGGATAAGGGAGGTAATAGGGGCCCCAGACTTGATATTGTCAGGGTGCCACTCACGACTGGATATATCATATATTAGCAACGTAACCTAACCTAACATTAGTCGACTGATAGGTACCAGAAGCATTGTTTGTTTATAAGAATAAAAAAGAGGGTTTTAATTTGTTTTTTGTAGCTTTAAACTTCACATAATGGCTTATAAAACGATCGTGTGCACAAAGTGCCAAAATTAACTGTAGGGGTCTTCAAAATTTGCATACAACGCTGTATCAATGATCAGTAATGCAGACAAGTTTCGGACAAAGTAACTGTTTTTACAATGTCGTTCAATAAAAACTGGCACGGACACGTCGTACAGAGGTAATAATTATGTCTCATACCCTCGATTATAATAAAGACACGTTAAAAGGGGCCATTTAAATTACAGGTATCCCAAAAGTTGGCGCATCTTTTAAATAATTAAAGTCCTACGTTATAATTTACTTAAAATGCTGATTATGCGATACATTTTAAGGACTTAAATTGTAGACATTATTTTTTTAATTTCCATATTGGAATAAATTTTTGAAAGCTCAGTATATCAAATTTAAGACCCTCAGAAAAGGCCCTTTCATTTGATATGTCACATGGTACAGTTTGCAATACTCTTTACCAATCTAGACAGGGCCGGATTAAGTATGTATCTATATCGAGGCCCCTAGGAAATACACTGGGTTCCATTTTATCATTTGAACGCATAGCACCCTAAAAATAACCTACTGATAAGTACATCCCTATTTAATATTACACAATTATTATTAATTTATGATGATTCACTCGATTCAAGAAGCAGCCACTTCTGCTGTTGGATTCAAAAATTCAACGCCTACACGCGGATTGGAATACAATAAATGCAACAGTGAACACGATGTGGTGGGTCGAACCTGGAACCCAACCCGTTGAATTCCATTATTATTATAATCTGAAAGACGCAATTGTCTGTCCACACACGTTGTGTTAAAATGGAAGAAGAAGATCGTCCGAATGATAAGATAATGCGATTAATTTTTAATGTGGACGTTGAATGTTAATCCTATTTTCGAGAAATCTTTGCGTTAGCAGTATTTTATGATTATCAAAGGGTAATACCCCAACGTGGGGCCTAAAAACTGACCGGGAATTGTAGAATAATCCGCGTTCCGAGTTGAAACGTCGCACCGGTAGGTGGCAGGAACTCTTTACCCTGTATCCGGTATCCATGCACGTTGTTTCGTGTGCAGGGGATTACCCGGTTTTATTAAAATACAATACATGAACATGAGCCAGAAAATGAATGAGTTTTTGAGATCATTATTTGAATATTAGATAAATTTTGTCCAGAAATAAATAAAAGTGCAAGACCCAAACCAACGGTGGTTTCTATTTAAAAAAAAAAAATCAAAAAATGAAAATCTCCACAAAGGTCGATTTAGATTTTAATCTTCAAAGTGGTAAAACTAAGTAAACAGGTGGTTTTTTTTTTCATTGCTGTAATTGTTATCATAAACAATTTAAAAAAAAATTATTGGGGATTAGTTTTTAAAAAGAAAAAGAAACAAACTTTATAAACGCAGTCGTACAAGTTCAATAAATTAGTGACCTTTAATGGTCGTCTTAACTCGTCGACCAGTACGGATTCTTTACTAATTTGATCCGAAGATGGCGACAAACAAGAAGAATAACTTCTGTTAATTTTGTACAAAAAAAAGACGAGACCTGTAATTATTGTCAAGTTGTACAGCATTCTCGGTTGTCAATCAGACACACCAACTTTAAAAAAAAATGCTTAACAATAGACTGTGAACGTCTAAAGAATGTTGTCACAGGTCTCAAGGACGAAGTATTCTCGAACAAGGTGATAGTATTAAGTACACCATGGCACAAAAGAATTAAGAACCCCCCCCCACCTCCCCCCTCCCACTACAAACATTACCCCCACCCTCTATTGTTATTCCTAGCGTTAACTCTCAGCCAATACCAACTCCTACCACCACCACCCCACCCACTTACGCTACTATCACTCCCAACACCACCAGGTGACCGCGATTCAACATAATTAACCGGACTTGTAACCTAAATAACGGAATTTTGAATATGGGGGTCACCTTTGGGGCGACATATTACAAAATTTAAAAAATATCGTGTTACGTATCAAACGAAAGGGCATATTGTAAGGGATCTAAATGTATCCTTTTTATAAGTCTAAAATAAATAGTTCTAAAGTTATCTAAGAAAATTTACTATTCGTCCTCTTATATTCAAGACTAACATTTTATTATATTTGCATTAAGAAGTATTTTTAGTACCTTTTAACAAAACTGTCAGGTTTTTATTAACTTTCTTTAAACGTTAACATTGAAGACCTAACGTGGGTTCAACAATTTCATATTTAAGTAATTTAAAGTAATCTCGATCATTCTATGTATTAATTACTTAACTGCTCAGAAGCCATGTGCCATGTGATATAGGTCATTACAGTTTTGGCTCATTAACGTACCTACGTAGATATGTACTAAAATATAAAACTTGACTCACATTTCTACGTGATGCAAATTGATAAAATCGTTGAAACTTACAAAATCTACTCTCATTTATGACATTCCAATAAACTAAATCCATTAGTGCAGCTACTTTTAAATAACTTTACGATTAGAGATTATTTTTTATATTTTTAACTGGAGATAAGGCTTCGTCTATCAAATACTTAAATTTATGATGGAACAAGGAAGGCCAGATTTATATCTATAAATTAATATTGTTTATAAATTTTGTCAATTTTTTTTTGTAAAATTGTAAAGAATCTTTAATACAGGGTGTTTCTAAATATAATGAATATACGGAAAGGGGCAATTCTTCAGCTTATTTTATAACCAAAAGTTTATATTATAAAAATCATAAGCGATATACAGGGTGTTAAAATTTCAGGATTCAGCAGTTTTTGAGATAGTTTTTCAGAAGTTGCTCCCCCTTTTCCCCTAGGGGAGTTATTTTGCTACATATACACCATATGAGCTTCAGAAACTGTCAAAGAAAGCACAACATTTTTTAATATTTAGAAGATTGAAATATCGGAATAGAAATGAAGAGGAGGGGTTGTTGCTCTTGCCACCTGTCAAAGAACCGTGGGTTATGTGGAGGGTGATTTTTAATAAAAATTTCCTTTCCAGCATTCTTGATTCGATTTCGACTCGATTGCGTTTTCCATCAGGGGAGAAAATTCGCTTCTAGTTCAATTCGTCAGCCAGACGAATATTTTTCCAATCTTTGATATGTTGTCGCGAAAATTTTATTGCCGATAAAAACCGAGTTAGTTATGAATAAAGCCAAAAATAAAAAATTAACCCAAGCCCTATCGAATTATATAAAAAAAAAATGACGCTCATTAACCCTTTAGCTTTACTAATTTTCTCTTCGATTGCACTACGTTTTAAGAGCCTGATTTTATTGACTACCGCAGTGTGACCACGATAAAAAAAAACCAGAGAGATGTTGATCACAGACAATGCAATATGATGGGTATGTATCAGAATGATCGATGTCCACGAATATCAATCGGACACTATTGATATTGATGGTCATTCTTTGTTACGAACCGGTTGGTTACAATAGAAAAAACTAGCCACTAGGTACCTACAAGGTCTACTCTTATGCATATTATAAAGATAGAAAGACCACAGTAAATTCCTCTGACTGGTGAATATTGAAAATACCATAGATAAAAATCATGAACCACTTATTAGAAAAAGTAAGAAAGCAAAGAGTATATGGAAATCAATAAGAAAAAGCGGACATGAAGGGTGAATTAGAGACAGAAACAGGAGTACAGAGAGGCAATTTTTAACAGGATTAAAATTACTAAAGGGATGAAATGGGGGTTTAATGTTTCGATCAACAACTTGTGTATGCACACAATTATTTTTAGAAAAAAAAATTGCACCCTTAAAAAAGGTGAAGATAGGGTTAAAAGTATTCCTACAATAAAGAACGATTGAATGTGATTATTTGGGTATTAATCTGGTACTAGGTTACGGTAGCGTGTGTGTGTGTGTGTAAATGCATAGATACACACACACACACCCTACCGTAACCTAGTACACATATGTCGTCAATCGTTCTTTACCTAATCTACAAAATAAACATTTACATAGTCGCAGGGTTAAAATAAATACAATGGTACTTATCGCGTTCGTACACATGCACATTGAAATACAATTTTTTAAATTTATAAAAGCTCAAAAGCCTACAGAAAATCGATATCCGGCCAGAAAACGTGAACAATTACCGAAATTAATTAGATGTCTAATTAGAAACGCTTTTTAAAAACATTTTTTTCAATAATCTGATTTACAAGCTGCAACTGCATACTACAATAGCTATTGAGAATTGTTAAATTAGGCGTAGCATTAGATACAATATAGTTTTGGTAGTAATTAATTGACATTAATAGCAATTTTAATTAACTGTCAATCGGCTAACGATAATTGAATTTCTAGTTGGTTATTCTAGACCGGATATGGCGTGTTATTTTTAATGTTCCTTCCATCAACTTCTCCTTTTTATTTTTTCTTATTATATGCGCCTATTATTAATTTACTTCTCGACTACAAGGGAAACAAAAGCGCGCCAACTATTACATTATTTCAGTTGTATGACCATAGAGATAATATACATAGAGTAACCATGCTAACGAAGAATGTGATGCGCCAACAGTAAGAGACAGAAAATAAAGGAACAGTGTCTATCTCTTTTCATTTCCAGCAAGCGTTACGTTTGATTTGTCTCCGGTTATATGCAGTAGAAAGTTATCCAATGAGCAAGCGCGATAACGGAGAGATAGATACTGTTAATTCGTTTTCTGTCTTTTTTTCTTCACGTGACTCTTCCACTACAGTGCGGCATAGCAGGTGCCTAGTCTATGTATAATAACTCTATGGGTATAACAGCGACAACAACAACAATACAAATTAAATGCATACGGTTGTAACATTTGCATATTAATCTTTAATTACCTTTTGTCGGTTATATGTAATACTGACAACAGGCTTCGTTTAATTTGATTGTTAAGAATTAGCACACACTATAGCGGCATGACGCGCGTATAAAGAACGTATTGTTTATCATTATTTATAGAAAGTATCTATGGTAAAACGTGGCAACACCGCAACACACGTAATTTAGTTTCAAACACTTTTTACGTATAATTTTTAATATCTAGGAAAGTTTTTTGGGGATTTTCGATTTCTATATCTGATAAATACAATGGTTTTTTTATAAAACCTGAATTTTAAAGTTTTCAATATCTTCCAAATCAACAAATCGGCACCACTTGACAGGTAAACTTAACCTAACCTCAACTAACTGTCAAGAAATAACCTCAACTCGTAGTTACTAACCAACTGTCAAGAAAAAAATACCCTAGGCGATGTTGCCACGTTTACAAATGTGTTTGACGATGACAAAATGTGGCGAATGTTGTAAATTGTATCAAAAATTGGTGATTACTAGAGAAAATTTTTCAAAATAGGTTGACGCCTGAAGCACGGTGTGGTGCGCACCTAACTTCAGACAAGAATTTTAATGACTGTTTACTACGACTTGAATTACTAGCTGAAAGTTACATAGGTATATAGCAATCATTGAACTGCACGATACACTTTTATTGTTGTAATTGTATTGAAATGATTGTACGTTGAATTACAAGAAATATTATGATGTTGCATATTGATTAACATCAATATTAACCAAGTGTTTGTTTGTTTCGGGTACAAACAGGCTTCTACACATTGGAGCAATTATTGTTAATTCTGTAGTTTATTCCTTAAGAGTGAAAAATATACGGAGTGAATGTAACTGAAGTAAGCGTTACGGAACTAACGCTGCAACTTCCATAAGCTTTTCCCATCCATCTTATACTGAACGCATAGGAAAAAAAAAATAATTTCTTGAAAATTGCGCAAGTGTTTGAAGCGATTCTAATTTATTAATTTACTTAAACTGGTAGATGTGAAAAAAGGAAATTCCGTCTGCAAAAAATTTGCTTACGAAACACTATCCTTGAATTTCTTCTCGCTACTAATTCCATTTCCACCAAATAACCCAATAAAAAGTTCAAAACCGCGAACCGTGTCACACATTCGCTGTGTTCTATGCTAATTTGCGATTAAACTTGAACTTGTTTATACATAAAGTATATAATAATTAAGTGTTTACTAAAATTTAAAGTATAAAACATGAACTATTGCCTCGAATTTTTGTGAGTAGGTACTTAGTAAAAATTCACATAGTTTTCTGGATATTATTTATAAAGTAATAATGTTTTTGTTTATAACTACGCGTATCTATTTAATTTATTTTATTCGAATCATATATTTGATTACCTACTCGAAATAAATTAACTGTGTCATGTGCAAATCATGGTTTTGATTACAAACAGCACGTTCTTTGACTTGGTAAATAAACTAATCTATTGTATACATATTATACATAATATACATATGTTTAATATATATATTTCTTATCAGTTATCACCAACTAAATTAACTTATACGGACTAAAAGACAGCAAAGCAAGCCGGGTTTCATATATTGATTTATTATTTTGTTGAAAATGAAAAGTAAAATAAAACTGCTGATTGTGAGAAATTCACATATGGCAAACAAATATTCCGACAGATGGGAGTGTTAAATGTGTGTTCATGCAATTATTAAATTATTAACATGTAGTAAATTGGACATTTCTTTCCTTTACAACACTATAAATAAAAAATATTCGGGATGATAAATGAATCGGTTGACAATTAGTCTATTTTCAGAGATGTTGGAACTGTCGATCGGTGGGAGGGGGTGGTTAGTCGTGAGGAGAGGGTAGGGGACGATCCATAGACTTATAAAAAGTAGGGGGCCGAAAAGTGGTGGCGTGGAGATAAAATTGATATATTTGATGACTTATAAATGGGCTCATGATAGGATCGTCGGTCGGAGGAGGGGGGTAGTAGAAGGTAGAGGGGGTTGGGGACGGTCCAAAGGCTTTATATCCAGCTATAAGTAGTAGGGGTCGAAAACTAGTGGCGTAGAGGTAAAATTGATATATTTGATGACATAAATGGGCTCATCATAGGATCGTCGGTCGGAGGAGGGGGGGTAGTAGAAGGTCGAGGGGGTAGGGGATGGTCAAACGGCTTCATACCCAGTTATAAGTAGTAGGGGTCGAAAAGTGGTGGCGTGAGGATTGCCGGTAAAGTTGATATATTTGATGACATATAAATGGGCTCATGATAGGATCGTCGGTCGGAGGAGGAGGGAGTAGTAGAAGGTAGAGGAGGTAAGGGACGGTGCAAATGCTTTATATCCGGCTATAAGTAGTAGGGGTCGAAAACTGGTGGCGTAGAGGTAAATTTGATATATTTTATAACATACAAATATCCATTGTTGGCAAGTAAGTAAGGCGTATGAGGTGGGAAATTGGGGGGGGGGTTTGTATCGGATCTTAAAAGCGCGTCAGATTGTGAATTATTAAGTTACAGTCTGTCATTCAAAAAATTTCAGACACCTAATAACGAACTTTAATAAGAGACCTATTTTTTGGGGGGGGGGTTGTCTAACGCATGTAGTTACAATTAATTGTATCGATATAGATAAAATTTTCCTTTATAATTTAGCAGTCATGATAAGACTGTATACCTACGTATGTTCACCAAATATTTTTCTAAAAATTTAAACTTTTTTTTTTTGGGAATATTTTATCTTGGGTTCTTATTCCTCTTAAAATATTTTGATACTTAGCATTAGTAATAAGTTAATTAAAAATATATTTGTGTAAATTACATGTAACTTCACCTAAATAAATAATTAAATATAAAAGTAAAGCGTGAAAGTTGACTAATAAAAATAAAAGATATTTTTGTGGTTAAAGTAGGTAGTAAAAACTACTAGCAAAGTTCCAAAAATAAAGTGACACCAAGGATTGTTACGAATTTTGCGAATGTTCAAGTAGGTACCTAATTAATTTTTAGGACACTTTTGAGTTTTTAAAAAATACAATTAATAAACATTGAAAATAAATAAATAAACAAATAAGGCATAGAACACTCACCATTCTGAAGCAAATCTGTTGTAATTCTTCAGGAGACTCCATAAGTACACCACCCTGCAATTAAATAATATAATTATTGTTTTATGTATTACTAAAAACCTAACCTTACCATTTTTAACTTAGCAAGTCAGAAATAATCGTTAATACTTATACTCTTACTTGAATGAACTTTTTTATTTTCATCCAAAAATGGGTAAAAAATTTCAGGATGAAAAATCAAAAGTTTCTTTATTACAAAAACAATAAGAGGTTAATTAAAAGTATTAACGATCAACGGTTGAATTTGTGGACATTTGGCCATTTTCCAATCTTAAATCGAGTGTAAATAACTTTGAAAAGGTTGGACACGAAAGACCCCCACCCCCCAACGATTTTTGGTCAAACTTCCGTATTGTGATTAGAAAATGGATCGAAATGACCTTTTAATTAAAAAATTTCCGCACCTCTTTATGTAATCAAATGTCGATTTTTGATGCAATTAAACGTATGTCCGAATGACAGCATTTTGACAGCAGTCGACAGAAAATAATTGCCACTATTCGATAGTGGTCGGCAATATTCGGTCGTTTGTATTGTTAAAGGTAAGTTAGGTTATGAGTTGATGTTTAGTTCTCTAAAAATAATATGAAATCATCAAAATATGAAAAGAACCAAACCTTAACCACATAACCTACCTAATTTAACGTTAACGTACGCGAAAACCCTTCAACAATTCAAACAACCGAGTAATTTCGAAAAAATAAAACAATTTCATTATTAAAACACTAATTGTAACTAGGTAATTGTCATGTAGGTATCAGTTAAATTTACTCTGAACCACCCTGTACACATCTATTTCATAAGTTAAGAAACAGAATTAGGTTATACCTTTATATTACCTACTCACTAAATCTGTTATTATTATGAAATATTTTCAAAGTATTTTACGTTTGTACACGATATTTTATTCCACATTAAATTAATAACTATCCAAATTGATAACCGTTACCGTTAAACTGTCTGAACCAATCATAGAGATCGTGCAACATCTAGGTTTTTTTCAATCGGATTTGCATGTTTATATCACACAACCCGTTGAAAATTTCAACGTAATAACGTAAAATACCTTTTAGGGATGTAATTAGCTTAACACCATGAATATTACTTACTTCCAAATAACTCAAAAATGTCTAAATATCATCAAACGCACCGCACTTGTCACTCAACGCAACTCAACGTATACGATGTACAAGACTTGACAGAACCTGCCAGAAACCTGCGTGACGTATGAGCACACAAGCCAGTGGCGTAACAAAAATAAATCGCTAGAAAACTGTGTAGTTACTTATAATAAATAAATAAAATAAAAATTAAAACATTGTTTGAATAACCTACCTAATTTAACGTTAACATACGCGAAAATCGTTGCAATTCGCGATTGATTTACCCACAGTATTTACCTATAACACTTCAACAATTCAAACAGCCGAGTAATTTCGACAATTCCCGACTACTCTCGAACAGTGATAATTATTGCTGACAAAGCACTTTCAAAAGATTAATTTATTAAAGAAAAAGGGCTTAAAAAGTCCTTCTTTTAATATTTTTTCTCGATGTTTTTAATAAATAAGACCACAATTCCTATGTTTTACCCTTTAAATCACCATTAAAAAAATAATAAAACAATTTCATTATTAAAACACTAATTGTAACTAGATAATTGTCATGTAGGTATCAGTTAAATTTACTCTGAACCACCCTATACACATCTATCTCATAAGTAAAGAAACAGAAATTAGGTTATACCTTTATATTACCTACTGACTAAATCTGTTATTATTATAAAATACTTTCAAACTATTTTACGTTTGTACACGATATTTTATTCCACATTGAATGAATAACTATCCAAATGATAACCGTTAAACTGTCTGAACCAATCATAGAGAGATCGTGCAACATCTCATTCTTTTCCAATCGGTTTTGCATGTTTATATCACACACCTCATTGAAAATTACATCTTAATAACGTAAAATACCTTTTAGGGATGTAATTAGCTTAATACCATGAATATTACTTACTTCTAAATAACTCAAAAATGTCTAAATATCATCAAACGCACCGCACTTGTCACTCAACGTATACGATGTACAAGACTGGACAGAAACTGCCAGAAACCTGCGTGACGTATGAGCACACAAGTCAGTGGCGTAACAAAAATAAATTGCTAGAAAACTGTGTAGAGTTGTAATAAATAAATAAAATAAAAATTAAAACATTGTTTGAACAAAAAGTAATTTAAATTGTTGTTATTTAAAACGCATGATGCATAACGTAAGAAAATAGAAAATATTTAACAATTTATGACAAAAAATTATTACGTAATAAAAATTTTAAGTGAAAAATCTACAGAGTGATAAAAAATGGACACTCTCTTAACCAGAGATACAGGGCGTTCAAAGTTGACATTTCATTCTAAAATTTCTCATTAATTGAGAAAATCTTCGTAGTTTAAATGTGAAACTTGGTAGTTTTAGGTTTTTTTGGCATGAAAATTACGAATTTGAAACTTATTTTGACGTTGCACCTAGAGGGCGCTAGTTTCATCGTATTATCTAGGAAAATCAAAACATATTTTTTTTCTGTATTAGGTTACGGTAGCGGATATGTGTGTGTGCCCGTGTGTAAATGTACAGACACACACCTCAACCTAACCTAAAACGCTGGTACACATTTTAATCCTTCGTCGTCAAGTGTTTTTCATCCAAACTACAAAATCAACATTTATATGGTCGCAGAATTAAAATAAACACAACTATACAATTACTAACGATGTCGTTATCGCGTTCGTACACACACACATTGAAGCAATTATTTTTTGTTTGTGCATCTGAACAACCAGCTTTTTTTACATTTGATGATGAAAGCTTTTTACAAAAAGCATTTCATTTTAACGATCGAAATCTCCCATCCCAGAGATGATTAATCAATTCAAAGCTCACGTCATTAATTTTCTACTTGGCATCTACAGCTCTGTGAGCAGGTGCCTCATTCGCCGAGGGAAAATCGCACAATTGGATGTGTTTTTTTTTTTATTGGTTCCTTCCTCACAATTAAAACTTTGAAGGTACAAGAGTCTGCCAGGAATAGAGAAATTGACCAAAAATAGAAAATAGAAAAAATTATGTAACTCATTTTTCTTCGCCATTATAAAAAATTACAACCGTTGAAATGATACCATAGATACAATTTTAGATTTCTGAAATAAATTATGAATTTTGTTGTTCTGTCATGGCGTAACAAACTCTGTGAAATCACAAAGCGAAATTTCTAAAAATGTAAAATAAATTTCCTTGATTATTGAATCCTAAGAAATGAATGGAAAGCTTTGTGATGCAACAGACGTTACAAAATTGCGAGGACCTGGTTACTTCCGGTTTGCTGATTACGTCGTCTAAAACTTCTGAAGAAGAGAATGAAATGACTCTCGAAACAGACGAATTAGCAAACAGTCGTCTGGAAGCATTAATGGAAACCACGGAGCCAGATAAAACCAGGGTTGTTGGCAGTGGCGGTGCATCATAAGGTGCGCCGATATTTTTTTAATTTACTTTTTTTTTGGGATCTTCACCTTTTTGTTGTTTCAAATATGGTTGTATTTATGACTAAACTATCTTCACTGTGAGAAATGGTCGGTAATTGTTTTTCTTTTCTTTTTTTTTTTCTGCTTAGCTAGGGTTCGAACTCGTGTCCCCTTGGTTGATAGCCAACACACTTAACCACTGAACCACCGACCACCTCTTTAATTTAGCGTTAATACCAATCAAATATTATTCGGCCGGAGCGTTACGACGTACTAGTCCGCCAGGCGCTGCGGCTGGGCAACAATGTTCGCCAGTTACGAGCTACGCGTATTACTTACTAGTGCTTACGTGGCTTTGCTCAGGCTCCTAAAAATACATGCGATGGTTCATTGGATTCAGAATTACGCCTAGAATAATGTATTAAAATATTATATTAGCTTGCAGATCACCCTGTACGACAAATGTATAAATCTGGAACACATTTGAATAGAACGTTCCTCCAGAAAGGAATAAAAGGGAGACACAAAACTGTCGTCGTCTTATTTTTCTTCGCTTCATTATCGCTTTTCTGCGTATTATATGTAAATGGGACATTCGACATATGTAACACTTATTTATGTTCCTCTTCAGATGAAACAAAGGCCGTCGTCCCGAGCAAAAGAGAAATTGTTTTGCCTTTTTTTGAAAACTTAACGTTTCTTCGGCTGCAACAATCGAGTCGCCTTGCTTGGTATTTGTTAACGTACAGGGTGGTCCATTAGAATGAAAATGGTCGGAATTCCATTCAAGCTTCAACCCTGACCGAAATTATTACCAGCAGAATAATGACCATAAGGCTATATAAAATTAACTGCGAGATACCCAAATTTATTCGAGTTTCTTTTGTAGTCTGCATTGATATACAGGGTGTCCCATTTTAAACACCCCACGCAAATACCTCCGAAAAAAAAAGCATTTATGAAAAAAATTTAAACAAAAATAGTCGGATTTCAAAGGGCACATTTAATAAAGAAATTGACCATGACCTTAACAGTGACCTTGATTGGAAATTTCAAGGTCAAGTTTTGTTTCTTGAATGGAAACCTATATGTATTTTTGACTCCGAAAACGGAAATATGGGAAAATTTTACATTCAGAAATGACCTTGTCGTTGATCTGAGATCTGGCCTCCAGAATTATTTCAAGGTTAAGCAGATTTTTCTCATGGAAACCACGTATCTTTTACCCAAGAAAATTTCACATCTTTCGAAATCCAATAAGAACCTTGACCTAAGCTATGACCTTCAGAATACTTTCAAGGACGTGTTTTTATTCTTGAAATAAAAAATTGTACGAATTTACTCACGATCTTGAATTATTATGTTTGTCAAGTTTTTTATACTGTGGAAATGTCTAACAGCGATATTAAGCTTTTAAAATTGGGAAATTTTTATCTTCACCATAATCTTCATGGGAGTTTCAAGGTCGAGTTGCTCTTGACCATAAAAAACATTTTCTTGGTTTCAAAAATGAGAAAAAAAAATACTGACCTTACTTATAAGTTTTAAAATTTAATTCGACCTTAAGGTCATTATCAACGGAGTAGAAATGGGTTGTTAAAATCATGTCTTTAACTATAACTTTAGTATCTAAAATTTCGACTTTTCAAATTCAACAGTTTGAGTACTCTGAAGGTCATGGTTGAGGTCAAGGTTATCTTTGGCCATATTTGGATTTCGTAAAAAAGCCATGAGTAAAAAATCTGCTTAACCTTGAAGGCCAGGTCTTAGGTCAACAACCAGGTCACATCCAGATGTAAAATTTTCCTGTCTTGTCTTTTTTGGGGTCAAAAATAAAGGTTTCTATTTGAAAAACAAAACTTGACCTTGAAATTGTCATCAAGGTCTTTAACGAGGTCATGGTCAATTTCATCATTAGATTTGCCTCGGAATTCTATAACTTTTGAGATATTTTTTGGAGTTTAAAATGGGACACCCTGTATACCATCACAGACATCAAGGGAGCGCCATCTGTGGTAATTTTTATAAATTTTAGCTTCTGCAACGTTCAGAAAGATTCATTTTTAATTAAGCTTCAACCAGTCAACATCCTAATAGAAAAAATTCTAAAATTTATGGCTATTACCACAGATGGCACTTCGTTGCTGTCTGTAGTGGTATATTCATCCATATAGGAGGCATTGGATGGCCGACTTTTTGGGAAAAAATTAATCCTTTGAGCAATGTTTTATATCTTTATTTCAATGACATTTTTCATAGACTACAACAGAATCGTATTCAAGAAAATTTGTCTCATTTCATGTGTTTTTAAACCTGTGCCTGTGGATTGATGGTTTGACTGACAAGTCTCGAAACTCTCCTTCCAAGATCGTCATCGATTTTCGTAAGTTCCCCAATGGTGCGTTCGATGATACGTTCTCTGCATCTTCTCAGAGTAAAAGCAATGTTGTTTGCACAAGTTTGTCTCTGTTGTTCGTTGAACACCTCCCTATAAAGAACCCCCGGTTGCTGGTAGTTATCCTCAATTATAGAATCGATCTGGACGATCTTATCGCAGAGCCGTCTCTCAGGAAACAGCTGGGCAATCCTCGGATCCACTTCCGGTCCATTAAAACTATTCGGATGATAAACAGGGGCACCATTTTGATTGTTTATCACCTGACCTCCGTCTCTCATATAATTCTTGACGCGATGTGGAGAATTAACAGGCAGCTGAAGATAATTCACTCCAAGACGATGTCTTTGAGTATCGGCGTAGGCTAGGAGCCGGGCCTGCAACATCCGGTCTGGTGTAGCCGCGATTCCTGGAATGAAATGGGCAGGATTGAAAGCAAGCTGCTCGATCTCGGCGATGTAGTTCGATGGGTTCCTGTTCAGAGTCATCCTTCCAACAGGAATGAGAGGAAAATCCTTTTGGGGCAGGACTTTCGAAACGTCGAATAAATTGAACGGTAATTCTGCAGCTTGTTGAGGAGTACACACTTGGATGTAGAGGTTCCATGTGGGATATTCACCCCGATGGATGGCATTGTAGAGATCCCGGATTGAGTAGTCTGGATCTTGTCCTTCCAGTTCCAGAGCTCTTTGAGCAGTTAAGTTTCGGATTCCTTGATTCGTTCTGTAGTGGAATTTGCAGTATGTAATTTGCTTGTCAGCGTTGATGAGCATGTAAGTGTGAGAACTGAACCCGTGCATATGTCTGAACCCATCTGGGGTTCCTCTGTCTCCATGTTCGTAAATGGTTTGATGGAAACATTCTGGACGTAAAGAGATAAAGTCCCAGTATTGATCCCAATCGGGAAGATACGTCACGGGGTTACGCTTTTGACTTCTGATGAAACTGATAAACGCGGTTACATCCCTCGTGAAAAATATAGGGGTGTTATTGCCCACCATGTCGTATATACCCTCTTCGGTGTAATATTTGACTGCGAATCCTCTGGGATCTCTTCGTGTGTCTGGCGAACCCCTTTCGTAGATAACGGTCGAGAATCGGGCTGCTAAGGGTGTCTTTTTACCGACACTTGTGAATATGCTGGCGACTGTGTACTGACTTATGTCGTTGGTGCACTCAAAATAACCGAATGCCCCACTGCCCTTTGCGTGCACAACCCTTTCCGAGACACGTTCGTGAGTCCAATGGGTCAACTGATCGAACATGGCGTAATCTTCCATAAGCGTGGGTCCTCGGAGGCCAATTGTAACGCTCGAATCATGGTTCGCAATGGGATTTCCCCCAGTGTTTGTAATGATACCCTTTGATCCATACTACAACACAGATTAATCTTGTTTATATTATATTATACAGGGCGTTTTTTTCTTCTGAATGCTGAATTGGTGGTGTATTTCTATGTTGCAAATTTTACTTATTTTTTCTACCCATAGATTTCTTATGCCAATTCAGAATGCAAGAACTATAGTTTTGTGCTGAATTATATGGAATTTAATTAATTTCATTACTTACCCTTTTACTTTCTGCATATTCTGTTAGTTGTTGTGCTGCTTCATCACGCACTAAAGGACCCGACATTTTTTGGACGAAAATAAAAATGAGACGTTGGTTCAAAAAGACGACCAGCAAATAACGAAAATGGTACTTGATTTCCCATATTTATAACACAACTTATTTTTTATTTTGCAGATTAAATCTGTGGTTTTATGAGGAAATTCGGAAGTAACTGCTGGGTTTCTAATCGAATGATAGATAACCGTAAAGTCTGTAGTTCGTTGACTCAAAAACCGAATTTTAGGTAACAAACTGATATAATTATTATCATCTACAAAAATTTATGAAAAAATTGTTGTTGTTATACAGGGTGGTTAAAATTCAGTGGCATATTATTAGACGTTTATGGAAAACTAACGGGAGGAAAATTCTGAAAAAAATCATGTAGTACTTACGACACATGGTCTATATTTTTAAAATATTTTCAATTTTGTAGCACTTCCGGTTATACCGGAAGTTGATACCAACTTTGTTATTTTAAATGGAATGGTATATTTTTTACGACGAATTCGAATAAAACGTTAAATTTTAAGGTAAGTTTGATAACCAAGTTGTACGCTTAAGATGAACAGTTTTTGAGATAATTTAATTTTTAGAAAAAAAAAAATCACTACAGCAATCCAAACAATAAAAAATCATAACTTTTCCAAAACGTGACTTAATGTACTGAAATTTTTACAGGTTGTAGTAGAGGTTTAAGGCTAACGTCGTGCCAAAACGAAGCTTCATAATTTATACTGGGCGTTCATAAAAAAAATCCAAAGTATAAAAATTTTGAACACGAATAATTTCGTTTATCTATTTTAAAAATCCAAAATTTTTTAAATAAAACGTAAAAAAACACCCTAATTGATCGAAAGTAGAGAAAAAGAAGAATCGAATGAAAAAATAAAATATGGTAGGTGTCATTTAATAAAACTAACTTATTCGCGTTTGAAGTTTTTTAACTTTGGATTTTTTTAATGAACGCCCTGTATAAATTATGAAGCTCAGTTTTGGCAGAACGTTAGCCTTAAACCTCTACTGCAACCGGTAAAAATTTCAGTACACTAGGTCACTTTTTGGGAATGTTATGATTTTTTATTTTATTTAATGATTTTTTTTCTAAAAATTAAATTATCTCAAAAACTGTTCATCTTAGAGGTACAAATGGGTCATCAAACTTACCTTAAAATTTAACGTTTTATTCGAATTCGTCGTAAAAAATATACCATTCCATTTAAAATAACAAAGTTGGTATCAACTTCCGGTATAACCGGAAGTGCTACAAAATTGAAAATATTTTAGAAATATAGACCATGTGTTGTAAGTACAATACGATTTTTTTCAAAATTTTCCTCCCATTAGTTTTCCATAAACGTTCAATATGCCACTGCGTCTACATGTTCTTGAAGCCAAAATCTCAACTACTCTTGACTTCATCATGCTTTGATTTTAGGAAAAAAAAGAAAACGAATTTTTTCATTGCATATTCTCATAAAGGTCGTTGTGGCGAATTATTGTTGGGTACTATTATTTATTTATTAATATAAATATGCAGTTTTTTTGGTCTTTCGACATTTTTCCCAGAGACTCAATTGTTTATAAAAAATGTCCCATATTTTAAATAGTTGAAAAAGTGCAGCATTCCAAATGCGTCCTTTAGTTTAAGATAAGGTTTCATGTAGTGGTGGTATACCTTTATGGTAAAATCCTAAAAAAAAATGTCTGTTGCAGAAATTTTTATTTTATTAGAAATTTGTATCAGATAACCATAAAAAGATACAAAATTAGTATCATTTTTTAAAACATACTTTAAAACCCCCCAAGTCTTTAAAAAACTTTAAATTTTTATTATTGTCATTTTATAAACTTTACAATAATTAAGAAAAAAAAAATAAGTATAAATTCGTTACACATTTATTAATTTTTTATATGACGCAAAATAATTTCTACAATTATTATTTTGTTGTTGTTGTTATTGATCTAAACTTCTGCTTGAGTGGAAATGACCCGACTAATTCCTCGTGAAACTCTCCTTCCCAGATCTTCATCGATTCTGCTAAGTTCCTGGATGGTGCGTTCAATAATATGATCAGAGCATCTCCTCAGTGTAAAAGCAATATTATCGGCGCAAGTTTGTCTTTGTTGTTCAGTAAAAACTTCCCTATAAAGCACCCCGGGCTGTTGGTAGTTGTCTTCGATTATCGAATCGATCTGAACGATCTTGTCACAAAGGGTCCTTTCAGGGAACAGCTGGGCCATTCTAGGATCCACTTCCGGTCCATTAAAACTATTCGGATGGAAATTCGGAGCACCGTTTTGGTTGTTTATCACCTGACCTCCGTCTCTGTTGTAATTCTTGATACGGAACGGAGAATTAACAGGCAATTGGAGATAATTCACTCCAAGACGATGTCTTTGAGTATCGGCGTAGGCTATGAGCCGAGCCTGTAACATCCGGTCTGGTGTAGCCGCAATTCCCGGAATGAGATGAGCAGGGTTGAACGCCAATCCCTCGATTTCCGCGAAATAATTTCCGGCGTTTCTGTTCAATGTCATTCTTCCAACGGGAATGAGAGGAAAGTCTCTTTGGGGCAAAACTTTGCTCACATCAAATAAATTGAACGGTAACCGTTCGGCTTGTTGTGGTGTGCACACTTGGATGTAGAGGTTCCACGAGGGATATTCACCCCGATGGATGGCATTGTAGAGATCCCGGATTGAGTAGTCTGGATCTTGTCCTTCCAGTTCCAGAGCTCTTTGAGCAGTTAAGTTTCGGATTCCTTGATTCGTTCTGTAGTGGAATTTGCAGTATGTAATTTGCTTGTCAGCGTTGATGAGCATGTAAGTGTGAGAACTGAACCCGTGCATATGTCTGAACCCATCTGGGGTTCCTCTGTCTCCATGTTCGTAAATGGTTTGATGAAAACATTCTGGACGTAAGGAAATGAAGTCCCAGTATTGATCCCAGTCGATCAAATTGGTTACTGGGTTTCTCCTCTGGCTTCTAATGAAGCTGATGAAATTGGTTACATCCCTCGTGAAGAAAATTGGAGTGTTGTTACCAACCATGTCGTATATGCCATCTTCAGTGTAGTATTTGACGGCGAAACCTCTTGGATCTCTTCGTGTGTCTGGGGAGGCTCTTTCGTAAATGACGGTGGAAAACCTTGCGGCCAGTGGTGTTTTTTTGCCAACGCTCGTAAATATTTTGGCAACAGTGTAAGCACTGATGTCGTGGGTACATTCGAAGTAACCAAATCCACCACCTCCTTTGGCGTGTACAACTCTTTCAGGTTGGCGCTCATGGGTCCAGTGGGTCAGCTGATCGAACATGGCGTAGTCTTCTAAAAGGGTTGGTCCTCGGAATCCTACCGTTACACTCGAGTCATGGTTCGCTATGGGGTTTCCACCAGTGTTTGTAATAACACCTTTTGAACCATACTGACGTAAAAATATCGATTTTAGACCTTTGATGGGTTTTGTTGAGTTTTGGTCAACTTACCCTGACTTTTTCGGCATATTCAGTGAGCTGGTTAGCTGCCTCATCTCGTACAAGTGGACCTGACATTTTTACTATCAATGGCGAGTTTGTTTATCTTCATGGCATTTTATACCATGAGTATGTTGTCTTCCACGATTCTTTTTTGTGGTCAGATAAGGAAATATGGATGGAACCGTTTCCTGCCGAAAAATATTCATCAAATCGTATCACATTTGTGGCTTTGTGAATAATTATTTATCAAATCTCTGGAGTACATTGAGCTCGTTTTGTACTTTGTTAATGGGTCAGCAAAAGGTGTTTTCCTCGTTTTAGAGTTAGATTTCCTGTTGGTACTTATGTTTTTGAAAAGCGTTTTTGATTCTTTTTTCGAATTTTTGGGAAGTCAATTTCGTTGTTTGTTTGAGTTAACTAAATGCCAAGCATCAGAAAGCCAAAAAAAAAGGTTCGATCTCACAAGAAGACCTTGTAAGATGGATACCAGCTGCCAGAGTAAATAATAATTGTTGCTCCTCCGATCTCACGTAGCTGTCACATTTATGAACATGTTCGAACGTTGAATGAAATCGCGAATGGAGAAAAACGGGTTTCATGGAGTGAATGAGGACTTCTACTTTGCAAACTTTTTCTTCTTCTTTTTCATATTGCGAACAAGAATGTATTAATCTGGAATGCAGCTCGCGCAGCACAGAGGGATGCACACGAAATGCTGCAAATCCCAATCGGATTATTGACTGAATTTTAATATACAGAGTGATTCATGACACCAAAATGTTACGATTGATTAGCGTCGTTATTGAAGGCCAGAGCGCTAACTTGCAACGTCATATAAGGAGGTCCTCGTAGGGAACTAACAGTTTTTCGTCCAAAATTTTTTTTTGATCGTAGATTCTCGTAGAGGAGGGTCAAAGGGGTATTTGTAGAAATTTTTAAGCTGGCAAATTATTGTTGCTACTTTTTATTTAGCGTTAAATTTTACAAAACGTGTGTTTCGATCTTTCGAAGCTTATATAGCCCGAACCATGATAGATACACGAAAAAAGTATAGACTTTTTTGTAGAAAATTTAATTATCTACAAAAAAGGTCTATATACTTTTTTCATATCTATCACTGTTTTTGCTACGTAACCGTCGAAAAGTCAAACAACACGTTCTGGAAAACTTAACGTTAAATGAAAAATAGTAACAATTATTTGCCAATGCTGAAAATTTGCATAAATGCTCGTCTGAACTTCCTCTACAAGAATCCGCGATCAAAAAAATTTTTGCACGATAAATACTTCGGCTTTAAGCTTAAAACAGTTCCTTACGAGGACCACCGTATATGACGTTGCGCGCCAGCACTCTGGCCTTCAATTACGGTAGTAAATTAAAAAAAAGTTCCTCAAACTGTGCCATGTGACGTATCAAATGAAAGGTCTTGGTGTGGCGGTCTCAAATATATATTTTTTATAATTTCATAATAAATATTTTAATAGCTATTTAATAAAATAGACAAAAATTGACGATCCCCTTCCTTTATCTCCGAAACTACTGAGCCCAAAATTTTGAAAAAAAAATACATAAAACATTTCTCATGGTACGGAACCCTCACATAATTTTTTTTTATTTTGAACAAACTCAGCATAATACCAATGGTTCCCACTCCCACTCATTTATTTTATCTTAAATTATCCTTTATCAGATACGTTATCCTTCATATCTATCCATCCATGTATATTGTATATTTGTATATATACATATGATACCTACGTATGTATGTTAAATTATGTACCACAGACCATCATCATGTTTCATGAATATTTCCCATACACTATCCGGCTCTATTCTGTATTCAAAGTGATCTGTACCGGTTTCATCAGATGCACAAGATCCCATCAACAACGACCCTTATCTACATACCACAAATTGCGTTATGTGATGTGTATACTAGAACCCTAGAACTCTAGAACCCTTACCAGACGAACAGGTAAAGCGTGATGCGCTTTCAGGCTGTTTCCTTTCCTGAAAGCTCGGTTATGTTATGTTATAACAAACAGGAATAAGGATTAACATTAATCAGTAAACCACTGTAACAAATGCTGCAGAAACCACTAATTACGAAAATTTTAAAAGAAATTGAAGTGGATAATTAGACAAAGATAATTAGTGTTGTTAAACGTTATAATTAGGCAGTGGCTTTAAAAAAAAATATGCAACTGCTGCAAATAAGGGACTAATTCCCTTATCTCCCCTCTAGGGATCAGTAACACCCCTTAACAATAAGACAAAGGTGGAGACACTAACTCGTATGATGAGTCTGTATGGAGAATTGTGATATTTTTGTGCTGACGCCATTCTTTGGTGCTATAAACATTGCATTGGCACCAGCTATTCAAGCCGCCATTCTTTGATGTCAAACATTGCATTGGAACCAGGCATTAAAATTCGAAGTCTTTATGATTAGGGCTGTTAAATTTTATTTCTATTGTCTTCGTGGATTGTTTGGACATTTGACGATCCGATGAATTAGTAATACGAACAGGCGTTTAGGTTTTTAGGGGTAGAAGTAGAAAAAAAAAAACTGAAGCCGACAAACAGCTTAATTCCTAAATAAAACAATGGACGGCAGTCAGGGACAAGTAAAAAAGGATAGAGAATACATATATTGTGAATATGTGTGTATAAGTGAGACAGAGATGGACGAGAAGAGGGAGAAAGAAAAACGAAGTCCCTCGATGGTGGTGTGAAAAGCACCAGCTTCTGTTGTGACAGGTCCTTCGTGTTGGACCTAAATAAATCACGCGGAAGTTTATAAATGACATACGACACCATTCGAATTTATTGCGAAGAAGTCCATTTGTGTGGCAGAAACAGAGGAAAAAGAGTGAGATAAAGAGACAAATAAAATTTACAAGACGAGTAGGTACGAACTTGAAGAGATTTGCAAATGGTGATTAATTAATTAGAGTTGTTAAAATATTCATAATACACGATTGATTAACCAATTAATAATCTAATTTAAATAAAGGATATCGAAATAAATCACAAAAAAAAAATCAAAAATTATTAACTACCTAATCGTATTATCCCCTGGTTGCTGCACTTTTTAACCTAGACTTTTTTGTAGCAAATATAATTCTCTACAAAAAAGGTCTCTACAATCTTTTTTATATCCATCACAGTTTTCGCCACGTAAATGTCAAAAAGTCAAAAAACTCTTTTTGTAAAACATTTACATTAAATAAACAATAAGCAACAATTATTTGTCAGTGTTAAATTTTGTACAAATGCTCTTCTCATCGTAGTCTGCAAGATATCGTGATCAAAAAATTTCGTGGCAACGAGACTTAAAAAGGTTTCGTACATCGCCCACTTGCAATGACGTCACGCAGAAGCAGACGGGCCTTGTATTCTCGATACTATAAAACTAGCATCACACTTTTGCTGCAAGTTTCTATATTGTTTAAAGGTTATCTCTGGTTCTAATCGTAGGTATTAGAAAAATAAAAAGTAAGTTATTGTTATTGTTTCGTTTTCTAATAATTTTAGATCTTTTTACTGACTACAAAATGCGATTTTTTTTATTTATCTGCATTCATTATTTATGTTATTAACTTACATTTAGATTATTGTTAAAATTGTTCTATAAATATTTAAACTGATATTTGATGAACCAAAGCACAAAGGCAAAAAAAAAACAGGAAACGCGGATTTATAATTTATTAGCTCCAAAATCCGATTGGAAGAGCTTTAAGGGTAGCTGCTATGATTTATTGCAGCATATTGAAAATCCATTTGGAATTGTGTCTCTATATTGGAAAATTACATAAATACATAGTAGATAGTAAAAAACATGAGGTTAGCACCTATACCATACGCCGTATTACTTTGCTTGGGTGTATGACGATTGCACGCAATCAAAATAGCCCAAAAGTGATGGGACAACTGCACCATAAACAAACATAAAATTAGTACCTGAGTTACATTTCTAC
This sequence comes from Agrilus cyanescens, assembly GCA_947389935.1. Classification (NCBI taxonomy): domain Eukaryota; kingdom Metazoa; phylum Arthropoda; class Insecta; order Coleoptera; family Buprestidae; genus Agrilus; species Agrilus cyanescens. Next base: position 26,328,002 of record OX376709.1, read on the forward strand.
TAATTTTTTTATAAATTAATGCTTAAATCTTCTTTCAAACCAACAGATAAATTTTTAATTGTCAATAATTATTTTTTCTGTAAACGCAATGTAACTTTGTTAGGTTAGGTTAGGGTGTGGTAGGTTATGTTAGGTTATGTGCATAAATAATTGCATTACGAAAATTAATTCTGTTAAAAGTGTGTTATCAGTTTGCAAAATAAATAATATGTCGTTTTATTGTAAATGTTTTGTTTGCTTGTCTTTTAAAGGGTTCTATTTTCTAAAAAACGAAAAAAAAATCTAAACCCTACGTGCAATCGTCCGTTGCCCTTTTAATTGTAGGCAGCATTTGAGTTTCAACGCATGCGCAGGTATACGGGAGTTAGGTAGAAGCTGCTTCAGTTAGTATACGTCCTAAAACTGCATGCTATTGTTACCACAGTTATAGAAGGCCAGTGCGCTGACGCGCAACGTCATATAAGGTGGTCCTCGTAAGGAACTGTTTAAGCTTATAGCCGAAGTATTTATCGTGCAAAAATTTTTTTGATCGCGGATTCTTGTAGAGGAAGTTCAGAAGAGCATTTATGAAATTTTTAGCATTGGAAAATAATGGTTGCTATTTATTACGTAACGTTAAGTTTTTCAGAAAGTGTTATTTAACCTTTCGAAGCTTACGTAGCGAAAATAGTGATAGATATGAAAAAAGTATATAGACCTTTTTTGTAGATAATTAAATTTTCTACAAAAAAGTCTTTATACTTTTTTCTTGTATCTATCACGGTTTGCGCTATATAAGCTTCGAAAGATCGAAACACACGTTTTGTAAAATTTAACGCTAAATAAAAAGTAGCAACAATTATTTTCCAGCTTAAAAATTTCAACAAATGCTCCTCTGACCTTTTGGTTGATAAAATCTTTTGACTATTACATTAAAACAGTGGACCACTATATATGACGTAGCAGATCAGAACTCTGGCCTTCTTTAACGATGGTAACCTAACCTAACTTAACTGCCAACTTTATGTTTTGTTTCCTCCATTGACAACGTGACCATGGCGCAACGGACCGTTAAAGCTTTAAAAACGACGAATACCTTTCCTCGGAACGTCGTCAGGAACTTGACTTTTAGCCTTGTTTGCTAACCAAAGGTCGCGTACGTCACGAATAAAAGTCCAAAGAACAATGGTGCGAACTGGTTGCTTGTCGACAACCATGCGGTCGCAAAACAACAACAATAACAACAATGGGCAGTAATTAGCGGTAGAATGTCCGCGACGACATTTGTTTTTCACGCGTCCATCACCTTGCAACCAGACTTTGTCTTTACCATTAAATGGGCACGTATAACCAAAGGCCAATGGAGGTTACAGGGTGGTCGATGTTTAAGGAGGTGATTATCTGGTGAAACGTTCTGTTTTGAACACCTACATACAAAAAAATCGAGTGAACGTAACGGAAGTAACCGTAACGGAACTAGCGCTGCCGCTTCCATAGATATGCTTTCATCAACCATCTTATACTGAACGCATAAGGAAAGGGAAACGGATATTTTTTAAGTTATTTAACCCAAAAAATACGATAATGGTTTTTAAGAAAATATAAATATTCGTTTTTGTACATCCATTCTGCATATTTAACAACAAAATAGACAATTTGTTTATGTAAAACTAACGCATACGAACATATATGCAAATATTTACCATTAAGACGATCATGGAACATGAGTTAGTTCCTAAAAATAGCTGCAATCGTTTATCGCCCTATTAAATTATCATGTGAAAAACTACGTAGCGTTTCTTGCGTGTTTTCGTGCATTATCCTCTTAACCTCATAACACATTTATTTATGGATATAACTTATGTATACATATATGTGACCGGTGTACTTTCTGTTTCAGGTGAGCTTGGGTTATTTATATTTTATACGACTTCGCTAACTACGCTTTTTGGATACTATTACCGCTATTTACAAGTATGTAAGTATTAATATAAGTATAGTATTTGCACAACGACTTGGTAACGTTTTCTAACCACAATATTTACAATGAGTCCCGTTACTATCGTGAGACAAGTCCTGTGCGCTGATTACGTAAACACCTACACATCGTTAGACTTCTGTAGGCGTCTTCCCCTTCCTGTGCGTAATGACAAATTCTTAAGTACAGTACTGTAAAATTTTTCAACCGAGACTTAACGACTAGATACGCACCAGCAAACCCCGCCCTAAGAAGGCAGGCAGGTATTGGCATACAGATAGGGAAGTTGCACGTGATTGGCTGTCGGTTAAATAATACCGCCCTTCGGTCTTCCCACATCTGACATCTGCTTTCAAGTATCGGTTGAAAAATTTCACTCTACGTATGTATACCCTTGCCTGCTGTAAAATAATCGGACTTATGTAATTTGAATTTCTTATATGCCTAAAGAGACATTTACCTGTGCCGGAAAGGGATCAATATTCCACCCCTATTATTATTTAAAACTTTAACAATAAAAGCTAATGAGCAGTGAAAAACAATCATCATTTACAATGTTTTTTTTTTGGCTGTGCTTCACAAATTAATTAAAAAACCAAAATATGGCAAACAAATCTTTATTTTTTTAAATATTGGACGATTAAAAAAAACCCTTGAGGTAGATATAATTAAGGTCAGCGTTGAAATTTTGAGTACTTACTCTCTGACGTAAATGCATGTACAGTGTTATACATAGAAAATGTACAGACAAAAATGTAAGGTTAGGTAACGTTAAGTTTGCTTAAGTTAGGTTAAGTTACGTATACTAAATCAATAGTTCTGCATAATTTACTCTACACCTTTCTACTATCATATATAAATGGTAACGATCGATTTTCAATACAATGCAAGTGCAAAAAAAATCCAGCCTAACAATTGTGACAGCTATTACATCATTCCAAAAGCTGTCAAAGTCATTTGTTGGTCTAATAAAGCCGGATTCATACAGCTCATGGCGGGTCTGGCACGTGACATGGTACACCACCACAGTCTATTAATTTGTAATAATTATTTTCATTTTAATATTAGCAGCATGGTATGTCTGTTATTTTTAGATTAGATAAAGAATCATTAAATGTATTTATATCTGTATTAGGTTACAGTAGTGGTTGTGTGTGTGTGTAAACGAGCATATATGCTAGGCACAAGACTTCGTCGTCAAATACACTTTATCTAATCTCTAAAATAAACATATCCAACATGCTCGCAGGATTAAAATAAACACAACAATGTAACTACTAACCATGTCGTTATCGCGTCCGCACACACACACACATTGAAACAATTACTACAGTTTTTTGAAATTTTGAAAGCTCAAAAACACCATATACATAATTGCCCATAATTTATGGTTAGTATTATACCTAAACTAATTGTGTATGTTGGGTTGTCACCCTCGTCCAATTTTAATGTACCCCACTGTACATACAGAAAGCTCCTGTGCTGTCATTAGATGCGATTGCTTTTCAATTTTCATAGACCATTGTTCCAGTTCAATTAAGAGTAATGACCCACGTATGTGGATACTTGACTTAATGGCAGTTAGTAACTTTCTATACAACATTTTTTTTTTGCAAGTTGGGTGCAGTTAATGAATAATTTATTCAGTAAATTGCTTGTAATAAAGTGAAAACAGTAAAACAATAAATCGAGGCGAATCGACTCCACGTCCAAAAACGAGCGTATAATTGCGGTCATAAAACATTGAAAAGTAAAAGAAAATTAATAGAGATGAAGGTACGTAGTCTGCGAAAATTAATGAGGATGACTAAACGTTAATTACTGAGGAATATATAATTATGTTCTCTTAAAATTAGCTTAGAAAACTTTATTGTGAAGCTGAACTAACTAGAAAATATGAAAGAAAACGTGCACCAACAGACGCAAATCGCGACTTCGACCTTAACAGTTCTCATCAACGTACTGTAGGCACAGTCTCTCGGTATTGTATGTGGAACTGCTGAGGGTGCGCTGATGAGAACTAATAACCAATGGTTTCGACAAAATGCTGACTAGAAAATGGATAATTATGCACAATACTTTGCCCCCATATATTTTTTTTAAATGACCTTAAAACCGTTTATTTTAAAATTATAAAAAATATATATTTGAAACCCTCACAACAAGCCCTTTCAGTAGATATGTCACATGATATAGTTTGCAAAATTTTTTTTTTAAATTGTGTAATTTGTTCCCCCATAAACTGAATCTTATTATATATGAATATTTTTTTTACATGAAATGAAGCAATTTGCTGATGTTTTAACCCTTTTTTTTAAACAAAATATCTACCCCTTGCATTCTACCAATCAAATATTGCAACATTTCTAGTAAACATAAAATACATAATTTTTTACTTATAATTATTTATTTATTAATTTCTCACATGTATACTCTCTCTAACAGAGTATTTATTTACATTTTGCCACTGCTTTACAACTTATTTAACAATCTTACTTTCTATGCGCTTATCCCTTAAAATCTACCTTCATTTTCCCTTATTTTCTTCTCGACTACTCTCACAACATACTCGCATATTTCTTCGCACAAATCACGTACTAAACTTCTTTTTTTTAAAGTGTTTAGCTCCTACCGGGATTTGAACTCACAACCTAGTGGTCGCCAATCTGTAGTGTTAACCGCCCGGCCACTGTGCCTCCCCAAATTTTTTACTTATAATAATTTTATTAAAAAATGTTAGAATCAATTAAAATTATTTTTTCCAATGTTTGAAAATGATCGAAATTGACTAATAGTCGAAACGTCTCCTCGCTTGAAAATCAAATTCTTTTAGTTACTTTATTATTAATCACAAAATTACAATTTCGCATTAATTGAGTCTCTAGTTGAGGATGGCACTTTGGGTGTCGAAACCGTTCAGTGGTGTATGATTGGTTGACTATCTATTTTTGCTCATTGGTTTTAAACTTTCATACCGTTAATCTTTTATTTTTTCTATTTACCGAATAAATTCGAAATTGCTCAAGTCTTTTGTATATTTTTGAAAATTACTGTTAGCTACATAGTTCCGCCAATTACGTTGCCATTATTTAGAACGATGACCGGTCACAATCGATAGTACGAATTCGCTTGCTTCTGTTTTTTCTTTCGATCGATAGGAAAAAAAAAACTTTCCTTTGTCACCCGCAACCCAGTTAAAACTACGTTCAATAAACTCACAGTGAGTTAAAACGGTCGTCGTCAAACTAATTAATTAGTAGGTACAATAATTAGTGATACAATGAACTAAATTTAACTTTTGCTAATTTAATCGATTCGTCACAGAATTTTTTTTAAATACGATTCACACTAAAAATTACGAGAAAAAAAAATGTTTTTCCGCGATACTCAGGAGTGGATCTAGAAGTCTTCCTTGAGGGGGGAGGAGGGCAAATGGTAAAATAAAATTGCAGTAACAATAATAGTAATAATAGATACTTAGTTTTATATGGGCATGTTGGCTTTCAGAAAAAAATCAATTTTGGTCGAAGGAAAAGCTGAAGGAAGGGGGGGGGATGTGTCGAAATTTGGGGAAGTACATATTATAACTATACGTAGTTTAAAAAATTGTAAAGTCAAAATATTCGTTATTTAGAAAAATTAAGGAGTCCAGATTACAAAACTAACATTAAATAATAATTATTATACTTCGTTAGTATTTGCATAAATGTTCCCCTCGTTTACCTCCATGAGTTTCCGCGAATACAAAATTTGTCTTCTTCTTTGTTGAAGTCAAAGAGGTTTAGATTTTAACTTCAAGATTTTGTTTACGCAATTTGGGGGTTGACATCCCAAAATGCGATACAGTGTGATCATTTTTTAATTAATTGCACAACAAAAATAAAAATATTTCCGAATGTTCGATAATTATTATTAGGTGCAATTAGGATGGTTGCAAGTCAAACAGCATACAGGGTAGGACTTAAAATACATATAAAAACTGTATAAGAGTAAAGTACCCTTGTTTCAGAAAATTCAGCAAAAATTTATTAATAAAAGTTGTTGTTAATTGAAAGTTACTTCTAAATACCAAAACATGGCCTCTTAAGAAAAAAATATTTAAGGAAAAATACTTAACCATTTCCAAAAAAAAAAAAATGTTTAAGCCCTGCGATATATTGATATCAAAATTAAATCCATTTGGTATAACTGTTCGAATTCAAGCATAATTGTAAAATAAACTTTTAAGATTTTTAATTTTGTATGACTACATTGAATTACTAAATGCATTTAATTAGGACAATTGTTGATTTACAATATTAAATAAGACGTTTTTAATCAATAAAAACCTCATCTACTGTATAACACGTAGTTACTTATATCTTTTTTCCTTTTATAAGAGAACAATTGGGTACTCCACTCAAACAGTTGTAGGACAGACAAGGCCTGCAGTAAATGACGTCATGCGTAAGCGGTCAGGCTCTCGAATGCTAACGTTTGCGATCGTTGAGTTCAATAAAAGTTTTTGTATCGTGAATCAAATAATTTCTATTCTCAACTCATGAGTCAACACTGACTATTATATATATACAGGGTGACCCAATTAGACGTTTGTGGTAAACTAACTGTAGGAAAATTTTGAAAAAAATCGTGTAGCACTTACGGTTAGGTGGCCACCGTATTTGAACCACCCTGTATAATTATGGGAACGACGGCCAGAAAAATCGTTTTCCAAAAAACCATATATACAAATACAAATGTATGTAACGATTATATATATAGGTCCAAATTGTCACGTTCTATTTGACTTTCAACTAGTTTTCGGTGTTTACCGGTACAATGAGTCAAAAGGGCCGCTCTCTGCTGCTCGAAAATTAGCAAAGTTTGCTTGTTTAAACGCTACGAAATGTTCGGCCTAAGCAAACGACGTCCAACTGAGCAATTACGACGTTGTGTGCACTCTGGACGTTACGATTAGAGAAATTAGAATTTCATATTTAATATTGCTGTTAATTTTAAATCTTTTTGACAAATAATACCTGCATTTTATCAAAACTTTTTAGATGTTCACAGACAAATAAACTATGCAAATCACATCTACATACACACGCCTAGTTGAATTAATCAAAAATTACGTTTAAGGAACTTAAACAATTTCAGTTATAAAAGTTTTTAATATTAAAAGATTTATGACCTGACGTTGAGAAATTGTTATACTAAATGTAAATATTTAATAAGAGCAACGATATTTTTTTATTAGTTTTTTTTTTATAGTTTGATTCCACGGCCTACTTGTCGAAATTAAGCAATACGAAATCAATATTGCTGCATTTTAAAGATTATTTGAGGAAAATATCAAGTGTGTTGTATATTTGGAAAGGTAATTTTGAGAACTCTTAAAGTGTGTTAAAATATACAGGGTGTTCCATTTAAAAAATGACTTTATGTTGTTTACAACTAAACTATTCACTTTACAACAATTCACCTAACACCGTTGAATTCTACGTAAAAAATGCTTTGGGAATGTTTTTACAGAAATAAAAAAATTTCACTAGGAAAAAAGTTATAGAGGTTTTTCGAAAACGTACATTTTCCTAAAACACCCTGTATCTCTGAAACGGTAACAAATAACGAGCCACGGTTTGCAACAATTAACAACTTCTCATAATAATCAAGTTTCAGACATCGACATCGGTTTTTGTATATCTCCAATTTGGTCCACCCTGTATATTTTCGGTGTGTACGCGTTGAAAACTTGAAATAAAAAATGTTTGGCAAACGTAACTTTAAATAATAGTAACAATAACTTGCCGGTGTTTAAATTTACACAAAAACTTTTCTCGTCGTGGACTTTTTCAAGAACACGCAATTTAAATTGCACCAGACTGTACATAAGCGACTTTATCAGTACCTGGATGCATAAATAACACGGTTGCTAAAAAAGGAATTTATCTCGAATATATGGAACAATAGGATTATTGTACTACTAGTTCGTTCATTTGCGTCATTGGATTGTGGTGGTTCCCCAAGAATTACCTCATCTTCGTTAGTCGGTAGTCGGTGCCACTCCCATAACATAAAGAGTGATAGACAGGCGAAGTGTGTTAAGTGTTCACGTAGAACTTTGAGAAGATTTAACAAAAATCCTGTTTTCGTTTGTAATATAGGATAATTGTTTTGTTCGGTAAAATAAAAACAAAAAATAATATGTCGACTGAGGGTAAGTTTCAGTTGCTCAAATTACATTATTAATAAAAATAACATGAAACTATTTTAGAAGCAGTGAATGACGTCGAACCGATAGAGACAATGTCCGCAATTGATCTTAATGATAAATTGACTTCACAAAAAGAGCTTTATTGTGTAGTTTGTTTTGAGTTTTTATGCCCACCTATTATGGTGGGAAAAAATGGAAATATGTGTGGAAACTGCTGCTCGAAAAATGATTCCGTTGGATATGTTCCTAATAAAGCTCTGGAAAATCTATTAGAAAACCTTAGCGTTTTATGCAAACACTCTAAAAATGGTTGCAAAGTACGTGAAAACTACAAGGAAATGGCCGTGCACCAAAAGGATTGTTCTTATCGAGATTTTCGCTGTCCCATAAATCCAACTGTTTCCTGTGTTTGGTCGGGATGTACTAATGAATTCATAGATCATTTTAATAAAGAGCATCCTCAAAACATTATAAAAGAAGAAAAAAATTCCGTTTCGTTAGAATTTGATATAGAAAAAGAAACGAAACAGGTGCAATTAATGATGATACCAAGTGGAAATTTCTTAACGATAATGATTAATGATTTAGTTAATCAAGAACTCGCAATCACAGTTTTCATTTTTGGTGATTCAAAATTTAAAACTAATAATTATCGATTTGATGTTCAACAAAATTATTCTGAGACCACTTCTGTTTCTCACTTACCAAATAAAAACAATGTTGTAAATATCAGCAACTACAATGAAGATCACAAAGATGGACTTAAAATAGATGCAGCTTTTTTGAAAAAAAATTCTGCCAATGGTTGTTGCAAATTTACTTTACAAATAATATCTGATTCTGAGGATTACAAAAGAAATAATGTAGTTTTGCCAAAGTTTGAGTGCTCTTTCTGTAAAAATAGTGTAATACCACCTCTATACCAATGTAATCGTGGGCATTCAATATGTAATCAATGTAAAGCACTAACACGCCACTGTTCAATTTGTAGACCATTAGGAGGTGCAGGTGCATATACATTTACAAAAAGCATCGTTTTAGATGATTTTAGTAAGGGCACTTATTTTACATGTCCCTATCTTGAGAAGGGATGTAAAAAAGAAGTTCTTAGAGGAAACATGATTATACATGAAGATGAGTGTACATTTAAACCATATGTTTGTCCATTCAACTCACTTCATTGTTGCGTCTGGACTGGTTTACTTACGGATTTACAATCCCATTTGAAGGTAAAACAAAGAATAATTTGGTAATTGTATAGATACATCTCCCTCCAATCGATTTTCCTGAATTTTCAGCTTCATTTCGTGTATTTGTCTTCCATGTCTATTGTAAAATGCGATTAGTAGTAGTGGTTTGTTGATTTATTCGAATGTTGGGATTATGTTATGTTTACTTATTTTGTAGATTAGATATGGAATTATTTATGGTATTTATCTATAGGTGATACATGATACTGCTTGTTTGTTTATACTTTAAAAGCGGTTATTCTTAGTGTGTTAGGAATACAAATGTTGCGTAAGGGTGAAGGGTATGTAAATGTAAACACACCCATCCTGAACCGTAACCTATTGCAATACACACGGAAGTAATAGACCAGTTTTTTGTATTTTTTGAATCTTAAAATCAGTATGAAGATGTAATAAAATACAAAACACTGTCGTAATACTTCCGTGTGTGTATTGCAATAGGTTACGGTTCAGGATGGGTGTCTTTACATTTACATAGAAAATCAATTTAGGGGAGGCGTATCTATACAATTACTCTTCATAATGTTCGAATAAAATGTATTCCTTATACTTTATCTTACAGAATACACATAAGTCATTGACATACACTGATGATCTAAACATATTAACAGTTGTAACTTCTGAGTTCCGGTTCACCTACTGTTTGATAGCTTACGAAAAAGTCTTTATGGTATCGTTTGAAAAAGAATCGAAAAGTACAAATGTATGTTGGGCCATACAATTAGTAGGTCCTAAAAATGAATGCAAGTCATACTCATATGAAATAATGTTGACGAACAAGACTTATCCACGTAAAAACATTACAATATTTGATTTCTGCCAAGAATATACAAACTGTAGAAACGTTTTTCTTGCAGATAACTCAATATCATTAAATGAAATTGTAAAGTTGGAAGAAACTACTATTTCTGTTAATGTGTACTCCAAAATATAATGTTGGTTGTTCACACAAAATATGACTTATTATATCATATCTCAAATATTTTTTTTTACTTTTTGTATGTTAACATTGAATTAATCATTTCTATTGCTTAATATTCATAAATAAATACTTTGTCAAGTAAAATGTATTTCATTATCACAATTTTCGATTTACAGCATTAAACAAGAGGTTTTAATTAATAAAATTCTTACCTACTGCACAATACATAAAATTTTTAATTATTTTCTAATTTGAAATCAAAAATAGTTTCATTAAATGAATGTGGGGTCGCCACCTTTTGTAGGTTTATTTATTGCAATTTTTTCGTATACCAATATCCTACCATTATTTTTCCGTAAACGTTGGCCACCCTGTATATCCTGCACGTTTCTTACCTGAGAAAGTTAACTTGGTAGAACATGGCCACCCTGCGGTTACCGCATCGCAATTGCCGCCATTTTGATCCCGTTTGTGTTACTAAGTTTTAAATAAACGTATATTTACAAAAAATTCAGTTGTTGTCAAAACGTTTTAAAAAAATTTGCACAAATTCTAATTTGCTTGCAATGTATCGCATAAGCAAAAAAGTGTCGACGATGCACCATCTTATTAATGAATGGACACCTCGTGAGCGCCACGTATACAAGTGATAGCCGATACGTGTATTTTTTTTTTTAACATGATAATATTTCGAGAGAACGATAACCTCGGGCGTATTCGGGTGATGAGTGGAGTAGAAACAAATAATAAAGCGCGATTCATTTTTGATAACCGTTTTTATCGCGTTACATGACACGTTAATATCAGTTTTAATTAGGTGCTGGCTATGTAGATTGCAATTTGGGTTGGGACGGTTTTGTTTACTTTTTTGTAACGGAAAATGTACATACGTGAACTCCCTGACCCAAATGAATTAGCTGCGCTTAGCATCACTGACCGTAACATAGAAATACGTGTGTAGCTAAAAAAATTGTTTATATTTTGTACTAAAATTTAACACCAACTATCAACTACCCTACACTTCATGACTAAAAACTTACTATTATTTAATTAAGGTTTTGTATAAACCGTTTTGTAGTGAAAACCGTGATAGATACAAAAAAAAGTAAAGAGACCTTTTTTGTAAAGAATTGAATTTTCTATAAAAAAGTCCCCGACAACTACTCTCTATCTTTCAGATGTAAAGAATTGCAGCGCACATTCTGCCGGAATGGCGAAAACTGGCGACTTTTAAGCACGAAATGAATTTTTCGACGCTTACGTAGCGAAAACCCGGATAGATACAAAAAAACTATACAGAACTTTTTTGTAGAGAATTTAACTTTCTACAAAAAAGTCCCGGACTGCATCTCTCCATCTTTTACAGGTAATAAAGTACAGCCGTCCTAATTACGCCATTAAAAGTCGCCAATTTTCGCCATTCCAGCAGAATGTGCGCTACAATTTTTTACTTGTTAAAGATAAGGAAATGTTGTCCTGGACTTTTTTATAGAAAATTTGATTCTCTTCAAAAAAGGTCTGTTTACTTTTTTTGTATCTGTCACGGTTTTCGATATGTAAGCGTCGAAAAGTCGAAAAATCTGCAATAAAAAAAAATTTTGAACGATATAATCCCCCGCCTACCTACAATGACGTCATCCATAAGCTGTCTGGCCTTTCTATTTCTCGATGATAATGATTTTGTTCGATACCGGCTGTTAAGAGATTAGATTCAGCCCGTTTTTGAAGCATTTTGGTACATTTCATTTTCTTTGTTAAATTCCAGAAAAAAATATTTTAATTATCATCAGTTATTGCTATTATGTAATGTTTTATTTTATATTACGACAGGTCACGGATAAGCCTTGTAGTTTTCTGATTAACTGACAATAAAAATAATTTTAAAACATTTTTTTTTTATCTGACAATGAGTTGGTAAAAATTATGTAAGAAATGTTAAGTTTATTTTTATAAATATACATGTATCAAAAAATATATTTTTAAAAAATTCTGTGGATTGTTTATTTCTGAGAAATCTTTTTTTTTTTTGTTTAACAAAGAAGTAACTTAAAAATCTGCTTTTGAAAAAATATTTTAACAAAAATGTTAATGGCAACCGTTTACCGTAATCATGAGACTGTTTTTTTTTTTTAAATTTAACGATACAGATAATAATAGGTACGTCTTCTGACGAGACGTAATAATTTCCCAGTTCTTACCTTGTAACTACCCTAAAATAATTAGTTACATCGTAGTCGTAGTTAACAAGATCTTAAAAGGTGTACATAAAAGTGCTGCATGAAACAAGTTTCGTACTAAAATTTCGTCATTAAAATTGTAAATCGTTCCATCGCCATTGGAACCGTCGGTTTTAGGTCTCGGTCTGTCTGATCGTAAAACCAGCGCTCTAATTAAACCCAACCGGAATCTACCTACGTCTGTATATACAAACATACGTAAATAGTAATGCCGAAAGAACAAAAGAATCTGCTTTCATTACCTCTGCTGAAGCTAAGTACGACCGGGAACCGTCAATTGCACTCATTTAACGTTTTAATTTTATTTTACGTGGATTACTAATAGCTTATCCATTGGGGAGGCAAATTCGGAAGGCGAAGTCCACTTTAAACGGTTTATCTGAAATGAAGCTGGATGGATGAATGAGTGTATGGTTATATGCATCTAATGTTTAAACCTTACATGGTTTAGGTTATATTGAGTGCCGTTTCCCAAAAATTAAATTCCGAGTAAAATACATTTGTCGTTTGGTAATTAAAAAAGTTTTGGTATCTCTATTTGTACACGCGAGTGCAATTGGTAATTCCCTGAAGCAGAGCAGCGGCCAACCGCCGCAGTGCCCGCAGCCGCAACTGTCAGTCGGATAAATGAACAAGGTGGCCGTGGTTTCCCGGTCCAACTGCGATTGCTACCGTGTTTATTCGGCCAACTATTTGCATAGATACAGTTTTTACATTATGAGTTGGCGTGCATTTTGGGCTACTGAAATTTCTTATTATTACGTCCAACCGGTGAGCCGTTACCAATGCACGCAATCTATTCGCCGAGTCTGGGAAACAACTGCAAGTCGCGCCAATCACAGCTGAGTATGCGCACAGCGCATGGCTCGGCAGACTCGCCGTGCCACTCAGGTAAACGTTGCCAATGCATAATGCGAATACTATACTATAGATATATCCGCTGATTCATTTTTTCGATCAGCCAACGGCACCGATTCGCTCGAAACAATGGATCAATTAAGGAACATAAATATGTAAAGTACACAAACAAAAAGTTCCACGAAAAAATGGCAAAAAAGTTGAATATTACCTGCAGAATTAATTGCATAGATTTTTTTAAGACTCTTACCACTTTTTTTGTCTTAATAAATGATTTAAAAATTGTTTTAAAGTTTTCAACAGAATATGTATTAGGTTTCAGGCTGCACGAAATTGAAAATAAACAATTAAGATTCATTATTCGTAATACCGTTAATTGGCTAAACCAATAAGTGCAATTATATAAATAACACCACTAATTAAGTTAGTTAGCAGGTTAATTGGAAAATAGCGAGGAAATAGAAAATAATTACTGACATCGGCAAAATTAAAAGTAAACGTCTTTTCCCACATTAGTTTCCACCTACACTTATTAACACTTTAAAATAACTTGTCTTCTTAATATGGGCACAAACAATTATAGGTATGTGTCGACAAAATTTTGAAGCCAAATCTAAACCACTCTAACTTCCAAGGAGAGAAATTTCAGTTTGGAATAATTTTGTGTAGTGATAACACGTCTATAGAGTTTACTCTTTCCTAAAGCGCACTATGAGCCACAAGTCACAACGACCAGTGGCAACCACAAGTCGTCGACGAGATTTTTCAAGCATTGTATAAAAAAATCTTACGCGCCGCTTACTATAAGTTATTTAAAAATAAACTGAGAGTTCAAGTGGTTGTTTTCGAGCCACAAGTCGTGAGAGTGGCAGCCACTAGTCGTGAGAGTGGCAGCCACAAGTCGTCGACGAGATTTTTCGAGCATTTTAAGTTATTTAAACCCAAATTGATAGTTCCAGTGGTCGCGTTCGAGCCACAAGTCGTGGGAGTAACAGCCACAAGTCGTCGACGAGGTTTTTCGAACGTTTTATATTATTTAAACCTAGACTGAGAGTTCCAGTAGCGGTGTTCGCGCCACAAGTCGCGAGAGTGACAGCCACAAGTCGTCGACGAGGTTTTTCGAACGTTTTATATTATTTAAACCTAAATTGAGAGTTCCCGTAGTCGTGTTAGAGCCACAAGTCTTGAGATTGGTCAGTGCTCTTTACTTGTGGCTACGTATAGATAGTTACTAGCCGCTTGCGCACACTAGACAACTGTAAGTACGTACTTTAGTTTCAGCAAATATACAAAATAGCTGACACGGCTTGTGGCCGCATATAGCCACTTATAATAGTGACTTGTGGCTGCAATTTACTCTCTCATACAGCGTCCTATGGGCCACAAGTGACAACGACTAGTGGCATGCACAAGTCGTCAACAAGGGATTATACGTTATTTCAAACCAAATTGAGAGTTCCAGTGGTTGTGTTCGAGCCACAAGTCGTGAGAGTGGTCAGTTCTGTCTACTTGTGGCTACAAATATTTACTTGTCGCTTGCGAGCACTGAACTACAATATTAAGTGCGTACTTGAGTTTCAGATAATGTGCAGAACGACTGAAACGACTTGTGGCTTTATATCGCCACTAGTAACGGTAACCAGTGATTGCCACCTGTCTAGCCACTTGTGACTGTAACTTGTAGTCTTCTCTAGTAGCTCGACTGAGCCTCTAGCAACCGACACTAGTCGCTGCGACCAGTGAAACGACTTGTGGTTCCTTTCTCAAGAACTCTGCTGTAAAAAATTACCCTTTTATTGATGAAATTAAATGTTTTCGACCCCCCAAGAACTGCTTCTGGATCCGCCCATGTTTTAATCGTCTTGCAAAGACACACTCGACAATTAAATATTCCGTTTTCGTGCGAACCAGCTCGTTGTCTTTTTTTTTGTGGTCTTTTGTAAACTGCCACGTATATCTATCTAGAGAGGGAGTACAACAATCGCAAAGTCCTTACCAGACCGAATAACAAATTAACCTCGCGGTTGTTTCACGACCGCATTTAAATCCAAACGGAATGTTTCAGGTTGTTACAATGAAGATAAATTTTTTTGGAACGTTTGCTTTGGACACGACACAATTTATTATTAAAACCGAAAATAAGATACTGGTGTATTTACTTTGGTGCATACTCTGCATAAAAAAAAAATAAAAAACAAATGCTGTCCGTTAATACTTAGAATTTGGTAGGTACATAAATAAAAGAATCCTAAATGTGGGGATTACTACTGGGGGGGGGGGGCAAAATTCGAAAATTATAAAAAAGTTTTGCAAACTATACCGTGTGACATATCAAATTAAAGGGGTTGTCGTGAGGATCTCGAAAATATTTTTTTTATAATTTTTAAATAAATAGTTTTAAGGATATTTTAAAAAACTAAATTCACCATTTTCTCTATACGACAAAATATATTACCTACCCCTCTATCAAAAATAGTGTTATTTAAAAAATTTAAATGGAAACAACCCTTACGTGGTCATTGACACCAAATCCTACGTGAAATTGATTGTCACGTCAGTCGAAATTAGGTGAACTCGAAATTTAAATTTTTCATGCTGTCTGTGACAGCGACAAAATGAAAAATAGCTCAAAGGAAATCAATTTAACCACCCCCACGACGACCAATCTCGACAATGAATTTAAACTGAATCATCCATCGAATTGTGTGTATGCGGAATCTCACCCTCAATAAATGTATTTCACGAGAAATTTTCTCTAGGTCATAACAATCATAAATGTCAACAACACGCGCCCACAGATAGTACCTATTTCACTAGTGTCAAACTAAAAAAAAATTTTTCAATTTTTAAAATACTTTCGACGTGTAGGTTTTATGAGTAACGTGAAATATGTAAGTAAACATTTTTTTTTTTGTAATAAAAATTTGCGTTTGTTTACAGTGTGTTACTCATTCAGTTCTCGATGATATTTTTAAAAGTGGGTCAAAGTGATCTCTCAGTATTGCAACTGTGACAAACAGACAAAAACGATGACAGAAAAAAATAAACACGGAACAGAAGCGATAATTACTCGTTGATCTATTTGCAAAAGAAAACAGATGTTCGAGTAAAATGAACAAAAACTGAACAGGAAGTTACGGTTTCGAGGTTAAAAAATCCTTAAAATCGTAAAAAGCTTTTATGATTTTTTTGTATGAAAAATAAATTTAAAAATGTCCATATGACGTCTATTTTTATAGGATAATGAATAAGTTTTGTAGGGTAGACAGCTTATAGTCCCTTTAACTACCCCCATAGTGCTCTCGGATTTTTTTGTAGAAATTTCGATTTTCTACAAGAATAGTCTACTTTTTATTTGTATCGATCATTGTTTTCGGCCTATAATCGCCAAAAGGTCAAAAAATATCAGTATGTATAATAAATATGTTCTGTTAAAATATAATAAGTTAATTAAACTCGTGTGATGCTAAATAAGCAATTCTAAAAAGCATCTTTAATTTTAGAAATTTTAACCTTGTGTCAACATAAACTTCATAGATGCAAGTAGTCAGCTAAAACTTTTGTAATGAGTTCACAAAATTTAGAAAATAATTTCTGCTGATTTATCTTTTTTAACAGTAACTTTGTTTAATTAATTGCAGACAATAAAGAATTTTTTTTAGAAAATATTGTATCTTTAAAACAATTGATGGAAATTAATTATTAAAAAAAAAAATCATTTTTACAAAATGAACCCTAAACAATATTTCATACTCAATATTTTTTCTGAACATTTACGAGTTTGTGTTTTTAATAAAATTAATTAAATTAAAACTTGTAATCAGAATTAATTATTTAAAATATTTAAACACGGTTTAAATATGGCATCAAGATTTTGTCGACGAAAAAAAAGCACATGTAGAAGCTTCGTTTAAAAACATATCTACAGTGCAAAAACTGTGCGCCCCAATTGGTTATTTAATTTTTAAGTATCTGATAATTAAAAAAAAAACATACAAATATTAATTATATCCGATTTTCTCATTCAATTAAAAATGTTTATGATTTCGTGCATTTGACACACATTCGCATTATCATTCTAGGATATCCTTTTACAACGAGTTGGGGTGGACTTTGATCGTGTCGGTTGAAAAAATAGAGAATTTCGCAGAATTTCCAATTAAATTAATATTAATCATAAAACAAAGTTATCAACTAATTTATTAAAACAACGCATTTGTAATACTTGTACAGATTTATCAGAAGCAATTCCTAGAATTGGCTATTGCACTTTGTACTATGGATTTACAATAACATTAATTTTTTCCGGTTATATTGTGCATTAATTTAGGTTCCATATCAGTGGCGGCGTGTGAATATTCATCGTATCTTACTCAGAATAACCAAAAAAGGTAATAATAGTCAATTTAATTAATCAATTTAAATTAAAGTAATTGATTTATTAACAGAAATTATCCAGAAATGACGTATAAAAATTTTTTTTGAAGCAGTTTACGCGCGTATGGTAGCCTCACTTTGATATACGAAGAGCTAACGCGCCTGTTGATGGGCCACTTTAATGCAGGTACAGCTAAGGCGCGTAAAAATTTGTTTCAATTAAGGTAGAGCTAACGTATGGTAGCCTCACTTTGATATACGTAGAGCTAACGCGTCTCTAAAGTGCTACAGCAGCCTCGCTTGAATTCAGGAGGAACTAACGCGCGTATAGAAGCTTGGCTCTAATAGAAGCAGAGCTTACGCGTGTATATGTCATCCTCACTTTGATATATGCAGAGCTAACACGCCTACAGCAGCCTCGCTTCAGTACAGGTAGAGCTAACGCGCGTATAAGAGGTTCACTCTAATAGAAGCAGAGCATACGCGCGCATATGGTAGCCTCACTTTGATACACGCAGAGCTAACGCGCCTGCTGCAGCCTCACTACAGTATATTAGAGCTAACGGGTGTATGGCAGCCTCGCTTCGGCACAGGTAGAGCTAACGGACGTATGGCAGCCTCGCTTCGATATACATAGAAATAATGCGCCTGCTGCAGCCGCGCTGCAATACAGTTAGAGCTAACGCACGTATGGCAGCCTCACTTCAGTACAGGTAGAGCTAACGCGCGTATGAGGTTTGCTCTAATAGAAGCAGAGCATACGTACGCACATGATAGCCTCACTTTGATACAAGCAGAGCTAACGCGCCTGCGGCAGCCTCGCAGCTGTATAGATAGAGCTAACGGGCGTATGGCAGCCTCGGTTCGGTACAGGTAGAGCTAACGCGCCTGCTGCAGCCTCGCTACAGTATAGATAGAGCTAACGGGTGTATGGCAGCCTCGCTTCGGCACAGGTAGAGCTAACGGACGTATGGCAGCCTTGCTTCGATATACATAGAGCTAACGTGCCTGCTGCAGCCGCGCTGCAATACAGTTAGAGCTAACGCACGTATGGCAGCTTCACTTCAGTACAGGTAGAGCTAACGCGCGTATGAAATTCGCTCTAATAGAAGCAGAGCATACGCACGCACATGATAGCCTCACTTTGATACAAGCAGAGCTAACGCGCCTGCGGCAGCCTCGCAGCTGTATAGATAGAGCTAACGGGCGTATGGCAGCCTCGGTTCGGTACAGGTAGAGCTAACGCGCCTGCTGCAGCCTCGCTACAGTATAGATAGAGCTAACGGGTGTATGGCAGCCTCGCTTCGGCACAGGTAGAGCTAACGGACGTATGGCAGCCTTGCTTCGATATACATAGAGCTAACGTGCCTGCTGCAGCCGCGCTGCAATACAGTTAGAGCTAACGCACGTATGGCAGCTTCACTTCAGTACAGGTAGAGCTAACGCGCGTATGAAATTCGCTCTAATAGAAGCAGAGCATACGCACGCACATGATAGCCTCACTTTGATACAAGCAGAGCTAACGCGCCTGCGGCAGCCTCGCAGCTGTATAGATAGAGCTAACGGGCGTATGGCAGCCTCGGTTCGGTACAGGTAGAGCTAACGCGCCTGCTGCAGCCTCGCTACAGTATAGATAGAGCTAACGGGTGTATGGCAGCCTCGCTTCGGCACAGGTAGAGCTAACGGACGTATGGCAGCCTTGCTTCGATATACATAGAGCTAACGTGCCTGCTGCAGCCGCGCTGCAATACAGTTAGAGCTAACGCACGTATGGCAGCTTCACTTCAGTACAGGTAGAGCTAACGCGCGTATGAAATTCGCTCTAATAGAAGCAGAGCATACGCACGCACATGATAGCCTCACTTTGATACAAGCAGAGCTAACGCGCCTGCGGCAGCCTCGCAGCTGTATAGATAGAGCTAACGGGTGTATGGCAGCCTCGCTTCGGCACAGGTAGAGCTAACGGGAGTATGGCAACCTCGCTTCGATATACATAGAGCTAACGCGCCTGCTGCAGCCTCGCTACAATACAGTTAGAGCTAACGCGCGTATGGCAACCTCGCTACAGTACAGATACAGCTAACGGGTGTATGGCAGTCTCACTTCGGTACAGGTAGAGCTAACGGGCGTATGACAACTTCGCTTCGATATACATGGAGCTAACGTGCCTGCTGCAACCTCACTTCGATACTGGTAGAACTGGCGAGCCTACAGCAGCCTTGCTTCAGCGCAGGTAGAGGTAAAGCCGGTAAAGAAGCCACGCTTTGTAAATGAGAACACATTTCAAACAATCTGCGATAAAAAATTATGACCAACACATTCGGTTAAAATTGAATGTATTTATTACTGTACCTCACGTGAAGAATCCGCCACTGCTTCATTTAGATATTCAGTTTCAAGTGTGACGACCTTACGTAATTAAATTTAATACGCATAATGATGTAAGGGTCATGATGCGCATGTATTGTAGAGTAAAATGTTATTTCTAGGAATATATCAATGGGACATCGTCCGAAGTACAATTAAATAAATTACGATACTATTTATTATACATACGTACGTGAAAGTTTTATGTTATTATTATTGGCTTTGATTAATATTTACATTATACAGGGCATTGTAACTATTGTTTTCAAGAAACACACTTGCACCTATGTAGTTTTAGGGAAATTCTATTGTTTAAAATGTAATTTAACATTATTCATGTACTTTTTTTAACAGAACACGCAACAAATAAAAAATTATGACAAATTATATGTGCAGAGTTTTATTGAATATCATTTTGAATTTATCGACTTTTCGTTGTAGCGTCCTCTATGAACCTTAGATTTAAACACAAAATACGTCATCGTCAGTGACGTCACACATCGAAGGCCTTATCAATTATTTTTCGTTACAATAATTCATGGTGTCTTTGAGCTTTTAAATTTTCAAAAATGTCTTGTCTTCAATGTGTTCGTGTGCCTCTTCAATGTGTATGTGTGCCAACGCGATAATGACATCATTAGTGCTTGCATTGTTGTGTTTAATTAATAATTAATCTTGCGACCATGTACTGTTTATGTTAAGATGAGATTAGTTTTTATACGAACCCACACCTACTACCGCATAACCTATGGTTCGTTATCTAATCTAAAAATAACAAATACAACATGCACCCAATATTAAAATACACATGAAAGACAAGTACAAGAAATTATCATTATTATATAAACCCATATTATAAGTAACAACAACAAAACTCAGGTAATGTTCACGTCCCAAAAAAATGTTTTCATGATAAAAATTTTCGTTACAATTAGTGGAGTGACACTGTATCTGTATAACACTGTACAAACATAAATACGTACTTTTCATTGATGGAAAATGAAAATATCATGCGTAATTTGGTAGTAAATGTTTATTATTTGTTTTATTTATTATAAATTCAATAATTTCATAGTACGCAACAGGCGTCATTCTGATAATAATCGATATCATGAAACGTCCATTTTTATTTAATTTAAAAAGATCAAGGACCGTAAAACCATAGAGGGTAGATATTTAAATTTTTAAAAAATGTATCCCAGTAGGTGCTGAAGCTTTTTATGGGGAGAGGGCTGGGCTTAAATTTGCTACAAATAATATACAAAAATATTTTAATAATTGTTAAGTTGAAACTTGCTTCATATAAAAATTTGTGTGACTCATACACGTGTAACGTAATGTAAGTGAATTTTCAAAAAGGGGGGTTATTTTTGAGGGGTAGGTAAAAAATTATAAAATTTAAAAAATACCGTGTGATATATCAAATGAAAGGACTTGATGTGAGGATGAGAAATTTGGAAATTAAAATATAATATAATTTAAAATTAAAAAAAAAAATAGAGAATGATTGATTTTTCGCCTGTAAATCGATTCTATCGAAAGCAAAAATTAAAAATAAAGGCTTTTTAATAAAATATTAAATCGGTGAATAAAATTTACAAAAATGTAAAAAAAGAAGTTTTTTTGTTCGTATTACCCTTAACGAATTAACTAAACTTTAGAGTTGGTTATAGCCATCTGACTCCAAAAAAAGTAAGGAATATTCCAATCGGTATATGGGAAAAGTCAATAATGTCACGCTCTTAACATGAGAAATAATTATGTATGTGCATGGATAAACAGATAGATATCATCGTTAGCAGATAAAGTGTAAAATTATAAACTTTTCCATTGTACTAGAAAACCATTATCCCTTTTATAAAAAAATAATTTAGGACTACAATAATAAAAATGAGAACCATGATCTTCCAACACTTCTCAAGATTGACAATATTGTTTCGACCTGATCAAACAAACAGATAAGGGCTTTGTCAAAAATAATTTTAAACGCCCATCGACTTCTGAAGACGCCTCAGCGAACCGAAACAATTGTTCATCAGCAGTGTCAATAAAAATTGTGAATGTTTAAATTGGTTACATTACACAATTTCAAAATAATTGGGTAAAAAGGTAAATAAAAATAAAATTAAATAAAAAGGAACAACCCAAAACCAAAATATGACCTTTTTCTACAATTTTAAAGCCAATAACCTAACCTTACTAAACCTAACCTAACCTAACCCAACTTAACCTAAATAAAAAAGGAGAAACAATAAAAATAAAAAAGAACAACCCAAAATATGAAGTTTTTCTACAATTTTAAAGTCAGTAACCTAACCTAACTAAACCTAACCTAACCTAACCTAACCCAACTTAACCTAAAGAAAAAAGGAGAAACAATAAAAATAAAAAAGAACAACCCAAAATATGAAGTTTTTCTACAATTTTAAAGTCAGTAACCTAACCTAACTAAACCTAACCTAACCTAACATAACCCAACTTAACCTAAAGAAAAAAGGAGAAACAATAAAAATAAAAAAGAACCACCGAAAACAAGAATATGACCTTTTACTACAATTTTAAAGTCAATGACGTAACCAAACCTAACCTAACCTAACCTAACCTAACCCAACTTAACCAAACCCAGCCTACTATTACTCTGAGATTAGCATAGAACGAATAATAGCTTAATTACTGTACTCTACATTCCCTATTTGATTTTGGGGGAGTTTCTTACAGGCGTATCTTCTACGTCCAAGCTCCAACATTGAAAAAATTTGAATGGGATCACCTTGGGGCTGTACTAACCCACATGCAAAAAGAATCATTAAAATCGGTTCGTAAATAAAGAAACTCTGCCCAAAAATCCATCCACATACAAATTGAGAATTCTCAATTTGGAAAACGATTTTTTTTTTACAAATCCTGAAGCAAAGGTGGCTAACGAACAAAAAAAAACCGTAGACAAACGAACGACAGGGTAAAAAAAGTTCTAGGGGGTGCCAACTTCACATCATAACCTTAAAAACCCAAAAAATTAAAAGAATGGAACAAATTTTGCTTACAGAAACATAATGTGTTTTTAAAATTAAACCACTGATATTGTAATCGGCCCATACTTTCTGTTATCAACATTTTAAAAAAATTAATGCTCCGAAATCCATTAGCTGTTATTTTAGTTAGCCACCTCTGATCACCTTCCACCTCATTTCTGGGGTCGCACGCTGATCACACCATCGAAGTGTGCCATTAAAACATACTGAATGTTATTATTTTTTCATCACTATTTTTACACCATATCGAGGTTATCATCATCTGCGACCCCGAACTACAAATAATATTATTTCCCCAATAGAAATTGATGATGAACACATCATCATCTCGCCTGATGTCGCTTATCAATCGTTGGACTGATAAAACGTGTACAAGAAGCGTGGCCAATGTGTTGGCAGTGGTTGTGGTGGGGGAGGTTGTCATCCTGGTGGTGGTTATCAACGCTGGTATTAATTTGGTCGACGCGGGACTTCATTATCAGTCATTGTTCTGTCTCCAAGTTCTTGAAGTGTTACAACAATAATGGCAGTAGTTTCTGGAAGTTTAGTGACCATGATGGTGGCTGCTGCATGGACGGGGCTGTATCTCTCGACCCACGCCAATAAAAGTGGTGGTACCAGTGATGTTGTCAAAAGTCCAGTGAAGATTTCTGATGCAATCTCACCAAATTCAATTGTCCAATATCCAAGAAGTATCCATGACAGTAGAGAGAAGAATAGGGTGAGTTGGCTTGATGACAACTACGATTATGGTTCCGAAGAATTATTCAAAGATACCAAGGATGTTAATGACCGAATGGCGTATTTGGACGAGAGCAAAACTCTGAAGACAAACCAGCAAGATCGTGATTCAACCATCAATATTGTTTTGTTGAAGGGGTCGTCTAGGAATCACAGGGATGATGGAAATAGTAGGACCTAGGACTATTCAAATCTATTTAATTTTGTCCCATATTGGGACGTGTTGTATTCTCTTTTGTGAGCTACTGGGTTTATTTTTGTTAAACATTGTACTCCAAATGTGTAAATACTTATTTTATTTCAACCAAATTAGGTGAATTTGTAAGTAGGTTAAAAATTTTATGAATAATTTTATAATGCAAATATTCTGTAATTTTTCACAAGATATTGTGGAAATTTGCCATTTAGAACGTTGCATTTCTGACAATCTAAGCTTTTTGAAGACTGTTTTTATTTTTCTATATTTTTTTTATTAAAATATAAAACTCAAACTGTACCTTGTTTGCTTTTTTTTTTATCTATTGAACGTAAGAA
This sequence comes from Agrilus cyanescens, assembly GCA_947389935.1. Taxonomy (NCBI): domain Eukaryota; kingdom Metazoa; phylum Arthropoda; class Insecta; order Coleoptera; family Buprestidae; genus Agrilus; species Agrilus cyanescens. The sequence goes on from OX376709.1 coordinate 26,352,473, forward strand.
TTTTTTTATTGAATTTTTAAGCGTTTGGTAATAGACATTTACTTATAAAAAAATTATTTAAGGGTATTGTTTTTTTTTTTAATAACAAACAAAAAGTAAAAACATAAAAAATAAGTGGCTAATGGATATTATTGATTCAAAAATTAATAAAAGAAACTTACGCCCTCAATGAAAATTAAAAAAAAAAAATTCGAAATTTTTGCCGAAAAATTTCAATAACTAAAGTTTATTTTTTTTTATAAATCTGTGGACTATCTTTGACTATAAAAACCATTTGATTGAAAGGAAAAATAAAAATAAATTTGAATACAAAAAGTTGTAGGTACTTAAATGGTAGGTAAAAATTCGGGAAGTGAATAAATAAACCTATCCTTAGGGATGGAAGTTTTTTTAAATTTAAATGGGACCAAATGTGAATTAGCACATAAACAATAAAAATAAAAAAACATGAGAATTGGACTTTTCAATTTTAATTCTTATTTAATCCTGTATTTTTTATTTAAATAAAATAATATTATACCTTTTGGACATACATTAAAAAAATTGGGCCAAAAAGTATAAGGTAACACCTACTATGCCCTTTTTATATTTTTTTCGAGAAAGTTCTTATTCATGGACGTCTACCTGATTTAGTTTGATGATGCCCTAAACTGACGGTCGAAACGTTGCCTAATTAAACTTATTCTTATCAACAGCTGTTGGTTATTGGCAAGATCAGCAGCTTTCATTCATCGTACGATTCTCCATTGGTTTATTAATTAACTTAAGTCGTAGTTTATTTACTAATTATATTATATTCTAAAATTGAAAATTCCTATAAATATAACCTATGTACAACTTAGCAAACAGTAGATATATAATGGCATAATATTTTCAAATTTTGCGATTTATAGATTCTAAAAACATTCTTATACAAATATTGATAACACTATGATCAATTTTCATAAAAGTAAGAAAAAATTTTCTGTTTCATAATACGCAGATATATTTAAATGCGTACTATATACAGGGAGATTCATTAATAATGGGAAATAAATTTAAAAAAATGTCTTTTATTTGTCTTCAATGTGCATGTGTACCAACGCGATAATGAAATCATTAGTAGTTGTGGTGTTGATTTATTTTAATATTGGGTGCATATTGTATTTGTTATTTTTAGATTAGATAACGAGCCATAGGTTATGCGGTAGTAGGTGTGGGTTCGTGTAAATGCACACGTCCACGCCTACACCATATAACCTACTACAGGTACGCTGGTATAAATATAAACAATTCCTCGTCAAGTGTTCCTTAATCTCATCTAACACAAACAGTACATGGTCCCAATATTAATTAAACACAACAATACAAGTACTAATGATGTCATTATCGCGTTAGTACACATATACATTGAAGACAAATACCAGACATTTTTGAAAATTTATTTCCCATTATTAATGAATCACTCTGTATAAGGACATTTAAATAGCAAAACTACGAACAGCTTTGTTTATATTATTTACACAATATCATTGTTCTTTTCTTTGTTCACAGATATATTTGTTTATTAATAACTCATCGTAAACCGTATTTACTGCTAATTAATTTATGAATCGTACTCTGTAAATATTTATTACCTCTTAAAAAGTCATTAACATTATAATAATAAACTAGCCTCTTTTGCCAGCTAAACTTTGTCTAGGTAAATGTACATCGGGTTGTCTATGCTACAGGGTAGCAACCATAGAAACAATTTTCCCACGCTCTCCCTTAATTTTTTTAGAAGTTAAAAATTTTTAAGGGTGTCAATATTTTATTTGTCATAAGTACGATTTTTTTTCCTATCTGAAGTTTTTATTATTGAGGAACTTATAATATAACGTTGCATGCATCGTGCTACGTGACAGACTCGCCGTGTGAATCCGGCTTTATATATGAATGTAACAGAAATATTTAGCAACAAAATTTTCAAAATGTATTTTAATGGTTTCGAAAACAAAAAAAAAACTGAATATTAGGTACCCACCCCAGTTGTTTTTATAAATAAATTAATTATAAATCTATAATAATTAATAATTAAGTCTAATTTTGGATTTAGATGAGCCGATCTGGCATTCAAATTCGAATTCTGTTGTGGTACTATCTATTAAATACTCAATTTTTTGTACAAATAATAATACAAAAAAGATCATCCCAGTAAAGGGTGAAAGTTCTTTAATTAACTAAAAGAAAACTACCCTAACCTAACTTAACCTAACCAACTGTCAACTTTAACCCTCTACTAACTTTTTCTTTTTTGTATTGTCACTAATTAAAGGAATTTGCTTTTGGAGGACCTGCTAAAACTCCCTGGTGGAAAGAAATATTCCAAAAATTTAAATTTTTGAAATAAACAATCAAATTACGTTTTATAATAATTGTATTTAAAACAGTTGTCCTTTTACAGATGATGAAACATGCCTGGGAAGGGTATGAGAAGCATGCTTGGGGTAAAAACGAATTGCGTCCAATTAGTCGACAACCACACAGTGGTAGTGTGTTCAATACTTTACCAATTGGTGCCACCATACTTGATGGCCTCGACACCCTTTACATAATGGGATTACATGACGAGTTCAATAAAGCACGAGACTGGGTCGCAAATGAACTTCACCTTGATGACATGGTAAGTCAAAAATTTAAGACCCTGTATTTTTTCGACCCAACTTCCAAAATAGGTCACAGTTTTTCTTTACAAATCCTTACGTTCCAACCCCTAATTGAACGTTGATAAGTGGAAGAAGCAGAGGAAGAAGAAGAAGCTGGATCCTTATCTTAAGACAAGTAAAAATCCTGGAACGGGGGAGGTAGTAAGGGCTATCCAGACTTGATATTGCAGGAGGCGTTACACCAGTGACAAATGGGTCTCAGTTTTCTTTACAAATCCTTACGTTCCAACTCCTAATTGAACGTTGATAAGTGGAAGAAGCAGAGGAAGAAGATGAAGCTGGACCCTTGTCTAAAGACAAGTAAAAATCCCGGAATGGGGGAGGTAGTAAGGGCTATCCAGACTTGATATTGCAGGAGGCGTTACACCAGTGACAAATGGGTCTCAGTTTTCTTTACAAATCCTTACGTTCCAACCCCTAATTGAACGTTGATAAGTGGAAGAAGCAGAGGAAGAAGAAAAAGCTGGATCCTTGTCTTAAGACAAGTAAAAATCCTGGAATGGGGGAGGTAGTAAGGGCTATCCAGACTTGATATTGAAGAGGGCGTTACGCCACTGACTGGGGTTGATGAATTTTCCAGCAACGGTCTCTTGAAGAAAACTTTGATTTTGTTTTGTTTCTGTTGCAGTATTCAGACGCATCAGTATTCGAAGTGAACATTAGGTTCGTGGGTGGATTGTTGACGTGTTTCGCCCTAACTGGAGATGTACTGTTTCGAAACAAAGCTCAAGAAATTGCGGACAAACTACTGCCAGCATTTAACACCCCTACTGGTATTCCCTACGCTTTGGTCAATTTTAAAACTGGGGTAAGTTCATTTTTCTATTTCGAAAACGTGAAAGAAAAACAAATTACAAATGTTGTACGTAGGTGAGTAATAGATCACGTATAATAGAATAAGTAATATCCTTTAAATTTGCACTTGTTGAAACAGATTTCACTGAAATTTTGGGAAATAAAAAATTGAAAACACTTAACATGTGTCGTAAATGATTTTCAAGATGGCGGCTGTATTATAACCTAATTTATGACGCCATCTTGGATTCGAAACCGTTCCTGGACACTGACCTACAATTGTGATGATATATTTTTTTTTTGTAGGCAAGTAAAAACTACGCTTGGGCCAATGGGGGTAGCATCCTGTCGGAATTTGGAACGCTACATCTTGAATTCGCCTATTTGAGTGACGTAACCGGAAATCCGGTCTACAGGAATAAAGTCGACCACATACGCCAGTACCTGCGAACGTTGGACAAACCTAAAGGACTTTATCCCAATTATTTGAATCCCAAGACAGGCAAATGGGGTCAACGTAAGTTTGTTTTCCCAAATCCAAAAAGTTTTATTCGAGTTAATCCAGGTGGGGGGAGGAGGCTGAGGGATAAGGGTTTGGGTATTATATTATATTTTTGTTTACATGCAACATGCAAGGGTAAATTTATCTTCCCTACACCCCCAGAAACCGCCACTGACTCTTCTCCCTCTCTATAAATCGACTAATTTTCGTTTCTGCTTTAGTGCAGGACTTGTGTGTTGTCCTGTGGGATATTTAATACGTGCAAAATCGATTTTTAGATCATGTTTCGATGGGTGCACTGGGAGACAGCTTTTACGAGTACTTACTGAAAGCCTGGATACAATCGAACAAAGAGGACGACGAAGCCAGACAACTTTTCGACGACTCGATGCAAGCAGTTATGCAGAACATGTTGCAAAAGTCGCCAGGTGGTCTCACTTATTTTGCCGAATACAAGTTCGACCGTTTGGAACACAAAATGGACCACTTGGCGTGTTTCTCAGGTAATAAATTCGTACAGGGTAAAAAGAAAATTTAAAAAAATATCACACCAGAAATAAAAAATTTTATGGAGATTGATGCACCCTATTACTCTGTTTATATTATTTTGATGTCAATAGTCCGCTAATAGCAGACTGGGGTCAAATTGGGAAGGCGAGATCAGCAATTAAACTACTGGCAGTTTTAGTGGGCCAAATATGGAATTTTTTTTAATTAATTGCACAACAAAAATTACGAATATTTTCGAAAGTAGGTACATGTTCGATTGGGTGCACTTAGAATGGTTGCAAGTTAAACAGAATACAGGGTAGGACTTAAAATATAAAAATTGTATAAGAGTTAAGTACCATTATTTTAAGAAAATTCAAAAAAGTTTATAAAGAAAAGTTGTTGAGAATTAAAAGTCATGTCTAAATACCAAAACATGGCTTCTAAATTTTTGTTTTTTTTGAAAAATATTTATCACTTCCAAATAAAAATTTATTTAAAATAAAGATTTTGAACTTTAAATGAGTTTTTTAAATGCATATTATCATTTCTAATTTTTTTTCATTGTTAAAAATAATTTTTGCGAAATTTTAAAAATGTGTTTCATACCGTTGCAACAAACATGAAGTTTGTAGTTTTTTAAAAAATTAAAAATCTAAGTTTATTTTACAATTATTATGCTTCAATTCTAACAAAATAGATTTGATTTTGATCAATATATGGCAGGGTGGGTTTATGGTGAATTAAAAAAAAAACATTTTTTTTTTTAAATAATTGTATTTTTCCTTAAAAAAAATCTTAAGAGGCCATGTTTTGGTATTTTGACGTAACATTTAATTATAAACAATTTTTCTTAATAAAATTTTGCTGTATTTTCTGAAATAATGGTACTTTACTCTTAACAATTTTTATATCCTTAGTCCTACCCTGTATACTGCTTGACTTGCAACCATCTTAATTGCAACTAATATGATTATCAAACATGTACCAATCTTCTGAAATATTTTTATTACGGTTGTACAATTAATTAAAAAAAAGCCAAATGTTGCACACTAAAATGACCACACTGTATATAGATAATCTCACCCTTCAACCTCCCTGACAAATAAAGTATATTAAACATTTTACGAGACATTTTTCCGTATCGTTGTTCTATTCTGAACTTATTTGAACTGTATCGACGTTTTTTACAAGGCCCAGCAGTTTACGTGTGACGTCACTGTAGGTGGTCGATGTAGAGGCCCCTTTCAGTCTCGTAGCCTGGCGAGTTTATCACTCTAAAATTTATTTCATCGCTGATTCTTGTAGAGGCCCATGAGAAAAGCATTTGTGCTAATTTTTAACACTGGCAAATAATTGTTACTATTATTTATTTAGTGTTTAAATTTTACAAAATCGGTTTTTTGACTTTTTGACGTTATGTAGCGAAAACGGTGATAGATACAAAAAAAATGTACAGACATTTCTTGTAGAAAATTTAATTCTTTACAAATAATTTCTGCAAATTTTTTTTGTATCTATTACGGTTCTCGCTATTTATGCGTCGAAAAGTTAAAAAACGCTTTTTTGTAACAGTTCAACTTTTTAATTTAGTCGATAATTAAAAAAAAATAATAATTTTCAGGTGGACTTTTTGGCCTGGCTGCAAAAACTTTAAAGAACGATTTATCCGAAAAATACATGGACGTTGCCGAAAAAATTACCCACACGTGCCACGAGTCGTACGATAAAACTGCAGTAAAACTGGGACCAGAAGCGTTTAGATTTACAGATTTTCTAGAAGCACGAGCCTTAAAAACGAACGAAAAACAGTATCTTTTGAGACCGGAAGTTATAGAATCGTATTTCATCATGTATCGTCTGACCAAAGACCAAAAGTACAGGGAATGGGGCTGGGAAGCAGCCAAAGTATGTGTATAATAATAATTAAAATAAATATAATTAATTAATTATTGTTATAGGCACTGGACAAGTATTGTCGTGTTCCTGGGGGATATTCGGGACTTAAAAACGTATACAACGAAGAAACTGGGCTTGACGATGTTCAACAAAGTTTCTTCTTGGCCGAAACGCTGAAGGTAAGTCCCTACTGCCAGACTCACTAGCGCCCTCTACCGCTCGACAATAGAACGTGGCAAAATCAGACACTTTTTTTTTAAATTCTGTTATTTTTTTTTTCAGTATTTGTACCTACTTTTCTCGGACGACAACCTAATATCGTTGGACGAATGGGTATTGAACACGGAAGCGCACCCCCTGCCCATAAAATCGATCAATCCTTACTACAGGGAGACGCCGATGTGAACAGATCGATCGCACCGTCGCGACGCCAGTGCAACGACGTTAGTGACGTTGACGTAAATAATATTAATATCGTCGATGATAATGCGAGGACAAATTAATAGGAAAATTATTTATTTGACTAATATATTAATTAAAAATATGTTATAAATAATAATTAATTCTAGATATAAAAAAAAATAGTAATTTACCAAAATTTACGTGGGTGATTAGGTGGGAAATAGGAGTGGGAGGGTGGACAGACAAGACACTCTTGCTTCTGTGGGCCACATACGTACATGTATAAGTGTATATTTACATCTATGGGTGATTGTGCGTGTCGTACGTAGACTTTGTGACGTAATACTTATATATAATATACGTTATAAACATATAAATAATAACACTAATTTCATCCGATATCTGTGATCAGTGCAGAACATTGTACATAATATATAGATATTAGATATATATATATATGAACATTGCTACACTAATTAATTAATTAATTATTAATTACTAATAATATTTTCCTTGTAATTCGCTCTATTCTATTCTATATCTAAGTGTTTGATGGACTTATCGACTTAATTAGTAAATAGAAAAATATTGAAGGCACGGTATGAGAATTTAGCTCGTTAAAAAAAATCTTGTATACAGGGTGTTACCTAATGACGCAGAAATCGATTTTTAAAACAATGTTTTACGAAATATGTATTCAATATTTCGTTACTTTTTGAAATTTTTGGTTTTTAATTACATATATTAATTAATTATTTCAGATTATAAAAAAATCAACCCAAAGATCGATTCTTGAGTTTTTCAATGGAATATTTTCTTTCTGCAATCTCAGTTCTCAACAATAAAATGTTGTAAATAATTTTTATTATGCAACGTATCTACCGCCAATTTCAATAATCATCACGAACCTGATGATGACCGAAGCTGAAGATCGAAACGTTGCATAAGTGAAATTATTTTCGTAATTTTGGTTATTGGCAAAATTTAACTTTTATTAAAAAAATAAGATGAATCCGAAATTTATAATTAACTGATGAGCTAAATTACCTCTGTAACGGATAATTAACACTAGGAATTTATTTAATACATATATCTAAGTAAAACACCACGTTTTTGAAAAATCGATTAGGGATGTTATCGACAGTGCAATTAATTGACGGAGTGGAGCGCAAAACTAGGGCTGATTTTCTATAAATATTTATATTTATTTTCCTAAACTTTTTGGTTCAGTCTTTTACAATCATGTATAGGATGGTTAATTAATTAATTAATTAATTAATTTTTCCGTACATTAACAGAAAATCACAATATTCGATAATATACCTACTTAAATAAATAGGGAAATAACATTTTCAACAAATTAATAAATACCTACATAGTTTGAAACTACCTGTCTTCCATACCTAACAATCTAGTCCAAATCGGTTAAAATTGCATCTAATTCCAATTTATTTTTATCACCTTCCCGCAATTTTTAGCAGAATTTATAACCGTATTTCGAGTTATTCGTACTAAATAAATAAATAAACAATAGCAGCTAAAGGTACAGTCCAGGCAATAGGGCGAAAAAAAGATACACTTCATTTACTTTCTCCAGAGATGTAACCTTTAGAATGACCGGCGCAAAGTAAACAAGAACGGCACTAGGCCAGAAGAGGAAGGAGACAACTTGAAGCGACAGTCGCTATCGGCAACAAGCGTATAATTTGTACAGTACTGTGCGGAAGTTTTGACCACTTTATTTGCTAACATTGCATTGCATGAATGTATTGGTATTACCACCAGTATTGTGCACAAATTAAGGAATGTTGCATATCTGCATCACCAGAACCTCACACGTGCATTTATTATTTGCATTTATTGGATTTTAATGGGAAATAAATTTATTTATAATTGTTACAGTAATATAATAACTTTGAATCTTTGCACTGGATATTTAACGTTTGTTTTCGACTCTATGTATTATTCATGGTGAAACTAAACTTTTGGCAGGTACTGTATCGACAACTATGTTAAACAGACAAGAGCGGAATGAATAATGAGCTCCGTATCCCTTCCTAGACTTTTGTCATTGCGCATCTAGTACATTGGAGGAGGCAAATCTCTACAGAAAGTAATTGGAGTATAACACTAGAACTGCTGAACTGCTCCTGAACCAAGCACGAAACGGATCAACTGTAGGCTGGAACTGAACGAAGCGATGGTAGTGGGGGTGGTGGAAGGAGACGATTCTAGAGACGTTTCGTCCGGTTTCAGTCGTGAGTTGATCTGTCTCGAGCTGTGTTGGGGAGTATTTTTAGCATATTCGTTTTATTACAGTTAAAAAAAATTTAGTAATTATTTACTAGTTTTTGATACGTATGCAAAAATTTTAGTGCACAAAAAAATCTGTATTTATTGCCTGGACTAATATAGAGTTATTCAAACTTGGTGATAGATAAGACGTTTTAAAAAAACTAAGCACGTTAGAAATTTTAAAATTTGACAGAGGTTAACTGTCCATCATTTTCGGTTGTGACGTCAACTGTTATTATTTTAAATAGAATGATATATTTTTTTATGACGAATTCGCGGTAATTACGAAATTTTAAGGTGACTTTGTTAACCAATTTGTATAACTACGATGAGAGGTTTTTGGGATAATTTAATTTATAGAGAAAAAAAAAAATCGCCACTGCAACCTGAACTATAAAAAATCATAACTTCCTCAAAATTTGACTTAGAGTGTTGAAATTTTTTCTAGTAATAGTTGATTCTTGAAGCTAACACCTTGATAAAATTGAACTTAATATCTATACAGGGCGTTCAGAAAAAAATTCTACAGTTTAAAAACTTCAAAAACGAATAATTTTTATAGCTATTTTATGTAAAAATTAAAATTTAATCAAAAATTTTCAAATAAAACAATAGGAAGTACACACATAGATCGAAAGAGGATAAAAAAGGAATTGAATGAAAAAATAAAATATGTAGGTGCTATTTGAAAAAACCAATTTATTCATGTTTGAAGTTTCTAAATTTAAGATTTTTTTTCTGAACGCCCTGTATAAATTTTTAAGTTCAATTCTGTCAAGACGTTAACTTTGAGATTCAGCTATCACTAGTAAAAAATTCAACACTATAAGTCGTATTTTGTGAAAGTTATGATTTTTTATAATTTGTGTTGCAGTGGCGATTTTTTTTTTTCTATAAATTTAATTATCTTGAAAACCTCTCATCGTAGATATATAGATTGGTTAACAAGCCACCTCAAAATTTTGTGTTTAATGCGAATTCGTCATAAAAAATATACCATTATATTTAAAATAATAAAAGTTGACGTCACAACCGGAAATGATGGACAGTTAACCTCTGTCAAATTTTCAAACCTCTATCGTGCTTAGTTGCCCCCAAAAACCCCTGTATTTTAAAATACATTTGTAATAATTTGTCAAAAAAAAAATTAACATCTTTTTAATATTAAGAGTCAATTAATACAAGAAAAATTGTAGTCCCAGATTCGAAGTAAAAACTTAGTGTAATATCGACTTTACCTAAATTATTTGATCGATTATTTTAATAATATTTTTAACGGTTTTAGTTACTGATTCGTTTATAATTACATATGTATGTAGACACTGTTAACTGTGAATTATGAGGTAAATCAGAAGAACAAATTATGGGAGAATGTATTTTTTATCGATGTATAAAATGTATAATATAATACCTAAATTAGTAAGAACAAAATTAATTAAGTCTCGTATTATATCCCTTACCTTAGACAGGGTTTTCGGAGACAGCTAACGATTAATAAATTAACGTATACCTACTTCTAAATAATGATAAATAAAAAATAAAAAACTGTTGTTAATTTTTTGTTTACCAGATGTATTGCCAAATGTTTATTACTTAAGCAGGAATATATCTTTTAGGTGGGATTGATTTGTATATTTTATAAATAGTTCTTTTTTTAATGACTGTTTTTTCCGAAACAGTTCCTGAAAATAAACGTAAAAGTGTCAATGTTGCATTTTTATTTATAACGGACACCTAAACAGAACCACAGACTCAGTGGCGGCGCTCGAATATTAGCTCCAAAATTGTAAAAGAAAAACTTTTGACGATAAAATTTAATCGATCGGCTAATTGATTCAAGGATTTTAGAGAAATTGTCTTACCAGGATGGAGTAAGATACAGTATCAAAAAAGATGTTTCTGGATGGGGTACAGACCTGAAAAAAGAGAAATACATTAATTAGAACAAAAAAAATAATTATTATGAACCGTTTAAAAATTGAAAGTATGTAGAGTAATATTTATTAGGTCTCGAAAATTATTACACTTAAAAATAATTATCTTTTGAAATTTTAAGTGAAGATATCGCTAAACGTGTACCTTTCTTCAAAAAAAATTTTTAAAAAAATGTAACGAGCGTGTATGTGTGCGAGAGCGGCGACGTGATCCGGGAGCAGATAAGCGGAGTTCAAAGAATACCGGCGTCGGTCGGCGCTTTGATGACAATAAACAAGGCCATAAATAAAACGAGTACGAGTAAATTCTAGTAGGTCATTCCCGATCTTTCTGGAAATATTCTACGTCTCTATAAATACTTGTTGACGTGGTCAGTAACAGCAGTTTACAGTTAGCTTCCGAACGAGTAACATAAATACCGAACTACGATATACAGAGTGATATAAATACGCATTTTCCTTGTCATATAAATAAGTTGTTGAATTGTTATTAGTGTTTAAGTGTTAAATAAATAGTTGTTAATAAATATCCGTTAAATAAATAAGTTAAACTAGAAAAGTCGTTACAATATCATTTATATGTGGTTTGTAGGAGGGTCTATCCACAACACATCCCTATAAAAATTTTGTGAGGGTCACTACCCCATAAAAAAAATTAAGTTCGTCATTTTTGGGATGAAATAGATCAAAAAATCAAGAAAAAAAGATCATAGTATATTTTTGCATAACTATCATAGTTCTAGGGTTTACATCAACCCTCCTCCCCTATCCACTACTGTCTTAAGGCGCACAAAAATTTGTAGTTTTTCTACATTTGGATAATACGAACTGTTGTCAGAATACCTACCATGATTATGCTTTTTATGGGGCTGTTACTTTGTTTTATGGGATAAATGCCACGAAATTTTTATGGGGGTGGCTGGTGGGAGGTATTTAAAACATAGAACTGACACATGATGCTTATATGCTATTATTCTTCTCGTATTATTTTTTCCCAAAAACTACGATTTTTATGGAACTGTAACTTTTTTTTATCGAAAGTCTGCCGCGAATTTTTTATGGGGTGGTTGGTGGGGGAGAGGTGTTAAAAAACCTTGAATCACGTGTTTCTTATGATACTCATACAAAATTATACTAGGTTTTCTGTTTCCATATTTTCTCCCAAAAACTACGATTTTTATGGGATTAACTTTCTTTTATGATTTGGCCACCACTAAAATTTAATGGGGATGGCGGGTGGGGGTGTCTAACACCCATAAGTAGGTGTTTCTCTTGATGTTTTTGCGAAAATATGCTGTGATTCTTCTCGTATTTTTTCCCAAAAACTACAATTTCTATGGAACTGCAACGTTTTAGTTTTCAAATGTCTGGGGCGAATTTCTTATAGGGGTGGTTGGAGGGGGAGAGGTGTTAAAAAACCTAGAACCACGTGTTTCTTATGATACTCATACAAAATTATACTAGGTTTTTTTGTTTCCTTATTTTCTCCCAAAAACTACGATTTTTATGGGATTACTTTTCTTTTATGATTTGACCACCACTAAAATTTAATGGGGATGGCGGGTGGGGGTGTCTAACACCCATAAGTAGGTGTTTCTCTTGATGTTTTTGCGAAAATATGCTGTGATTCTTCTCGTATTTTTTCCCAAAAACTACAATTTCTATGGAACTGCAACGTTTTAGTTTTCAAATGTCTGGGGCGAATTTCTTATAGGGGTGGTTGGAGGGGGAGAGGAATTAAAAAACCTAGAACCACGTGTTTCTTATGATACTGAAACAAAATTATACTAGGTTTTTTTGTTTCCTTATTTTCTCCCAAAAACTACGATTTTTATGGGATTAATTTTCTTTTATGATTTGACCACCACTAAAATTTAATGGGGATGGCGGGGGGGGTGTCTAACACCCATAAGTAGGTGTTTCTCTTGATGTTTATGCAAAAATATGCTGTGATTCTTCTTCTACTTTTTCCCAAAAACTACGACTTTTATTTAGCATACAAAAATATACTACTAAAGATGCTTTTTGTTACTTCTTTCCCAAAAACTACGACCTTTATGGGGGCTATAATTTTATTTTATGGAATAATTACAGCAAATTTTTTATAAGGAGACGGCAGGGGAAGAGGCATTTTAAAACATAGAAGTATGTGTTCCTTATATCTACTTATGCTTTTTCTTTTACTTTTTCCCAAAAACCACAACTTTCCCAAAAACTACAATTTTTATTGAGCTGTAGCTTGTTAAATGTGTGTAGACCACAGTCAAATTTTTATGTGGGTGTGTTGCAAATAACCCCCTTAACCACCCCAACCCCACCTCCTTCGGGGGTGGCATCTTAACTAGACGTTTATCGTTTTTTTTTTTTCATTTAAACTGAAAACTGGGTAATTATGTACTTTTTGACCCCATCTCCCTAGGTTATGGTAGAGGGTGGGTGTGTTTACATGTACATACCCCACACCTATTTTTATAAAACTTCAACCCCTCATAAAAATTTTTTTCTAGGGATGACCGACGGCTAATTCCAACGGAATTATATTCAGAGGACTCCCCTAAACACCCTCTGCAATTCCAATCCCCTAGGGGGATGGGGTCAAAAAGTATATACCTAATTACCGAAAACTGTATTAAAATAATTTTTTTGATCTTCGAATGTGAAAAATTTGAACACCCAGTACATCTGTTGTTATTAGTTCCTAACCTACCATAACCCCATGGCGTCTGTTACTCAAGAGGAAGAAGAAAAAAAAATAAAATGGAACACAAACTTCCTGAACAGAGTTCACCTTGTTCGGAACCAATTAACCGCTCCACGTGTTGTGTTTACGCATACGGCGACGTAACGTTAACCAGAGTGCCGATGAAAATAAACAAAACAAAGAAGATAATTAAATCTGACATATCCACCCACGCGAGCAGCGCGTGCGCACTTCGGGGGCGCACACGCTGCTTCGCTAGAATCGCCAATGAATTTGATATGTACCTATGTAGTTCGGTTTAAGCGCGCGAATGTTGGCTGACGCTCGCTATTTTCGGCGCGGTGCGTGGACGAGGTTTTCAAAATTTTGAAAAGTTTTAAAGTTTGCGTGCGGAATTTTCACCGAGGGTGGCCAAGGCAATGTGGAATATTGTGGGTGCGATTTTACTACTGATGATAATCACCCCTGGTATGCAAAAGAATTATTTATTTTTGTAAACAAATTTAAAATAAAAAAAATTAATTAACATTTTCAAAAATTGTATTAAAAGAAAAAAAAGAAGAAAAGAAAGTAATTAAATATAGAAAATATAATTTTCAAAAAATATAGGGCACTTTTTGAGGCACATTAGAGGCAGAATCAGGAGTAAATAGAGGTAGAAGGAGACCTAATACTTAGTTAAGATAATTTTTGTAATGTACTTAATATTTTGAATAATTAAAAAAAGCTTTGAAAAATTTAAACGTTTTTCTCATTGTTTTTATAAACATTTTCTTAAATTAAATAATATTGATTCTCGACCTTTTTTTGCGAAAAAGTATTTTATTTACTTAATTGCACATAAATGTTTACTGCTGTTCGAACTTTCTAAATAGCCTTGAAGGAAGTATGTAAAAGGTGAGGCTGTATAAAAAGATCAAAGGCTTTAATTGAGCTGGCTTTTTGAAAGTAAAATTCAATTAGAAAACTATTCGAAATATGTAAAGAAATTGTTAATAATCAAGCCCTTATATTAAGACTTAAGTATTTGTTCGTCTGTCTGTATTTATGTCACACTACTACGTTATTTAATATTTACATAAAATTTGGCACAGTTATAGAAGGTGCTTGCCCGCAACTATTTAGAGTAAAAAAAAATATTTTTATCTCAAAAAGGCAGATCAAATTTTAATACCAGAAAAAATTTTTTTTTTTTTTTTGATTTTGAATTATGTACCTACATGTTTTTAAATCCAAAAATTTATAATACTTATACACCAACAAAGAATCTTTATAAATAAAAATGAATTTTATTATCTATGAATGACAGTCACATATTATTTGACAGTCACTTGAGGTCACTACATTTTTATGAAAAAAAAAAAAAAAGTTCAAATCTGGATGGCATTGTTGTATGAAAATCTTGAAAAAAAAAAATTAAAAAAAAAAATTAATGGTGTTTTGGAATATGTGAGATTGAACTAGAATGTTCTAGACTTTTCCAGAATTATTTCGAATAACTTAGAATAATATAAACTGTTTTATATTTTTTGAGAATTAATTACAATGTTTCAAATTTTTCGGAAACATTTGAAATATTCGAATGAATAGTCTAAAATGTTACAGAATGTTCTAGGTTTTTTTATAGTGAGATGGAACATTCGAGAATGATTGTCACTCGAGTCTTTATATTTTATAAAAAAAAAAATATTTAAAAATGACTGATAATCCATTAATTTTATAATCCAGCAAGTTCCTAAATTTTTAAGATCTAGACGCTAACAGCGTTCTCATAAAACATTGTAAAAATGATCCCGAACTTTCCAAAATGTTTTGGAGAATGATTTAGAATATGTGAGATTTTTCGAGAACGACATGAAATGTTCTACAATAATCTAGAAAATTCCCAATTTTTCAAGAAGATCTAGAGAATCGTCCAGCGTTCTCAAAAGAGGTTGTAAAATTATCTAGAACATTCATAAATGTTTTGGAGAATGATTTAGAATGTTTAAGATTATTCGAGAACGATTTCGAATGTTCAAAAGAATAATCTGCAATGTGACATAATATGTTCCATATGTTTTGAAAATGACCTGGAATGCACGAGAATGATCTGGAATGTCCCAGATTTTTTAAGAATAATTCGGAATATTCGGGAATGACCTGTAGAACATCCCATATTTTTCAAAAATGACAAGAAATGTTTGATAATAATCTGGAAAATTTCCTATTTTTTAAGAAGATCTAGAATCATCCAGTGTTCTCGAAAGAGATTGAAAAAATTACGGAGAACTTTCAAAAATGTTTTGGAGAATGATTTAGAATGTATGAAGCTCTGGTTTGCTCCAAAGAGGTATCGTTATATGACGGTCGTAAAATTACGACGAATGACGTCACAAAAAATCGTCCTTAGCTTTTTAAGTACTAATGAGCCTTAACATGCACGTCATTTATCGAAGTTTGTCAATGATTTTTGTCAAAAGACGATGAAGTGACTTGTGGATAAAATCCAATTAAAATTGACAAAAAAAATCTTTTTTATGTACAATAATTCGCATAGAACTGAAAATTCCTGTACATATGTATCTATTTTATTTGTTAAAAAGGTCAAAACAACTCGACGTATTAATTCCCATCGTCAGGAGACGTTATTAATCCTACGGCCGTCTTATAACGGTACCGTTTTGGGGCGAACCAAAGCTTCACACATTCTAAATCATTCTCCAAAACTTTTTTGAATGTTCTAGGTCATTTTTGCAACCTCTTTTGAGAACGCTGGAAGATTCTCTAGATCTTCTTGAAAAATCGGAAATTTTCTAGATTTATTATCAAACATTTCTTGTCATTTTTGAAAAATCTGGGATGTTCTATAGTTCATTCCAGAATATTCCGAATCATTCTTAAAAAATCTGGGACATTCCAGATCATTCTCGTGCATTCCAGGTCATTATCAACACAAATGGAACATATTATGTTACATTGCAGATTATTCTTTCGAACATTCGAAATCGTTCTCGAATAATCTAAAACATTATCAACCTTTCTCGAAAATCTGGAACATTTTGAAACATTTTATATCATTCTCAAAGATTCTAAATCATTCTCCAAAACATTTTTGAATGTTCTAGATAATTTTACAACGTCTTTTGAGAACGCTGGAAGATTCTCTAGATCTTGAAAAATTGGGAATTTTCTAGATTATTGTAGAACATTTCATGTCGTTCTCGAAAAATCTGGGATGTTCTATAGTTCATTCCCGAATATTCCGAATCATTCTCAAAAAATCTGGGCCATTCCAGATCATTCTCGTACATTCCAGGTCATTATCAACACAAATGAAACATATTATGTTACATTGCAGATTATTCTTTTGAACATTCGAAATCGTTCTCGAATAATCTAAAACATTATAAACCTTTCTCGAAAATCTGGAACATTTTGAGACATTTTATATCATTCTCAGACATTCTAAATCATTCTCCAAAACATTTTTGAATGTTCTAGATAATTTTACAACGTCTTTTGAGAACGCTGGAAGATTCTCTAGATCTTGAAAAATTGGGAATTTTCTAGATTATTGTAGAACATTTCATGTCGTTCTCGAAAAATCTGGGATGTTCTATAGTTCATTCCAGAATATTCCGAATCATTCTCAAAAAATCTGGGCCATTCCAGATCATTCTCGTGCATTCCAGGTCATTATCAACACAAATGGAACATATTATGTTACATTGCAGATTATTCTTTTGAACATTCGAAATCGTTCTCGAATAATCTAAAACATTATCAACCTTTCTCGAAAATCTGGAACATTTTGAAACATTTTATATCATTCTCAAAGATTCTAAATCATTCTCTAAAACATTTTTGAATGTTCTAGATAATTTTGCAACCTCTTTTGAGAACGCTGGAAGATTCTCTAGATCTTGTTGAAAAATTGGGAATTTTCTAGATTATTGTAGAACATTTCATGTCGTTCTCGAAAAATCTGGGATGTTCCATAGTTCATTCCAGAATATTCAGAATCGTTCTCAAAAAAATCAGGAACATTCTGAAACATCTTATATCATTCTCACACATTCTAAATCATTCTCCAAAACATTTTGGAAAGTTCTGGATCATTTTTACAATCTTTTATGAGAACGCTGAAAACTTCTAGATCTTGAAAATTCAGGAACTTTCTGGATTATAAAATTAATGGATTATCACTCGTTTTGAAATATTTTTTTTTATAAAATATAAAAACTTGAGTGACGATCATTCTCGAATGTTCTAGAACATTCTGTAACATTTTAGACTATTCATTCGAATATTTCAAATGATTCCGAAAAATTTGAAACATTCTAATTCATTCTCAAAAAATGTAAAACATTCTAAAACAATAAATAAAATAATTACATTTACAATTAGTTACATTACAACGTTGATCTTTTTACAGATTAATTTTTACTTAAATTAGATGTATGTTTGCAAATTTATGTATAAAAAAAAATCAGCCAATGCCCTTATTATAGTCAACAGATGATGTAATGGGCAACTCAATTTAAGTGTAATGGAAAAACGAGAACCAAAATCTGTTCTGTTACTATTCAGAAATAGTAGTGGTTTATTAGAAACCAACTCAGAAAGAAAAAAATCTCAAATGCTCCACTACTTGAGCTGACTGATAAATAGTCCAACATGTTCAAGAAGGAGGTGCTTCTGTTCATAGAACAAAATCTCTATTTTTAGTAGTTTACACTTACGCGTTAGTGGGTTGGGAAGAAGAGGGACCAAACGGTAGCATTCGCTTTATACCTTTCAAAACGACCGCTTCGCTATCAAGAACTATTTAAACATCTGCACAACGTCATTTTAATTTTTTTCAAAAGCAAAACACTCGTAAATTTTTACATTTATGATAAATAATAACTAAGCAAAATCCAAATACAATTTCAAACCAACTTTTTAGTTTTCAAAAATGTTTTGTATTTGTCTTCAATGTGTATGTGTACCAACGCGATAATGACACCATTAGTACTTGTACCACACCTACTACCGCATAACCTATGTGTAGTTCGTTATCTAATTTAAAAATAACAAACACTACATGCACCCAATATTAAAATCAATCAACAACACAACCACTAACAATGTCATTATCCCGTTGGAACACATACACATTGGAAGACAATTCGTACTGTAAATATTTTACTGGTTGCATTTTGACGTTTTGCAACAGGTGTTAAAGGTACGCACAATACATTGATTAATATGCTTTTTGAAAATGATTCAAATTGTTTTGGCTTCGAAAATATCAGCTGATGTAAATGTCGTACGTACGGGAAAACAAAATAATTCAGTGTTTGTTATTTTACAATATTTTAAAAAAAATTAGGTACACAAACATTCTAGAGTATCTGGTAAACACTCGGCGCCAAGGGAACGTTCATTCTCTGTCTCTATCTCTACTACATCGCGCTCTCTATGGCGCGTTCGCCGAGTCTATTTGTACTATATACAGGAAAAATGTTGTGTAACGTCATCAGAGACTCTTTAGAAGCAAATATCTCGCTAATTATTGCATATTATTGGTTTATATTTTATAGGTAATGAATATCGATAATAGCCTTTCATTTGATGTAAAAAATTAATTTTTGTTTTACATTACGGCTTTGGCCACGCCCCTAGAAGCGATATTTCTGCTACTCGATTTTCTATCTCACTTTTTTCATGTAACTTCCTATACTGCCCTCTCTCTTGCGTCGTGTCAAAGTACAAATTGTTCAATATGGCGGACGGCCGCCATAATAAACGAGTTATAATGTATTGTCGACATCTTGATTTCAGAAGTAGGTATTTTTAAACGACTAATTTTTAAATAACAATATTTTATTTATTACATTTTTCCATCTGTACCAGCGTAGGTATTTATCTTTTCAACTCCTACTGTGCTTTATTCTAACCTTGGCACTATATTCACTTCCCTATCACACTTAATTGCATCGGAATATTGCATAAAAAATACTAATTACTAATTGTTTATATATTTACCAAATTCCTGTAATTTATAACTGAAGAACTGCTATCTGTATTTTTTTTTAAATTTTAGGGTTTGTAGTTTCGGAGATAAGAGGAAAAATGGTCAATTTTTATCTATTTTCTTAAATAATTTTAAAACGGTTTATTTTAAGACAACAAAAAATATATCTTTGAAACCCTTACAACAAGCCCTTTAATTTGATATGTCACATGGCACAGTTTGCATTTTTTTTTTCTATTCGACCCCTAAAATTAACCCCTATTTTCAAAAATTTATTTATTTACGTCACACGTCCGTGTTGAGGTCATAGAAATCATATGATAATGCACCAAATTTCAACTTAATTTATTTAGTTGATTCGAAATAAGTTGGGTTAAGGGTTCATTTTTTTTATTTGAAACTTTATAACTACAAACAAGGTATAAAATTAGATAAAAGCCAGCAGCTGTCAAAATATTGTAGATTTAATTGAACCTGATGCGGATGGATTTAAATTGGACCACCAAATTGAATTTTCAATATGGAATCACTCAATGGTTTGGTATTAATAATCTGACGCACGCAAATTCCACGCCTGTTCCGTAAACTGACCCAGAATTTCGTGATTTTGGTTATTTTTATACCTCCGCTTACTAAAAATTACTTATTAGAGATGCGTTGTAATGGCAATATCACGCGAGCTCATCGATTTTACATCGTGTGGTGTTAGAAACGATAAACAACCGGCCGAACCTTTACCAAAATAAATTAAAATGGACACTCGCTGATAATTTTCTAATATACTGTCGTGGATTATAAAATGAAGCACATTTACATTTTCAGAATTTTTTTTTTAATGTAACGGTGACATGTTACAAAATAAAGTTGTTAATCTTGGGGTTTTAACCAATTTCGACTCAACTACAAATTTTTTAGAGATTTTTAGTATATGAAATCATAATGGCGGTCGGAAAATACTAAATGGCGGTAGAGACGAAAACAAAAATGTGTAGATTCCATGTCGATTGGGGCATATCAGTAAATAGATATTTAAAAATGGAAAACATATTTCTTGGATTGTTTTATATTCATAAATAATAAACTCCATTAAAGAACCATACAGGATGATTCATAAATAATTGAAATATAGACACCAAAATATGGCGACTGAGCTCAACATGCCTTCAACAAATGTCACTCGTTTCTGGAGAAAGTTTTCGTAGTACGAATGTGAAAATTGAGGTAGATGGTGGACTTTTCCAACATTTAATTTGAATTTTGTTATTATTACTATTATCAACAATTGTTATTGTTAAACATTAAATAAAATAATTATTAAATATAAACTACCCTGAACTCTTTAAATGCAAATTACTCAAAAACTAATAGAGTTAGACGACCTAAATAAGAGTACCTTTTCTATGTAAAATTGAACGTTATTTCAAATTTTCATCATGTTTTAACAATAACTAGACAGATAAAAAAATATGTTTTGATTTACCAAGATAATATGATGAAACTAGCGCCCTCTAGGTGCAACGTCAAAATAAGTTTCAAATTCGTAATCTTCATATCAAAATACCTAAAACTACCAATTTTCACATTTATACTACGAAAACTTTCTCAATTAATGAGAAATTTCAGAATGCAATGTCAATTTTGAACGCCCTGTATCTCCTAAACCAGCGACATTTGTGTAAGCCATCTTGAGCTCAATCGTAATGTTTTAGTGTCCATTATCTCCAGTGTAGAGATTGCCAATTCCTTACGAAACACTCTGTAGGTACATCTATATCGGGCCATTTTAGGAAGGCGACGTCTGCTGTAAATCACCATATTAAAACAGATCTATTTTACCACAATTTTTTATATATCCAAAGAAACAACGTCACAACATTTATTTCTTTCAAGCCTAAACAGGTGCAATTGCAAAAGGTCGTAAACTACTTGTCATTCTCTTAAAAAATTTACATACAGACCTCGCCTTCCGAAACTGACTCGAGTATTACATACCACATGAATTTGTTAAAAATTTATGTACTTATCGTATGTTGTTGTTATTATTATTTTTTTTTTAATTCCATTTTACTTAGTAATTCATTGTTAATATCGCTGGCAGTTTGTGCCAAGTTATTTCCGATGCTTTAGACGACAAAATTAGAACCTTTACGAGTTGTCACAGTGAATATGTAATAGAAAATATGCGATCATAATAAAACCTTGTGATTTAAAATTATCTGCTATTATTATTATTACAATCGGTTTTCCACTTTAATCTATTTTCCAACGTGACGTGTACAATAATACTTCAAAGATTTTCTAGCGTCTACATAAAACTGAACGAAGATTAATGTTTGTAATTAGCGGTAGCACTTTTTTTTTTCTTCTTTATGGTAGACGTTAATGAAAGGACAATTGTAAAAAAATACAGTGTAATCAGTGCAATTTATTAGCCTTTGGCAGTAACGACGTATTTATTTATTTATTGTTTGCGAGTCATTGCAAATTATTTTACTATACGTATAATCTTGGACGGTGGAGCAAAAGACATTTTAAATCGAGGCGACCATTTCATACCGTAACCTCAGTACACAGCATCTTGTGTATAAATATCAAAATTTTAGGGTTAGAATCTACACGTTCGTGTAGCAGAATATAGGCAACACAGCCAACCTCGTTTATTTTTATTTGGAAGTGTCAAAACTGGCGACATTTAATTACAAACTCTAAATAAACGAAAACACCCTGCATGTTAAAAGTAGACGCAAGGAACCCTTTCATACTTATATCGGACGTTTCAATAGTATTAGTGAAGGGAGGCACAGTGGCCGCACGGTTAGCGCTACAGATTGGCGACCACTAGGTTGTGAGTTCAAATCCCGGTAGGAGCTAAACTCTTTAAAAAAAGTTTCAGATAGGTGATTTGTGCGAGGAAATATACGGAGTAATGTGAGAGTAATCGGGAAGAAATGAAGGTAGATTTTAGGAGATAAGCATAGAAAGTAAGATTGTTAAATAAGTCGTAAAGCAGTAGAAAAAATGTTGATACTCTGTTAGAGCATACATATGAAAAATTAATAAATAATAATAGTATTAGTAAATAAAACATTTTCTACCGATAATTTGTAATAATGAAAAGAAAACTTTCGTTTGTAAATTCGTGTCCTTCGTTTAGATATAAATTTCCCTGATCGTATTTTATAGGTTAGTAGATAATTTAAAAAAAAGTCGCCCACTCTGAAGCGGATATTCGATCATCCGAACAATAATAACAGTTAATGGCAGTCATAAAATCGATTTTATGAATAATTTTATTCAGTATTTCGGTCTACAAAGGCTGTAAAGGTCAAAAACAAACGAGTCGATAATTTGAGAAATGAAGATCTCTATCGATCGTTGCAAAAAAACCGCAAAAACTTTAAATATATTTATTTATTCATTTACCATGTATTTATTTACTAAACGAACGTCTTGGTAGATACTAAAAAAGCGCAAGTCTGTTCGAAAATAGTTCAGCACAGCAGTCCGTTCGATGCTACACACCAACCGTTGTTTTAGATCATTTACGGTCTATTTTTGTCACTGTCTGAAATGCATTTGTTACGCGTAGGATGACCACATTAATAGAGCATAGCCAGTCTTTCCTGGCGACGCGACCGGGCTCGACCAATTTGATTGATCGCTGAAGTTTCTCCCAACCATCCCGTGCGCTTTTAAGCTGCGCACATCATATGTGGAATATTTTTACTCTACATGAATTTATGATGTAAACAGACTTTACCATTGGACGATGAAAAAAAATTTAATTAAACCTTTGCTCTCCGCTAACATTAATTAAACACATACAGAATTTCAAAGCTTTTGATTTGCTTTGCTACGTATAAATAAACGCACTACAGGAGGAAATGCGCCTTGTACCTAATACACTTCAGAAGCAATAACAAGAATCGACTTAAGTACCAAAGCACCGGATACGGTTACACGTGGTTAAGACCAGACTTCCTAGTTCAAAATAAATAAATACACCTATCGAACAGCAATATTCTGCTTCCTGGGGGTCTCTTTTATCTAATCTGGAGTGCCTACATACACTACAAGATCAAAAGTTATGTCATATAAAAGATATTGACAAAAATTTGCTTTTGTTAAATTCCAATATGGCGGTTAAGTTAGGTTAGCATCCGCCATATTGATTAATAAATGACGTTATATACGTTATGATAACGAAAACCGTGATAGATACAAAAAAAGTGCACAGACCTTTTTTG
Source organism: Agrilus cyanescens (assembly GCA_947389935.1). Classification (NCBI taxonomy): domain Eukaryota; kingdom Metazoa; phylum Arthropoda; class Insecta; order Coleoptera; family Buprestidae; genus Agrilus; species Agrilus cyanescens. Next base: position 26,376,425 of record OX376709.1, read on the forward strand.
TAGAGAATTAAATTTTCTACAAAAAAGTCTAATACAGCACCTCTCTATCTTTAACAATTAAAAAAGTATAGCGCCTCAAGTACGAGTTTAAAAAAATAATTATTATTATTATTATTATTATTTTCCAATGTTTAATATTCGTACAAATGCTCTTCTTATCGACCTCTACAAGAATTCGCGTTTAAAAATTTTTTCGAACCGTAAAATCCCTTGACTACAAGACTAAAAAGGTTACGTACATTGACTACTTGCAATGACGTCACGCGTAAGCTGTCAGGCCTTTCCATTCTCGATGGTAACGATCACTGCATTACTATGTGTGCTGTCTACCTTTATATACATACTAATGACGCTTTTACCACTGCACTAATTAGTTTATTAATTTCCCGTTCTAACGTTACAAATTAATGTGAAATTAAATACAAATTCGATTGTTAATAATTGACGTGCAGTTCAAGTGTGTGGGCAAAACTACCTTTTGTTAAATTAGATAACATTGTTGTTTACTGCGTCAACATTCTCGATTGTTTCATTGTTTAGAGTACCTTACGCCACGTAATAAAAGTTAGGTTATATCGCATTCAATTAACTGCAAGAGTTTTAAGTTTACTGACGATAAAAGAACGTTACCCCCTTAATCTATTTTATTTTAATTAATTACCTAAAGGTGATACCATAGATAAAGAATGATAATGTAGTATTCGTGGGTTTATTAAATTTTATTTACAAGACTAAGTACAGAAATACAATTTAAATACACTTAGATTACTATTTATTAAAACGATTCACTTATATGCACTTTTTTAATTTATTTTATTCTCACTATTGTCGATTTATTTCCGATGTTACCACTGCCACTGTCAATTTATTACTAACTCCCTCGGCGAACGTCTCTATCACTTTTATAGCGTCATAGAACAGTCGGGAAAAAGTCTGGAATATTCGAAAGATTGTTTACATTTTCGGCGAACCGCTTAATTACTTTCTTGGAAGGCAGGTACGAGACACACGCCTACAAACACACGCATACACTGCCGAAAACCGCCCGCGGCTAGTTGAGCCGCCGGCCCTCAACACATGCAAGTGTACCCGATCGCACACAAACATGCTCGTGTTCGCTACTATAAATAATTTTTGACAAATATTCTGGACAACCTTTTGTGTTTCTAATAAAAAATAAAAAACACTCACCGGGGGTTTAGAAACGTAAAAGTACATAATTATTATTTTTTCTGAAAAACTGTTAATTCTGATAAGTAAATTGTATATGAATAAGTAAGTATTGTTCTTTTTTTAATTAAATTTAAAATAAACACTCTGTACAATATCCAATTGGTATTTGCGAACATGTCGAAGAACACATAGCCTCGTCTGTATGTCACAGTTCACTTAACGTTAGATTCAGGTCAATTCCCATAAAGACCTCGGTCTAAATTGCAAAATTAAGTAATTGAACTCTTTTTACAACTTTTTTTTTAATAATGATTGTTTCTAAACTGACTTTTACAAAAGAAAATAAAATTAAAACAATTTTTGGTTATAATATTTACAATAAATCGAAAAAAAAAAAAATAATAAGTAAGTGACCTTTAACGTTAGCTGTTGTACTTGTAGAGTAAACCTTATGCAGGGCCCCTTAAAATCAGGACCAAGTGGAGCAATTTGGTTGATTGGCCTAAATTTAGTCCCATAATTTCCACTAAATACACAACCGCAGTAGGGTGAGCCGAAGAAGATATCCTTAATTATAGGCCATCAAATTAAGATTACGTAAGAACATTCATAGATATAGACATAAACAGACCATAAAAATAAAATGACCTTCAACCATAGATGTAAATTCTCCTTTAATACAAACTTTTAATCAGATATTACAATAAATAATATCAAATTGCAATTTTACAATTAAAAAAATTGGCCTATTTTTTTAAAATTGATTTTCGTTAAAGATACCACGTGGTAGATATAATGACACCTAAGACGAGACAAATGCTCCGCCCAATTAACCTATTAATTTTTAGTAGATTTAATGAAGCTAATTGGCTATTAGATAGATCGCTGACGTCTTGCACATATTTATGGTGACTATTAAAGTGCATTAGCAAAGTCACACAGACATAGAGTACTTTTTTGAGGTTAAATGTAAATGGTAAAACTTAAACTTAAAAAATAGGGTTATGTCTTACCTATTTATAAAAAACATCGAAGAAATATTCGAGAGAAGGGCTTTTCAACACCTTTTTTACAAATAAAGGTCAATTTTTAAGGTAATTAAACCTTTGCCCGAATGACAGCTTGAAAGCATTTTGACAGCAATAGTTATCACTGTTCGGGAGTGGTCGGGAATCGTCGAAAATACTCGGTCATTTGAATTGTACAACTGTCAGGTAAATAAACCGCGAATTGCAACGATTTTCGCGTACGTTAACGTTAAATTAGTTAGGTTATGTGGTTATGGTTTAGTTCTTTACATATATTGATGATTTCATTTTATTTTTAGAGAACTAAACATCAACTCATAACCTAACTTACCTTCAACAATTCAAACAACCGAATATTGCCGACCACTATCGAATAGTGACACATATTCTGCTGCTGACAGCTGTCAAAATACGTTTAATTTCTTTAAAATTCGACATTTATTTACAAAAAGAAGAGCCTTTCTCGTAATTATTCATTTTAAATTTTTAATAAGTCATTTTCTAAATAGAAAAACTTATTTTTCGAAGAGATCACGATACGGAAGTCCTACCCTTTAAACCCCCAACAAATTGACAATTTAATGTGCAAAAAAATACTTATTTAGGTTCCAATCAGAAATATAATAAAAATAGGTTTATTTTGTGTCAATCGAGAATATCTATGTATATGTAGCTTATTTCCGGAAATTATGTATATAACGCCCTTTTTCCAACTAAATTGCCTCCATTTGACACGTCTCGTCGTCGTCTAATGTAAGGATTATCAACACAATATTTGATGTCAGCATGAAAGGACACAAAAAAAAAAGTTATGTTCACTATTTAGAAGTCCCATAAAAATATATGATAAACACGTACTTTTTACGAGCTTTTATCAAAAAAAAAAAAAGATAATTGATAAAAATTCAGTCAAATTATTTTATGTACCTACCACAATTCAACAGTAATTTTTATATTTTGATAATTTTAAACTAATTTTTGGAGTTTACTTAAAAATAAATATATGTAGTAGCGTTACGGAACTAGCGCTGCCACTTCCATAGATATACCGTCTCCACCCATCTTATATTGAACGCGTAAGGGAAAGGGAAACGTCATGCGATTGCCGACGCCGTTCAGGGACTTCGCGGAACCGTATCGGCACTGTTATTATAAACAAACGCCAAAATGTTTTTCTACCTGTATTATTCTTGTGTAATTAGTTAAACGAAACATTTTAGGTTTGATTGTAGAGCCGTAGAAGCAACATTTTCATTTCGTTTTATTTGAAAAAGTGAATTTGAAATTTACCTTCATCCAAAAAAAAAAAGAACGAACGAATCAATAGTACAGTTGTAAACGTATATGCACACATGTGTGCGTTTGTGTCTGTCCGGTGACTAGAGCGAGTGCGTGAACAATCTTACAGCTTCAGCATAACTTACTTATCATATTATCACATTTTTAAATAATTTCAATTGTCTGTTTATTATTAGATTATTATTTTTATTAATTATAATTTGATATTTAATAGGACATTTTAATTTCTTAATTGTATAAAATATATATTATAAATAAATGAAGAAGTTCTCAAGGAGTAAATTCCAGTAAGTACCTAGTTTTTTTCCAACTATTTATTTTTTCTACCATAGACTAAAAAAATGTCCAAAATATTTCCAAGAATATTGAAAAAACTAATTCAAAATTTTCTACGAACTTCAAAAATATAACCGTTGACTATAATACTATTTTTTCTTTCTCAAAAAAAAAAATAACTCGAGGAATATTTCTTGGAAGTAGATAATTATCGACTGAATAAAGGACATTCAACAATTTTAATAATTGCGATAATTTATAGAAAATAAAAACACTCGTATTGTAGTTAATAACTAACACCCATTAATTACAGACAATATCCTTCTTTTTTTTTTTTTTAATTTAATTGCCTTTAAAAGATAACTGTCACGTAAAACAAGGGCTTGCCGTAACCCTGACATTCCAGGGGGTGTTTCCGACCGATTCGACCTATTTAATGTTATTAGGTGACATGTCTGTGACCCACATTTAACCTATGACCTAAACTTAATTAGATTTTAAAATTTCAACAATAAATTTTTATTACAAAAAAAATTATATTAGTTTTAAAAAATTGTTAATTCTATGTACATAAAACAGTCGCTTGCACCAAATAAGTTTGATATCTACAATTACTCAGAATTTTTTTTTTGAATTTAACAAATTTGTTTGATAATGTTTAATTTTAAATATGTAGAAACTTTGTATAATTTATTTTTGTTTGCATGATACATAAAACGTTTGAATTCGTCATTGGCTTTGACCAAAAAAAAAAAAAAAAACATTTTGAGTCCATTTATTATTATTTAGCCCTTGACTGTATTCTATGACTAATTATTTCAAAATCGTACTATAAAAAAGTGGGAACATCCACATTATTTAAGCTGTAGAGTAGTGCACTGTTCATTTGTATATGCTTATTTATATTTTGGTTGGCAAAAACTCAATTTTTTGCCTGTTTAGTGGGTGCAAATGTACAAGTGGGCAATAACGTCTTTAAAACAAAAAAAAAACAAATATATTACTACTTAATATTTTCTTTTCACACAATAAATGTATGTATGTACTAATTTGTTACTGTGACTCCTGCAGATAATTATAAATTCTCAAAAAAATATTGTGTTGTACCCACTTTTAGACTTCTAATTTAATAAAAAAAATAATTATTGAATATTCTCTTTAGTTAATTTTATAATTTTTTTTTTCAAAAGTCATCCAATATTAAACGATTTGTCATGTAACCATAGACCTCCTATACGATTTCCTGTCATCTATGTATTTTTTCAAAATTTTAGGTTTTGTAGTTTCGGAGAAAAGGAGGAAAACTATTAATTTTTATCTATTTTCTTAAATAACTCCAAAGCTATTTATTTAAAAATTATTAAAAAAATATATTTGAGACCCTCACAACAAGCCCTTTGATTTGATATGTCACACGGTATAGTTTGCAAAACTTTTTTTTAATTTTCGAAATTGCCCTCCACACGCGCCCCAATATTTGAAATTTAATATTTGTGTTAAATTACTTACTTTATGAGATGCTTGGTAACTACGCATTAGTTAATCGTTAATTATTAACAAAAAAAAAATTAGAACACCCTGTATTGTAGTGACCTTATTACCGTCATTATCGTTTAAGTATAGGTATTACTGAACGGATATACCTACCTAATAGTTAAATTGTTTAATTAATTGTCATATCTAAATTGCTTTGATTGTTATTCCATACCCACTTTACAGGGTGGGCCAATTTTAATGTTAGTTAAAGAGAAAAAAAATATCTTTTAACTAATGCATAGTCAATTAAGTAATAATTATTCCTATTTACGAAAATGCAACTTTTTTTGGACGCCACTGTATATTTTACGTAAAATAGTGCCTGATTAAAGTGAGTTATTTTTTTAATATTAGCAAATAACCTATATAAGGACGTACATATTTCTAAAACTCGAATTTTTTATTTTTATTTTATAATTTTTTTTGAAAACACCAGCATTTTTTTTTTTTTCAAAAAAATAAACAGATAAAGTATCTCTTAATACGGTTTTCGAGTTGCTTTAAACAAACACCAAAATGGGTCATTGTATAAAGCATTAATTTTATTTTAAATAAAATGCTCACTTTGTTTGTTTCGTACTGTAGGTATTTGAGTCGAGCATTTATGTATTTAAATTCAGTAAGCGACCGAACGACTGCTTCACGTTTTATGCCTGGCAGTCGCAGGCCTGACGCTGTTTGTCGATATGTTGTCGAGCTCGCACGCAACTTATGTTCTCCTGCTGACCAAATTTCAAAATTCTCTTACCCCTTTACTTTTCGCATATCTGGCATTCTTCGGCACACACATAATATTGTCTCAATCGAAGTGAAGATCCTCTTTTAAGTCATGCGGCTTTGTCATATTCTGTTCTCGATTTTCGATAATTCCTGCATAAATTACGAGAAGTATTCGCGTACCTATTAGCGACAGTGAGAGAGCACGTGGCGCTACATGAACTCTACGTACGCTCTACTAATACTACCACGCGGTCGACCCGTTGTCACGTCGAGAGCCGGCGGACTCGAAAGCCCGAACGTTTTGCTTTCCACATCGAATTCTGTTCTCCTACTACCGAGAGAGGCCAAATCCGACAACTTCTGTCAGTCATTTTGGATGACATTCGCAAACGGCCTTATCAGAATTTTGACGATGGTCAAGAACGGCACAATCGTAATCGACTTTTCCACATCGAAATTAATATGATCAAGGAAAGCTGTGACTTTTCCAACTTTCCTCGGAAAACGTACAGCGCCGCGGATTCGAACGTTCGTAGTTGGTTCGTTCAGTTGTACCGAGACTCGAACCGAAAGCAACTCATGCTCTCCTGGTACTTAAAAGGCTTTATTTCTCAAACACTCCCACGCTTCACAATTATCAATTTTGATTCTGACGAGTGCTCGTCATTCTTGAAGAATAGACACGCCTTTTCAAGAAAAATATTCATTTTTTTCTTGGTAATTTACTTAATTTTATATTTACCATTTCAGTAATCGGTTGTAAATAAAGCAACTGAACGGACTGTATGCGCCATCTCTACCAGTTGTTCAGAATTAAATACTGTTTGAAATAGTAATGTTCGAAATTCAAAAAAAAAAATTAATATATTTCTAAATTTCAAGTATTTCTTTTCACTAATTTAACAAATAAAAAAATTATTAAAAATTGCAACTTTTTTTCGCTTAATTATAAAAATTTAAATTTTGATTTTTCATATAATTTAAAATCACTTTTCCAGAGCAGGTGCATGTGAATTACGTAATTTATTCTGTATAGTGTATAAAATAGTATGTCAGTAATTGTAATTGTTAAATAGGAAATGAAAGATATTACAGGCTCTGTATAGTCTGTAAATACTTATGAAGTCCTACTCCTGATATGCCATACTTTCCGATAAATTCACGCTTGAATGAACACGCATAAAATGGCGGGGGCCATCAACCAAGTCATATAAAGACTTTCATGTACTGGGTACTGGTAACCTCCTCTTCCACCCCTTTACTCTTTAGTAAAATGAGGAAAATTAATTATTTCTTTTAAAATCTAAGTACACCAGTACAATTAATTAATTAATTAATTAATAGCATCTTATTTTGAAAGATTTTATCGCCAATAACACTTATTAATTTTCTTTAACAATTTACCACCCCTTTTAATTTCGATTTAAATAATTTAGATATCTATATGTTGGGAGCAGAAAATGGGGTGGTTTTGTTGATAATGGCACAGTGCGAGGGGCGTGGGATGGTTTTGTAGTATATGATGTTGATTGTATCTCCAGTAGAAATCCACCCCTACACTACTCCAACTCCCAGAATCACCCCTAGCAACACCCACTCTACTGAAGATAACTAAAAGATTTATATTATCCCTAACACTACAACAATCCCCAAAAATTTATTTATCAATCCCCATTGCTTTTCCAACATTTATTTACCCCCCAATATCACCCTACTCCACCCCCTACATCACCCCACTCCATTTCAAGCATCACACCATCCCAATCCCAAAACCATCCAGGTGCATTTCCACTAATCTCGGGGTCCACCCCCAGCATCTACCCAACCCTATAACTTACCGCCTCCAACCACCCCATCCTCAGAAGCACATATTTCCAGTTACATTCCCAGTTACTCCCCACCCCCAACATCATCTCAACTCCTAACACGTCTCAATCCATAACATCTAATGACCCCACCCCATTCCCAATATCACCTCACCTTCGAATGTATCCCCACTAATTTGCGGAGCCACCCCCAGTATCTAGCGAACCTCTAAAACTTGCCCGCCATCAATTGCCTCAACCTCGGAGGCATACACTTCCGACACTAAACTCTATCCCATTCCTAATTACTAACCCACCCCCAACATCACCTTTGCACCAATCCACCTCAATCCCCACCATTTACTCACCCCACATCCCCACCACCAGCTCACCCTATCCAAAATACCGCTCCACTCCACCCCCAACTCCATTCCACTTCCAGATGTATCCCCGCTCATTTCCGGATCCACCCCCAGCATCCATCGAACCCATAGAAGTTACCAACCCCCAACCACTGTATCCTTGGTGGCACACCCTTTCCACACACACAGCAACCACCAATATTTAAACCGTTCCCAATTACTGCCCCACCCCCAATATCTGCCCCATCTCCAATACCAAGTTTAACTAACTAAACCGAAAGTAAAATGTGTTCCGAAGTTTTTGGAAAATGAAAATTGATGAACAGAACGTGAATGAAGAATTTTTTAGATAGAGGTCACTTTTTGGGGGGCAAATTGGAAGTTTTGCAAACTGTACCGTGTGATATATCAAATGAAAGGGCTTCTTGTGAGGGTCTCAAACAATAATTTTTTTTGTATTTATACCCAGCTGTAGATGAATAAAAAACTTTTTTTATCTATGCACTGAAACCCATAAGTAGATATTTATTAATTTCTAATAGAGAAAATACTAAAATTATATCAAAGACAAGAATTTCCGTTTTTCTTCAAAAAAACTACAACTGAGCAACCAATTGAAGATGAGCGCTCAACTTTTCCCTCACCATTCTACCAAAATCGGGATGAACAAGAGTAAAATTAGCAATAGCCCTGTCCTGAATGAAATCGGAAGCATCTTTCAGTGCCATAAGTCCATTTCCGTTAACAATATTCTCTACCATCCTTTCTCTAGCCCCTTGGTCCAAAACTCTTACCCAAAGTACCCTCGGTTGGGAATAGGGGTCGTCATTACCGTTATCGTAACGGACAGCGTTACCAACAACCGGAAACGTTGCGGACAGTGCCCTGGCTCTGGCATCCGGTTCCGGTCCACCAAAACTGTTTGGATGATAGGTAGGAGCACCGTTTTGACTATGGAGGGTAAACTTCCCGTCTCTACTGAAATTGCGTACTTCGACCTGGTCGTTGACGGGAATTTGATTGTAATTCACCCCCAAGCGATACCTCTGGGTGTCTCCGTAAGCAAACAGGCGTCCCTGGAGGAATCTGTCGGACGTCGGTTCGATTCCAGGGATCAAATGGGCAGGATTGAATGCTAACTGTTCTATTTCGGCAAAGTAGTTGTCAGGATTCTTGTTTAGTTCGAATTTTCCGACAGGAATCAGAGGATAATCGGCGTGGGGCCAAATTTTGGAAACGTCAAAGGGGTCGAAAGGTGATTCAAGAGCTTGTTTCTGGGTCATCACCTGGATGTACATCCTCCAGGAAGGGAAATTTCCTGCTGCTATGTTATTGAACAAATCTCGCGTGAAATAGTCAGGATCCTGACCAGCAATCCTGATCGCCTCCTGGGGATCGAGATTTCTAATGCCCTGATCAGTGAAATGATGGAATTTGCAGTAAACGAGGACACCCTGGCTGTTGACCAACGCGAAGGTGTCGGCACCATAACCGTGCATGTGTCGATAACCATCCGGTATCCCTCTATCAGTGTAGACGACCATGGTCTGGTGCAGCGTTTCTGGACGTAGGGTCAAATAGTCCCAGAATTGTTCTGGATCTCTCAAATGCGTCACAGGATTCCTCTTCAACACGTGGATGAAACTCATGAAGTTGACGGGGTCTTTCACGAAAAAGATGGGTGTATTATTGCCAACGATGTCCCAGATCCCATCCTCAGTATAAAACTTAATAGCGAACCCCCGAACATCTCTGACACTGTCGGCGTACCCCATTTCTCCAGCGACTGCTGAAAATCTTATTGCTATGTTCGTCCGTTTGTTGATGGTCGAAAAAACGGAAGCTGCAGTGTATTGGGTGATGTCGTTGGTCACTACGAAATAACCAAAAGCTCCAGCACCCTTAGCGTGAACGACCCTTTCGGGGATGCGTTCCCTGTCGAAATGGGCCAGCTCGTCGATCATGTCATAATTCTGAAGAAGAATTACCCCTTTCGGACCTGCTGTTAAGGAAGCGTCTTTTTCGACAATGGGGTTTCCGCTATTTGTGGTGGCTGGACCGATGGGCTAAAAGCAACCAGGGGGTGAAAACTGAATCTTTTTGGGCACGCTGGGTAGAGGGTGGGCATAAATTAGTGGCCTATTATATTAGATATTCTTGGTACAAAAAATCATGTATGTAGTAGTTTCAGAACATGGTCTACATTTTTAAAGGATGTAATACTGGAGTCAGTTTCGGAAGGCGACGTCTGTATGTAAATTTTTTAAGAGAATGACAAGTAGTTTACGACCTTTTGCCATTGCACCTGTTTAGGCTTGAAAGAAATAAATGTTGTGACGTTGTTTCTTTGGATATATGAAAAATTGTGGTAAAATAGATCTGTTTTAATATGGTGATTTACAGCAGACGTCGCCTTCCTAAAATGGCCCGATATAGATGTAGCTACAGAGTGTTTCGTAAGGAATTGGCAATCTCTACACTGGAGATAATGGAAACTAAAACATTACGATTGAACTCAAGATGCCTTACACAATTGTCGCTGGTTTAGGAGATACAGGGCGTTCAAAATTGACATTGCATTCTCAAATTTCTCTTTAATTGAGAAAGTTTTTGTATTATAAATGTGAAAATTGGTAGTTTTAGGTTTTTTGGCATGAAAATTACGAATTTGAAACCTATTTTGAAGTTGCACCTAGAGGGCGCTAGTTTCACCGTATTATCTAGGTAAATCAAAACATATTTTTTTATCTGTCTAGTTATTGTTAAAACATGATGAAAATTTGAAATAACGTTCAATTTTACATAGAAAAGGTACTCTCATTTAGGTCGTCTAACTCTATTAGTTTTTGAGTAATTTGCATTTAAAGAGTTCAGGGTAGTTTATATTTAATAATTATTTTATTTAATGTTTAACAATAACAATTGTTGATAATAGTAATAATAACAAACTTCAAATAAAATGTTGGAAATGTCCTCCAGCTACTTCAATTTTCACATTTATACCACGAAAACTTTATCAATTAATGAAACATTTCAGAAAACTTTGAACGCCCTGTTTATGGATCACTCTGTATAATTAATTATTTTCAAAAATTATTTGTTTTCCATAAACGTCTAATAATAGGCCACCCTGTATATTTTAGCCAAAGGTACTTTGTTCTGATACTTTTTCCTCAAAATAATTATGTAAATAATAATAATTTTACCTTATTTGCCTTTTTGGCATACTCCAAAAGTTGGTTAAGAGCAGGTTCACGAACTTTTAACAACGACATTATTAATAATTAATAAATTAATTATAATTATATTTCAAGAAAATAATTTAGGTAGGTACCTAACTATTTATTAGATTGTTAATAATTAACTGCTGCATTTTATATGCAATCATCGTATTTATGTATGTGCATGGAAAGATGGATAATCACGTCGGGATGTGGACAGTCTGCGGCTTATCAGGAAGAAATGCACTTTGAGGACGACGATCAAAATTGAATTTCCGTAAACAAAATTAATAACCTCTCGATACATATTTATTTATTATCGTAAAACGTATTAGAATAATAATTAAAAAAAGAAAAAATAAAAAGGTAAATTATTGTAATAAGGCAAAGACAAAAAAAAAAAAATAAAGAAAAAATAATAAGTGATGGTGCCCATAGAAATTTTTAGAACGTTCAAAATGTTACCATGAATTCTCCAAAACTCAGTTGATTTGTTCCAAATAATGCCACAAGTGCTTTTGATTTCTTTTTTTCGGATTTTTTTGAAGTCAATTGAGTGAGCTACAGGACCTCAAAGCTGTGATTTGTGATATTTTTGGGAATTTAATGAGAATGTATTTCAGCTTTACATAAAAAATTAAAAATTTTCTAAATTTTTAGAAAAAGTTATACAGCCACAAAAACATTCCTTCATCTGCAGATATCGTTCACAAAAAATGGCAAAAAATTGGTTTTTATTTTATCCATCTAATTCAATGGCTAGAAATATTCGAAAAAAATTCAAGATAATATAAAATAATAAATTGCACAAAATATTTTTTTTTTGGAGATGCACATGTAAAAATCAATTGTATACGATGTTTTGAAATTTTCGAACGCGTGCTAAAATTTGAATTTAGCGCCAAAAATTTTAAAAAACATTGAGTTGACATTAACTATTTTTATCTTTAACCCCCAATAAGAATTTTTGGAATCGATTAAGAAATGATATCTTTAAAAAACCAAAATTTACCATTTAGGGCCTACAGTCATCTCATAGGTAAATTAGGGTCTAGAAAAATTTTCAAAATTTTTTTTTCACTGTACTACATACATGATTTTTTCCAGATTTTTTAGAGCTGAGGCAGTTTTACCTCCCTTATCCTATAAGCTCTTTATTATAATTTTTTTTTTGCTAAACCCCAATTAGTACCATTACCGAATTTATGGGAACATATATGTCTAACATGTTAAGCTAAAACCATGATTTTTTTGAAATCAAAAGGTAAGGTTAGATACAATGCCCTTTTTTTCATTTTTAATTCACATTTTCCTATTTTGAAAATTGGGATATTGTTTTCGAAACTTGGGACCAACTTTTTCTGAAAATTTTCCATTTTTTATGTATGTACCTATTTACTATTTTACTATGGTTTCCCTTCAGGAAAATAAACTTTGATTTATTTCTGACAGAATCGATGATGATAAAAAAATTCGAGTACGTCACTGGATTGATTTTTCTGTGAACCTGACGCTTCCGAAAATCCAAGATCCGTCCCTGGTATAGGTTAAATAAAATAATTATTTACAACAAACCCCACTCAGGGGGGGTAAATTGTACGTAACATTTTCATTATTTTCAAAATATGAATGACATTTTTAACATAGGAAAATACGAAACGCACTTTCTACTACTCTTCTGTTAGGTAAATTGTACCACACATTCGTCATAGCGCGTAGTTTTCCCGTATTGATTTTTCAGGATACCAAATAGGAACAGGAAGCGCGTGCATTATCAGTCCAGAAAAACCACTTCACCCTCCTGCTCTCCTACTCACAAATTATTTAGATAAGCTGAACTATATCCGGCTTAGCGTCGACGACCGCGTGTGCTACTCTAATCCGCTTATCTCTTATCGATCGGACGACGCTTGGGACGGACGTTCCGGCGTCGCGACGCTTCGAAAACCGCCCCTCGTTCCGTTCATGCAATCCTGGTTCGAAGGACGCCATTTTCGCGAAAGCTTTCAACTTTCCCGGAAAAGCCGGCCCGAGCTTTCGACAACTTTCCACGCTTTTCACGGCAGCTCTCATGAAATCCTGGTCGGGAAAATCCGACCGTTGTGAAAGTTCCCTGGGATCGGAAAACCGACAGCTTTCCTCCTTTATCTTCAAGTTGGAAACGTACTCAGTACTTTACAAAAGCTCCTTCTTGTGAAAATTAATTAAGTTTTCTAGAATTTCTTTTTTAACCAGCGAAAGCTCATTTCGTTTTCCTGAAAGCTCCGTTAAGGGCAACGCAATATTGATTTGGTTTGTAGGGGAGAATCACGATTTTCTTCTGTGTTCCTGTTAAAAGTAACGTTTGTTTGGGGAAAGCTTTTCAGTGAAAGCGCGGGAATTTCGGTGCTAACTTTGACGAGAAAGCGAGAGCTTTTCATGCTATCCTAGTTCAAAAAGTGCCAAGTTACTCGAAACCGGACATAACTTACAAATGTTTATGGCCATCAAGATAAGGGGAACGAACGAACGAACATTTATTTCAAACGAGTTCTTTTACTTTACTCAGTGACGAGGCAATAAAAAGGAACGTTACACAGGGCTTTATGTCGCATGTCATTTATACAGGGTGGCCCAAAAGTTAGAAGGCCTTGTCTAATAATTTTATACAGGACGTTCAGAAAAAAATTATAATATTTTAACTAAAAATTCATAATAGAAGTATGTAGGCTTTCACGGCCGGCGTCAATTGAAAGTTGATTATTTTCCGGGCTTGTAGGCCGTGGTCTATAGGCTTTTGTGTTGCTTTCATAAATACTCAAAAGTTTTCAAACAAAACAATAGAAAGAATTCACGTGGATCGAATGAAAACATAAAAGATGGTAGATGCAATTTGAAAAAACGTGCTTTTTAAACTTTAGAATTTTTTTCTGAACGCCCTGTATAAATTATTACGTTCAATTTTGTTAAGGCGTTATCTTTAACATTCAGCTATCACTAGTAAAAAATTCAACACTCTAAGAAGCATTTTGAGGAAGTTATGATTTTTTTAAATAAAAAAATTTACCATTAAATTATAATTATTTTTTTGGGCTCTTTCCCAACTCTAATTAAAGTATATGTATATAACTAAATGCGCGTCCCGCGCGAGAAAGCTTTCAATCACAAAGAGACTACAGAGTCGTATTGTGTTTGGTTTTTAATACATTAGAATTTTTTTCTGAACGCCCTGTATAAATTATTACGTTCAATTTTGTTAAGGCGTTAGCTTTAACATACAACTATCACTAGTAAAAATTTCAACACTCTAAGACGTATTTTGAGGAAGTTATGATTTTTTTAAATAAAAAAATTTACCATTAAATAATAATTATTTTTTTGGGCTCTTTCCCAACTCTAATTAAAGTATATGTATATAACTAAATGCGCGTCCCGCGCGAGAAAGCTTTCAATCACAAAGAGACTACAGAGTCGTATTGTGTTTGGTTTTTAATACATTAGAATTTTTTTCTGAACGCCCTGTATAAATTATTACGTTCAATTTTGTTAAGGCGTTAGCTTTAATATTCAGCTATCACTAGTAAAAAATTCAACACTCTAAGAAGCATTTTGTGGAAGTTATGATTTTTTAAAATAATAAAATATACCATTAAATAATAATAATTTTTTTGGGCTCTTTCCCTACTCTAATTAAAGTATATGTATATAACTAAATGCGCGTCCCGCGCGAGAAAGCTTTCAATCACAAAGAGACTACAGAGTCGTATTGTGTTTGGTTTTTAATACATTAGAATTTTTTTCTGAACGCCCTGTATAAATTATTACGTTCAATTTTGTTAAGGCGTTAGCTTTAACATTCAGCTATCACTAGTAAAAATTTCAACACTCTTAGACGTATTTTGTGGAAAATATGATTTTTTAAAATAAAAAAATTTACCATTAAATAATAATTATTTTTTTGGGCTCTTTCCCAACTCTAATTAAAGTGTATGTATATAACTAAATACGTGTCCCACGCGAGAAAGCTTTCAACCACAAAGAGAACTAGACTATACAGTCGTATTGGCAACGATTTCTGATCGCACATCAGTCTCTCAAACCAACCCCATCGGTCCTTATGCAGCCCTGTTGGTTTCCAATATTTTCGGCCAAATATGTAGGGCAATTTTGCCAATAATTTCAATCGTGCCAATTCTGCAAACGATTTTCGATAGCTTACCACCGTCGTCGTTCGTGTACTGAACCGTTTTTGCAATAAGAATCGCGAAAAAGGATTGAGTCGACTGACTGACTGGCTGCGTGTCTCTGGAATTAGCGCCGAGCAAAAGTGCCATCCATCGACCCGCCAGGAGCTTTCTGTCGCAGTGTGCCAACTTCGAGCTCCGCTGAGGGTTGGAGACAACCCTGCGTCGTTTATGCTACCCTGCTGCAAATGGATCTGCAGCAGTGCCACCATTCAAGGTTTTCAAGACCAAAAAAAATAAAATGTAATAAATAAATAAATATGTCTTTAAAACTGGTAAATAAAATTGATACTTTTATGCTTATGACATTAATTAATTAATTAATTAATTAATTCTCGTTATTTCGTACCTTCAAGATAATTTGCACTTAATAAAGAATATATTAAGTTCTGTGTTAGGTTATGGTAGAGGGCGTGTGTGTGTGTAAATGTGCAGGTCCACATCTACAACCGTACAACCTAATAAATTTCAATTTCAATTCGATTTCAAAAAGGTCTTTTGTGACGAGATCTCGTTTGATTCATTGTATGCAACAATTACGAGTACAAAAAAATTTTCTTTTACAAAATTATTGTTCAAAATTTGGAAAAAAAAATACCAATAATTTACAAATATCATCGCACTGTGTGTCATATAGGAAAAATTGTCGTAAACGACACTCTGACTCTGAGATGAAGAAGTGTTAACAGTAAGCGGTAATTAAAATGCATGTTTTGTTTGCATCGGAAATGCACACTGACTGCATGCATGGCTCCAACGGCCGTCACTCGTCAGGCTTTTATGTGAGCCTGCTTCGGTTTGAAGTGCATTTTATCCTCAGGGAGGCCCCAAACCTGACCGATCTCTTGAGACGTCTTCTTCGCCCACACCTCGACCACAAAAAGGGATAAAAAGTATAAGAAATAACCAATCGCAACGTTCAGGATGAGTCAAAATTGCATAAACGTTTTCTACTCTCCTGCTAACAAAGATCCGGATTCTGCGTTTCATTCTCTCTCAGATAACGTGTATAAAAAATTGGGGGTGAGAGGGTGTTTTTAAAATATCACAATTAGAAATAAAATAAATATTCGAAGCAGAATTTTGGGACATTAGATCAAAATTGGACTAAAATAACATCCAATATGTATCTAGGATCCTTTTGGGTGACAGTTTTTAAAATTCTATATTATCTATATCAAATTTGGAATTTTAGGAATTCTATATAATCTATAGAATTAAAATAATAAACAGTTAGTTATTTTAGAATTACAATATTAGAAACAGGTTTGGATATTTTTCAGCTAAACAGTATAATAAACAGGGGGGTGAAGGGGAAGGGGTTTTTACGATTTTTCATTCGTTAAAAATATACTGTAATTTTTTTTATTTTATCTTTCGTGATATTTAGGGGCATGTTTATAACAGTAGAGTCCTTAAAAGTCAATTTTAAAAGTACAGGGGTGGTATTTGAATTTATCGTCCTTGCCTGTGTTCTATTATATTATTACGACGTGCCTGGCTACGTAACAATAAACAGGTCGTCGACTTGCATGGATCGCGAAGGGGTTAAAAGGGATTATCCCTTTTAGTTCGAAAAATGACGTCAACAGGGTACCAGGTTACCAGAACAACCCGCAAGTGAACTAACTGCCACCGTCACAAGCAGCTGCCACATAGTAAAAAAGGGGACGTGAAGAAGCGGCGTTGTAGTTGGTTACAGGGCCTTTGGGGAAAGAGAAAAGAAGACGCGCCTCGAGATCGAAAGAGCAATATTTTATCCTTAATTGTCTAGGGGAAGTCCTTTTTTGACGTCAACAACAGACCAGGGAAACATGTACCGCGAGGGATGAACGTGCCGGTTCGTTATGTCTTTGCCGCAAAAACAACACCCTCCCTCTTCGGATCGAAAACCTACCTGCATGTACAGTTGTAGATCAAAAATGTGAGAGGGTCGAAACATTCTTATTTAAATATTAGAGTGGTCGCCCCAAAAAAACCTTAACCTGGTAACATATTACGTGAGATAGAGGGTGCTTTATTTAGCCATTTTTTGAAAGAAAAAAAAACACCCTTGAAAGTTACTCAGTGTTTTAAGTACTAATAATAATTGACTCATTATTCACATAAAATCATTAAAAATGAATTAAAACAATTTTTTTGTAAGGGTAGCACCTTGAGGGTAACTATTGATAATAAATATAGGTTAGGGTGGTTCAATGTTTCAAAAAAAACTCCCAAAAAGAACATGTGGTTCAAGTCAAGAGGATTCAAGTTCAATTTTTGATTCGATCGTAGTTTTTCGAAATTATCTCTCAAAATACACGGATTTGAGAAAAAATTATACAGGCAATTATGTGGGAAATTAAATTCTCTACAAAAAACACCCTCTTCATTTTTTTCATAGAATTCATATTTACGAAGATATTGTCAATGATATACATATACATATTTCTGAAAAAATGGCGATTGTAGGTCTTAAAATGTAATGAGTTTATCATTAAGAATATCTCTGTAAATATGAATCATATGAAAAAAATTAAAAAGGCCTTTTTTGTAGAGAATTTAATTTCCTATAAAATTGCTCTGGTATTTTTTTCTGGAATTATTATATTTTAAGAGATATTTTCAAAAAACTACGATATCATAAAAAATTGAACTTGAATCGTCTTGACTTGAGCCACGTGTTGTTTTTTGAAGCTATTTTGGAAGAAAAATAATTTTTAGCAATCACCCCAACCTATATTTATTATCAATAGTTATCCCCAAGGTGCTACTCTTCCAAAAATATAATTGCTTTAATTCATTATGATTTTATGTGAAAAATGAGTTAATTTTTAGTATTAAAAACAGAATCAACTTCTAAGGGATGTTTTTTTTTTCGAAATTGGCTATATAATGCGCCCCGTTACACTCATAATACATTAAAACCATGCAAAATTAAAATTTTTAATAGGGTTGACTTTTAAGGGTGCGCATGGTGTGTTGCTCTTCGTTTTAATAAATAAGGGTACTTTTTCTCGATAGGGTACACATTGTGCGCCCATGACTGTACCTTTGAAATATAGCCCTTCTATTGTATTCAGTTTGGGTGTATACAAACACACACACACACACATACATCAGACCGACACGACGACGACGAGGTGCTCCACCGCCACGGCGGCGGACACCCCAAATTCTCCTGCATAAAACAGTCCCAACATCCGTTATGTTCTCCTGCTCATATGCTGACGTCAGTTCTATTGTTCTTACGCCCACGCAATTAACCCTTTCGTCTATTGCACCCCAAAACGATTAAAAAAACAATAATCAATCCACACGAATGTACAAATTCATATATGGAAACTTGCACGTTCCATGTGTACGTACCATTTAGTTACGTGATCAAATCGTACACAGAGACGAACGGTATATCGTATACATGGACCTTTTGAGAGTGTGTTGGTGGGGTAGACTGTGAGCACTGAGGGCCTTCTTCGTGGAACGATTCGAGTGCCGAAATAACCAGTTACTGATGGTACGTTATGGTGTCCTGGTAACTAAGAGACTTGTGGAATTTCTTTTAGCAAAGCTCCAGGACGCTAGCACCCCCTAACCAAAAAATTTCGAAAAGAAGAAAATATTGAGCTGATACGTAGGTCACTAATTGGTCATAATTGGTCAGTTAGTCCCGATAGGAAATTTGTAAATGCAATTTGAATTTTTTTGGGGTTGTTCGATATCTGCTTTTGTCACCCCATTTGAAATGAAATAAAGAATAAATAGGTAGGAGATGCTGATAATTTTAGTCAGCTAAAATTAATAATTTTTAATTATGAAATTATTTGTGAAACTTAGTGCATAATTAATTAATAATAAAAAAAATATTAATTGCAAACCAATTAAGGGAACCACCTAACCAATTGTGACCAATTAGTGACGAAATTCCTTGGATTTGTTTCATTTATTTTTGATAACCCACTACATGTACGTAATTTTAGTCTAAAGGTGGTTAAATAAACCGAAACGTTACAAAAAATATAGTTATAATTTCTTATGCACACGATTTCATCCCTCTTTAGTAAGCAACCCTTGTTTTAAGACAGATATTACTTATATATTGTTTGGATAAGAATAAAAAAAGGGTCCCAGTCTCTCGTGGGTGGATTCTTCGCGCTTATATCATCATCGTCATATCACACCCCATTTCTGCTACCCTGTCAGATAACTGACGTCATATCTATTGTTCTCAAACCCACGCAATTAATCCTTTTGTTTGTTGCTCATTCACGCAATTCTATTCAACAACTTGGCCAGTTGTCTCATCTCCTTTTGTCATTCTTTCTTTATTGGACCTATATAATGGTACAGTTGTGTTGTGTAATGGAGGTACAAAACCCGGATAAATTTTTTGAACGAAAGGCTCACGAGACGAAAAATTATGACCGAATTTTCATCATGCAACCCTAATACTAAGAAGACGCCTGGAATTTCTTCTAGCAACGGAACAATTTTTGGCACGCAAGAAGTTCCGAGGAGTCAGTCAATTTATTTTATTGTGTGCGAATTCTTGAAATGCTATCCAAAATTCCAAATTTACAAACAACTATGTATTCTATCTATGGTAGTTATTGTTTGGTATTGAATTGTAAATAAAAAGAACTCAATAACTGAGTTATTGATTGATTCACTCACTATTTACGTGATAATGGACAAAAATAAATTAATTAATAAATTAATTAGATTTTAATGATGTCAACAAAACCGGCAAACAAAATGGAAAGAATATGTATGTGTTCTAATTAATATATAATAAATATTTAATTAATTTAAAATTCAAATTAGGCTGTAAACACAATTAAAATACTTTACGATTCCTGAATTGAATAAAATCAATAAATTATACTGTAAAATAACGCTTCAATTTTTTGATAACTGATTTTTAGTTTCTTATTTATTTCAGTAAAACCCGAGGGCAACAACAACAATGGTACAACAAACAGAGAAAAATATGCCAAGTATGTCGAGCAATATTTAAGAGCCCGTGAAAGGGGTGAATTGAGGAAAGCCTGTTCGACGAGGGGTGCGGCACCACAACCCCCAAGCAGAGTTAACACCACCGCCAGACTAATAGCTTTGCGTGAAGTCATGAGAGACGAAATACAATTACAAGAGAAACCGATTGATGCGTACATTATTACATCGCACGACGAACATATGGTAAATGTTCCTAAAACTGTTAATGAAAGAAAGACAGACAGACAGACACATACAGAAAGACAGACAGACACATACAGACAGACACAGACACATAGACGCAGACAGACAGACACAGACAGACAGACACAGACAGACAGACACAGACAGACAGACACAGACAGACAGACACAGACAGACAGACACAGACAGACAGACACAGACAGATATACAGACAGACAGACACAGACAGACAGACAGACAGACAGACACAGACAGACACAGATAGACAGACACATACAGACAGATAAAAACAGACATATAGACACAGACAGACAAACACAGACAGACAAATCGACAGACACAGACGGACAGACACAGACGGACAGACACACAGACAGACACAGACAGACAGACAGACACAGACAGACAGACAGACACAGACAGATAGACAGACACATACAGATAGACAGACAGATAGACACAGACAGACAGACACAGACAGACAAACAGACAGACAGACAAACAGACAGACACAGACGGACAGACACAGACAAACAGACAGACACAGACGGACAGACACAGACAGACATACAGACACAGATAGACACAGACAGACAGACACAGACAGACAGACACAGACAGACAGACACAGACAGACAGACACAGACAGATATACAGACAGACAGACACAGACAGACAGACAGACAGACACAGATAGACACAGATAGACAGACACATACAGACAGATAAAAACAGACATATAGACACAGACAGACAAACACAGACAGACAAATCGACAGACACAGACGGACAGACACACAGACAGACACAGACAGACAGACAGACACAGACAGACACAGACAGATAGACAGACACAGATAGACACAGATAGACAGACACATACAGATAGACAGACAGATAGACACAGACAGACAGACACAGACAGACAGACAAACAGACAGACACAGACGGACAGACACAGACAGACAGACAGACAGACAGACAGACACAGACAAACAGACAGACACAGACGGACAGACACAGACAGACATACAGACACAGATAGACACACATAGACACAGACAGACACAGATAGACAGACACAGACAGACATACAGACACAGATAGACACAGACAGACACAGATAGACAGACACATACAGACAGATAAAAACAGACATATAGACACAGACAGACAAACACAGACAGACAAATCGACAGACACAGACGGACAGACACACAGACAGACAGACATACACAGACAGACAGACAGACACAGACAGACTCAGACAGACAGACAGACACAGACAGATAGACAGACACAGATAGACAGACACATACAGATAGACAGACACAGATAGACACAGACAGACACATACAGACACATATAGACAGACACAGACGGACAGACACACAGACAGACAGACAGACACAGACAGACAGACAGACACAGACAGACAGACACAGACAAACAGACAGACACAGACGGACAGACACAGACAGACATACAGACACAGATAGACACAGACAGACACAGATAGACACAGACAGACACAGATAGACAGACACATATAGACAGACACAGACAGACAGACAGACACAGATAGACACAGACAGACACATATAGACAGACACAGACAGACAGACAGACACAGATAGACACAGACAGACACATACAGACACATATAGACAGACACAGACGGACAGACACACAGACAGACAGACAGACACAGACAGACAGACAGACACAGACAGACACAGACAGACAGACAGACACAGACAGATAGACAGACACAGATAGACACAGATAGACAGACACATACAGATAGACAGACAGATAGACACAGACAGACAGACACAGACAGACAAACAGACAGACAGACAAACAGACAGACACAGACGGACAGACACAGACAGACAGACAGACACAGACAAACAGACAGACACAGACGGACAGACACAGACAGACATACAGACACAGATAGACAGACACATACAGACAGACACAGACAGGCAAATCGACAGACACAGACGGACAGACACAGACGGACAGACACACAGACAGACAGACAGACACAGACAGACAGACAGACACAGACAGACACAGACAGACAGACAGACACAGACAGATAGACAGACACAGATAGACACAGATAGACAGACACATACAGATAGACAGACAGATAGACACAGACAGACAGACACAGACAGACAAACACACAGACAGACAAACAGACAGACACAGATGGACAGATACAGACAGACAGACAGACAGACAGACAGACACAGACAAACAGACAGACACAGACGGACAGACACAGACAGACATACAGACACAGATAGACACAGACAGACACAGATAGACACAGACAGACACAGATAGACAGACACAGACAGACATACAGACACAGATAGACACAGACAGACACAGATAGACAGACACATACAGACAGATAAAAACGGACATATAGACACAGACAGACAAACACAGACAGACAAATCGACAGACACAGACGGACACACAGACAGACAGACAGACACAGACAGACACAGACAGACAGACAGACACAGACAGATAGACAGACACAGATAGACACATACAGATAGACAGACAGATAGACACAGACAGACAGACACAGACAGACAAACAGACAGACATAGACGGACAGACATAGACGGACAGACACAGACAGACAGACAGACACAGACAAACAGACAGACACAGACGGACAGACACAGACAGACATACAGACACAGATAGACACAGATAGACACAGACAGACACAGATAGACAGACACATACAGACAGACACAGACAGATAGACACAGACAGACAGATAAAAACAGACATATAGACACAGACAGACAAACACAGACAGACAAATCGACAGACACAGACGGACAGACACAGACGGACAGACACACAGACAGACAGACAGATACAGACAGACAGATAAAAACAGACATATAGACACAGACAGACAAACACAGACAGACAAATCGACAGACACAGACGGACAGACACACAGACAGACAGACAGACACAGACAGACACAGACAGACAGACAGACACAGACAGATAGACAGACACAGATAGACAGACACAAACAGACAGACAGAGACGGACAGACACAGACAGACAGACAGACAGACACAGACAAACAGACAGACACAGACGGACAGACACAGACAGACATACAGACACAGATAGACACAGACAGACACAGATAGACACAGACAGACACAGATAGACACAGACAGACACAGATAGACAGACACATATAGACAGACACAGACAGACAGACAGACAGACACAGATAGACAGACACATATAGACAGACACAGACAGACAGACAGACAGACACAGATAGACACAGACAGACACATACAGACAGACACAGACAGACAGACAGACAGACAGACAGACACAAATAGACACAGACAGACACAGACAACAAACTTATTTTTTTACTTATTACGATCTGACAAGAAACTTTTCTTAAACATTGTTACAGACCGAATACACATCGGATTACGACAAACGAAGAGAATACATTTCTGGATTTAGTGGTAGCTACGGAGACGTCATTGTGACCGCGAAGAAGGCGGCCTTGTGGACCGATGGTCGTTACCATCTGCAGGCCGATGACCAGTTGAATTGCAAATGGCTTTTAATGCGAGAGGGAAACCAAAACGTGCCGACCAAAGCGGACTGGCTAATATCGGAATTGAAACCGGGCTCAAGAATCGGTGTCGATCCGAAATTAATATCGTACGCCGAATTCAACGAACTCCTCTATCAGCTACAAGACACGCAACTAGAACTGGTCAAATTGACCGCTAATCTTATTGACCTCATTTGGGTCAATCATACCGCGTACCAAAAAGACAAAGATGCGTTTGTTTTAGATACCAAATATTCTGGTAAGTAATATGAATTCAAAATGTAACTTACCAACCAATTGGATTATTTTAATTAATTGTACCTGAAAAAAAGAAAAAGGCAATAATTAGTACGGTCCATTTATTGTGGTCATTTGAGCAATAGAAATTTCAATTTTTAACCTTTGCTTACAGGGTGACCCATTTTAAATGAATCACTTTCGAATAAAAAATTTTCAAAGGCCTAAATTGAAACAGATATGCAGGCAAGTCAAATAACCTTATTGATGGAAATTGAAACTTGACCTTGAAGTCGAATTTTAAGGTCATTCCAACGTTTAAAAGAGCCTTTTTGATAGAAACACTAATTTCTCCCTCGGATTCTAAAAGCGCGTAAAATTCTACGTTTGACGACCACACTACTTTTGGATGGTGTTAAAGGTCTAGTTAAGGTCATCATTTCAAATGAGCTACTTAAATACCACTTGGGAAGACTTCGAAAAAAGTTACATAATTTCTATAAAGAAAATGACCCTGAATGTGACTGAAAGGTCAAATTTAAAAGTAGTCTCAAGGTTCTGCTGGTTTTGACTCCGGATACTAAAAGCACGTAGATATCTAAGCATTTATGATAAATACGTATGGTATAGCAATCAGTTTAAGGTCATTTAAAAGTAGAAATGTTGAAAAATGACCTTGACTTGTTTCAAAAAACAAAATGACCTTGAAACTTGAAATTTAATTCAACGTCTAATTTAAGGTCATTTTCAATTTTTCTTTAAAATTATTCAGTTTTTATATTAAGGCCTTTTCTTGGGGGTTATTGGAGTGGTTCGTTTAAAATAAGTCACCCTATATAGTATTTTAGAAAAAATTGTCCTAGAAAGTTAAAATTTCTAAAAAAGTTTCAGTATTCCCAAAATTTCAATTATTTTTTTTCTCCTTGAAATAGGCAAACCTTGGCTGACAAAAGTAAAAGAATTACGAGATGAACTGAACCAATACAAAGCCGACGCGATTGTGGTCACAGCGTTAGACGAGATAGCTTGGCTTCTGAATGTTCGAGGGCGCGACATCCCCTGCAACCCTTTCCTGCGTAGCTACGTTATAGTCAGTCACACTTATGTTCGCCTATTCGTCGATCCCACTAAACTTTTGAAAAACAACGTCACAAAACATCTCAACGCTGAGTATGGAATAACAAAGTCTTCATTAATGTACGTACGTACGTTATTAATTAGGTCTAAAATTACATAATAATTAAAAAAAACTTTTTAAAAAAAATATATTCATTTTAAATGTTTTTAAGAACACTATGTATATTTTAGTTAATACTTTTGCAGTGTTCACAATTATGAAGACATTTGGATCGACTTGCCAACACTGACTCAAGCATGGGGGGTAGTTCTTGTACCAACGGCTTGCGTGTTCAGTGCAGGGGCAAGCCAAGCTATTGTCGACCTTATTCCTAAAGAGAAACGACTCCTCGAACCATCCCCCATTATATATTTCAAAGCCAAAAAGAATCCGACAGAAATCGTGGGCATGCAAAACGCCCATCTCAGAGACGCTGCAGCCTTGTGCAGATTTTTTGCACACCTTGAAATTAGGGTAAGTTTTCGGTTGTGGATTTTCTACTAGAAAATGTCAGTCCTTTCAAGGCCCAGATGGAAAATATATTTTGCTTTTAGTTCAGTCATGGAGACGAATTCGACGAAATGAAAATTGCGAGTATTATAGACGAATACAGATTTGAGCAGATCTTAAGTTTAGGTAACAGTTTTAAAACAATCGTTGGGTTTGGAGCTAATGGTGCCCAACCCCACTACGAACCTAGTCCTTCCACCAATGCAACCATTTTCGACAATAATACCATAGTTATCGACGCAGGAGGGCAGTACTATGGTAAAAATTTGAAATTACGTAGTCGGGTCAAATTCGGAAGGCGAAGTTTGAAATAAATAAGTTAAAATTAAATTAAAGCACCCCTTCGATAGTGCTTTCTCCGACAGGAACACATTACAAATTTTGTAGGATGAGGTGGTGAACAATTTTTTTTTTGGCCCAGTAGAAATTTACTACGAACGTCGCCTTCCTAAACTGACTCGGTTATGTGTAACTGAAACAATTTGACTTTTTTAAAGTTTTCTTTTGAAGATGGTACAACTGATGTTACACGTACGACCCATTTGGGTGAACCAACTGAAGAACATAAAAGGGCCTACACCAGGGTGCTTATGGGCTTAATACAATTTTCATCGTTAGTTTTTCCGGGACATATGAAAATGTCTGTAGCGGATGTCATGGCTAGACAGCCTCTTTGGGAAATTGGATTGGATTATATGCATGGAACTGGTCATGGAGTTGGGTCATTTCTGGGAGTCCATGAATGTATGTGTGTTTTTTTTTAATAATGACAAAAATTAATTAAAATTGGATGTTTTATATTGATTTATTTTTAGCTCCTATAAATGTTCACTACAACAATTTTGGAGAAAATGACGAAGTGTTTGAACCTGGATTTTTTCTATCCAATGGTTAGTTCACATTTTTAATTACCATGCTTTTTTGATTACCATTTTAAATAATTTCATAATAATAAAATTTCAAACCAAAAAAGGCAAACACAGGGTGGGCCATTTTAAATTTACCTTTTGAGAATAACTTGAAAACAAAGGCCTAAAATTTTATTTCAAGGTCGACTTCAATTTCTGAGCATAAAATTTCAAGATTTCTTTGGATCTGAAGTCAAAAAATGTATGTATTCGTTTAAAAAAATTAATTGCACCTTATTATAACCTTGAAAATCGTCCTTAAGGCCTTTGTTTACCTTGTCTTTTTTATTACCGTTTACATAATTTCTTAATAAAAATTTCGAACCGAGAAAGGCAAACACAGGGTGGGCCATTTTAAATTTACCTTTTGAGAATAACTTGAAAACAAAGACCTAAACTTTAATTTCAAGGTCGACTTTGATTTCTGAACATAAAATTTCAAGGTTTCTTTGAATCTGAAGTCAAAAAAAGTGTAAGTATTCGTTTAAAAAAATTAATTGCACCTTATTTTAACCTTGAAAATCCTCCTTAAGGCCTTTGTTTACCTTGTCTTTTTTATTACCGTTTAAATAATTTCTTAATAAAAATTTCGAACCGAGAAAGGCAAACACAGGGTGGGCCATTTTAAATTTACCTTTTGAGAATAACTTGAAAACAAAGACCTAAACTTTAATTTCAAGGTCAACTTTCGATTTTTGAACATAAAATTTCAAGGTTTCTTTGAATCTTAAGTCAAAAAATGTAGCATTAGTTTGAAAAAATCAACTGCACCTTATTATAACCTTGAAAATCGTCCTTAAGGCCTTTGTTTACCTTGAACTTTTTATTATCGTTTAAATAATTTCTTAATAAAAATTTCGAACCGAGAAAGCGAACACAGGGTGGGCCATTTTAAATTTACCTTTGAGAATAACTTGAAAACAAAGGCCTAAAATTTTATTTCAAGGCCGAATTTCAATTTCTGAACAAAAAATTTCAAGGTTTTTTAATCTGAACTCAAAAATTGTATAAGTACTTGTTTGAAAAAATAAACTTCACCTTAACATAATTGTGAAAACAAAGGCCTAAAATATAATTTCAAGGTCGACTTTTAATTTCTGACATGAAATTTCAAGGTTTTTTTAAATCGAAAGTTAAAAATTGTATAAGTATTCGTTTAAAAAAATTAATAGCATCTTAACATAACCTTGAAAATCGTCCTGAAGGTCTTTGTTTTCGACTTATTATTGAAATTAGTTTTCTTTTCTAGAGCCTGGTTACTATAAAGAAAATGAGTTTGGTGTAAGATTAGAAAACGTTCTGGAGGTTGTTGAGAAACCTTGGTTAAAGCATGCATCTGGGCAGTCCTTTTATGGGTTCAAGGACGTGACTTTAGTACCTTTTGAACCAAAATTAATTGATTTTCAATTACTTAACGAAAACCACGTAAGTTTTTTTTTTGAAATAAACACACATGAAATAAAATATTTGTTTAAAAAAAAAATGGGGAGAATCTCAGACATTTTTTAATGTTAATCTGAGGCACATACATATACGGGGGGCAGTTCTAGAAATATATTTGATTTTTTTATAAGTATGTCAAGTGAGGTGTCTTATAAAAGTGCTAATTATGAGTAAAACAAAAATATTTTAATATTTTGTTTTTGAGATTTTTTGCTAATTTTTGGTTTTGTTTTTGTATTTTACAGAAAAGATGGTTAAACGAGTACAATAAAAGAATTCGGATATTAGTGGGGGCCGAATTGAAACGCCAAAATCGGACTGCTGGGTTCTACTGGATGATGGACAGGACGAAATACATTCCAGTGAATTCTTCGAATTTAAATTTACTTTCCATACCACTTTTATGTGTTCAAATAGTCGTTGTGATTTCTAGTCGTCTATTACAGTTCACGTAAATAAAATAAAATACACCTGATAATAATCATGTCATTAGAACTAAATTAATGTAATATTTATGTTAGACGTAAGTGCCACCAAAAAAATTATCACAATTACTTATGTGGACCATGTGTAAACCTTAAAAAAAAAAAATAAGGAAAAAATAAAATTTCTATCACTGAATAGAATGTGAAGTACCTAATAAAGAACAATTTTAAGATCTACATATATATTTTATTTTTAATGATATTTTTGGGGTTCTGTACGCCCTAATGAAAAAAATGGGGGTCTCCTTAGGGGGCAAATTAGAAAAAAAAATACTGTGTGACATATCAAATGAAAGGACTTCTTGTGGGGGTCACGAATATACCGGGTGTTCTATTTTAAACACCCATATATATCTCCAAAAATATGCGCTTTAGAAAAAAAATCTCAAGCAGAACTTGTAGGGTTCTACGGGGCACACCCAATGGTGTCATAGGCCATGACCTTGACGACGATTTTAAGGGCAATTTCAAGGTTAAGTTTTGTTTCTAATAGGAAAAATAATGATTTTTTAAGTTCTAGATGATTTTTGATATGAAGATCTATTCATTTCTTTGTTTTTACGTGATCAATTAACATGGATTTTAATTTATTAATAAAAATAAATTTATTATAAATCATTAATTCTAATTTTTCTATTGTATCATCGACTTTTTCTCAATCTTAAATATATTTTCAAATTTTGGAATCTAAAGAATTAATTAAGTGTTGGCTTAAATTAAATAAATAAATTTTTAAATTAATTATAAAACAAAACCAATTATCTAAATATAGCAACATTTATCTTAGATATTGAACTTGAATTTATAAATTCAACCAAGGAATAGGCCTTCATGTTATACTATCAGGAAGCAAAGAAGGTTATAAGGTTGCAGAATTACATTGAACATTTGAATTCTCCTTGAGGATATTCTGGACTTAAAAACGTATACGACGTAGAAACTAGGCTTGATGATGGTTAAAAAAATTTCTTCTTGGCCGAAACGCTGAAGTTAAGTTGACTTTTTCAATAAGTGTAGCAATAAAAATGAGTTCTTCATTTGTAGCAACAATTTGGTAAATTTAAATAATCATTTCTGACAGAATTTTCACAATTTTGTAAATATTTTTTTTCAGCTTATTTTTTTAAAATTGTGTCATAACGAATCAAAATAATTATGAAAATTTGAACTAAAAATCGCTGAAATTTTTTTTAAATAAATGCAAATACCATCATCGCAGAAAAATTGAAATATGTCTGATTTTGCACAGTACTGTCGCCGGACGATAGAGTGCACTAATGACCATGGAACTTGATAAGCAAATAAAATACAAATCTGGCGCCAGTTTAGCTACAGTAACTTTAAGGACCCTAATAGATGGCAGCACTATGCCCAAATTTTACTTAAATGTGTAGTCGATGAGATGCTAATTACATAATTAAAATTAAAATTTTTTTTCAAGTCAATAACAAAATTAAATATTTAATTGAGAGAATCATGAGAAATTTTAGGGTTAAATATTATGCATTATAAAAAATATGTTTTATAAAAATTCTAACTATTGAACGTTTTATACTACGAGAAATGTCAAAGTGATATTTAAATTTTAAAGCTCGACTTGTCAAACAGACAGATAAAAAAGAAAATAGAAAATGTATGACTCATTTGTGTTTACCAATTGTATTGGTGACTAAAACTAAAATCTTCCTGTAATAAAACTTGCTATGATAAATACACAAAATAAGTAACTTCGTGGTTACGTTAGGGGTGTGAAAAAAGTTTTTCGTATTTGTTTGTATTCAAAGAAAAAAAAACATGGAGTCAGATCATCCTAAAGTCAACATTCCCGATGCTAAAGAAAGAATTAAAATCTTAACAAATTATGGTAGTAGCATAGAAGTCGATTTCAATGTTCCAGCAGTAAGGTATTGTTTGAATAATATGTTAAATTATTTTGCTAATTTTACTAATATTTTTTCGCAGATATTTTCGCTCAGGTCAAGAAATGACCCGAATGGCGAATTTGTACTTAGAAGAGGGCAATTTGGAACATGCCTACGTTTTGTACATCAAATTTATGACCCTGTTTCTTGAAAAAATCAGGAAACATCCAGGATATAAATCAGTACCATCACATTTGAAAGAATTCATAATGAGCAAACTTAAAAGTGTCATGCCAATTGCTGAGAAATTAAAACAGCAATTAATGGAACAATATACTTTAGAATACAAAAGGTACCTTGATGAACTAGTAAGTAAAAAGATGTTAAATTGCATTTTTCCCACTCCTCCCTACTGTTTAAATATTTTGCTTATGGATTTGCTTGGAAGCTTGGATTTTTACACTCCATAATTGGACCAATTTTTTAGAAGAGGGAAGAAAAAAGGAAAGAAAAAGAAAGGGCTGAAGTATTAATAACAGATACAATCCCAGTTATGAAAGCAGATGGAAATATTCCCACTGTTCCAATGGTAGGATTAGACTCAATTAATTATCCTGATATAGCAGATGAAAATAGAAAAAGCCCAGAAAATAGTATTTTACCAAGGTTTGTTAATCTGCAAGTGATATGAAATGAAGAAAAACGCCTGAAAATCCACCCCTATAAATTTCATAAATCCACTCACTCACGCCCCTGCCACCCCATTCCTAAAGCCACCCCCAACAACAATCTCAATCAAGGAACTATACACAACTACCATCTACAACAACAATTCTACTCCAGAAGCCACCCACAACAATCCCACCTCCAGATTCACTCACAACAATCCCACTTCCAGATTCACCCACAACAATCCCACCCCCAGAGCCACCCATAACAATCCCAGTCCCGACGCCACCTTATACAATCCCACCCCCGGAGCCACCGCCAACAATCCCGCCCCGAGCCACTTACGGCAACAATCCCACTCCCGGAGCCACCTACAACCACAATTCCACCACGGCGCCACCATCAACAATCCCACCCCTAGAGCCATCTCCAACAATCCCACCGCCGGAGCCACCTCCAACAATCCCACCCCCGAAGCCGCCCCCAACAATCCCACCCCCGAAGCCACCTACAACAACAATTCCACTACGGCGCCACCATCAACAATTACACTGCCGGAGCCACTTGCGGCAACAATCCCACCCCCGGAGCCACCTCCAACAACCCCACCCCCGGAACCACCTACAACAACAATTCCACCACGGCGCCACCATCAACAATCCCACCCCCGGGGCCACCTCCAACAATCCCACCCCCGGGGCCACCTCCAACAATCCCACCCCCGAATCCGCCTCCAACAATAATTCCACCACAACGCCACCTTCAACAACCCCACTCCCAGAGCCACCTACGGCAACAATCCCACCCGCGGAGTTTCTCACGACAAAAAACCCACCCCGGAGACACATATAATGACACTCCCACCCCGGAGCCACCTCCAATAATCCCACCTCCACGGCTACAAAATAATCCTGCTCCCGGAACTTCCTACAACAACAATCCTATTCCTGGATCCACCTCAGCAACAATTCCACTTACGAAAATACCCACAACAACAATCCCACCCCCAACAACAATACCACACATGAAGAAAAATACATATGAATCCACCGCCAATAATTTCATAAATCTGGTCACTCATGCTCAATGCCACTCAACTTCTAATGCCACCCCTAACAACAATCCTACTCCTGGAGTCACCCCAGCAACAATCCTGATAACGGAGCCACCCACAACAACAATACCACCCCCAGAGCCGCCCCCAACAACAATCCCTCTCACAGAGGTACCCACAACAACAATTCTACTCCCGAAGCCACCTCCAACAACAATCCCACTAACGGAGCCACCTCCAACAACAATCCCACCCCCGGAGCCACCCCCAAAAATAATCCCAAAAATTGCGTCAATGTTATAACTGACTTTTAGATGTCCTTTCGAATAACGATCACCTCCGATAGGGAAGCAATTTTGGGGATTTGTTGTCCTTGGTGGGTTACGAAAATCACCCATTTTTTTGCGAACTTAAATGGAAGAACATCCTGACTTATTTGCTTTATTATCAATGCAAATATATCAAAAAACTTCTTTTCCTAGCGTTTACTGAACTTATATTGATTTTCATCTTTCAAAAATATTTTTTCTCTGTAAAAACAAATTAATATTTTAGTTGTAGTAAACCAATAGTTAATCGAACCACGAAACCAAAATTGAATTTAGAAGATAGCATCTATTCCCAATACAAAACCCTAAGACTGATTGTAGTACCTGCAAAAACTACTACCGAGTTTTTGCGAATAGCAAATAGAAATACGTTGTTAAACAAAGAAACTTGCGGTATTTTAGCAGGGGTAGCTGTACGTATTAATTTAATTTATTAATTAGTAGGTACATAATTTAAATAAATTTGTAGAAAAATAATCAATTCGAAATAAGTCATTTGATCATTCCAAAACAAACTGGTACCTCTGACACTTGTTCAGCAACAAATGAAGAGGAACTCAGTGAATTTATTAATGATAATAATCTTTTTTCTTTAGGATGGATTCACGTAAGTAAATTTTGTGGCAATTTACGTATTTATTTTATTCTAAATAGTCCTCAAAACAACCAATATCGCAAATTATAATAATGTCATAGACCTATCATTTAAAAGAAAGACGCAGAAATGAAGTAACTCTTTCTTTTCTCTAAATAATGCAATGGAGGGGGTAATAATGTAATTTAGTGCGCGTATCATTCTACCATTGGAGTTGGATCAACAGAGAAAGAGAAAGAAACACCGATAAAATTACTATTTCACTCAGTATTCAGGTGCGAGTGGCTGCTATTAATAAGCGCCTCCTTTTGGGCGTGGTTTTATTCTCTTTCTCTGTTCAACTGCTTTACTACCATGTGATAGAAAGAGTAAGAAAGCCCTCTACGTGCATTTCTGTCATTTATCGTTACGCATACGTATCTATTAACAAATATAAAATACGTAATCGTTATTAAATTTTTGATTTTAAGAAATTATGAGAAACTTTTGGTTTAATTAATATACCGTGTGTTATAGACCCACCCAACCCAAACAGCATTCCTTTCAGCAGTTGATCTTCACACCCAATACAGTTATCAGCGTCTTTTTGACGAATCGATCGCTATAGTTTGCGCACCGAGATATAACGAGTACGTCACTCCAGTTTTATTTGTTAGTAATTAATTAATTAATTATTAATTTGACTTTAAGGAACGAAATTTACACGTTAACACAAGACTACGGTCTTCCTTTGATTGGTAACTGTACACAGACTGGTTTTCATACGCATCCAAACGAAAAACCAATTTATAAGGTAATTAATTAATTTTAATTACTTAATAATAAATTTATATACAAGGTAAATAAATATTTTCTGTTTTTATTTTTGTTCAAATTATTGTTTGTTGCTAGATATTAATATTATTTTTATAATTTTAGTAAGTACCTACTTGATGATTTTACTTTTGCAGTATTTTCTTTTATTGTAGAATGCTGATCACATTCTATTAAACGACAAATTGCCCGTGACTGTCGTGGATCTTCAATAACAATTCTCATCGTTAAATTTAGTTTCTCTTCACGTCATCTTTTTTTTATTATATGTATTTATGTGTGCTAAGATGTAAAAATGTATATAATTTTGTGTAGTAGAATCACGTGTTCCTTTATAAACCAAATTGATAATTTATTAAACTTTTAGCACTTTATATTGTTGTTTTTATTTATTTTTTATTAAAAATAATAATGGTTTATTTCAAAAAGGATTTTTTTTATAATTTTTTATCTTTTTAAGATCATTCATGTATCTGTCTGTCTCTTATCACCCCCAATTTGTTCCGAATCTACCGGACTGATTTAAATTTTGAACATAGGGGGTCACTTTTGGGGGCCAAAATAGAAAATTAAAGAAAAATCATGTTGGATATCAAACGAAAGGGCTTTTTGTGAGGGTCCCATATATGTATATATTTTTTTTATAATTTTAAAATACATAAATAGTTTGAAAGTATATTTTAGGAAATTAATAAAATTTTTTTTTGTTTTTTGAATTACCGATAGTCACTCTGTATAAATACTACTTATTTTGATACAAATGTCAAATTTAAGTAAACTATCTGTATAGTAATTTTTGACATTTAAATACGTTACTTTCAAATTCTTGTGTAAAAGCTTCCATACATTTTTATTCTCGTTTTTTCTTTTTTTAATTTAAGTGATGAGGTGTGCCTACTGCAGACATAAACGGTACAAAAGAAAACTGCTTAGAGAACAGAAGTCGTATTATCGTTTTTTAGTAAAACAGGGCATCAAATTTTTGAAACGTTACGATAAAAGACATGGAAGAATTGCTAAAAGGGGTCGTATTCAACGAAGATCACCAAATAACAATGACAAAACATCAGAAAATAGCGAACAAAATAAAGATCAACAGAAGAAAACAACAGGGGGTGGTTTAGCAAGATTCTTCAGATTTAAATCCACGCAGTCATTCCTTGATGGGGATGATCAACTGTATCTTTAAAAATAATCAATTAATTAATGAAATGTTAGAACCAAAATTGACGTAATGGTGACGTATTATATATTTGTATATATTTTTTACATATAAAAATCGTGACTATTTCTCGACCGATTGCCCATTTTTTATTAATCACCCTGTATAAAATATAAACGTATGAAAGCTTATTTTCAAGCCTGATTTTTTTTTTTTAATTGTTTAACGTTCTCTGAGCTTTTTTTTTTTAGTATTTTAATTATTTTACAGATTGCAGTATTTTATTAATTTTCATAAATAATTAGGTTACAATTATTATTAATGTTATTTGTCATTCTTTTTGAGTTTCTTTTGCAGTTGTATAATTGATAATATTGTGGTTTTTCTTCGATTTTAATTACACTGATAATTACCTTTGCTTCGACAAGGTCACTATTAAGTTCCTTTTTTTTTGATTCTGCAAATCGTGCATAGTATAACTATAACGGCTCTCTCGGGCGTTTTTTTAACCAAGTTTTTGTCATAAAAATGTTACGTTGAGTATAATAAAACCACAAGACCCAATTAAACGTTCTAACATAAGAAACGCTGAAGAAAATCATTTTTACAACGTAATTGTCGAGATTATCGATTAAAATTCTTGATGAAAATTGTTGTATTATGTATAATGTATTTTTTTTTTTTTCAAAAAGAAAATCTACAAGCTACACCCAAAGTATCTATGTATTCAACAAAAAAAAAATATTTTCTCTTAAAAATCACAATTTGCTGGATTATTTTTATAAATGCAGGTAATTAAAAATTGTAATTATTAATTAAAAAACATGGCATTGCATTTTTGAATTACACTTTCAAAAACACGAAAAAAAGTCATTGTCAGGTGTGGGGTTCGAACCCACGCTCCCTCTCGGGAACCAGAGCTTAAATCTGGCGCCTTAGACCGCTCGGCCAACCTGACTCATGAGAGCAATTTTCAATAGTAAATACAAACACAGCTTCTATATCTATTTAATAATGACGTAATTTTTTAAATATTATGTAATAAAGACACTACGCATCATTATCTCACAATTATAAAATAATTTCTTTAGTTAGTTACACATCACGTTTACCTGCAAATGTAATACATACTTATAGTTAGGTACCTATATATACATATACAGGGTGTTACAATGAGATATGAATCGCAAACTATTTTGAAATTTAATTCATTCTCTTCTTTGTAACAACTGCCACAATTGCTCAAGGTTTTTAAAAAGCCACAAAAGTTAGTTGAAAGAAAAAAAAATTAAAATCCGGTGGCAAAGCGTACTAACAATAAAATAATAATAGATATTATACCAAGGTTAAATTATGTAATGGGACCAGACAGTTTTTTTTAAATATATTACAATTTTCCAATAATTAGGTATTTTGCAAATTTAAAGAAAGTAATTTTGTCTCTTAGGATTACCGCTTTTAATAGATGGCGTTAGGAGCGGACCTATCGTCCATTATATTTGCATTTATGCAGACATAACCTCACATTTTAAATTGACTCGCTCTAGAGTTAGTTTAAGGCTTTAAGGTTTTCAATATTTTAAAATTCTAATGGTAAAGTTGACAGATTTGAGTGACTGAAAACAATTGGAGTTGAAAGGTTGATTAGGATTGATAATCGTGTATCAAAAGTCCAATTAAATAAATTAATTATAGGTAGTACGAAGTTGATTAAAAAAATTGTTTTTTTCATTACTGAAGTGAAAACTTCTTTAGGCTCGTTATGCGATTTTTAGTCGGGGATGAGCTTGTGAATTCGCATTACCGAGACCGCTCCAGCACAAGACGAACAAAATATTTATTTGTTACTTATCGTGCGCGAAAAAAATTAATTTCCTAGAAACTCAAAAAGGGATATGCTCAATATAATGGTAAATTTTGATTTTTAAAAAATGTATATCTTGTTGGAATTTAAAGATAAAAATAATTGATACCAACCAAATTTTTTTGAAAATTTTTGGTACCTACCAATTTTATTAAATTTAATCAATCCAATGTTGCGAGGACTACTTTTATAGTGGCCCTCAAAGTCCTTTAAATTTTTTTGAAACAATTGTCACAAAACAAACAATTACTACTTACTACTTAAAGTGCAGAACCGTAATGACGAATTTATGCAAATTTCAAAAACTTTTGTAAACAATATAATCCAAAATTCGTATCAACAATATTATTATTATTATTATTATTACCCATAAACCCACACGATGACAAATAGATAAAGAACAATAATTGTGACCGGTTGATATTGCAAATAACAATTAATTTATATTAATAAATTCATTACGAAGTCGTGTATTTTTCGCGGTACTCGTTTTGTTATAGGTATTATTTATTAGTCATCGTCATCTACTGTCCTTGTCAAGTACGACTGGAATACCTATGAGCCACAGAGTATTGACAAGGATAACACTAGTTGCCATTCACACAACATAAGCGGGGAAAGTTTATCTTTGTTAATCTCTACCTGAATCTTTACAGCAAGTTATTTACAATTTACAAGTCGAAGTGCGACGTACCTAGTTTTGTACTTCGTTTATTCTCCCTCGTCACTTTTTACTTTATAATAAGTAGTTATTTGTTGGTTGCTGAGTTAATGGTGCTAATCAAACAGTAGAGTGTCTACAAAATT
This sequence comes from Agrilus cyanescens, assembly GCA_947389935.1. Classification (NCBI taxonomy): domain Eukaryota; kingdom Metazoa; phylum Arthropoda; class Insecta; order Coleoptera; family Buprestidae; genus Agrilus; species Agrilus cyanescens. Next base: position 26,414,747 of record OX376709.1, read on the forward strand.
ATTGCTGTGATAAATATTAATCTATAAAAAAAAGTGATACACTTGTGATCTATAACAATAACATTAAAAAAAAAAAAAAGAAAAAACGCGAATACTCAAAATGTATACCAAAGTTTTTGTGATTTTGTTTGTTTCTTTGCGATGCTGCAATTCTTTGAGTGGTAAGAAATTTTTTTACTTAATTATTGTTACATGAATTTAGGATAATTTTAATCATAATAAAAACGTTATCATAACAATATGAAGTGACGTAAAAGATAAGTAAATGCAACGATTAAAAGTCGTCTGTTAACTGAATACATAATTCCTTTAAATGATTTAAAAGTTTCCAAAAAATTTAAAAATATCTATTTAAATAAAAATATGCATTAATCTGTGTAAGAATTTACATATGTCCAAAACAAATAACTGTTACACAGTTCAGCACATTTAATTTTTAAAAATTGTTATTATGTATCTGATGTTAAAGAAATTATTACGAATCAATTTTAGGTATGTACTAAAATATTATTTGGCAATTAAGTTAAAAGATTATGATTTATCACTGATTTTAAAATTTACGAGTTCAATTAAAATTGAGGTTTTTTTAAACAGTCAAAAAATTCTAGTAAAGCAATTAAGGCGTGTTAGAAAGGGTCCAACTGGATAAGTATGTGAAATAGACCCAAAATACTAAGATTCCTAAATTTTCAACCGCCTAGACTCAAAGTTGATTTCCTAACCTCAAAAAATCTGTTCTTTTTTTGTTTTTTTGCCATAAAATCGCGAATTTTCAATGGATCTTAAAAATTCTTACGCTCGCTTAAAGAGAACGACAAGACGCATCAAATCTAATACATATTATACCTAATTAACTGTAAAATCTAACCTAAAAATACATTTTAAAACTTCAATGTGGCCTCAAAACTTATGGTATGAGCTAATTCTTTATCTCATAATTTTTTCAGATTTTTACAAGGGGTGAAACTAACCTAAAATATGAAAAAACTGAAAATTTTGACGATTTAAGGGCTCTATTACACCACAAACATAAAAAGTAATCTCAAATACGTATGCAATGACCACAAGAATCAAACTAGGTATTGGTACCTAGGAGTTTTTTGGATCGTTGTACACGTATTTGAGGTTATTTTTATGTTTGGGGTGTAAAAGAACCCCTAAATCGTCAAAATTTTCAGTTTTTTCATATTTTAGGTTAGTTCTACCCCTTGTAAAAATCTAAAAAAATTATGGTTAATAGTATTAACCACAACAGAACTTTTAAGTCTAGTAAGAAAAAGAATTCGCTAACACCATTAGGTTTGAGGCCACATTGAAGTTTTAAAATGTATTTTTAGGTTAGGTTTTACCGTTAATTAGGTATAATATGTGGTAGATTTGATTAGTCTTGTCGTTTTCTTTAAACTGGCGCAAGAATTTTTAAGATCCATTAAAAACTTGCAAAGTTATAGCCAAAAAAGCAAAAAAAGACGTTTTTTGAGGTTAAGAAACCAACTTTTTGAGTCATGCTAAATTCACGTCAGACTAGGGGTTATCAGAGTAGCTTTTTAGTTTTTTTTTATTATTAAAATAAATTCAACCATCCGTTAATACCGGAAGTTGATGCCAATTTTTTTACGACGAATTCGAATTGAATGCAAAAATTTAGTTAGGTTAGTTTGATAACACATACCTTAGTATAAAAAAAATCATAAAGTCTACAAAAAATGACTTAAAAGATTGAAATTTTTACCAGTTATACTTAAGTCCTACCGTTAATGTGTTGCCAAAACTAAACATCATAATTTGTACAGAGCGTTCAGAAAAAAAATCCAAAGTTTAAAAACTTAAAAAAAATTTTAATTTAATTGTTGTACTATGTATAATGTAAGTTTTTTCAAAAAGAAAATCTACAAGCTACACTCAAAGTATCTATTTAACAAAAAAATATATATTTTCTCTTAAAAATTACAATTTGCTGGATTATTTTTATAAATGCAGGTAATTAAAAATTGTAATTATTAATTTAAAAACGTGGCATTGCATCATAATTTGTACAGAGCGTTCAGAAAAAAAATTCAAAGTTTAAAAACTTAAAGAACATTTTAATTTTTCATTTTATTCCTGTTTTTATTGATTCATTATTTTGAAGAAAATGAGTACATGTTTGAAAAAATTGAATCGTAAGTAGCTGACCGTTGAAAATATTTTAATATGACCCTGTATAATGTTAATTAATTTTAGTATGTTCCTCTTGTTTTCCTTATAATATGCAAATTATATCTTAAAATATTATCTAATTTTGTACCCAAATACACGATTATAATTTTAAAATTTGTTTACGTAATGTAACAACAACGATATTAAAATAAAAGATACGTTTTATAAAAAAACTTTCGATGATATTTCTTATTAAATTAACGTTTTACGTTGCATCCTCAATAAAAAAAAGTTCTTTTAATTATTCTGACAAATACTTTAAAAATTCATTTTAATTTTAAATATCTATTAAATTTCATATTAATCAGCACATTGACATTACGATTGAGTTTGCAATCATACTAAATTTAAAGATGATGACTAATATTTTAAACAATTACTACATATTATTATTTTATATACCTACCTAATATGCTATGCATTAATTTCAATTAATTCTTCTCGCGTATGCCGTTTAAGAATTAACGAATAATCAATTTAACAATATAACGATTAATCAAAAATTAATTAATTGGTTGATTAATTAGTCCCACAAACAGATAACTAAGATATCGATTCGCATTACTAACTGGCCGCTATCAACTGACTCGTACCGCTCCAGCAGTAGACTACCACGAGCGTACCCACGTGTATAGGTCTATTTTAGAATATAATTTGAAATAGCCATAAGTTTAATTTACAAATATGTACTTAATGAAATTTTTACATTTGAAATTACGATCAGGTAATTATTATTTTATATATTTGTGGTTTTTTTTAAGACTGACAATTTTTATAAACAAAAATCTACTTAAAATACGTGAAGAGGTTAAAAACCTTTCAGGCTGTGAATGGATGTAATAAAATCGGTGACATGGTAATTTGTCATTGGCGTTCATAAATTATTAAAAATACTCCCACGTGATTTTTTTTGTTTTGAAAAAATCTTAACGTTATGTAGTATTTATTAACATTTTACAGTTAGTCGCAACCAGTCACTGAATAGACAAATAAATAAATAAATAATATTGTTTTATAAAAACCAAAAAAGACTGCTATTATCATTATACATAATTATAAAGAAAATACATAAATCAAAATAAAATTAAAAGATTGTTTGTTTTTCGTAGAGGAAATTTGTTTGAAATTTTGACTGTTAAAATTTCAAGTAAAAATGAAAAAAATGTTACATTCTAGCCGAAATTTACACAACAGATACATTCGATGTGTATAAATATAATTAAATTAAATTCAAGATCATTCTTTCACTTTATTTATTTGTTATAACAACAAATAAACCGAAAAATATTATACTCTCATTATTAATAGAAACAAGTAAGTATTTATGGTAAAACGTGGCAACACCGCAAGATACGTAGTTCAGTATCGAACACTTTCCATATATAATTTTTAATATCCAGGCAACTTCTTCTGGATTTTCGATTTCTGTATGTGATAAATACAATTGTTTTTTACAAAACCTAAATTTTAACGTATTTGTAATCGTTTACAAGTCAACAAATCGGCAGCATTTGACATAAAAACGGAACATAACCTCAACTTTTTATGACTAACCAACTGTTAAGAAACAAATACCCCAGACGACGTTGCCACGTTTACAACTGTTTTTGAATATGACTTATTTTTTATTCTTTTAAATAGTTTGACAATCATTTATGTATGTATATTGGAATATTATCTACAGTTTTGCGATTTTGAGTATTAAATTAAAAATTAGTTTGTAGAAGTTGTAATAATACAATAGATTTTATACGAGATCTCTCTAAAAGAAAATTTACCAAAATTGTTTTCCAAAAATTATAAGTACATACATAGTTATTTGTTACATACATACAAGCAGTGTATGAGAATGAATTAAAATTCTTCTTTTATTTGATTTTCGCTAAATCAATCAACAATTAATTACTTTCACTTATTTTCTTGCAAGTTCCAAAAAAAAAGGATGTTTAAAATTAATTGTTTGTAAAAAGCCGACAAACTTTTATAACGCTTGTATTAGAAGTGGTTAAATAGAAATCCGAAAAAGTTATAAAAATCACGTAAAGTAAAAGGAGGAAAAACCCATACCTCAAATAGAACCGCAATGAAGAATTCTCTGAAGAGAAAAACAAACTTTAAGAGAACGTTATTGTTAAAATAAGCAACAGTCGCGTATCATGTGTGCGAGCTACTTGCCAAGCAAGTTAGTTTAGATAAAAATTATATTTCCTTTAATTATATGTCAAAGAATTTTGGAATTTCTCATTAATTTAGAAAGTTTTCGTAGTACAAATGTGAAAATTGAGGTAGATGGTGGACATTTCAAACATTTGATTTGAATTTTGTTATTATCACTATTATCAACAATTGTTATTGTTAAACATTAAATAAAATAATTATTAAATATAAACTACCCTGAACTCTTTAAATGCAAATTACTCAAAAACTAATAGAGTTAGACGACCTAAATAAGAGTACCTTTTCTATGTAAAATTGAACGATATTTCAGATTTTCATCATATTTTAACAATAAATAAACAGACAAAAAAATATGTGTTGATTTACCAAGATAATATGATGAAACCAGCGCCCTCTAGGTGCAACGTCAAAATAGGTTTCAAATTCGTAATTTTCATGCCAAAAAACCTAAAACTACCAAAATTCACATTTTTACTACGAAAACTTTCTCAATTAATGAGAAATTTCAGAATGCAATGTCAATTTTGAACGCCCTGTATCTCCTAATCCAGCGACAATTGTGTAAGGCATCTTGAGCTCAATCGTAATGTTTTAGTGTCCATTATCTCCAGTGTAGAGATTGCCAATTCCTTACGAAACACTCTGTAGGTACATCTATATCGGGCCATTTTAGGAAGGCGAAGTCTGCTATAAATTACCATATTAAAACAGATCAATTTTACCACAATTTTTCATATATCCAAAGAAACAACGTCACAATATTTATTCCTTTCAAGCCTAAACAGGTGCAATGGCGAAAGGTCATAAAATACTTGTCTTACTGTTAAAAAAATTACATGTAGACCTCGCCTTCCGAAACTGACTCCAGAAAACTTTCTGAATTAATGAAAAATTTTAAATGCTGATTTCTAGTATCTGTATAGTTTAGAGATTGCTCGTTATTTATGAAACACTCTGTATAATGTTTACAATATTTTTAGTGTCAGTTTCTGCAGAAGAAGATAACCTACCAACATCAGAAATAATATTTCCGAACACTAACGTGACCGGAGCAGACTACAAAGTCGATCCTAAAGAAAACAAAACAAAATTATCCGAATCGTACGACATGATACATTTTAATAAATCAGCTTTTATGAACGAAAAAGTGGTTTATTCGTTTGTGCCATTGGAAGACACAAACAATCCGAAAGGTAACGTGGAACTAATTGATGATGGTCAAAATACGGAAGACGTGTTTATGGCGGCTAACCTGAACATGGTTCGACCCGAAAAACAAACCACCATGAAACATGGGCGATTAGCTGCAGTTCTGACCATAACGTTTTTATTTGTGTCCATTGCTGGATATTTGGGATTGCTGTACTGGAGACGCCATTTACAGTAAGTAAAATATATGTATCAGAATATCAAATTTTTAGGTTAGTTTAGGTCAAATTTCAAGGTTAGAAAATATTTTCTATGTCTCTTATCAATTAAAAGAGATCAATGTGGAACTGTCTTATAAAATTGACGGCTAATGGCACGCTAAATCGGGTATTGACCTTGAAATGAACCTTCAGGTCAAATATTAATGTTACTCTGATCATTTTCACCTTTAAAAGACCTTTGATTCCGGAATCTGGATCAAAGAATAAATATTCGCATTAAAAAAATTTGAACTTGAAATTTGACCTCAAGGTCACATTCAAGGTAATAATTCGATTTCCTCCCAAAAGTTAAGCAAATTTTGTATGAATATTTTTGCAATTTAACTCTTCGTAAAGGACTTATTTAAGTGTTCATTTAAAACAATGACCTTAAAATGATTTTCGATCGTATTCTAAAGTATTATGGCCAAAAGTAGACTTTTACGCCCTTTTAGGATCCGAAATCGAAAGTAGTTGTTTCCATTTAAAAATAAAGTTGACATTGGACCTTGGAATAACATAAAAATTTGACCAAACGGTTCATTTGAACTAATGGCCTTAAATTGACCTTTGATTCCTAACATAAAATAGATGTTTAAAAAATTACCTAGAAATAACATTGAAATTTTACCAAAACGTCACAATCTAAGTCATTTTATTCATTCAATTGTCCACCAAAAGTTGTACAAAATAATTTTTTTACGCATTTTTCGATTCAACGCTTCTCCAAAGTGTTATTTAAGTGGTTCATTTAAAATGACCTTTGATTCCTATCACAAAACACAAAATAAGACGGTCAAAAATTGACTTTTACACCCTTTTGAGTTCTAAATCGAAAATAGGTGTTTCCATTAAAAAAATTAAATAAAATGACCTTGAAATACCATTGAAATTTGACCAAAACGTCACATTCGAGGTCTCCCAAAAGTTGTGTACGTTTTATTTCTACACTTTTATCGATTTAGCTCTTCTTTATTTAATTGGTTCATTTAAAATCCCGACCTTAATGTGACCTTTAATTCCTATCATAAAATGATACGGCCAAAAGTGGAAATTTCCCCTTTTTAAAATTCTAAATCGAAAATAGATGTTTTCCTTAAAAATTAATAAACTTGACCTTGAAATACCATTGAAATTTTACCAAAACGTCAAATTTAAAGCCATTTTATTCATTCAATTTCCCCTAAAAGTTGTACAACTTAATTTTTTTACGCATTTTTCGATTGAACGCTTCTCCAGTGTTATTTAAGTGGTTCATTTAAAATGACCTTTGATTCCTATCACAAAACACAAAATAAGACGGTCAAAAGTAGACTTTTACACCCTTTTGAGTTCTAAATCTAAAATAGGTGTTTCCATAAAAAAAATTAAATAAAATGACCTTGAAATACCATTGAAATTTAACCAAAACGTCACATTCGCAGTCTCCCAAAAGTTGTGTACGTTTTATTTCTACACTTTTATCGATTTAGCTCTTCTTTATTTAATTGGTTCATTTAAAATCCCGACCTTAATGTGCCCTTTAATTCCTATCATAAAATGATACAGCCAAAAGTGGAAATTTCCCCTTTTTAAAATTCTAAATCGAAAATAGATGTTTTCCTTAAAAAATTAATAAACTTGACCTTGAAATACCATTGAAATTTTACCAAAACGTCAAATTTAAAGCCATTTAATTCATTCAATTTCCCCTAAAAGTTGTACAACTTAATTTTTTCACACATTTTTCGATTCAAGGCTCCCTCAAGGAGTTATTTAAGTGGTTAATTTAAAATGACCTTTGAATTCCTACCATAAAATAATACGGCTAAAAGTTTACCTTTACGTGCTTTTAGAATTCTAAATCGAAAATAGGTGTTTCATTTCAAAAAATGCAATAAACTGACCTTGAAATAACATTGAAATTTTATCAAAACGCCACATCAAAGTCTCCCGAAAGTTGTTTAAGTTTTATGTCTACACTATTATCGATTTAGCTCTTCTTTATTTAAATGCTTCATTTAAAATGATGACCTTAAATGGGCCTTTTTTACTGTTATAGTCATACGTTTAGAATTCGGAACAATTGTTTCCATTGATAATAAAACTGCGCGGACCTTGAAATAATTGTGAAATCTTGAGCTTTAGGCCTTGCTTAAGCAGTTATTTAAGTGACTTATTTAAGTATTTTTTAGATTATTTTATAAGCAATAATTATTAAAATTGTTCAAACAGCCTTGAAATTAAAAATTTTCGGTTCAATCGGAAATTAAATTAGTTATTAAAAAATCATCCAAAATTTTTGTTTCTGTATGTTAATAACATAAATCTACCCGAAAATTTTAAATTTAAAATTCATAAAAAATCTCAAATTTGGCGCTCTTTTCTACATTAAACGTGATTACGATTTTTATTGTCTAGTGTCCACGTATAGAATCTGTAATTGTTGTTTATTCCGAATATGTATGGCATAACTATTGTTAATGTAAGACCGTAGACTCTAAGTTTAACTTTTCAATTAATTAATAATTGCCCTATACACAAGAGGTAAAGTGTTAATAATTGTCAATTAACCTTCGGTATTATTAACCTTGATCTTGGCTTTCTATACATCATATTACCATATTACTCCAATAGTGTACGTATTAAAAAAATACGGTGTAGAAAGTGACTTACAAGAGTATGAATATTTAATGAAAATAAAAGTGAAATCTGTAATACACACACACAACAAATTTTCAATTATTTAACAGTCCATTGGAGGTTTAAATAAGAAGAAAAGCACACTTTTTTTTTGTTAATAATAACTAAATACGTATTTACTTAAAAGTAGAAATAGAAAATAAAATAGCACTTATTATGCCTTTTTGTTGATAAATAAAGAAAAATATATATACAGGGTGTTTGGTCTATAAGTACAAAAAAAAGAACCACATGTTCCCTGTTGCATTTCAAACATGAATTTATACACTTTTTGACTTTTGAAATAATTGAAAATTATTTTGATTTCTGAGGCCGGCCCTGGTTTAGCGCGCTTATTCCCTAGAGAATAGTCGCCGGTGATAGATAACGCTGCTTCGTAAGTGGCGCTGCTCGTTGCAAACTATCAAATACGAGAATTCGTATTTCGCCAGGCCCGTATTAAACCGAATTTCAGGGTCAAATTTTCGAACACGAATTGCGTACTTAATTGTCACTCGATTGAAAAATGCTTTTAGACTTTTGTTATTTATTGTGCAAGGAATCCATGATTCTTTTTTTTGTACTTATAGACCTAACACCCTGTATACGTTTTAACAATAATAATTATTAAAATAAAAAATTTTTAGATTAGATTAAAAAAAAAAATGTTTCCAGTAAAAGATGTAAAATATTTTTTGAATGTATGTAGGTAATTTTGAATGGCAGTCATCTCCGGTCGGGTCAAAACAGGCACATACATTGCCCTTGATAGACATGAAAATCCCTTAAAGGATTTTTGAAAGAAATTCACTATTAATTTTTTATGGGGATTTAAATGGGCAAACAAATAGATTTTTCTTTTTGGAAAATGGCTCGAAATGGCTTATTTATTCAAAAATTAAAAAAAGGGAGAAACGCCTTTCAGCAGTCTTTTTTCGGTTTTTAATTCAATTAACTGTATGTCCGAATGACAGTATTTTGATAGCAGTCAGCAAAAAATAATCGTCACTATTCGATAGTGGTCGGCAATATTCGGTCGTTTGAATTGTTGAAGGTAAGTTAGGTTATGAGTTGATGTTTAGTTCTCTAAAAATAAAATGAAATCATCGAAATATGTAAAGAACCAGACCTTAATCACATAACCTAACTAATTTAACGTTAACGTACGCGAAAATCGTTGCAATTCGCGGTTTATTTACCTGACAGTTCAACAATTCAAACGAACGAGTAATTCCGACAATTCCCGACCACTACCGAACAGTGATAATCGTTGCTGTCAAACTGTCATTCGCGCAAAGGTTTAATTAGATTAAAAATCGAACTTTATTTTAAAAAAGATGTTGAAATGCCTTTGTGTCAATTATTTCTTCGATGTTTTTAATAAATAAGTCATTTTGAGCCATTTAGATCACGATTCAGAAGTTTTACCGCCGAAAATCGAGACACGACAACCGAATGCTGTCGAGCTGTGCCGAAGCAAGGCGGAAATTAATTATTGAACTGCGTTAAAAATTTTTCGTCATATTTAGGCTCACATTATAGAAATGTTATATTTTAAAATTTTTCTTCAATCAACTTTTCAGAAATCGATATGGTAACAGACAAATTTTATCAAATGAAGACGAATATATTAAGGATGATATGAAACACTTTTCGGTAAGATGTGTTTAAATTTTATTCATGTAACTACGCTTTCTTGTGTACGTCTATAAATTTATATCTACGTATAATTTAAAAAGCTTTTTCTATTTTTCTCAAAAAAAAATCATTCTCATGAAAAAAGTTTCAGTTTGTCGAAAAATTGTTATATGTCGTTGCGTGTTCAATAAGCAGTTTGGGAAGACAACTCAACAATAATTAAGAAAATTTTATATTACGAACTTCAATTTTCATATTTTTAATTGTAAATAAATCATAAACAATTAATTTTTGAACTCGATCAATTTATGATTCTAAACGAGTATTTAATGGGCATTTTTTTTTTTTGGTAATTTAGTATAAGTTTTTTTTTTTACAATTATGGTGTATTTGTTGTTTAGTTTAATTGCCATAAGTGTAAAAGTAAAGCATGTGCACTTAATGATTTTTTTTTTCGATTAATATAATTCTGAATTACTTTTTTGTTTACAGCTATGAAATTGAAAAATTTCCCAAAAACGATACGGTGAGATCCAAACCGCATAACTACAGTAGACTACAAGAGGAACTTTTGGAATAAAAACAAAAAAATAAACGAATAGAATTTTACAAATGATTAATTAGTTGAGTCATATATCTGAAATTATGTAAAAAAAATGTTCAATTATTCTCAAGATTTTTAAAATTTATAAAATACACCTGTAATTAAGTATGTATGTCTCTTTAACCCTTTATCGATAGTTTACTTTCGCTGGACGAAAAACACTAAAAGTTCCCTGAGTATAGAATAAACTAATTGTAAGTTATGTGTAGTTGTAGTTAGTAAATGTATATGTATAGAAAAAATTAAGATAAGCTTTGTACTATGTAGCCCAAATTTTCTACTTCTACGATACGTAATACTAGAAGGATTTCAGTGCTGTGATATAAAAAATGTATTGGAAATATGTTTCGAAAATGTTCCCAATAAAATCAGAAATTAGAACACGTCGATTTTTTTAGGCTTTTGCAGATTTTTTTAATTTGACAAATACGAGCTAGGATCTTCGTATAATCTACAAGTTAGTAAAGAATTGTTTTTCGATTTTTTTTTTAAAATTTATGATCAGTAGTTTCAAAGACACGACAGGAATAGTCAATTTTTTAATATTTTCTTAAATAACTTAAGAACCAGTTATTTTAAAATTATAGAAAATATGTATCTAAAACCCTCATAAAAAGACCTTTCATTTGATATGTCACACGGTATTTTTAATTTTTCTAAACCCCCCCCCCCATATTGGGCATTTGAACGACAGAACTTCCAAATGGTGGTCTCTGCGAAAAATAGGTATTCCTTTTTAGATAATTGTCCGAAATGGCTTATTTATTAAAAAAATAAAAGAAATAATTCGTAGAAAGGCCTTTAGGCATCTATTTTTGTATATTTGTATGGCCGAATGCGGCAGTTTGACAGCTGTCACCAAAAAATAACTGTCACTATTCGAAAGTGGTCGGGAATATTCGGTCGTATGAATTGTTAGAGGTAAGTTAGGTTATGAGTTGATGTTTAGTTCTCTAAAAATAAAATGAAATCATCGAAATATGTAAAGAACCAGACCTTAATCACATAACCTAACTAATTTAACGCTAACGTACGCGAAAATCGTTGCAATTCGTGGTTTATTTACCTGACAGTTCAACAATTCAAACGAACGAGTAATTCCGACAATTCTCGACCACTCTCGAACAGTGATAATTATTGCTGTCAAAATGCTTAACTGTCATTCGGGCAAAGGCTTAATTACATTAAAAATCGAACTTTAATTGTAAAAAAGGGAGTTGAAAAGCCCTTCTGCCAATTATCTTTTCGATGTTTTTAATAAATAAGTCATTTTCTCAAAAGAAAAACCTATTTTTCGTAGAGATCACTATCCGGAATTTGGGGAATTTTCACGTACCACCAACGACAACAAATACCCTAAAGTTTGTCAACATTTGAATTTTAGGTTATTATTCGTCAATAGGAGGGAATATAATCTTCAAAATAACACATAAACAATCAATTTTTATAGCAAAAAAAATTAAATGACCTTGAAAAAGAAAAGAAATCGATAAAAAAACAATAACAAAAAATTTTCAATAAACAAAAAAGAATTTATTAATAAAAAATATAAACCTAATTAGAGGAAAAAAACAACAGAGCCCACCACTTTAAAATATGTTATTCTAAAAAGATAAGTAGCACTACATGGTATCTACAAAATTTCCTATTACTAGTAATGGATCTTTAGGCTGTCTTCTTCTTGACTACCAATGGGCCAACATTATCTCCACATTCCTTGTTATGGTTACCATGAGAACCATCACAGTATGGCCACTAAAAAAAAAATTAAAAGTGCACCAAAAAATATTATCATACATTCATCTACATATAATATGAAACATATGGCAACATTGTGTGGCACAACATTTTATTTATAAACAAATAACTGATATGATAAAAGTGCTTTTATAAGAAAACGACTTACATTTTTAGACTTCCAACACCTACAAAACACAGCTTTGTCTGTTATATCTTCAATATCTACAGAGTCTACAACTTTAGGATTAGATTTATGAATAATATGATTTATTTGAGTTCTATTTCTAACAGCCTCAGGGCAAAACGCCCTGTAGCTCATGTAAGAAAGGCCAGCTACAAAGGCAGTTGGTGGAATAAGGGAGAGCCAGTCCTTAACTTGAAAATAAAAAATAAAAAAACCGTAACAATTTATGTATTATGCATTTAAACATTCATTATTCTATAAATATTCTTTATGTAGTGTCAAGGTACTTACATCCCAGGTGGAACCATCCACCAATAGAATCAGGAATTGGCAAACTTGCCAAGTAATTAGGAAGAGCTTCCTTAACTAAATAGGCGAGTGGTTGCATTTTCGACAATTAATTAATTGCAACACTAATTGTAGAAAACACTAAACGGTGAACACTAATGGTTATTAGAACTTATTAACCGTTCATACACACAATAAACGACGTCTGTATTCGTACCAGCTTGTTGTCGAATACAAACACAAACTTTGGAGAAATGTTACTTTCACCAATTTTTATTTCTATTTCTATGTTTTTGAAAACAGGAACCTTGGCAGTTTAAGAAAATCAACAGTCGTACAGACATAACATAACCATGATGTTTTACAATTCACGATGAGGTGTAACTCCGTTGGAATAGTGAACGTCAGAACAAGAAGACTACTGTCATGCCAAAGCGATTAAACCGCGGCATGACGTAGCTTTGTAGTCGCGGTAACAATATCCAATGACGATCTTCCCCACCAAAACGTTACCAAGGTAACGGCGACACGAATTCGAAAATAACGATCGCGCACAACCGCAATTGGTGGATTGGTCTCTTAGAGATGGACAAAGAAGCGAATCGCTAGCATATGAGTATCGTCGTTACAGTCGCGTACAGCTAGTGTGATAGGTGTCTTACATGGAGAATAACATGTTTGATGTTATTACATAATCATTATTGCAGAAATAAACAGTGGCGTAGTTTAAATGTTACTGGTAACCTAACCAGTACAAATTGTTTTTTTACTTTTCGATATTTAAAAAAAAAAAACAATTAATTCTGAAAAGTAATATAGTTTATAGGTATATAAAATGATCCTTTTCGAATTTGAAGTTCTCATTAAATATTTCAATTTTCCAAAATTCTAGAAGTAATAAACTTCAAAGTAGATATATGTATTTACTTCAATCTCAAAATATGACTATAACTTTTACGAAATTTTGTTTATCTGAAATAGAATCTTTATGCTATTTTTTTTTTATAAAAGAAGTAATTACTTTTGTTATTTCCACTTAATTTAAAAATACAAAAATGTATTTTGAACTTTGAAAGACGTGTATAACAAGTTGCATACGAAAAGGTACTGAAACCTGAATTTACTATTAAAATGTTAAGAGAAAATATAGAAAAACCATGACCACTTTCAAATAAAATTATTTTATGAACTTTGAAAAATATATTTGGGTAATGAATTAATAGAATCACGGTCGAAAAAAATCGAAAAATGAATCGATCCGCATATTCCATATAAAAGATTACAATTCGTATCTTTAAAATAGTTTTCTGCAGATTGAGAGCTTCGAGAAGGTTGTAGAAGGTGCAGGTGGTGTTTGGAGGAGGGGTGGTGTAGTGGGTGGAGTATTTCAGCGGTGGTGGTGGTGGGGGTTGGTATTGGAGGTGGGTAAATGCTAAGAATAATAATAGATAATGCTGGTGGTATGAGTATTGGGGTGGGGGTGATTTTTTTTGGAATCTTAACGTGTTTACTCCACCTACAACGTCTGCCCTAACCCCCACTACCAACACCACTCCTCATTCCCTATACCACCTCCACTCTATTCTTATTCTTACCCACTTTCGGTACCAATCCCCACCACCACCACAACTCCACCAACTACACCACTCTCACTCCCAACACCAAATCTACCTTCTCGAAGCTGTCAATCTTCAGAACATTCGATTTTGAAGATACGAATTTGAAAAGTGCAAACGAATTCGAAAAGTGCAAAAACTAAGTAAAGGGGTGATCAGGGTAAATCAGCCAAAATATGGAACAATTTAAATAAAAAATTATGCACATTAGGAATTTTCAATAAGACTTAGTAATCCACGACCCTATGTGGACAAAAAATCTTTTTTGAAAAAGAGAAAATATTTTATATAAGAAAAAATTAAATACAAATAAAAATAAAAATTTTATAATAAAAAAATAGAAAAAAAATATTGGTTTGGGTGGGACTCGAACCCGACATCGTAACGTCAATTCGAGTCAACTTATGGTACTATTTTAAAATTTTGAGCCCAATTTAAAGGCAATCTTCCCGAAATGTCAAGTTCTAATTGATTTTCAAAAAAGGCCAAAAAAAAATGATTTCAAAACGGTTTTTTTAATTTTCTTTTTTCGTATCGTGAACAAGGGCGGTAAGTGTTCGTGTACGTTACGTGGGTGGCTGAATCGATTATTCTTCGTTCACTACCCCTACCCACCACAGAGCGCCGCCGCTGGCGCGTGACGAAGACACTCGTGGGTCGCCCGGTTGCTGGCGCGCCCTGGTGGACACCGTCGTCGCCGTTTCTTCGGGCAGCTAGTTGCTGTTGTCGAGGTTATGTCGCAAAAGGTAGATTGTGTTGTTGTCTCTTGTTTCGTCCAATCAATGTAGTGCCGAGTGAAAGATGGCCGAAGAGCTGCTGGTCACACTTAACAGAAAAGAAGACCTGGGCTTTGGATTTTCACTTTTGGGAAAACCCGGCCTGCCACCGATCATCTACAACATCCTGGAGGATTCTCCAGCTGCAGAATGTGGCGAGGTAGGACCTTAAGACATCTGTGTGTGTGTTGTGTGTGTATACGTGTGTGTGTTTAAGTAAGAATAAGAATGCGTCTGATGGATTGATGTACATACATACGCACTTAAGTGCATCTTGCAGATTTCATTTGATGCCGGAAATTAAATGAAACGGAATCGAATTAGTCGACACCCCGATTTATTGGTGATTAGGGTAGGGGGAGGTTCCTAAGTATTTATACGTTGGTGCTGGTCAAAAATATCCACCTCAAATTGTTTGTGTTTGTTGTTTTTGCTGTGCACATATGATTGATTTTATTTGCAGTAAAACATTGTTTACTTTATGACTGATGTAAACAAATCCAGTGACCTTGTGATCATTGGTAATTAAAAATTATTTTAATTAAATCATTAAGTGCACATGCACATGTGTATATTATATTCGAGTCGATTTCTCTCTTCACCTGCATTGCAGTGAAAATTTAGAAACTAAACAACACTTTACATCTGTTTATCTTTGCTCTTTTACTTACTTGCATTAGATGCCAATTGCGATATTCGCTTTCGTTCGTTAAGCGTTTCAATATCAATTTTTTTTCCAGTCTCATTTCTTTGAAATCCGCAAACACGTTCTCAATTAATAATTATAATTATTATTATCAATGAAACTGTCATTCTATGGTTACGAAAATTAAAATTATATGACGTAACTTAGGCCGATTTGTCCTGTCTTTTTATTATTGATCGATTTCGTTTCATTACAGTAGGTAATTAACGAATTAAGAATGGGCAGTAAAATTATTGGCTCTAATTAAAAACTACAACAACCGCGACTGTTGCTAAGCAACGTTATTATGCGTTGTATTTTCATATTCTATATTTTTAAGTTATAAACAAACAAAAAAATAAATAGTTGTGTTGTTGATTTATTTTGATATTGGATGCATGTTGTATTTGTTATTTTTAGATTAGATAACGAGCCATAGGTTATGCGGTAGTAGGTGTAGGTTCGTGTAAATGCACACGTCCACGCCTACACCATATAACCCACGTAGTACGCTAGTATAAATATAAACAATTCCTCGTCAATCGTTCGTCTCATCTTAACATAAACAGTACATGGCTGCAAGATTAATTACACACAGCAATACAATTAATAATGATGTCATTATCGTGTTGGAACACATACACACTGAAGACAAGTACAGGACATTTTCGTAGTTCAAAAATCGTTTAATTATATACATAAGTATGAATAATTCCGAAAAAACTTAATCGCGTTTTAATTGTAGGTACACGTCTGGTAAATTATGATCGTATTTGTAAAATTGGTTTCGAATGGCTATTGTCATGGTCAATTTACAGTAAAAAAAAATTGTAGCTCACTTTTTTGAATCAGCTTTTAATTATATAAGTTGTAAAATGGGTGTTAATACTCTCATAAGTCTTTAACCTTCTAAATATTTCTTGCAATAGTCAAGTTTTAATTTTCATTAGCCTGAATTTTTTCCAAGGACTGCTACGAACATTACTGTTCAGAGATTTATTTATTTTATTCTATTTTCTTAATTAGCTATTTATTTTGAAATTTTAAAAAATACATATTTAAGATCCTCACGACAAGCCCTTTCGTTTGATATGTCACATGATATTTTTTTAAATTATCTAATTCCCCCCCCCCCAACAGTCACCCCAATATTCAACATTCGTTTTTTTTTACAATACACATCCGTTTCCGGGGCATATAACTTCATGAGTACCTACCCACCTACAGCATCTACTAAATATTTCCGTAATACAGGCTGGCATAATGAAAAAATCTTAACCCCCTCCCCACCCCCCGTAATATCAACCCTGAAGCACATATTGCGTTTTCCTTTCTGAATACTTATTTATATTTTTTGTCTTCTTGCCCCCCACCCCTAAGACAGTTTGCCCCCTCCCCTTTCATGGGGTGTTACTATTATAATTTTCGAATACAATTTCGAAAAAATCTTAACCCCCTCCCCAACCCCCGTAATATCAACCCTGAAGCACATATTGCTTTTTCCATTCTGGATACTTATTTATATTTTTTGTCTTCTTGCCCCCCTCCCCTAAGACAGTTTGCCCCCTCCCCTTTCATGGGGTGTTACTATTATAATTTACGAAAAGTTAATTTCCAAAAAATCTTAACCCCCTCCCCACCCCCCGTAATATAAATCGTGAAGCACAATTTGCTTTTTCCATTCTGGATAAATTTATTTACATTTTTCCCTTCTTGTCCCCCCCCTCCCGCGCCCCAAAGACAGTTTGCCCCCTCCCCTTTCATGGGGTGTTACTATTATAATTTACGAAAAGTTAATTTCCAAAACATCTTAACCCCCTCCCCACCCCCCGTAATATAAATCGTGAAGCACAATTTGCTTTTTCCATTCTGGATAAATTTATTTACATTTTTCCCTTCTTGCCCCCCCTCCCGCGCCCCAAAGACAGTTTGCCCCCTCCCCTTTCATGGGGTGTCACTATTATAATTTGCGGAAAGTTAATTTCAAGTTATTAAATTGTTGTTTAGCCCTATTTTCTTATTATTTATTACAATAAGCTACTTTTCCGTGATCGACCTTGTCCTGAGTTAAGATCAAAGGAGACGCACCTTCGTAGCAAGTGATACATTATTTATTAACTTGTAAATAGGGTCGATATTGTCTTTCGTAAATGATGCATGTTTGAGAAAAATATCACCGTTTTACACATGAATGCATCCCATCAAAAAACAGTATCTACTAAACAAACATTTGTTTGTAGTGTTTAACATCTATTATGTTTACATATACATATGCATGTATTGTAAACATACGTGCTACTATGTCGTAATGATTGCGTGTGTAATCTTGTTACATGTGCATATACAGGGTGTTTCATAAGAGACCATACGACAGTGTGCGGAAATCAAAAACTTCTGAGGTATGTAAATACCTATTTCGACATACAAAAAATCATTACGGACCTTTCCAGAATTCTCTAGAATTTTCCAGAACGTTGCATAATGCTCCAAATTGTACGGCTTGACATGTTCGAGAATTATCTAGAATGTTCCAGATAATATTCCGTTTTTTTATAGAATAGTTTGTAATGTCCTTCAATGATCCAGAACATTTCAGTGTTTCAAATTTTTTGAGAGTGATTTAAAATGTTGATGAATGATCTAGAACATTCCACAATGCTCTAAATTGTTCGCGAATATTTTGATATGTTCGAGAATGACCTGGAATGCACCAGAATATCGTTTGTCTTTTTGGGAATGGTTCGAGATATTCTAGAATTATCAATAACGTTCCCAACTGTTCCAAATTTTTCAACAGTGGTTTGAAATGTTGAGAAATAATCTAGAACGTTCCAGAATATTCAAATAATTTTTGGCGAGTAGTTCGATATATTTGATAATGATCTGGAATGTTCTGGAATATTCTACTTTTTTCGAAAATTATTTAAAATGTTGATGAGTGATCTAGAATTTCTAGAACATTCCAGAATGCTCCAAATTGTTCGACAACGGTATTACATGATCGAGAATTTTCCAGAATGTTCCAGAATATCGCTTGTCTTTTTGGGAATGGTTCGAGATGTTCTAGAATTATCAATAACGTTCCCAACTGTTCCAAATTCCGTATTTACTGGGGCTGACGACTGCAGCAGTACCTAAAATTGCATTTACGTTCTCCGGAGTTATTCTTGCAAATGATTTTGCCATCTACCATGGACATTATATTATTATTACGATTACGACTACCACTACCACCTACCACCCTTTGCTGGACTTGACAAGAACATTATTTTAAAAGTTGTTTCCGGTTTCTACAGACTCTAAACTTTAATGTTTATAGTACACGAATTTCAAAAAATAACTCCCTATAAAAATTAACGCCAAAAACCAAATATTTCAGGATCGTAAAGCGGAACCCTTATAGGACTACCACGTGTCTGTCCGTCCGTCCGTCTGTAACAGCCAAATTGGTCCGGTTATAAATTTCTTTTAACCACAAATGGACTTGTAACGCAAATAAATGAATTTTGAATATGGGGGTAACTTTTGGGGGGAAAATTTGAAATTTTAAGAAATATCATGTGACATATCAAATGAAAGGACTTGTTGTGAGGATTTCAAATATATATTTTTTTAAATTTTAAAATAAATAGTTTAAGCGGTATTTACGAAAATAGATAAAAATTAACTCTGAAATTACCGCTCTTAAAAATTTTGAAATAATACTGAATATATCATCACTTACCACAGAATTAGCAGGCAATTCGTTACATGAAATTAATTCTATACCTGCAAATAAAAAATAAAACAAATTAGTAAGTACATACCGTCATTAAAGTAAGGTTTTTAAGTGTAGTTTGCATTTAAAATCACCTCGTTAGTTGTACAATATTATTACTAAAGACGAGCTGCTACCACTAATCGATGTTACAACCCTGATCTACTTCACATTTTCCAATGTTACAATGTTCTTGAGAACAGAAATGCAATTTGAGTGCAATGTTTTAATTCTCGAACAAGTTCATTGGCGTAGCAAGGGTGTTTTTTGGGTGGGTGGTTGATCAGTTAACCTAACCTAACCTAACCTAACCTAACAACCTTAACTACGCACACGTCTGTGTATGTTTACTTCTGATCTGTCTGTGAGTAATATTTTTTGAAAAAAATAATGGTTTTTTAAGTCATAAAAAGTAACAGCTACATTTTTCCCATTTCTCTAGAAAATTAAAAGTAAATATCATTTCTATTGCTTGTTGAACTTCAAATTTGTATGCTCTAAACTTCCACTTTTTTCCACGAAATGAGCACAAAAATTCTCCCTCCACCCTTTCAGTTATACACACATACGTCGTTACGTACACATGCATTCATAAAAGAACGAAAGAGAGTTCGTAACTTTTAATAATCCCCCATCTCTCCCGTTTAATTTCTCTTCATCTTCGACATCTCTCCAGCAGCAGTCGGTCGTTCCTTTTCTTGAAAAAAACGCTCGCTGCCATTTTGCCTGCGGCGAAAGGCAAAAGCTGAGCGAGAGAGGCAAGAGCGTTTTGCATGCATTACACACGGGGCGGCGGTCTGCAGTAGCTCATTAGCCCTTTCCTGACGGACGAAGACTAGAAACGTCGAGCAACAATAAACAAAAGAGCTTCGCGAAAATAAATAAAACATAAAGGGGCTGCTGTCAACACCGTAACTACCCACTACGTTTATGCATGTATATAAATGAATTTTGCACCAGGATATATGTGCCAAATGGGCACTAATAGTACAGTAATAATAACAATAAAGCTTGCAGTTGTGTTCAATTATTCTAATGGAACTACAAACTAAATATGTAATGAAAATCAAGTGAGCGACGACTGGAGTACAATCGAGTGGACGTAACGTTACGGAACTAGTGCTGCCACTTCCATAGATATGCTTTCGCCGCCCATCTTATACTGAACGCTTAGAATGTGATAATATGATAAGTAAGTTATGCTGAAGCTGTAAGATTGTTCACGCACTCGCTCTAGTCACCGGACAGAGACAAACGCATACACTCGTGCATATACGTTTACAACCGTACTATTGATTCGTTCGTCCTAAACATGCTAGAGGTATATTATTATTATTATTAATTTTTCACATGTATGCTCTAACAGAGTATCTACATTTTACCACTGCTTTGCAACTTATTTAACAATCTTAATTTCTATTGCTTATCTCTTAAAATCGACCTTCATTTTTCCCTTGACTACTCTCACATACTCGCATATTTCTTCGCACAAATCACCTATCTAAACTTTTTTTTTTAAGAGTTTAGCTCCTACCGGGATTTGAACTCACAACCTAGTGGTCGCCAATCTGTAGCGCTAACCGTCCGGCCACTGTGCCTCCTCTAGCGGTATATTATTATTAAGCATGTATACGGTATATAAGTTTTGATGTTCTTTTTTCTTTTTTTTTTGGATGAAGGTAAATTTCAAATTCACTTTTTCAAATAAAACGAAATGAAAAATCTTTTATTACGTCTACGTTGCTTCTACGGCTCTACAATCGAATCTAAAATGTTTCGTTTAATTAGTTACATAAAAATAATACGCAAACAAAAACATTTTGGTGTTTGTTTACAATAACATTGCCGATATGTTTCCGTGAAGTCCCTGAACGGCGTCAGCAGTCACATGACTTAATATACATATCCGTCTCCCTCTCCATATGCGTTCAGTATAAGACGAGTGGGGAAAGCATATCTATGGACGTGACAGCGCTAGTTCCGTTACGTTCACTCGATTTTAGTTTTTTTGCACTAAAATATCTCTAAAGTCTGGCCAATCTATTTTGTTCTTTTTAACATTTCTATTGTCTTTTATTTTCGCACGATTTTTTTTGTGATATAACATGGTTGAAGCTTAAGCTGCAGATACATCATTAACCCAATTTCAAAAACGTATTACGTAGGCGTAGCTTTTTGGATTCAACTTTCAGTTTCTGTATTGATTTTTTTTTTAAAGAATGTAGTGATTTTATAAGATTAATGTTGGTAATGATAACAACAGTAGCCTATTGTTTCTGTTATTTTAACAACTGAAACCATTAATTGCTAAT
The DNA here is from genome assembly GCA_947389935.1 of Agrilus cyanescens. NCBI lineage: Eukaryota > Metazoa > Arthropoda > Insecta > Coleoptera > Buprestidae > Agrilus > Agrilus cyanescens. Next base: position 26,436,794 of record OX376709.1, read on the forward strand.
TAATTATCTGAACGTCCATCGCATCGAAAAAAAAAAAAAAACAAATTCTTCAAATAAATTTTTCTCAGAAATATTTTTTTTTTTGCATTTTTCTTTGACTAAAAAATTTCGTATTCCAGATTTACAATAGATACACGTATGTATGTAGGTAAAATTGTGAAATCGCCAAGTGCAAAACGAAAATTGATGGTAGTTTGTAGTACAAGCCATAAATTGTGGTTAAAATTTCGTAGTCTTTTTATTTTAAACCGAATCCGTGTGTCGATGATAAATTATCAATACGAGGGAGAAATCGTAACTAATGACGACTTAGTACATATGTGAAGTCAGCAAAAATTAATGATTCTAACTTCACAAATTTGTAATTTATTGCAACCTATGATCTATACACTTTTTAAATAAAAATTCAAATCAGATTATTCCAAAAGCGTATGTTAATTAATTTAATTGCTACTTTTACTATACAGGGTGGTTTTATTTAACTGCCAAGTATCCATTAATCGATCATACAGGGTGGACCAAAATTAGTTTATGGAACTATTAAGTACATGATGTTTTTTAAAAAAAAATTATCATTAGATTTCTTTTGGACCACCCTGTATATTCGCACAAAAACCCAGTTGTATATACACAATTTCTAATGGACGTCTGACTGTAGCATCCACTCCCTCGAACCGATTCCAATAAATGAGATGTCAATCGATTTGTGGATGTCGTTGGACAGATTACGTTATACAAAAAAAAAATAATTAATGGGGCGGATGATTTCCGCTATATTGCACCCTAAAGTAAAAAAAAATCATCCAACTCCTCTTAATATGAGTGCTATCGTTATCTCTTTCAAAAAATTTGTTTTTTAAGTTATAAACATTTTTTTCACAACTTTTTCATTAAAAAAAACATTAGAGGTCGCTACTAACTAACTACCCCATTATCCGAGTCAAATAAGCCAATGTGGTTGAGGTATTCAACCACGACACGACAAGGGGTCGCATGCAGAAGGGAGAAGGACGAAAGGTCCGTTGTGGTTATGGGATATTCTATATACCAGAGAGATCGAGTCTTGTCACGGTTCCCTAATAACGCGTTCCCGATGCTCCTAGGCATGCATTTTAATTGCAGTCTGGCCACTGCACTGCTCCCGTTTGACTGAACCCGGAAACGGAATTCACTTGACATCGTTTCGTTTGTGTACCAGAGTCTGACTACATACATGCATGATGTAATGGTACCCTGCTCTCTATGTGCTTGTTTGTACCAACAGTGGCCCAGGGTCAATAAGGGTTCCTTTTAATTAAGTATCCCCATTTTCCCATAATTATAAGGTACCACTTATTGGTCAATTGGAATTAAGAGACCCAGATTATTTGGTTACTGATTACGAAGAACATGAAGATAGCTAAGTACTAAATATGTAGCAAAATTTTTGAAGTAAAACTATTAAAATCAAAAATAAGTCAAATTCAGAAACAATTGTAAACGTTTGACAACGTCGCCTAGGGTATTTGTTTCTTGACAGTTGGTTGCTACGTAAGAGTTGAGGTTAGGTTAAGTTTTCCTGTCAAGTGCTACCGATTTGTTGACTTGGAAACGATTACAAATACGTTAAAATTTAGGTTTTGTAAAAAACAATTGTATTTATCAGATACAGAAATCGAAAATACACAAAAACTTGCCTGGATATTAAAAATTATATGTAGAAAGTGTTAAATACTGAACCACGTATGTTGCGGTGTTGCCACGTTTTACCATAGATACGTTTTCTTTCTATCTAAATGCACAACATGTTGCAATTCATTAACCTCTTCACTGGAGTGTTTAATTTATTCTAATAACTGTGAATTTTTATGTATTCGTAGTTAATAAATCAATAAATCGATTATTTTACAAAAAATACGTAAATAGTATATCCATTAGGTTCTATTTGTGTAAGAAGTGTAACAACAATGAAAGTGTTATTTCGAAATCATTCAACTGTAACGCACTTTAGAGAACAATATCGATCGATCAAGCATTATTATTATATGCAAATCGCAAATACCTTGAAGCTAATAAATTTATAACAGGCAGCCCACGGTTTGAAATGTTTACGTTACAATTTAATAACCTACATAATTTGTTGTTTCACTTGTACAGGTTTAAAAGTATAAATTGTTATCCTTGACGGGATGTGGAAATCCCCCAAAGAATTTTTGGCAGTAAAAATTCCGAAAACCGGTTTTTCTTTTGAGAAAATGGCTCAAAATTACTTATTTATTAAAAACATAAAAAAATAGTAATAGGGAGAAGCGCTTTTTAACACCTTTTCTACAAATAGAGGTCAATTTTTAATGTAATTATACGTTTGTCCGAATGACAGTTCGAAATCATTTTGACAGCAATAATTATCACTGTTCGGGAGTGGTCGGCAATTGTCGGAATTATTCGGTCGTTTGAATTGTTTGACTGTTGCAGGTAAATAAACAGCGAATTGCAACGATTTTCGATTCAAACGAACGAATATTGCCGACCACTGTCGAATAGTGACAGTTATTTTTTTCTGACAGCTGTCAAAATACTGTCATTCGAACATATTTAATTGTATTAAAAATCGATATTTAAAATGAGATGCACATAATCCAAAACTAGTTGTAGACAATTTTGACTTGGTATCAAAACTTGAATTCAGAAAACAATTCTTGGATTACTTTATGTAATTTTCTTCAAGGCAGTTTGTTGTAAGACACACGTTTACTTTAAAACAACTTCGAAAACTCGTGTTTTACGAACCGTAATGTCGAACAAAATTCTACATCCACAAACTTTTCAAGTTTTACAATTTGCCAAACTTATTTTTCATCTTCATCCAAAACCACAAAACAAACGTGTTCCAAGGTGGAGTTGAAAGTATCTTTTTTCAATCGTACATTAAATAAAAATTTATTACACGAAAATTCGGTCGATGATCTAATTTTTTTAATAAAAATATAGTTCCTCGAAGTCCCTGAACGGCGCCGGCAATCGCATGACTCAACATACATATCCGTTTCCGTTTTCCTATGCGTTCAGTATACGATGGGTGGCGAAAGCATATCTATGGAAGTGGCAGCGCTAGTTCCGTAACGTATATTTTTCATACCCCGGGCCTTATATTGATTCTTAAAGAGTAAACACCAAAAAGAAAAATCCCACAGAGCTGTATTTCTTCAAGCCAACGCGAACGAATGTAAATTTATTCTAACACTGAAACTCCCAGAGGCGATTATTTGAAACTTGAAGAATTTATTCGTTTGCCATTGTAGTCGAAACTGTTTAAAAGTAGTCCGATCGCATTTAGCGAAGGCGACTTTTGTACCTAAATCAGAAACTAATGTGGAAACCTTTGTTTTGCTGCTAACGGATTTATAGGGGCGTTTAAATTTTCCAAATAATTAAACATCAACTCCAGCTATGTAGATGCAGATGGTAATAACTTTGTGCAATCAGAACACTAATATATTTTACATTTGGCAACACAGCAGCCTCGTATGTTCTCTATGAAGTCAAGTACACGTACCGATTATAAAACAGGGTATCTATGACGTGTATTGTTTCTTACATGATTCATAGAGAGCAGGAAAAAGAAGGGAAAACTATTTTTTTTTTTTTGCGAAAAGAAATTTTCAAATAATTAAAATAATATTTTTTTCAAATAATTCTTAATGTCCAACAAAATAAAATTGACCTGCATGCTGTTGTATGTATGTACTACTTTGTGATTTATTTGTTGAATATTACGATTTCGTGCCGTTACATATATAATCTGCACAGCCCATTCAGTTTAAGCCACCCCTAAACCCACCCTTTATTACAAGTTTCGAAAGCGTTAACCTACTTCCAGTGTTTCGACGTATCGGAACCGGAATTTTCAAGCAAGTAGCTTCATATCCAATAAAATTCAAATGAATGGACTCTAACAAACGCTCTTAGGGGTTTTACAACCACAAACAATGAATAATGTACATATCAAAATATTCTACCCAAATATACATGCTATTAACAATTTTAAAGGGGATCTTGTGAGACTTTTGCTGTTAAAATTTAATTTAAGTAATTCAGTTCGCTACAGGGGCTAACATAACCTTACTAACCTAACCTAACCTAACAGAAAACATGCGCAAGTTATACTCCTGCTCTGCTTTAAGTAAATATAAATGAGAATTATATTTTTTTTATCATAAAACTATTAAAATCAAAAATAAGTTAAATTCAGAAACAATTGTAAACGTTTGACAACGTCGCCTGGGGATTTTTTTTCTTGACAGTTGGTTGCTACGTAATAGTTGAGGTTAGGTTAAGTTTTCCTGTCAAGTGCTGCCGATTTGTGGACTTGGAAACGATTACAAATACGTTAAAATTTAGGTTTTGTAAAAAACCGATTATATTTATAAGCCGTAGAAATCTAAAAATCTACAAAAACTTACCTAGATATTAAAAATTATATGTAGAAAGTTATTGGTACTGAACCACGTATGTTGCGGTGTTGCCACGTTTTACCATAGATGTTTTTTATAATTAGTTTTTGAAATTACAATTTAATCAATTTAAAATTCTGTATCAAGATCAACTTCCATATTTTATGACTTTATGACAAATTTAGTATTAGCAAAATCAAAATCCTAAATTAAAACTAAGAATATCAGTTGAGTTTCGATTTAAATTAGTAACTGGGGCAAGAAGTGAAGTGAATAGAGAGGGAGTGCAACGAGGTCATGCACTTTTAACCACCGGCCTAATTTTTTGTTAAAGATCTACGTTCTTTGGTTCACCAGACAAGATCTATGGTCTATTCAGCAATAAACTACGTATACGTCGACGTTCGTAGAAATAAAAATATCATTCGCAAAAAAAAAAATAATAGATATACATTGTATTTCACGATGTTTTTCTTGAGTCATAAAACATATGACGTCACAAAGTGGAGGCTGAACGCCCTGACATACATAGGATTCAATAAACTTTCAGTGAGTCAGTTTTTAGGGTTGTTAATGGAGAAATGGAATCTTCATAAGATCACTCGATGTCTGTCTGTCTGTTAATAAACAATTTTGAACGTAGGGGTTACTTTAGAAAACTAAAAAACCAAACTATGTCATGTGACATATCAAACGAAAAGTCTTGTTGTGAGGGTGTGGAATATCTTTTTTTTATACTTTTAAAATAAAGGGTTTTAAAGTAATTTAAGAAAATACATGAAAATCGACAACCCCTCCTATTGTAAGTAAAATTTGTAACATTAACCAAAAAAGCGTCAAAAGAAAAATTCAATTACGACTAATAGGCCCTTCTGGTTCAATGTTACATGTACGTAACAAAGAAGGCTGGGAAAAACATGCGTCCCTAAAGTGCCTTCGTTCTTCCCCTATTGCCAAAACCACAGAACTAAACCAAATACGGTCATTTCCGTCTCCTTCTAATGTTCGATTTGTTTGTGTCAGCCGAACTAAATTCTTCAATTATCGGACATAACTTGCGTCTTGTTTGGAACCAGGCGTCGGCGTCGGCTGCGAAGAAGGAGCGACGCTCGGCGCCGTTATCGTCGATGCCGGCGTCGATTGTCCGTGGTCAGTGTCGGAACAATCGGATTTAGTCGAAGTCGAATTGGTCAGTGTTTAAAAGGGGAAAAAAATAAATCGAAGGTTTTTTTGTTGTTTTTGAGTTGTCTGATAAGTTGTTCTATTTTATTAAAAATAATCCACTAAGTACATAATATAAAAAAATATATAAAAAAAGGGCGAGTTACGTGATGGAATTTTTCTTAAGATCAAAAATGCTATTTATTATTATTTTTTTTTTATAATTAAATAAAAAATATAAAGAAATCCAAAATTGTAGCGATAAACCTAAAAGCAATCCGCTGAACAGTTCCTGAAAGAGCAGATAATTCTGCGCCCTTACAAATTCAAAATTACAAAAATATTTATTATTTAGAAAAAAACAATTTTTTTTTTTTTGAGGATTTTTATTTTTTTTTCTAAAATACGGTGAATAAAAAAAATCAATTTTCAGTTCACATTTAGAAATCAATTAACAAAAATGATAAGTGTTAAAAATTTTGAAAGCCTTTAATGAAAATAAATAAACAAAAAAAAATTGTCTATTAGCACAACTTTTGAATTGTTTTGAAATTTACAAATATGAGAAGAAGGCCATCAGAGACAATCTAATACAAAGTTGTAATCAGACCGTAAAAGGCAAGAAGATGATTTTGAAAGGCAAATGGAAAAAGGAAATCTGCCCATTGTTTTGTGCAGTAGTGCATTTCGAAAGTGTAAATAATCGCTCGGATATGGGTATGGGGATATTATTTAAAAAAATTAGTTAATATTAAAATAAACTCAAAATGAAGTTGTGTAAAAGAAAAATAAAAAAGTTTTCTAAATTTTCAAAAATGTCTTGTATTTGTCTTCAATGTGTATGTGTACCAACGCGATAATGACATCATTAGTAGTTGTGTTGTTGATTTTATTTTAATATTGGATGCATGTTGTATTTGTTATTTTTAGATAAGATAACGAACCATAGGTTGTGCGGTAGTAGGTGTGGGTTCGTGTAAATGCACACGTCCACGCCTACACCATATAACCTACGTAGTACGCTGGTATAAATATTAACAATTCCTCGTCAACCGTTCCTTAATCTTATCTTAACATAAACAGTACATGGTCGCAAGATTAATTACACACAGCAACACAAGTACTAATATTGTCGTTATCACGTCGGTACACATACACATTGAAGATATATTTTTTTTTAATTTATCAAAAAAGTATCACAAACAAATTGTGGGTTTTTTCGTTTTAAAATTATTAGCGAAAATGTTTTTTTTTTTGGCACTCAAAAAAAAAACTGCTAAAATTCGTTTAGGGGTGAGTTTCAGTCGATTTCCACATTTTGCTACGAAAACTCCCTGTTTTTAGGCCGCGAAAGCCTCCGTTACTGTTGGTCGCGTTGTAGGTACTTTTCCGAGATTTTCACTGGGATAAGAATTTCCTCGGCGGCCACATGCCGCCACTGCTTTGGCATCACAACGGGAGAGACGGCATCTAGAGCGCTGGGCGTGACCCAGTTGTTCCGTAGCGCGACAGGATTACATCGCAGTCGGCGTAGAAATCGCTACCCGTTAAAACAACAGAAAACCTGCAGCCAACTAGATACTACTTTACTTTATCATACAGTCACTCGACTCGGTCTCAGCGACAGTCAGTCAGTCATTCACTCAATTGACTTTTCAGCGTCTGTGTGTGTGTATCTACTGCAAGTGTGGAATTCAGCGAGCTCGGCTCGGCTCTGTCTTATTTTCTCCGTGGTCGAATTTGGTTCGCGATTAAATACCAATGCAACATCTGTGAGAACTTTTAGCTGTTAAACCGAATTTTTCTTGGACAGTGGTCGATTGTTTGTTGAAAAAAAAAAAAAAAAAAAGACTTTTGTGCGCGGTGTTGTTCAGTCGGTGTTGTTGTTTATATACACTGCTAATTAAGACGATTTTTTTTGTGTGATTGCTGCAACTACTAAGGATAATTTCTTGATAACGAGGTGAAAAACTGATTAATTTTCCTCATAAAAACTTATTTAGAGTTACTATCAAATTTTGCTACTAATTTTTTTATTATACGTTGCAATTAAAAAAGTACGTACGTAAATTTTTATCTCTAAAATTCTTTAGGACAGAAAATTTATGGATTTAAAAAAAAAATTTTTTCGAAAAAAAACAAAAAAAAAAACGTGCAATCAATTTTTTTTTTAATTTGGGGGATTATGCAACGAAATGCCTATATGGCCCTTTTTTTTTTTTTTTGGAAAAAATTCTATTAGTAAATTGGGTAGAATTAGAAATGAATTTTCGAAATATTTAATGGTTTACTTTCCGAAAAAAAAGTCATAATTATTTTTGTTATTAAATGTAAGCCTGATGATGATCGAAATACACGGTCAAAACGTTGCATAATTATAGTTATTTTCATCAACAGCTATTGGTTATTGGTAAAATTGAATTTTATTGATCTCCACTAAAAATTCAAATTTTACAAATTATTTTTTGTCTAACCTATGACATTTTGAAATTAATTAAATTTAATTATGTACTTATAATAAAAATCGCGATATACAGAGTGATTTTATAAATAATGGCAATCTCTAAACTGGATATACTACACACCAATAATATGCCGCTGATTTCACAGATACAGGGTGTTCAAAGTTGACGTTTCATTCTGAAATTTCTATTTCAGAAAACTTTCAACGCCCTGTATGTTGAGCTCAATGGTAATATTTTGGTGTCCAGTTTAGAGTTTTCTCATTTTTTATGAATCACCCTGTATAAATGCTATCTGTCACTTGACAAACGTCTTCCTGTTTGCTCATAAATTTTTAGAATCACTAATAATATCCTAGAATGTGGAAATTATTCATATCAAACTGTCTAGTAATATTTCCTGTCCTTTCGATAATACAATTGGCGATATCTAGTTATACAGGGTGAACCAAAAGTGCGTGGCTGGAAGATCTTTTGTATCTTCATTAGGGGATATTCGACGATTACTTATGCAGAATTGTAGTCACTTTTGAACCCCCTTCTCACCCCTTTTGTCAGCAAAAGTAAGCAAAGTTCTTTACTTTTCCCCCTTAATATATAATCAAATGAAACACCTTGTATATTTTTGAAATATTTCGTTAATAAATAAAGATCACTTTCAAATTATAAAAAAAATTCCCTTGTCAGATGAAGAATTCTATTTTCTATCGATTTATAATAAATTGAGGTTATGTTAAGGTACGTTGGGTTTTATATAATCTAACCAAACCTAACCTAACTTTTTAATTTTGTCGAGATGAGTACTTCAGTTCAGATTATATTTCAGCAGAAGTATAAAACAATACATTTTCCCTCCCTTAATAACAATGACAGCAAGTCAACGATCAAGAGAAAGACGTCAGATTAATGAAACAATATTTTACGTCTCGATTAAATTTTTCCATGTTTCTCCCTCAGTTTTTCTCAATTTTTATCTTACAATTAGAAAATATTTCCAGCACCATTCTCCTGAATAACTAATGATTCGAGACGCTCCAGAACCAGATCTCACCCGTTTATTCTGACAAGGGAAAAACATTAGTACGTAATGGTAGTTGTGGTAGTGTTGTGAGTATCCCTAACTTACATGAATTTTCTCCACAGCAGTCAACCTGTTCTATTAATATTTAAAATGCAAGTGTACACGCCAGTAAAGGTAATTACTTACGCCACATTTACAGACGCATTCTTTGTAATTAATTTTTCTTTGCTTATTAAATTTTCCCTCAAACAGGGCATACATACAGGAACGTTTTCTATTTAATTAATTAAATAGAAATTTGGCCGGTGGATGGTCTCACGATAGGCAAACATTTCATACCGTAACCTCACTTATTGTTTTCTCATACGTTATCTTAAGTGTAATCGTCAAAAATTTAGGGTTAGAATCTACATGTTCGTGTAACAGAATATAGGCAACACATCCAACTTCGTTTATTTTTATTTGGAAATGTTAAAACTGGCGACTTTTAATTACAAATGCTGATTAAACGACAACATCCTGGATTCAAGGAATCCTTTGGTCCTTACAGAGATTATTTATTATATATGATGTGATTAAAAACAAAATTATTGTACAAATGTATAATATTAATGTGGTTATCGATCAACTTTGATTAAGTTTCATTATTGGAAATGATAGAAACAGAACTATGTCAATCGATAATAAATCGTATCGTATTGTGATAAAAATTAATTAAACAATCTGACAAATGATGTATGATGTAGTGTTTGTCGTATACCCAAAAAAAATTACCAAGAATATGTCATTCTTGATTGGCTTTTTTCGTAAAAAAAAATACAAAAAGTTCTATAATTATTGTACAATAATTAATGTCATTATTTTTAATAATTATTTATTTGAACAGAAGAACAAAAACGCAAAAATAGGTCGACTCAATTTTTGGTTTAAAATCTAAAGCATACGGTGGACCTCCAAGGGCGCGTTTGGAGGGCTGCACTTTTTCACTATTTAAAGTGATCTCTGGTTTTTTTTTGTAGAAAAATCAACTTTCTGATATAATAGTGGTTTCGAGCTTTTTTTTAGATTTATATCTACTTGGACCTAGTGATGTAAAAAAAGTAATTATTCGTTACAAAGTATTCGTTACTCATTGAGTACTCGTTGTAACTAATACTCGATCTTAAAAGTATTCGTTCCTTGTCTTGTTTCGTTACTAATATACTAATACGTTATTTACCGAGAGCTAGTCAATAAGCAAATACATGCGCGGGGCCCCGAAATTTTATCTTTGCATTGCATCCTCGCGCTTATTTCTTAAGTATTTTTAATGAATTTTATACCATAGGAAAGCTCTATCTTTGTAGATTCCAAATCTGTAAAGATCATAAATTAAATGTTATAAACAAAAGCGACGGAATTTGTTCAAACGAAACGTACGCGAAAAACGCAGGCAGAAATTGAGCATGCGGCAAACTTTTTTATTTTTAGAGATAGGTGGGGTATTAATCGAGATAAAATGTAGGAAATGAATCAAGCAAATTTTTTTATTTGAAACATTTTTCGATAAAATGTATAGTTTATGAGAAAAATAGATTATAACTTGCACCATTGAATCGTCGCTTCCGCGCGCACCGCCACCGATGGATCACGCCGCAACTTAATGTATAAAATGTAACGAGAATACTTTATCTATCCGTACGCCTACGGCCTACGTCAAAAACGAATAACGATTGCTAATTCGTCCTTCTACACGAGTAAAGAGGAGTTACGTAGCGAAATAACGAATATCAAGTAACGAATACTAACAACGAAAGTAACGAATCGTTCCAAATACTCAAAAGTAACGATATTTTACATCACTACTTGGAGCAATTTTAAAAACCTTTAGGTTCCGGAACCCTTACAGGATAACTCGTTTGTCAGTTTGTTCGTGAATTTTGAATATGGGGGTAACTTTTGGGGGTAGATAAGAATTTTAAAAAAATACCATGTGACATATCAAATGAAAGGTCTTGTTGTCAGGGTCTTAAAGATATATTTTTTATAATTTTAAAGTACAGTGTTAAAGATATTTAAGAAAATGTATAAACATTGACAATTCTTCCCTTTAAATCTCTGAAACTATCGAGCCTAAAATTTTGAAAAAAATACAAAAAAAGGTTCTTTACTTATACATTATAGAAAGACCATATAACTTGTGGTAAATCACTCCATATTGTAGAAATCGCGAAATTGCTTTTAAAAAATACAATTAAAAATGCTATTAGATTTAAAAAAAAAATACTTAATAACTTTTTTTTAAAGAAGCTTTACATTTATCATACAACCTTACTCTTGTTATCTAAATCCCCATAATTAGGGCTAATAAAGACAAAATGACTACTTAACCAAGACATCGTCATTTTTGACGAAAGTTTTCTAGAATTTTTGTTACAAAAAACGTTTTTACTCGGATTGTAAACACTTCACTTATCAGAAAACTTTTTGATAAAATTCCTTTGCTTCTAATAAACCAACTGTTTGTATGTGATTTAGTTATTTCATTGCCGTATCTTCTTGACAGGTCATAGTCAATTCTAATTATAAATTTCAAATAATTCAGTTTTGACCACAACAGATAATAATAGTAATATAAATAAGTTTTGACAACAGATAAACTTACTTATACTTTTTTTTTATAAATACATGTCACGTTGTTAATAACAATAACCCTGTACGTTACAACCGTATTTCAGCTTCCAATTTGAAAAAAAAAATCGATTTCCACAAAATAATTCATGGTAAACAACCGACATTATTACGAAGCAATTTGTAGTCGTTTGCATATCTCGATGTAACTAATAGAAATGTTTTCTTTTGTAAAAGGGGTCGTAAAAGTGCGAAAAAGGTGTTGAAAATGGCAGGGCATGTTTTCATACCTATTTATGTAAAACGTGACCAACCTTTCCGTTGTAAGTTCATGAATATTCACGATGGTACACAACCATAATTACCGTAGTAATAACGTCTTTCAACGAGACCTACACACAATAAACAGGAGATCGTTTATGTCGATAATTTATAATTATTGAAAACCTTCAAGAAATTTATATTCATAAACAATTAATCGAGCAAACAATTAGTAATCAACAGCAACACAGAAGCATGAGATTTTTTTTAATTAATGGAAAACCAACACGCAAAATATTTTGGTAATTGTATAGATACGCCTCTTCCCCAATCAATCAAATCAGTGAGCCTACAGGATCTCAAAGTTTTAATTTTTGATATTTTTCGAAATTAAATGAACATATTTCTAAAAGGTCAGGTTATTCGTATAAATGGTGAATACATAAAAATCGAAAATTTTCTGAATTTACAGAAAAAGTCGGTCGGAAGATTCAAAAACATTATTCCAATTTCCAAAATCGTAAAATAAATACTAAAAAAGAAAAAAAAAGGCCATTCGATCTAAGCTTTTTTCAAAAAACTTTTTTTTTATCAATATCTCAAAGGCACGTTGACCGATTTTCTTGAAATTCGCTGGTGATGTAAGCTTTAATAAGACGCTCAGTTAGCACTAATTAAATGGTAATTATTACTTCCAGTGGCGCCCCGGGGGACAGTGGCACGAATAAAAATGACAAAAAAATGTACGCCACTGACTTTTTGAAAATTTTATATTTTTTAGAAAGCTCAGTTAAAAGTACAACTTTTTTGTCACTTGATATTTTTTCGTATCTCTCTCCGATTTCGAGAAAAAATTTTTATTAAAAACTCTATTAAAAGGTTCATTATCTGTTAGGAAAATAACTTTACTTTAACTTATTATTAGTGAAGCAAATGCTCAAAGTGTTCACCATGCATTTCGATGCATTTTCTGCACCTAACCTAACCTAACCTAACCTAACCTGAAAAAACTTTGACACCCTGTATTTTGAAAACCATGCACTTCCGGACATCAGTCTAATATCTCAAACTGCTTGTCTATGGTTCCTCAATATGCCCTAGAAGTTTTTTCCAATTGAGAGGGGACACCCTGTATATACCATTTTTACGAATAATTTGATCTTTTTAGAAATAAAATAGAGCTGATATACTCATTAAATTCCAAAAAATATCAAAAATCACCACTTTGAAGTCCTGTAGCTCACTGAATCGATTTTCAAAAAATCAAAAGCACTTGTGGCATTATTTGGAACATATTCCTTGAGTTTCATCTGTAACCACTTATTCTACTTTTCTCCACGAAAATGTATACACTCAAACGTACAAAGATCAATTTGTATAAACCCACGTTTTGTATGTGCAATTGAAATCATTCTCAAGAAGAAGGTCGGTCTCGTTCACAATCTCGATATCGATCCTCCGGTAAATTTCAGCTCTACGCTTGATCCACTTTCAACAATTTACCCAGCCGTCGTCTGCAAGATTGAAAATGATCTCAACCCCCTTCTTACTGACGTTCGAAACCCTGAAGGTTACAAAGTTGATATGGAACATGTGTAATCATATCACGCTTTTCTTTCTGATATATGAAACGAAAGTATGAAGGAATAATCTACATTCGTGCATATTTTATAATATTCGAATTGCAAAATCTTTCTGTATCTGTACTACATCGCGCTCTCTTTGGCGCGTTCACCGAGTCTACAGGTACTATATACAGGAAAAATATTATCTAACGTCATCGGAGAATCTTTAGATGCAAATATCTCGCTAATTACTGCATATTAGTAGTTTTTATTCTGTAGGTAATGAATATCGACAATAACCTTTCATTTGGTATAAAAAATCAATTTTTCTATCACGTATTAATAAAGCTACGGCATTGGCTACGCCCCTAGAAGCGATATTTCTGATACTCGATTTTCTATCTCACTTTATTCATGTAGCTACGTATGCAACCCTCTCTCTCCTGCATGTCAAAGTTACACATCGTTTGACTTCTGTAGGCGAGGCGGCTACCCCTTCTCGTGCGCTAGATGCGCAATGGCTAATTCTTAAGTACGGTACGCATGTATACACTTGCCTTCTTTTTCTGGCCGAATGCGCGCTCTCTCTATACACGCAGGTCATACCAAAAGTAAGCCGCCTACAGAAAACAAATAAAGTGTATCTAACTCTTTCTCATTTAGCTTATAAAGAGAGCTGTTTCGTTACTACCGAGACATAACAAGGCCATGCATCTTCGGCGTAACAGGCCTGTTACGTCACTGTAGGTGGTCGATTGTTCGGAACTCTTTGAGTCTAGTACCCCAAGGGATTTATAGTGCAAAATTTTTTTCGACCGTTGTTTCTTATGGAGGCCAAAAGGATGGTTATTTGTACAAATTTTTAGCACTGGCAAATAATTGTCACTATTATTTATTTAATGATAAAGTTTTGTAAAATACTTTTTTTGACCTTGCACGAACGTTTTATGTAGGGAATTGAATTTTCTTTTACAGATAAAAAAAAGTAGAGCATTCCAAATACGCGCAGAACCCAAAAAAAGCTCTTTTAGCCAATCAAGCGAGTTTTAAAACAAATTGAAGCCCTTCCACCTGTCTCTTTATATTTGAGAAACAAAATAGTCACATGTAGTTGCTTTAGAATCGGTTCAAACACTTCCAAAGGCCGTAAATATTCCTAAAAACACTCTCTATTTAAACTGTTCTTTATTCTCTGAAGCGTGCCTTTAAAAAAAACACGAAAGCCTTGCTTCAAGCGATTCTCCTCTTTAGCACTTTATCGCCGTTTGCGAACTAACTCCTGTTCAGTTTAGAAAAAAAAAAGATGATATATTCGTACATAAATGAACGATAATACATAATACATAAAACTCTAAAATGAAAATCCCTACACCATACGGTAGATGGGAAGTTGATTATATATATGTATATATATATATATGAACGATGATCCTCGAAAGGATTTTTAACATGAAAATATAATTCTTAATATTCAAAATTTTTAAAAATGAATTAAAATGTTCGAAAATGACCAAGAATGTTCCAGATTTTTCGAGAATGATTTAGAATGTTTAAGAATCATCTCGAATGTTTTAGATTTTTCGAGAAAGACTTGGAATGCTCCGAAATGTTCTAGAAAGCCCCGGATTTTTCAAAAAAAAATCTAGAATATTCTAGCTATTCGATATTAGTTTCAAAAATAGTATGTAATTTTCTAGATTTTTTTAAGATTTGGTTTGTCATGATCAAGAATGATCTAAACTGTTCCAAAAAATCACAGAATGTTCTATACCATTCCAGAATGATATGGAATTTTTAAAATTGGTTCTTAATATTCAAAATTTTTAAAAATGAATTAAAATGTTCGAAAATGACCAAGAATGTTCCAGATTTTTCGAGAATGATTTAGAATGTTTAAGAATCATCTCGAATGTTTTAGATTTTTCGAGAAAGACTTGGAATGCTCCGAAATGTTCTAGAAAGCCCCGGATTTTTTAAAAAAAATTCTAGCTATTCGATATTAGTTTCAAAAATAGTGTGGAATTTTCTAGATTTTTTAAGATTTGGTTTGTCATGATCAAGAATGATCTAAACTGTTCCAAAAAATCACAGAATGTTCTATACCATTCCAGAATGATATGGAATTTTTAAAATTGGTTCTTAATATTCAAAATTTTTAAAAATGAATTAAAATGTTCGAAAATGACCAAGAATGTTCTAGATTTTTCGAGAATAATTTAGAATGTTTTAGAATCATCTCGAATGTTTTAGATTTTTCGAGAAAGACTTGGAATGCTCCGAAATGTTATAGAAAGCCCCGGATTTTTTAAAAAAAATTCTAGAATATTCTAGCTATTCGATATTAGTTTCAAAAATAGTATGTAATTTTCTAGATTTTATAAGATTGGGTTTGTAATGATCAAGAATGATCTAAAATGTTCCAAAAAATCACAGAATGATATAGAATTTTAAAAATTGGCCCTTAATATTCAAAATTTTTCAACAATGAATTAAAATGTTCGAGAATGACCAAGAATGTTCCAGATTTTTCGAGAATGATATAGAATGTTTAAGAATCATCTCGAATGTTCCAGATTTTTCGACAATGATTTAGAATGTTTAAGAATCATCTCGAATGTTTTAGATTTTTCGAGAAAGACTTGGAATGCTCCGAAATGTTATAGAAAGCCCCGGATTTTTTAAAAAAAATTCTAGAATATTCTAGCTATTCGATATTAGTTTCAAAAATAGTATGTAATTTTCTAGATTTTATAAGATTGGGTTTGTAATGATCAAGAATGATCTAAAATGTTCCAAAAAATCACAGAATGATATAGAATTTTAAAAATTGGCCCTTAATATTCAAAATTTTTCAACAATGAATTAAAATGTTCGAGAATGACCAAGAATGTTCCAGATTTTTCGAGAATGATATAGAATGTTTAAGAATCATCTCGAATGTTCCAGATTTTTCGACAATGATTTAGAATGTTTAAGAATCATCTCGAATGTTTTAGATTTTTCGAGAAAGACTTGGAATGCTCCGAAATGTTATAGAAAGCCCCGGATTTTTTAAAAAAAATTCTAGAATATTCTAGCTATTCGATATTAGTTTCAAAAATAGTATGTAATTTTCTAGATTTTATAAGATTGGGTTTGTAATGATCAAGAATGATCTAAAATGTTCCAAAAAATCACAGAATGATATAGAATTTTAAAAATTGGCCCTTAATATTCAAAATTTTTCAACAATGAATTAAAATGTTCGAGAATGACCAAGAATGTTCCAGATTTTTCGAGAATGATATAGAATGTTTAAGAATCATCTCGAATGTTCCAGATTTTTCGACAATGATTTAGAATGTTTAAGAATCATCTCGAATGTTTTAGATTTTTCGAGAAAGACTTGGAATGCTCCGAAATGTTATAGAAAGCCCCGGATTTTTTAAAAAAAATTCTAGAATATTCTAGCTATTCGATATTAGTTTCAAAAATAGTATGTAATTTTCTAGATTTTATAAGATTGGGTTTGTAATGATCAAGAATGATCTAAAATGTTCCAAAAAATCACAGAATGATATAGAATTTTAAAAATTGGCCCTTAATATTCAAAATTTTTCAACAATGAATTAAAATGTTCGAGAATGACCAAGAATGTTCCAGATTTTTCGAGAATGATATAGAATGTTTAAGAATCATCTCGAATGTTCCAGATTTTTCGACAATGATTTAGAATGTTTAAGAATCATCTCGAATGTTTTAGATTTTTCGAGAAAGACTTGGAATGCTCCGAAATGTTCTAGAAAGCCCCGGATTTTTTAAAAAAAATTCTAGAATATTCTAGCTATTCGATATTAGTTTCAAAAATAGTATGTAATTTTCTAGATTTTATAAGATTGGGTTTGTAATGATCAAGAATGATCTAAAATGTTCCAAAAAATCACAGAATGATATAGAATTTTAAAAATTGGCCCTTAATATTCAAAATTTTTCAACAATGAATTAAAATGTTCGAGAATGACCAAGAATGTTCCAGATTTTTCGAGAATGATATAGAATGTTTAAGAATCATCTCGAATGTTCCAGATTTTTCGACAATGATTTAGAATGTTTAAGAATCATCTCGAATGTTTTAGATTTTTCGAGAAAGACTTGGAATGCTCCGAAATGTTCTAGAAAGCCCCGGATTTTTTAAAAAAAATTCTAGAATATTCTAGCTATTCGATATTAGTTTCAAAAATAGTATGTAATTTTCTAGATTTTATAAGATTGGGTTTGTAATGATCAAGAATGATCTAAAATGTTCCAAAAAATCACAGAATGATATAGAATTTTAAAAATTGGCCCTTAATATTCAAAATTTTTCAACAATGAATTAAAATGTTCGAGAATGACCAAGAATGTTCCAGATTTTTCGAGAATGATATAGAATGTTTAAGAATCATCTCGAATGTTCCAGATTTTTCGACAATGATTTAGAATGTTTAAGAATCATCTCGAATGTTTTAGATTTTTCGAGAAAGACTTGGAATGCTCCGAAATGTTATAGAAAGCCCCGGATTTTTTAAAAAAAATTCTAGAATATTCTAGCTATTCGATATTAGTTTCAAAAATAGTATGTAATTTTCTAGATTTTATAAGATTGGGTTTGTAATGATCAAGAATGATCTAAAATGTTCCAAAAAATCACAGAATGATATAGAATTTTAAAAATTGGCCCTTAATATTCAAAATTTTTCAACAATGAATTAAAATGTTCGAGAATGACCAAGAATGTTCCAGATTTTTCGAGAATGATATAGAATGTTTAAGAATCATCTCGAATGTTCCAGATTTTTCGACAATGATTTAGAATGTTTAAGAATCATCTCGAATGTTTTAGATTTTTCGAGAAAGACTTGGAATGCTCCGAAATGTTATAGAAAGCCCCGGATTTTTTAAAAAAAATTCTAGAATATTCTAGCTATTCGATATTAGTTTCAAAAATAGTATGTAATTTTCTAGATTTTATAAGATTGGGTTTGTAATGATCAAGAATGATCTAAAATGTTCCAAAAAATCACAGAATGATATAGAATTTTAAAAATTGGCCCTTAATATTCAAAATTTTTCAACAATGAATTAAAATGTTCGAGAATGACCAAGAATGTTCCAGATTTTTCGAGAATGATATAGAATGTTTAAGAATCATCTCGAATGTTCCAGATTTTTCGACAATGATTTAGAATGTTTAAGAATCATCTCGAATGTTTTAGATTTTTCGAGAAAGACTTGGAATGCTCCGAAATGTTCTAGAAACCCCGGATTTTTTAAAAAAAATCTAGAATATTCCAGTTTTTCAGTATTGGTTTCAAAAATAATCCAGAATGTCCAGATTCTTTAAAAATAAGTTTGGAATACTTAAATGAAAGTTTCTTATTCTTCGAGAATGACTTGGAATGCCCACAATCATCTAGAAAGTTCTAGATTTTTCCGAAATTTTCCAAAACTGATTTAGAATGTTTGAGAGTGATTAAAAACGTTCTAAAAAATTACACAATGTTCTCTAAAATTCCAGATTGATCTGCATTTTTTAAGAATAGCCTGGAATGTTCAAAAAATTTCGAGAATCATTTCAATTGTTTGATATTCATCCTAAATATTCCAGATTTTTCCAAAAAGTTGCAAAAGGTTACAGTATGTTCTCTAGTACTCCAGAATGACCTATCTACTTATGTGACCACTAAATAAGGAATACATATTTTGAAAATTAACTCCTAGAGGGGTGAAATTTACTATAAACCCAAATTGTTGATAAAAAATTACGCATAAAAGACATGGTAAATTAATTTAATACTCCCAGAAAACTACAGGCTCTTGGGTACCGGAATTGGCAATAAATTATATAAAAATCAAATGGGTAATAAATTACATAATTCTAGCATTAATGTTGATACGGTTGGTCAAATGGTAATAATTAATTATTACGCATAGTTACCACGTGCGATAAAATCTGCACACACGTGTTGTTGGCAAAAGCTTAATTCGAAAGGAAAAAAGGGGGAAAAGGGAAGTTGAGACGGGCAATTTGGTTTCCCGTGCGGACGCGAGCAATAATAACGTTTCGCAAATGAATATTCCTCAATGAACGCTGTGTGTAACAGGAATAATGTCATTTAGCAATTGATTAATAGGGCAAATATCCCGTTCGTTCCTTTGATGTGAATCAGTTCAGTTAAGGTAATTATATACGTAGCTAAACCCCCTAAAAATTAAACGGAATATTAAATTCGTTAAGCTCTCCTTATTTTTCATTTTGAGTTATTAATTTTGAGTTTAGAAAACAAAAATAAAATTTGAATTTTGACCCTTAAAACGTATATTATAATATGGGGCCTTTCATTCTATACCGGAATCTCATAGCGTGAGAAATAGTAGGTAATACAAGGCCCAGCAGCTTCGACGTAAAAAGCCTGGTACGTCACGACAAGTGGTCCATTCGACGAAACCTTCTTAGTTTAACAGCCAAGGGATTTATCGTGTTATTTTTTTTTTTAGTCGCGGATCATTGTAGAGGTCGATGGGAAGGGCATTTGTGCAAATTTTTAACACTAGTAAATAATTGTTACTATTTTTTTATTTAATGTTAAAGTTTTGCAAAATGTGTTTTTTAACTTTTCGACGCTTACGTAGAGAAAACAGTAATAGATACAGAAAAAAGTATAGAGACGTTTTTTATAGAGAATTAAATTTTCTACAAAAAAGTCCTGGGCAGCATCTCTCTATCTCTTACAGATAAAAAAGTGCAGCGCTCTAAATACGCCCTTAAAAGTCGACAGTTTTCGTAGTGGCGTTGAGCCTTATTTGGAGCACTCCACTTTCTCACCTGTAGAAGACAGTGAGGTGGTGCCATGGACTTTTGTACAGAAAATTAAATTTTGTATCGATCAACGTTGAAATTGCAAAACTTCAACATTGAATAAAAAAATGTAACAATTATTTTCCAGTGATAAAAACGTGCACAAATGCTCTTCTCATCGACCTCTACAAGAATCAGCCAAAATGAAAAACATTTTTGCACTAAGAATCCCTTGCCTACCAAACTCAAACGGTTCTGTACCTTAACAATTAAGAGTGACGTCACGCGTAAGCTGTCGGGCCTTTTGTTATTTCTCGCGTATTAATTCATGAGCGAATACAACCGCGTTTACCGCTTAGTGTGAATCGGCACTTAAGTAGGAATTGTATTATAAAAAGACGTATGAAAGTTGAATAAATTAAAATCAAACGATTTATTTAACTAGTTTTTTTTTTTTCATTCTAATTTTGTAGAAACTAAGCTAATTTTGATCTTTTAGGCATCTAAAAAATGTTTTTATTTTTGTTGTAATTTTTGGTAAAATATTATTCCTTTGTTTCAGGTCGAAGTAGGGGACGTCATAGTGAGAATTAATGAAACTGATGTCAATAAATTTTCTACTAAAGAGGGTAAGTAAACTTAATTCTTAAATTAAATTATTATTATTTTTATGTAATTTTAAACACCCTGTATTTTCTTTCACTTTGGCTTTGGCTTTGGGACTTTTATTCTTATCTTGACTCAGATAATAGCAGTACATACAGGTCGGTTACTGTAACGTGAGCTCTGAAAATTTTACAATCGGCGTAGAAGAAAGAAGGAGAACGCATTCGGAGGAATAAAGATGCAGCCTACGCTCGAAGACTGCGACAAATAAATATAAAATTTTCTAAACCGGGGTACCTGATGTCTACGGTCTGGTACTTGTCAGTTTAATTTATACCTCAATTTCTCGGTATTGGTTTGTGACTCTAAACCAGATATAAATTTCTATTAATTAAACTTATAATGTCTAAATTTTGTTCAATATAGGCAGTCTCCATTATTTAATAATATGCAGGTATTTATTCATATGTATAAAGGATTTCTTTAATAAATAATATCAACATTGTAACAAGAAATACTAACATAGATAAGTGATCCCAAATTAAAATTCACGTTAACAGGTAATGAAAAGGAGGAGAAACTTGTTGTTATTATTGTTAGATATTTTAAATTGTCGTAAACATACAAATACAATTAGAAAATAAAGAAGTAATAAATAAAAAAATTTAATATTTAACAGTCTGACTCGTTTTCACTTTCATTACTACTACTATTAGTTTCACCACCCGAGTCACTGTCGTTCAAATTAATGATAAGTTCATCCATAATCAAGTCAAGAGCTGGTTCGTTGTTAACAAAATATTGTTCAGCTCTGATAGCGTTCGCACACCGTTTTTTCCATTGCTCATCCGAAAAAGAGTTAAAAAATTCGTCGCACAATTATCTATTTTATAGCCATCTACCACCCCGCTGAAACGCAAAATTAATTGCCTTATGAAAACTTCATTAGGACTTAGGGATGCATTATCATAATAATTTAATCTTGAAAATCAAACTTATTTTAATTAGCTACTTTATAATCCTACAGAAACGACCTTTTTTGTTATATTTTGTAAAAAAAATAATAATTGTTTCAAAATCACATGTTAAGTGAATTGCCGGGCGACTTAGTGTGCGCCCTGAGTAACGAACAGCTAGAGAGCCGGCATTGAAATGATGTCTCTCGATGCCTCTGCAGCTCTCGGCAATAAGTTGTAAAATTTGCCATTGCGCATCCTAAGGCTAAGCAAAGCCAGAGCTCATTCTATAATAATTGACCTGTACTTACTTATCGACCACCCTGTATATATCTACACTGGTGCTTACTGAACCCCTTTTTTCGAACCTTCCTAGTCCTACATCAGAAGACCAAATAGTGTTTTTAAGCCCTACATGACCTTTGGTAATTCATTACAAGATAAATTAGGACATGGTTAAGTTTCGAGTGCCCCAACCATCTACCACCCAAAATCCATACAGGTCAGTTGTTACAGAATGTACAAAATACACCTGTTAATTATCTCAGAGGGATAGAGATTGAATACATGTAGTCAAACGGTGGTGCAAAGGGCGGTAAGGGTGGGTGACTAGGCCAACGTGTGATGATTGGTTAAAAAGGTTGAAAACTAAATTTAAACAACCGAATCCAAAATTATGTCCTCGTTAATTTTTAGATTCAATTATAAATGGAATTTATTCAAAAATTGTAACAAATACATACAGGGTGATTCAAATTTAGTGGCATAGACGTTTATGGAAAACTGATGGGAGGAAAATTTTGAAAAAAATCGTGTTGAACTGACGAAACATGATCAATATTTTTAAAATATTTTCAATTTTGTAGCACTTCCGGTTATACCGGAAGTCGATACCAACTTTGTTATTTTAAATGGAATAGTATATTTTTTACGAAGAATTAGAATAAAACGTTAAATTTTAAGGTAAGTTTGATGACCAACTTGTACGCCTAAGACGAACAGTTTTTGAGATATTTTAATTTTTTGAAAAAAAAATCACTACAGAAATTTTTACCTGTTGTAGTAGAGGTTTAGGACTAACGTCTTGCCAAAACTAAGGTTCATAATTTGTACAGGGCGTTCATAAAAAAAATCCAAAGTTGAAAAACTTCAAACACGAATAGTTTCTGTTTTTAAAATTTTTTTCATTAGAATCCTCTATTTCTCCCATTTCGATTCATTGAGACGTTTCCTATTATTGTTTTTAATGAAATATTTATTTTAAAAATTCGAAATTAGGTACTCAAAATTTTTAAAATAAGAAAACAGAAAACGTCCTAATGGATCGAATAAGGAGAAAGAGAGAAATCGTAAGAAAAACTAACATATGGTAGGTACCATTTAAAAAAAAAAAACCAATTTAAAGTTTTTCAACTTTGGATTTTTTTATTAAACACCCTGTATAAATTATGAAGCTTCGTTTTGGCAAGACGTTAGCCTTAAACCTCTACTACAACCTGTAAAAATTTCAGTACTTTAAGTCACTTTTTGAAAAAGTTATGATTTTCTATTGTTTGGATTTCTGTAGTGAATTTTTTTTCTTCTAAAAATTAAATTATCTCAAAAACTGTTCATCTTAGGCGTACAAGTTGGTCATCAAACTTACCTTAAAATTTAACGTTTTATTCGAATTCGTCGTAAAAAATACACCATTCCATTTAAAATAACATAGTTGGTATCAACTTCCGGTATAACCGGAAGTGCTACAAAATTGAAAATATTTTAGAAATATAGACCATGTGTCGTAAGTACAACACGATTTTTTTCAAAATTTTCCTAAAGCTAAGTTTTCCATAAACATCCAATAGGTCACTGAATTGAAACTAATTATTTATTACTATTGTATTTATGACACATTAAAAGGCAACCTTTACCTTTACCTTTCATTGAATAAAATCGTAACTCGTATTAGGGGTGAAAAAAAGCAAAATTCTCACAACCACCCACACCTACCAATAGTTTATTTATTATGTAGTTACTACTATGAATCCATCTGTGTGTATACGTAGGTATAAATTTCCATTAAGTCGTGTCACGTACGAGCGTTTTATTACTCAGACAAGGGATGAAACAAAAATCGATTCGTCTGTGTAGTTTATAGCGCAACGACACGGTATGTTATCGACTTTAGTTTCCCTTTAAATAAACGTCTCATTCACGCACTTCCTACTTCCTACCCTTTCCTTTCCTTTCGTGACAAAACCACCACACTTTTGTCAGTTTTGTTCAAAATAAACGTGGAATTGTAAACAAATAAAAAAAATAGGGAGTGGAAAAGAAATTAAGCCAACGAAGTTAATCGAGTTTGAATTTTTTGAGCTTCAAAATTTTCAAAAATGTCTTGTTTGTCTTCAATGTGTATGTGCACCAACGCGATAATGACATCATTAGTAGTTGTGTTGTTGATTTTATTTTAATATTGAGTGCATGTTGTATTTGTCATTTTTAGATTGGATAACGAACCATAGGTTATGCGGTAGTAGGTGTGGGTTAGTGTAAATGTAAACGTCCACGCCTACACCATATAACCTATGTAGTACGCTAGTATAAATATAAACAATTCCTCGTCAACCGTTCCTTAATCTCATCTTAACATAAACAGTACATTAAACACAACAATACAAGTACTAATGATGTCATTATCCCGTTCTTACACATACACATTGAAGACGAAAACAAGACATTTTTGAAGAAGGGTAGGAATCCTGAGGGTGCGAGTCCTGCTCCTGCTCCTGTTTCCATTTTATTTGACAAATTAATTACCCATCCTCGTAGGGAACAAAAACCAGAGAGAAGCCGGACAAATATGCACTTAGTTGCGGTTCGAACAAATTACGTAATGCGCCAGCTTAACTTCACTACTTGATCTAATTGTAAGTTTCAGCCAATTCCTAATAATTGATTTGCTTAAACCACTATTAATTACAACAATTACCTGATGTACTGCTGCTTTAGGTTAATTGGTTCGTGATCTTGTTTAACACACACACACACATACTATCTTCTACATACATAAGTAGTAAAATCGTAATGGGACACGTACATGTGTATGCTGCAACTTTACATGTTTAATTGAAGACGTTACAAACATTGATTAACATGATTAAAACATCCCAATATGGCCGAGTCAGTTTAAGAAGGCATAGACCGCTATAAATTACTATTGGGTGGCAACTAAAGAAAATTAAACTTAAACAAACAGCTGATTAAGACGTGCAGACTCATTTTAATGCACCTAGTGCCCTCTAACGGCGAGTAGCTACAATTAAACCGTAGTACACTTTTGTGACATAAAGAGCTAGTTAGAGAAATATTCGAGGGAGAAACAGGAATAAAGAGAGGCATAGGAAGATGTTGATTAGATTTTGACACCTAGTAAAAATGTTAGATGTCCTAGCTTTCAAGAAATAACTTCCTTATAACATTTATTTCTAACCAGAATGTGATTAAGTCAAGAAGGGTAGTTTTTCCTGTCCCTATATTTGTTTATATCTCACGTCAGTATTCATCTATTCAGTTTCTGTAGTCTTTTTAATGTCGTAAATGTTCCTATACCTGATTCATTTTATTGCCAATGTTACTGATCGATACAGCCAATATTTCGTTATTGAAATTTTTTTCTCGATCGTAAAATTCTTATTTTTCATTCCCGATTTTCTACCATTGAGCCACGATTACACTAAACCAGTTTCCTTAAATTTCGACATCTGTGTACCCCTTCTATTCTTTGTACCCCTCGTCAAAAACAAACACATTTTAACAACATTATCAAAATGTATTTATTTTTTTCGAAAAATAATTATTTTTTTCTGTTTTCACCAAATTAATTAGCATAAAAATACTATTAGTTCAGTAATTAAACCGATCTTGTGTATTTAATAATAACAATGTTACCAACGAACAATTTTTAATTTGTATAACGTAGTATATTTGACTTGATCACAAAATTTATAGAAAGGCTTATGTAAAATTTTAATTACTAATTTGTAGACTTTGTAACGAAAGCAGTTCTTTTCATATTTATTAATTATTTTAGATAAATTAAATAAAAATAGAAGTTCAAGTAAACATACTTGTAACACATATTAAATTATACTTTTGGCAACACCGCATCAGAAACACGTGGAGTTCACTATAGTATCGATTTTCTGCTGCTCCTTATAAACATGTATGTATGCACATGGCAAGACAAAAACCTGTTGCTTTGTAAAAAGTTCTATTTTGCCCCTCTATTTTATTTTTATCCTAAAAGGTTTATATTTGAATTAAAACCAAAATTAATTATTCTAAAAACGAACAAACTATTTCAATTAAAACCTATTTTTAATTTTTATACAATCTCAAATACGTTTCTCTTCTTTTTAAGCACTACTAATTTTTTTATCTCTCTGTTACAGTTTTAAAATGCTTACGTCTATCATCAGACCCGGTAACCTTACAAATAAAACGAGGTAAGTTACCTAAATTTGAAACTGATTTGTTCTTTACTCACGAAAAGACACAAGGCAGAAAATTATACGTACTATTGCCCCCCTGATGGGTACTCTTACCCCACCACAATATTCATAAAGCTATAAAAAAATAACTATTTTAGAGGCTGTTCATAAAATACGTTCGCAATTCATCAATTTTATTTTAATTTTCTCTCAATGTGGTAATTCCTAAAACTTTTTAAATTACTTATCTGTATGCTATTTTTAATAACAATAAAACCCCCCTGGGTTAGCTTTTGTGACGTAATATTTGTTAGGGGGGTCGCAGAAAGTGTGACTTAGCGTGACGAAAGGGGAGGGAGGTGCCTAAAAAGGTGAAATTCTGAGTGAAGTATTTTATGGACGGTCTTTTATTACCCTGATCCTTACATATTTAATATACCTCTAGTTAACGATACAAAATGATCAAGTTTCATTTTCATCAATAAAAAAGAATTTTTGAATTGCCTATTTCTTTTTATTTGTTTCGATTATAGAAAGTGCATACTGGCAACGCCGCGAATATCAACCTGTTGATGCTTGTGTAAAATTACGCCATTTTTATGGCAATTCATTTTAAAATAAATCTTAATGGAATAAAATTTAATTTAAACACGTACATACAGATTGTTATGCCTACTATCCTTACACAAGAAATAAGATAGTTATGGACATGTTATAGTTTGTCACCCAACAATAATTAAAAATTACGTATTACCTGCCTTACCTTTAAAGAAATTGTAAATTACAAAAAACCAAAAACCATATTGTGTAAAAATGAACAGCAAATGCATCTAAACGTATTGAAATTACACAATAGTGCATTTCTTCGAGACAACTAATGTTAATGAATAAAAAAGTTATTTCCACATTTCATAGGTTCCTATTTACTGTTCATTTTACATATTTATTGAAAAACAATTAAATCCTACCTTTTCTCGAAGAATGATGAATGAACTTTTGAACCATTCCTTTCCATTTCATTCCATTTTCAGCAATGTCCACCAACCACACCACTTCTAAGTCCGAATTTCACTAAAACGAGCCCTACGACCTTACGAAAGGCGAGCATCTCAACGTATGACTTTATTTTCACGTATGAACGCTATTGCGGATGATTTTATAACTAATAAAGATCAATCAAATGTATTCCCAAATAATTGGAGATTAAATGGCGGAAAATTGGATTTTGGTAGTTGTTGTAAAATCTGTACTCATTTATTTATTATTTTTATTATAAATGATTTTCCATGGGAATCATTCAAATATTGCTCAAACACTTTTTTAAGTTATTTTTAACCCCCTTGCCCCCAAAATATGATAAAATACAAATGAAACCTTTTTTAAAATGAAATCTTACAGGTATTTTTTTCAATAGACGATAGGTAAACGGGTTGTTTTTGAAATAAACAATAACATAATCGTAAATAGAAAGCTTTGTACAGAAAAAAAAAAGTATTTAAATAGAGAACTTGTTGCTTAACTATTCAGTAATGGTTAGAGAAATTTACGTATTCTAATTTAAGAAATTAAATGATTAATAAAATACAGCGTTGCTCTGCAAGATTAGATTTTTGTTTCTTTTAGTGCCTACCAATAACATATGATTGGAAAAATTGTAGATGTATCAGCAATACTTAAATTTAGAATTTTGAATAAATCAAATAATAGTTTATATACCCAAATTCTTCTAAAACATGAGCACATTTTTTTACAACCACCACTAACCGACACGTTTACGACAAGACTGCAGAGTTGCCGAGAGTTGCGTCTAATTCGCATTTGAAAACCACAGATACATAATATCAAAATTATAGATAAACAAAACTCATAGACTTGTTCGTAAGTTGTCGGATTTATTTATAATGACATCTACTATTATTACTGCGTTATTATAAGTTTTGTAGCTTTAAAATATTACTATTCCTTGTTTTGAGTATTTTAAAACTCTAACAACTTAATTCTTTTTATGGCAACGTTGTTGGTAAAACAAAAGCTATAAGTACAGGCGCGAATTTTAAATTTTAAATTGACATTATAAACATTTCAGTGGTTGTAAAATGTTATAGAAATGGGGTAGATCAGTAAAATATGTAGGTAAATGTGTATCACTGTGTAAATTTTGATTATACCCAATAAAAAATATTTCAACGATCCCATAAAAGTTTAGAATAGATATTGAAAAATTTTACATTTACCTAATTGACTTCTGAAGAGAAAAATGTTTATGAATTAAATTATGTTGAATATCAAATAATTAATTCGAATTTAGAAAATTATAGACAACGTTGTTGTGCAAAAATATCGTCCTTTGCTTCTATTAATGCTTATAGAATTATGTATTTGAAAATACTTTATACATCTATCAGCAATACTTAAATTTATAATTTCGAATAAATCAAATAGTTATAACCAAGATATCCTTACAAATTCTTCTAAAACATGAGCACATTTTTTTACAACCACCACTAACCGACACGTTTACAAAACTGCAGAGTTGCCGATAGTTGCATTCAATTCGCATTTGAAAACCACAGATATATAATATCAAAATTATAGATAAACAAAAATCGCAGATTTGTTCGTAAGTTTTTGTATTTTTTATAATGACATCTACTTTTGTAGCATTAAAAATCCCGAATAGTTTTGCTTGTTTAGGGTATTTTAAAACTCTAACAACTTAATTTGTTCTATGGCAACGTTGTTGGTTAAACAAAAGCTATACCTATAGCTTTAGCCGCGAAATTTAAATTCGAAATTGACATGAAATATTCTCCAGTGGTTTTAAAATGTTATTGAAACTGGGAATTTCTGGTAAATGTGTAAATTCTGATTATAAATGTAAGTTTCTTAAAAAGAAATTTAAGATTTATTAAATGGTAAATGGGAAATGCTACAATAAACAAAGTAAATCGGCAGGTTTTACATTATGGATGAGACTTTACAATTTTCTCTAGAACTTCAAG
Source organism: Agrilus cyanescens (assembly GCA_947389935.1). Taxonomy (NCBI): domain Eukaryota; kingdom Metazoa; phylum Arthropoda; class Insecta; order Coleoptera; family Buprestidae; genus Agrilus; species Agrilus cyanescens. Next base: position 26,466,163 of record OX376709.1, read on the forward strand.
AAATTGAAAGAAAATAAAGCCGCAATGGGGTTTTTCGTTGTAACTAAGCTCTTAAGGGATTTCAAATACTCAATAAAACATACAGACTAAAGAACATAAATAAACGAAATAAAAGCAATAGGTAGCTGTAATATTTCTTTTACGTGTAGAATTTTTTATTAAAAAAAATCGTATATAACAATTGTTTTATTAATATCAATATTTTCAATCCTGCAACACACGTGGTTAACATCTTCAGGAAATATTTTGTAAATTACTCTCTAATATATTTATGTCTTCAATAAATCGTAGATACTTTTCCGAAGACCCCTGAAGATGTCAATAACGCGTGGTTGACGAAACGTCGTGGAAAGAACTTCTGTGATTTACTTACTAATACAGAAACCTACATTACCTACCGAGGCATTTTTTTTTACACAAAGCCTACTGAGAACGCGCTTTCTTTTACGTTATCATATATTACGTAATGCCTACATAGAAACAGAAACGCTAATCAAGAACAAAGAGTGCGCAGTGGCATGAAAACGCACATCTCTTAGATGTCGTGCCTTTGAAGTCAACTTTATGTACGTACTGAGAAATCAAAAACAAAGAAAACAAAAAAAAATAAAGAACAACAACAACTACAAATACGTGTGCACTTCCTATTATAATGCTTAATCCGGATTCTCGCGGCGAGTAGTAACAAGGCCAGATAGCTTCGACGTAAAAAGCCTGATACGTCACTATAAGTGGGCGATTGTATGGAACCGTTTTAGTCTAGTAGCCAAGGGATTTATCGTGCAAGAATTTTTTTGATCGCAAATTATTGTAGAGCTCAGTGAGAAGAGAATTTGTGCAAAATTTTAATAGTAAAAAAATAATTGTTACTATAATTTATTTAATGTCGAAAGTTTTTCAAAATTTGTTTTTTCATCTTTCGAGGCTTACGTAGCAAAAACAGTGATAGATACAAAAAAAAGTACAGAGATCTTTTTTGTAGAGAATTAAATTTTCTACAAAAAAGTCCCGGACAGCACCTCTCTATTTTTTACAGGTAAAAAGATGTAGTCTATTTCAGCACAATGTGGCGTTGAGTCGTATTTAGAGTGCTGCACTTTTTTACCTGTAAAAGATAGAGAGTTGCTACCCGGGACTTTTTTATAGAAAATTTAATTCTCTACAAAAAAGGTCTGTATACTTTTTTCTGTATCTGTCACTGTTTTAGCTAAATAAGCATCAAAAGGTTAAAAAACGAATTTTGCAAAACTTTAACATTAAAAAATTGATAGTAACAATTATTTGCTAGTATGTATTAAAAATTTACACAAATCCTTTCCTCAACGGTCTATACAAGAATTTGCGATTAAAGAAAATTTTACACGATGAATCCCTTGGCTACGAGGCTAAATAGGTTTCATACAATCGCCCACTTATAATGACGTATCTATCAGTCTTTTACGTCGAAGCTGTCTCGGCTTGTTTTTTCGTAATGTTTTGCCTCAGAAATGACAATTATAGTCAATTTAATGAGAAAATACAATGCATTTTGGCAAAAAAAAAATTTAAAATTCCATTCCATCAAATTGCATAAACTTTTTATCTTTTGTTTAAAGAACTAAAGCTCGTTAACGTCACATCAGATGCTTGTTGTACACAACCCACACACAATAAGTTTGAAAATACATTACGGAAGACTTTTATGTTTATTATCCTCTTAAATTTTATGGATCCATTAAATTTAGTAGAAAAACAATACATACGTACGTTTCGACGGAAAATGATGGAAATTTTGGTTTCCCGAAATCCATTTCGAAAATATCCTATTTTCGGACACGTATTTCCAATTTCTTTCAGCTTTCTCAATTTTAAAAAGCGATATTTCGAGTCACAATAAAATAAAACTGAACAGAAATTTTAAAAAAGGTTATTATTTTTTATTTTTTGGTTAATTTTAGACCCCAAAATAAAGGCAACGTTTCGGAAGCATCTGATAAATGCGGGTGTAGAAGGGAGCGATATGCCAGCGGTACGAAATCGAAGGGGTTATTCGCGGCCTCGACCTGAGCCAGCCGTGCATCAGCCCTTCGCACGTACCAATGGCACGTGTTCCGAAGAAGAGGAGCTCCTGTCGGACCACTTCGAAGAGGAGGAACGACTCCAGTGGGAACCTCTTGGCAGCAACAATGACTACGTCAAGCCGAAAGTTGCCCCCAAATTCGAAGCTTACATGATGACCGGAGAGCACATCTTGAACATCTCGCGTATTCCTCAAACCAGTTTTATAACGAAACAACACAGAAAGATGGAAGGTGTAAGGTAATTAAGAACTGTTTTTTATATTTTTTAAAAAAAAAATTTAGGCCTCACAGTTTCCAAGATAAAAGAGCCAAATGATCAATTTTTATCTATTTTTTTACATAACTTTAAAACCGTTGATTTTTAAATTATAAAAAATATATATCTGACATCCTCGCAACGAGCCCTGTCATTTGATATGTCACATGGTATATTTTTGATTTTCAACTTTGCCCCCTAAAAACGACCCCTGTTTTCAAAATTCACGTATTTACGTTACTCGTCCGCGTTTGGGTCACGAAACTTCACACGTGTACCAAATTTCAACTTAATCGATCCAGTAGATCCAGAGCAAACTGCCTGTGACATACGGTTAGACAGACGCACGAGGTACCCTATTACGAACCCTAAAAAGTAGGACAATTTGTATATGGTTTTTATATGTAAACTGGTTTGCTTTTTGTACATGTTTTATTGTGTACTTCGCCTTCCTAAAATACCCCAGTTATCATACACGTGCTACTGAAGAAAATATGATTGATTTATCAATCATAAAATATTCTTGATCAATAATATTCACGTTAATCGATTTTTTATACTGTTGATTTTAAAATTATCAAAAATACATATTTGAGTTCCTCGCGACGAGCCCTTTCATTTGATATGTCACATGGTATATTTTTGATTTTCAACTTTGCCCCCTCAAAACAACCCCCATTTTCAAAATTCATGTATTAACGTCACGCGTCTGCGTTTGGGTCACGAAACTTCACGTGTGTACCAAATTTCAACTCGATCGATCCAGTAGATCCAGAGCAAAAAGCCTGTGACATACAGTCAGACAGAGGCACGTGGAACCCTATAACGAACCCTAAAACTTAGAACAATTTTATATATGGTTTTTATATGTACACTGGTTTGCTTTTTGTACATGTTTTACGATATTGTGCACTTCGCCTTCCGAAAATGCCCCAGTTAATCGATCACTGAATATTTCCCTTGCAAATTAGTACATAATAAATTAGCCAGTATTTCAAGATAGCAGTAGTTTATCTAATTACTTGCTTAATATTTATTTTTATTGATGCGTTATGCATATTAGTGTTTACCGGATAGATTCATAAACATTATGCCTTGTGACATTCACTGGTAAAGGCTATTTTTGTTATTGTTTTTGAGTTTAGTCAGTGATTTCAAACGAGTTCAAGTACTTCGTTAGAGTAAAGTCCTGCCACACGTAAGTTACTATGCATTGCTACGTTTTGTTTTTTACTTAATTCATAAAAATAACTTCACTTCACGTACGCACATAATTTAAATTGGCACAGAAATGAAAAAATGGCCAAATCTCGCGCAGTATGAGCCAATGATGTGTTACAAATTTTTTCGTGAAAATGTTAGTCGAGCAACTACTTAAGAGTGTTTTAGTATATTAGATCATCTTCAGGCATTCTAAATCAGTCTTGAACAATATGGAAATTTTTCTAATGTTTTTGAATGCTCTTGAACATTACAAAATATTTTTGAAAAAATCAGGAAATTTTTTTAGCTTTTTTTATGTTATGAAACATTCTCGATGATTCTCTACAATTCCAAATTATCTTAAAAAAATTAGGAGGATTCTGTAACATTTTTGGGAATTTTTGAATGTTCTGGATCATTCTAGATAATTCTAGAAGATTCTAAATTATTTTCGAAAGTTCGTGACATTTCCCTAGTATTTTTTATATATTAGAACATTCTACATCATTCTGGAACATTCTAAATTGATTTAAAAAAATTGAAAGGATTGTGCAGCATTTTCTGGGAACATTATAGGACATTCTCAAACATTCCAGATCATTCTATAATAATTTGAATATTATTTTAACGTTTTTGGATGTTCTCCATCATCATATTTAGATAATTCTACAACATTTAGAATTTTTTTTTCGAAAGAGCAGGACAATTCTCTAACATTTGTTTATATTATAGAACACTTTAATTGATTGATTGATTATTTGAATGTTCTAGATTATTCTAGATAATTCAAAATTATTCCAAATTATTTTTCTAAATAGTTTTCAAAGAATTAGGAAAATTATCTGGCATTTTGGAATGTTGTGGATCATTATAGATAATTCTAGAAAAATCAAAATTGTTTAAAAAAAAACTAGAAGATTCTCTAACATTTTTGAGAACGTTGAGGATCATTTTCGAACATTCCAAATTGTTGTCGAAATTTTAAGATATTTCTGTAGCACTTTTTTATATTCTAGAACGTTCTCGATTATTCTCTAACATTTTCCATATTGTTTTAAAAAAATTAGGAGCATTTTATAGCATTTTGAGAAGTTATAGGACAATCACGAACATTTCAATTGATTTTCGAAAAATCTGTAAAGTTCTCTAACATTTCTGGATGTTCTGGATCATTACAGATAATTCCAGAAAAATCCAAATTGTTTAAAAGAAAATTGGAAGATTGTTTAACATTTTTGAGAGCGTTGAGGATCATTTTCGAACATTCCAAATTATTTTCAAAAGTTTAAAATATTTCTCTAGCATTTTTTTATATTCTAGAACGTTCTCGATTATTCTCTAACATTTTCCATATTGTTTTAAAAAAATTAGGAGCATTTTATAGCATTTTGAGAAGTTATAGGACAATCACGAACATTTCAATTGATTTTCGAAAAATCTGTAAAGTTCTCTAACATTTCTGGATGTTCTGGATCATTACAGATAATTCCAGAAAAATCCAAATTGTTTAAAATAAAATTGGAAGATTGTTTAACATTTTTGAGAGCGTTGAGGATCATTTTCGAACATTCCAAATTATTTTCAAAAGTTTAAAATATTTCTCTAGCATTTTTTTATATTCTAGAACGTTCTCGATTATTCTCTAACATTTTCCATATTGTTTTAAAAAAATTAGGAGCATTTTATAGCATTTTGAGAAGTTATAGGACAATCACGAACATTTCAATTGATTTTCGAAAAATCTGTAAAGTTCTCTAACATTTCTGGATGTTCTGGATCATTACAGATAATTCCAGAAAAATCCAAATTGTTTAAAATAAAATTGGAAGATTGTTTAACATTTTTGAGAGCGTTGAGGATCATTTTCGAACATTCCAAATTATTTTCGAGAGTTTAAGATATTTCTCTAGCATTTTTTTATATTCTAGAACGTTCTCGATTATTCTCTAACATTTTCCATATTGTTTTAAAAAAATTAGGAGCATTTTATAGCATTTTGAGAAGTTATAGGACAATCACGAACATTTCAATTGATTTTCGAAAAATCTGTATAGTTCTCTAACATTTCTGGATGTTCTGGATCATTACAGATAATTCCAGAAAAATCCAAATTGTTTAAAAGAAAATTGGAAGATTGTTTAACATTTTTGAGAGCGTTGAGGATCATTTTCGAACATTCCAAATTGTTGTCGAAATTTTAAGATATTTCTGTAGCACTTTTTTATATTCTAGAACGTTCTCGATTATTCTCTAACATTTTCCATATTGTTTTAAAAAAATTAGGAGCATTTTATAGCATTTTGAGAAGTTATAGGACAATCACGAACATTTCAATTGATTTTCGAAAAATCTGTAAAGTTCTCTAACATTTCTGGATGTTCTGGATCATTACAGATAATTCCAGAAAAATCCAAATTGTTTAAAATAAAATTGGAAGATTGTTTAACATTTTTGAGAGCGTTGAGGATCATTTTCGAACATTCCAAATTATTTTCGAGAGTTTAAGATATTTCTCTAGCATTTTTTTATATTCTAGAACGTTCTCGATTATTCTCTAACATTTTCCATATTGTTTTAAAAAAATTAGGAGCATTTTATAGCATTTTGAGAAGTTATAGGACAATCACGAACATTTCAATTGATTTTCGAAAAATCTGTATAGTTCTCTAACATTTCTGGATGTTCTGGATCATTACAGATAATTCCAGAAAAATCCAAATTGTTTAAAATAAAATTGGAAGATGGTTTAACATTTTTGAGAGCGTTGAGGATCATTTTCGAACATTCCAAATTATTTTCGAGAGTTTAAGATATTTCTCTAGCATTTTTTTATATTCTAGAACGTTCTCGATTATTCTCTAACATTTTCCATATTGTTTTAAAAAAATTAGGAGCATTTTATAGCATTTTGAGAAGTTATAGGACAATCACGAACATTTCAATTGATTTTCGAAAAATCTGTATAGTTCTCTAACATTTCTGGATGTTCTGGATCATTACAGATAATTCCAGAAAAATCCAAATTGTTTAAAATAAAATTGGAAGATTGTTTAACATTTTTGAGAGCGTTGAGGATCATTTTCGAACATTCCAAATTATTTTCGAGAGTTTAAGATATTTCTCTAGCATTTTTTTATATTCTAGAACGTTCTCGATTATTCTCTAACATTTTCCATATTGTTTTAAAAAAATTAGGAGCATTTTATAGCATTTTGAGAAGTTATAGGACAATCACGAACATTTCAATTGATTTTCGAAAAATCTGTATAGTTCTCTAACATTTCTGGATGTTCTGGATCATTACAGATAATTCCAGAAAAATCCAAATTGTTTAAAAGAAAATTGGAAGATTGTTTAACATTTTTGAGAGCGTTGAGGATCATTTTCGAACATTCCAAATTATTTTCGAGAGTTTAAGATATTTCTCTAGCATTTTTTTATATTCTAGAACGTTCTCGATTATTCTCTAACATTTTCCATATTGTTTTAAAAAAATTAGGAGCATTTTATAGCATTTTGAGAAGTTATAGGACAATCACGAACATTTCAATTGATTTTCGAAAAATCTGTATAGTTCTCTAACATTTCTGGATGTTCTGGATCATTACAGATAATTCCAGAAAAATCCAAATTGTTTAAAAGAAAATTGGAAGATTGTTTAACATTTTTGAGAGCGTTGAGGATCATTTTCGAACATTCCAAATTATTTTCGAGAGTTTAAGATATTTCTCTAGCATTTTTTTATATTCTAGAACGTTCTCGATTATTCTCTAACATTTTCCATATTGTTTTAAAAAAATTAGGAGCATTTTATAGCATTTTGAGAAGTTATAGGACAATCACGAACATTTCAATTGATTTTCGAAAAATCTGTATAGTTCTCTAACATTTCTGGATGTTCTGGATCATTACAGATAATTCCAGAAAAATCCAAATTGTTTAAAAGAAAATTGGAAGATTGTTTAACATTTTTGAGAGCGTTGAGGATCATTTTCGAACATTCCAAATTATTTTCGAGAGTTTAAGATATTTCTCTAGCATTTTTTTATATTCTAGAACGTTCTCGATTATTCTCTAACATTTTCCATATTGTTTTAAAAAAATTAGGAGCATTTTATAGCATTTTGAGAAGTTATAGGACAATCACGAACATTTCAATTGATTTTCGAAAAATCTGTATAGTTCTCTAACATTTCTGGATGTTCTGGATCATTACAGATAATTCCAGAAAAATCCAAATTGTTTAAAATAAAATTGGAAGATTGTTTAACATTTTTGAGAGCGTTGAGGATCATTTTCGAACATTCCAAATTATTTTCGAGAGTTTAAGATATTTCTCTAGCATTTTTATATATTCTAGAACGTTCTAGATCATTCTCTAAAATTTTCCACATTGTTTTCAAAAAAATTTGAAAATTCATGAAGTGTTCTGGATCATTCTAGACAATTTTTAATTACTCCAAATTATTTTCAAAAGAGCAGGACATTTATGTAGCATTTGTTTATATTCTGGAACATTCTAGATCATTCTCGAACATTCCAAAAAAACTTCTGACTTTCTGAAACATCGTAGAACATTTAAGAACATTCTTGAACATTGTACAACGTTCCCCTAAATTCTTGAACTTTCTGTAGGTACTATTCTCATACATCACAGTAAACATTTCAACTCTATTTAAAGCTTATATTTCCTGTTTCTCATTGCCGTCTCATTCAAGAAACAATTTCCACAATCTAAAAGCTAAACTCTATGATTTTACACATATCAATATGTGTTTGTCACATGCGCACGTGATTCAATTAAATTGGCACACAAATGAAAAATAAGAAGCTTTCAGAACTACATAAAAGAGTGATTGATTTCATACCAAAATAAATTGATACGTACATGTAAGACCTTTAATTAATTGATTTCGTACTTCTTTGATCAATATAATTCAATTTGAATTTGCATTATGTGCATACACAAATACAGTATGTATGTAGGTGGCTTTGAAGATTAAACAACGCCGCGCCGCGCCGTGCCGCGCCGCCCTGCGCCGCGCTGCGCCTCGCTGCGCCGGTTCGGTATAAATTCGTACCTACGTAAATTGAATTAATTGATACGTGCGGTTTGAATTAAATTTTGCATTTGGCCCTGCATCCCTTCTTACCACAGTTTAATGCGCCAAACTGTAAATAGTTCTGGCCCTATTCCAGAAATTTCGGGATGCCCTTCAGCCAGCTAATAGCACTACCGTTAAGATTCTTGTCTTGCAATAAAATTAGCTTGTAATGACCTTTAGTCAAAATATGTAGGTACATGTACTTACAGGGTGTTTTGACCAAGTAAAAAAATTTTTTTAAATAGCTTCAAAAATTTTATTTAGAAATTGGGAGACTAGGTTAGGTTAGGTTAGGTTTTTGGGAGTAATTAATCTATAATGTTCCAGAAAATGTCTCAAGAAAATGGGAATTTTCCAGATTTTTCAAAAATAATTTCGAAATGCTGAAAAATGATAGAGAATTTTCCGCATTTTTCGAAAATAATTTGGGACGCTCAAAATGTTTCAGAACATTCAAAGAATGTACTTGAATGATCTAGATAGATTGTTGCAGATTTTTTTGAGAACGATCTAGAATGTTCCAGAGCCTTCAAAAATATCAGAGAATTATTCTGAGTTATCGTAATTATTTGGAATGTTCAAGAACAATCTAGAACGTTCTAAAAGATTTAAAACTACTCAGGAATTTTTGTTTGTTTTAACGAAAATAATTTGGAATATTCGAGAAAGACGTCAAATGTTCCAGAACATTCCAAAAAAAGAGAATTTTCCTGATTTTTTAAAAATAATTTGGAACAAAAGATGAGCAAGTGAGAGCTATGAAGGATGTATGACATATTTCTTAAGAAGAAACTACAACAACGTTTCGCTTCGAATATAAGGCTTCCTCAGGGTTAAGTTTCACAGCCCAGTATTTAAAAGGGAATGTTGTTGTTGTTTCCTATTAAGATATATACGTTACACCCTTAATATCTTTGACTTGTTCATCCTTTGGATTAAAATAAGGGCAAGAGAAGGATTATAATGATGTGGAATTTTCGAGAATAATCTAGAATGTTCCAGAATATTCAAAAATACCAGAGAACTATTCAGACTTACCGAAAATATCTGGGATGTTCAAGAACAATTTAGAATGTTCTAAAATATTTAAAAATACTCAAGAATTTTTGTTTATTTTAACGAAAATAATTTGGAATGTTCGAGAAAGACGTCAAATGTTCCAGAACATTCCAAAAAAAGAGAATTTTCCTGATTTTTTAAAAATAATTTGGAACAAAAGATGAGCAAGTGAGAGCTATGAAGGATGTATGACATATTTCTTAATAAGAAACTACAACAACGTTTCGCTTCAAATATAAGGCTTCCTCAGGGTTAAGTTTCACAGCCCAGTATTTAAAAGGGAATGTTGTTGTTTCCTATTAAGAAATATACGTTCCACCCTTAATATCTATGATTTGTTCATCCTTTGGATTAAAATAAAGGCAGAATAAGGATTATAATGATGTGGAACTTTCGAGAATAATCTAGAATGTTCCAGAATATTCAAAAATACCAGAGAACTATTCAGACTTACCGAAAATATCTGGGATGTTCAAGAACAATTTAGAATGTTCTAAAATATTTAAAAATACTCAAGAATTTTTGTTTATTTTAACGAAAATAATTTGGAATGTTCGAGAAAGACGTCAAATGTTCCAGAACATTCCAAAAAAAGAGAATTTTCCTGATTTTTTGAAAATAATTTGGAACAAAAGATGAGCAAGTGAGAGCTATGAAGGATGTATGACATATTTCCTAATAAGAAACTACAACAACGTTTCGCTTCAAATATAAGGCTTCCTCAGGGTTAAGTTTCACAGCCCAGTATTTAAAAGGGAATGTTGTTGTTGTTTCCTATTAAGATATATACGTTACACCCTTAATATCTTTGACTTGTTCATCCTTTGGATTAAAATAAGGGCAAGAGAAGGATTATAATGATGTGGAATTTTCGAGAATAATCTAGAATGTTCCAGAATATTCAAAAATACCAGAGAACTATTCAGACTTACCGAAAATATCTGGGATGTTCAAGAACAATTTAGAATGTTCTAAAATATTTAAAAATACTCAAGAATTTTTGTTTATTTTAACGAAAATAATTTGGAATGTTCGAGAAAGACGTCAAATGTTCCAGAACATTCCAAAAAAAGAGAATTTTCCTGATTTTTTAAAAATAATTTGGAACAAAAGATGAGCAAGTGAGAGCTATGAAGGATGTATGACATATTTCTTAATAAGAAACTACAACAACGTTTCGCTTCAAATATAAGGCTTCCTCAGGGTTAAGTTTCACAGCCCAGTATTTAAAAGGGAATGTTGTTGTTTCCTATTAAGAAATATACGTTCCACCCTTAATATCTATGATTTGTTCATCCTTTGGATTAAAATAAAGGCAGAATAAGGATTATAATGATGTGGAACTTTCGAGAATAATCTAGAATGTTCCAGAATATTCAAAAATACCAGAGAACTATTCAGACTTACCGAAAATATCTGGGATGTTCAAGAACAATTTAGAATGTTCTAAAATATTTAAAAATACTCAAGAATTTTTGTTTATTTTAACGAAAATAATTTGGAATGTTCGAGAAAGACGTCAAATGTTCCAGAACATTCCAAAAAAAGAGAATTTTCCTGATTTTTTGAAAATAATTTGGAACAAAAGATGAGCAAGTGAGAGCTTTGAAGGATGTATGACATATTTCCTAATAAGAAACTACAACAACGTTTCGCTTCAAATATAAGGCTTCCTCAGGGTTAAGTTTCACAGCCTAGTATTTAAAAGGGAATGTTGTTGTTGTTGTTTCTTATTAAGAAATATACGTTACAGCCTTAATATCTTTGATTTGTTCATCCTTTGGATTAAAATAAAGGCAGAATAAGGATTATAATGATGTGGAACTTTCGAGAATAATCTAGAATGTTCCAGAATATTCAAAAATGCTAGAGAATTTTCCTTATATTCGGATTACAATTAGGGATGTTCGAACATTATTTAGGATGTTCTAGAACATTCAAAAATGCCAGATAATTATTCTGGTTTTTCGAAAATGACGTGGCTGTCCATGAATAATCTAGAATGTTCGAGAATGATCTAGAATTATCTGGATTTTTCGAAAATGATTTAGAGTATTCGAAAATAATTCAGAATATTCCAGATTTCTTTTAGAATATTCAAAAATGCTTGAGAGTTTTCCTGGTTTCTCAAAAATATTCTGGAATGTTCAAGTGTGATCTAGAATTTTCCAAAACATTCAAAAATTTTAGTACATAATTTTTTTCTGATTTTTTTTAACATAGTTTCGAATGATCTAGAATGTTCTAGCCTAATGTGGTTAACTGTCACTTATCCTAACCTAACCTAACCTACCCTTAGCTAGCTGAAAATAAAAAAATATATTTAAGTTTCTTGATTTAAATTTTTCGAAAATTATTTTACTTCATCTTAGATTTGAGGTGTTGATCTGTAAAATATCAAAAATTGTTTAAGGAAAGTAACGATATTTTAAAGTTTTCCTTAAGGTGAAAATTACGACATAAATTTAGACTTAATCAGTACGGTAGTATAAATAATTTAGAAACTTTGAGGGGTATGGGCAGTGAGCCAGATCTCTAAAAATACACACTGTTTACAGTTCATCGTTTTCGGTTTCTTTACACACTATTTTGACTCGATTGTCTAAACCTATTACATTCATAGAACGTTGGTGAAGAACAAGTGTTGAAATCCTTCTCACGTAGGTACATGTGAATGTAAGTACTACGTCTGTCTGTCTGTCTGTTTATCAGTAACTAATTTTCATATTAACATTTTTGGAAAAAAATATACAATTACATATATACATAGATTGTCTAGAATTAACATCGATTCCTGAAGATATTTACGGTAATTTACTCGAAACTTTGGTTCATTTAACTCGCAATAATTGAATAACTCCAAAGGTCAAAGTTGATTCAAATTTTCGCTTTTGATAAATTTGATTTTGAAGCTAAAGGATTATATTTATTGATTAATTTATTTTGGCATGAAACTTTGATGAGCTAAATCCTGTTTCAATAAAAAGTGTTAATTTCTATTTTTAAGCATTTTTTAAGGTTGGATAGAAACTTCAATGTCAAAATGAAAATTCAAAATTTTTTAAGTGGTAAAATGACATTAATACGAAAGCAACTTTTGTAATTTTAATTGTGATGTAGTTTACTGAAAATCAATCAAATTGGAACAGAATTGATTGCAAAATGTACATTTTAAGATTCAGGTATGGATTTTGGCTTTACTATTTTTTTACTAATCAATTCTTAATTAAACAATTCGTTTAGATTCGTCCCCTAAAATTATCTTTCTGCAATACGTTCCCAGTTCAATATCCTCTTAAGATTTTTTTTTGAATCTGGATCCCATACTTATAGGTCTATGGAATTAATATCAAAACAACACTAAAGAAGGAAATACTCATGTAAAAAGCATCATACAAGTGTTTCCAACTCTATGGTCTTGCTACTCATTGTAATCCTTTTTGGAATTCGTACATTTTCTCCCAGGGTTTATTTTTGGGATATGCATTACCCATCTGAACAGTTTTGCTCCATTGTTGTTAGAATACGTTTACCATTCCAGAATCCTGTGGGTCCAGAGTCACCTGGCATAAAAATCCTCACTCCATTTGGAATTTGAATCCAGAATCCTGTGGTCACAGAGTCACCTGACATAAGAATCCTCACTCCATTTGGAATTTGAATCCAGAATTCTGTGGTTTCAGAGTCACTTATCATAAGTATCCTTCCTCCATTTGGAATTTGAATCCAGAATCCTGTGGTTCCAGAGTCACCTGACATAAAAATCCTCACTCCATTTGGAATTTGAATCCAGAATTCTGTGGTTTCAGAGTCACTTGTCATAAGTATCCTTTCTCCATCTGGAATTTTAATCCAGAATCCTGTGGCTCAAGACTCCCTTGTCGTAAGAATCTTTGCACCATTTCGAATACAAAACCAGAATCCTGTGGTTCCAGAATCAATTGTCATAAGAATCCTTGCACCATTTGGAATTTGAAACCAAAATATTCTGCTTCAAGGGTCCCTTGTCATAAGATTCTTTGCACTATTTCGAATTTGAATCCACAATCCTATCGTTTCAGTCACTCTCATAAGAACTCTTGTACCATTTCGAATATGAATCCAGAATCCTGTGCTTCCAGAGTCACTTCTCATTAGAATCTTTCCTCTATTTGAATCAAAAATTCTGTGATCCAGAGTTACTTGTCACAAGAATCCTCCCTCCATTTGGAATTTCAATCAAAAATCCTAAAGTCCAGAATGACTTGACATCAGAATCCTTACACCATTTGGAATTATATTTCAAAATGATGTCGTTCCACAGTCACTTGTCATAAGATTCCGTCCTCCATTTGGAATTTAAATCCAAAATTCTGCGGTTCCGAAGTCCCTTATCATGAGAATCCTGGCACCATTTCTAACTTGAATCCAAAATCCTGTGGTCCAGAGTTAGAATTCTTGAACCGAATTTGAATCCAGAATCACTTAACATAAGAGCCCTTCCTCCATTAGGAATTTGAATTCAGAAATAATCCTTTTACTACAGTACCGCCTGTCATTTCATTTAATTAATTAATTAATTAATTCCAGGTATCGTAATTCCCACGGTCATCACATCCGACACCAGCAGCAGCCGCAACAACAGCACAACTCGGTACCAAACAGCCCCAATGAATCGGACCTGGGTCACAGGTCGCATCATTGCAACTCGACTTCGAATTCAGCCAACACCTCGCCCGTCAGTGCCAACAAACGCGATTCGAACTCTTCGGCGGAGGGTGACCCCACGGCGAAGACCTCCAACATGCTAGGCTTCAATTCGAACACATTCGTACGTACCAGTCGATCGGAGGATCAGCTCCAAGTGCAAAAAGACTCGAATGTGAACGCTGTCGATATAGACTTCGAAGATGACGTGACCAGTTCACTCAACACCCTTTTGGACACCAGGTCCGAAGCAAGTTCGAACAGTAACTCTTCCAATAACGTGTGTTCTTCAACGAAAACGGATCGAATCGTTTGGACATACAACGCACCTGTAACAGCCACTTCCATGGACCATCACTACCACAAAACCTGCTGCCACACGTTGTCGAATGGTAGCAATTCCTCACACAGTATTTCGTCGCCTTCTTCGCCGAGTCCTCTTCGTTCTGGATCGCCGCCATCTCCGACTTCCGTTTCCTCATCTGTAATGTCGAGTCGATCTGGATCATGTCGTCTGCCTTACACTTTGACCAACGGTCCCCATCCTGACAGTGGTACCGGACAATATCAAAGGACTAATGGAGATTTTAGTATCTCCGAAGCGATTTCGAACATCTCCAGTCCCGACTACCACGACGATACCAGCATCGGTATCCGCGATTGTGTCATGGAGATTAGTGATCATAGTGACAGTGATAGTACGCTACTTGTGTCGGAACCTCGTCATAGCAGGCATCGCACCAGTAGTGCGGGTAACAGTGAAAGTGAACATCGAATCGTGATTCAAGTGAAGGGACCTGACAAAGACGGGACAGGGTTTAAGGACAGGGGGAGGCAGGGTAGTAGAGAATTCGACTACTTGTCTAGAAATAGGAGTGACTATTATAGTGAACAGGTGAGTTTCATCTTTTTTATTTTTTTTTATTTTGAACTAATTCCAATAGACATCTTTTAAAGAGAATTTACGTAACTGTGTTTGTATTGAAATTCTATGAGGTTAGAAGAGGTGTCGAATTGATCACTCAGTGTTTTATACTTCTAACTGCTACTGGTTGTGATTAGTGACCACTTCTAGCCACTAGTGACTGACTGACTGGTTGCGTTTATCTACTAGTGGCTGTGTTTCGTGTCCTCGAGTAACTGTGACTGGTGGTCACGTCTGGCCACTAGTAACTATGACTGGTGACCACGTCTAGTCACAAATGACTGTGACTTGTGGTCGCGTCTAGCTACTAGTGGCTATGATCGGTGTCCACGAGTAACTGTGGCTGGTTTTAACGTCTGGCCACTAGTAACTGACTGGCGGCCACTTCGAGCCACGAGTAACTGTGACTAGTGACCAGTGGCTGTGACTGATGATCGCGGATAGCTACTAGTGGGTGTGATTGGTTGTCGCGTCTGGCCACCATTGACTGTAACTGACGTCTATCTACTAGTGGCTGCGATTGATGCCCACGAGTAACTGTGGCTTGTTTTGACGTCTGGCCATTAGTGACTGATTGGTAGCCACGTCCAGCCACGAGTAACTGTGACTAGTGGCCATGTCTAGACACTAGTGGCTGCGATTGATGCCCACGAGTAACTGTGGCTTGTTTTGGCGTCTGGCCACTAGTGACTGGTTGGTGGCCACGTCAAGCCACGAGTAACTGTGACTAGTGGTCATGTCTAGACACTAGTGGCTATGATTGGAGTCCAGGAGTAACTGTGGCTGGTTTTAACGTCTGGCCACTAGTAACTGACTGGCGGCCACTTAGAGCCACGAGTAACTGTGACTAGTGACCAGTGGCTGTGATTGATAATCGCGGATAGCTACTAGTGGGTGTGATTGGTGGTCGCGTCTGGCCACCAATGACTGTAACTGACGTCTATCTACTAGTGGCTGCGATTGATGCCCACGAGTAACTGTGGCTTGTTTTGACGTCTGGCCATTAGTGACTGATTGTTAGCCACGTCCAGCCACGAGTAACTGTAACTAGTGGCCATGTCTAGACACTAGTGGCTGCGATTGATGCCCACGAGTAACTGTGGCTTGTTTTGGCGTCTGGCCACTAGTGACTGGTTTGTGGCCATGTCAAGCCACGAGTAACTGTGACTAGTGGTCATGTCTAGACACTAGTGGTTATGATTGGTGTCCAGGAGTAACTGTGGCTGGTTTTAACGTCTGGCCACTAGTGACTGTGACTGGTGGCCACGTCTAGCCACGAGTAACTATTACTGGTGATCACGCCTAGCCACTAATATCTGCGACTGATGGTCACGTCTAACCACTAGTGACTGTGACTGGTGGCCACGTCTAACCACAAGTAACTATGACTGGTGGCCACGTCTAGCCACAAATAACTGTGACTAGTGGTCATGTCTAGTCACTAGTGGCTGTGATTGGTAGCCACAAGTAATTGTGGCTGATGGCCATGTCTCTAGCCACGCGTTACTGTAACTAGTGGCCATGGACTGGTCGTTTAGCTACCCCTGTTCTAGAGTAACGTTAAATAAAAATTCAAATAAATTGATTAGGTCGTTACTTGTTAAAAGTAATTTAAAGAGACTCAACCCTAAGTAGTAATTAACAAATTAGTATGATTATTTAGTCGATCTTCACTAATTTATTAATAGCTAGTGTGCTAGTGATACTCCTTTGGAATTGTTTGCCTTTTTTACACCCTCTTGTTTTGATATAAGAGACATTACAATCGTCTTACCCTCTAAATAAGGGTGAGGCTCATGATTGATTAGGAAAAAAAGATTAATCAATACTAAAGTACAATATTACAAAAAATTTATACCTACCAGACAATGTGTGTCTGTGTAAATATCTTTGTCTAAAATTCTTGTAAAATTGCAAATTTTGTTTATTTATTTAGAAATTAAACTGACAATGTACATCTGTAGATTCCCAACAGATTTTCATATTTTAGCAGCTGTATCATTTCCGGAAAGAATGCTAAGTGACTATTTTTAGGATCCTCAAATTTGAGATCATTATCTCGTTCAGTAACTGAGCAATTTTTTTCGGCCATTTTTAATTAAATTTTCACACGTTGGTCGACATTAACAAAACATTTTTTTTTTTGTAGAATATATACAGTGTACACGTATAACATAATTAAAGAATTTTGAATATGGTGTAATTTTTGGGGGGTAAATTAGAAAATTTTAAAAATATCGTGTGACATATCAAATGAAAGGGCTTGTTATGAGGGTCTTAATTATGTTATTTTTATAATTTTGAAATAAATTGTTTTAAATTTATTTAAGAAAATAGATGAATATTCCTAAAATTTAAAAAAAAATACAGAAAATATTTTTTTACTGCAATATACGTATACTTAATATTTTTTTTATAATATAGGATTAATTTAATTCTTCAAGAACTTGCTCGTGTAATAAATCATTTTAAACGAGTTCCTATATAGTAATGTATTTTCCAAGGAAAGCAATTTTCATTGAAAAAGTGTGTTATTTAATTAATTAGTAATGAGGCTAAAGAATGAAAATTTCAATAACTCTGTAAATTTATTTGTTTTATTCGCCTTGACATTTATTTAAAACAAGCTGCATTACTATTTTATTTATTTACTTATTTATTGTAAGATGCATCACACTTTCGATGCATGCAAGTCGTTTGTAGACCAAGGATAATAAGAGAAATTGCAATGACTCTTCTGCAGATATAGAAATAATTAAATCGGATCGATTAAGAAAGTCAATTTCAGTGGTGGCTCGTTGATATGGGCGTCAGTTTTAAGGCCCAAATTCGAAAATTTAAAAAAAAGTTTTACAAACCCCACAGTGTGACATATCAAATGAAAGAGCTTATTGTGAGGGTCACAAATAAATATATATTTTTTATTTTAAAATAAATATTTTTCAAGTTGTCTCTAATCTTCGAAACCACTGAGCCTAAAATACTTCGTAATTAATTTAAACGATCCCTAAATCTATTTTTAATTTATAATTAAGTTATTATTAGTCAGATTAACTAAAGAACAAAATCCAAAAATGACTTAAAATTAGAGAGTAAAGAATTTTTTGATAACTAAATATTTTCTAATTAAGATAAAAAATTTTAATTAGGCATCTAGAGATTTGAACGATCAAGAATCGAGTAGGAACGAAGACTCAGGAGAAGACGGTGGAACGCTTAGGGAATCTGGGAGAAATACCTCTTCACCCCCCTCATCTGAAGACGACAGTGATATCGAAAGCCTTCATAGTTTTCACTATTCTCCCAAAGCTGTTGATTTACCATCAGCTATTCGCCTTGCCAAGAGATTATATTGTCTTGATGGGTTCAAAAAATCGGATGTATCAAGACACCTTAGTAAAAAGTGGGTTCTTTTTTTTTTAATGTTTCTTTTTAATAAAATACAAAAACAATATCTGTAAACCAAAATACGAAAGAAAGACTTATTGGCATCTTCAGTCATCACCTGTCCACGTGTTATTGATGATGACACGTGGTTTCACAAATTCAATATGGCGGACGACGGCAGCCATATTGAAAATAATAGTTTTTTATCAATTTCTTCATATATAGGCATCAAATAAAAGTTGTAAATAAGTAGGTTTTAAAAATATGGCGTTTCTTTAGTGTTTTGGACCATTCTTTCCTTCTTATTTATTGTGGTTCAACGACATTTTTTATTTTAATTTTAGTAATGAATTTAGTAGAGCCGTAGCTGAAGAATATTTAAAATATTTTAACTTCGAACATGATACGTTAGATGTAGCGCTAAGAAAGTTCCTCAAACAGTTCTCTCTAACTGGTGAAACTCAAGAAAGGGAAAGGGTGTTGGTACATTTTTCAAAAAGGTATTTGGACTGTAACCCAGGTTGTTTTAACTCGCAAGGTAAATTGAGTTTTAATGAATAATATTTCGTTTTATGACGCGGACAATTTTAGACGCTGTACACACACTGACATGTGCAATTATGTTACTCAATACGGACATTCATGGGCAGAATATGAACAGGAAAATGACTTGTAACGAGTTCATCGAAAATTTAGCCGGTCTTAATGAATGCGACAACTTTCCGAGAGAAGTTCTCAAGCAACTTTATTATGCAATTAAAAACTTTCCTCTGGAATGGGCGCTGTAAGTACTAACTGGGACATTTGGGGATGAAAGGGGCTCAAGAAAAAAACACAAACGTTAACTAATGAGTCTTTAACTTGTTAGGTATCAAATAAATTTCGAAACAAATGTATTAGCAAAAACTCCTTTTCATCTTCACTGGACATGAAAATCCCCAAAAGGATTTTTGGATCAAATGCACCATAACTTTTTTTTTTGCAGGGACGATGATACTGAAGAGAATGCATCACAAGTACAAACTAAGCCTCTTGAAGGTGGAATTGGTAATAATCCTTTCTTGGACGTTCCTAACTCTGCTAACGCTGTCGAGTACAAAAAAGGCTACGTAATGAGAAAATGTTGTTACGATAGCAACGCCAAAAGAAGTGAGTATATAAAAGTTGACACTAGTGTTGAACGAATCATCATGTTTGTTTAATGGACCATGACTTCGATAATTTTGAACTGACAGGATCGATTATGGTCTTGAAACTTTGCAAAATTCTTGTGATCATCTGTTTCAACGTTTTAATTAATTATTACCATTTTTGATACTCACATCTTCAGAGATTTACCAAACTTGCACGATGTAGTTCAAAATAAGTAACTGTCCAACTGATCAACTCAAATAATTCAGGACATTGAACATCTAGAACCCTTCTTGGACGCCCTTGATGTCAATTTTGATCCAAAACTTTAAACCGTCTTCACTATACTTCCCTTAAATGAGTTTTTGAGAAATTCCAAAAATACTTCATACATTTAGTCTAATCTCAATTAGAAAATACTAGTCTTGGTTTGGAGGATTCCTCATATATCCTCTCAGTCTGGTGGGTTTGATCTTGATCTTGGTGTCATGTGCTACATTCTGGGAATGTTTGCAAAATTCTTATGGTCTTCTATTTCAATACTATTCCTCCATCAAATGTGTTCCAAAAAGATTTCAGCAATACTATGGGCATCTGGACTCTCAACGAATTCCTGAAATGCTCCCCGCATCCGTTCTAATCAAATCTAGAAAAATCTCCTTCCATTGAAATTAGTAGTGTTGGTTTGAAGGATTCCGCATATATTTTCATCTGGAATGGAACTGCTTTAGCCTGGAAGGTTTGATTTTGGTCTTGGTGTCATCTGCCACATTCTGGGGATGTTTGCAAAATTCTTATGGTTTTCTATTTCAGTACTATTCTTCCTTCAAGTGCGTTCCAAAAAGATTTCGGCAATACTATGGGCATCTGGACTCTCAACGAATTCCTGAATTGCTTCCCGCATCCGTTCTAATCAAATCTAGAGAAATCTCCTTCCATTGAAATTAGTAGTGTTGGTTTGAAGGATTCCTCACATATCTTCATCTGGAATGGGGCTTCTTTTAACCTGGAAGATTTGATTTTGGTCTTGGTGTCACCTGCTACATTCTGGGAATGTTGCAAAATTCTTATGGTCTTCAATTTCAACTCTCCTTCCTTTTAAATGTGTTCCCAAAAGATTCCAGCAATACTGCGGCCATCTAGCCTTATCTGATTTTGAAAAGATCTGGAAACATCAGATTTGGTTTAAAGGATTCCTTATGTACCTTCGTCCAGAATCCCTCCTGGATCGAAGTATTCCTTAATATCAATTTTAAACCAAAATTTCAAACAGTCTTTACTACACTTTCTTTAAATATGTCATTAACAAATTCCTGAAATGCTCCATGTATCTGTCCTCATCTAATCTAGAAGGAATTCGCATTCCTTTGAAAACACTAGTCTTGGTTTGAAGGATTCCTCATAGATCTTCATCTGGAATGGAACTTCTTTAGCCTGGAAGGTTTGATTTTGGTCTTGGTGTCATCTGCCACATTCTGGGGATGTTTGCAAAATTCTTATGGTCTTCAATTTCAACCCTATCCTTCCTTTTATGTAAATGTTTTCCCAAAAGATTTTAGCCAGCAATATTACGTGCATCTGACCTTATCTAATATTTTCTTTAGAACCATTTGAGTTCGTTTCAAGAGTTCCAAATATATCTCCATAATAAATCGTGAAATTCAGAATCTCATTGTCAAAGATTTCTAAAGTTTCACGTTGTAGGTCAGACTGAAACAACTTTTGAATTTGTCTAAATTTGTTGTTTGGCCCTGAATGACCCAGAAGTTTATATCATCATAATAAGTTGTTCCATCAAAAAGTTTCTTCGTCCTTGATGTCGCTTCAAAGCAAAATAGTTTCGAAGGTCTTTGCTGTATCTTTCTAGCTCCATTTCACAAGCGAAGTTGGAAAATGTTCTACTGTACCGTTCGAGATCTCGTTTTCTACATGCACAAGGACGAGAATGGTTTCCGAAAAAGTCAAATGAGCGACAATTTGCACAACGCCATCCGGATACATCACGCTCTAGCCACCAAAGCATCAGATTATACCAAAAAGCAATTCGTATTTAGGTTGCAGACTGCAGATCAAGCAGAATACTTGTTTCAAACAAGGTAAGAAACAAATACTGACGTTGTTACGTCTTCTTACCACGATTTTTTTTTTTAAAGTGATTCGAAAGAACTGCAGTCGTGGATAGAGGCGATCAATTTCGTATGTGCAAGTCTGTCTGCGCAGCCTTTGGAGGCAGCCGTTGGCTCCCAGAAGAAATTCCAAAGGCCATTGCTACCGTGCAGTCGCACGAAACTTAACCTGGTAAGTTGTTACGTATTCTCATGCGGGTCAGTTTCGGAAGGCGAGGCGCGCAATATGTTGAATCGGTCGCATGTAATTGTGCTAATTAAGTTTAAATTTGTTTCAGCGGGAACAGTTGCATGATCATGAGGAGAGAGTTATCAGACTGGAATTAGAATTGGATGAACACAGGAAGATGCCGCCAGAAAAAGGGACTAAGTCATTAGTGATACAGAATTATAAGGAAAAAGAGAATTATTTGTTGTATGAGGTAGGTGACTTTCGAACTACCATTGCAAATTTGACCTTGAAGTATAATTTCAAGGTCAAGGTGATTTTTTTTTAAATCTGGATTCTTCGTTTGACCTTACTATGATATGAGAGGTACCAAAGGTCAAGCTACGGTCATTATTTAAATAGTCACTTGAATGAATCCAAAAGAGTTTAGAATAAATGTTGCGTAACTTTTAATGGCAGAAAGGATTCTGGCCTTATATTGAATCTTGAGGTAAAATTTCAAGGTTATTTCAAGGTCAAGATGTTTTTCAACATGTAACAGTCTAATTCTGACTCTGTATTCTAAAAATACGTAAAACTCTACCCTTGATGGTATTATTTTATGGTAAACATCGAAGGTCAACTTAAGGTCATCATTTTAAGAGAACAGCTTAAATAAATCACATAGAAAGGCCTCAATCCATAAAAGTTAAGAAATAATAATTGCGTAACTTTTAGTGGCAAATAGAATTCTGGCCTTTTATTGTATCCTGAGGTAAAATTTCAAGGTTATTTCAAGGTCAAGATGTTTTTCAACATGTAACAGTCTAATTCTGACTCTGGATTCTAAAAAATACGTAAAACTCTACCCTTAATGGTATTTTTTTATGGTAAACATCGAAGGTCAACTTAAGGTCATCATTTTAAGAGAACAGCTTAAATAAATCACATAGAAAGGCCTCAATCCATAAAAGTTAAGAAATAATAATTGCGTAACTTTTAGTGGCAAATAGAATTCTGGCCTTTTATTGTATCCTGAGGTAAAATTTCAAGGTCAGGATGATTTTCAACATTTAATAGTCTACTTCTGACTCTGTATTCTAAAAGCACGTAAAATATTACGCCTAACGATACTATTTTATGACAAGCATCGAAGGTCAATTTAAGGTCATCATTTTAATAGAACAATTAAATAAATCCCACAGAAAGGCCTCAATCCCAAACAGTTTATGAATAAAAATTGCCTAACTTTTAATTGAAAATAGGAATATGACCTTAAGTTGGATGTTGTGGTAAAATTTCAAGATTATTTTAAGGTCAAAATGTACTCCTATTTTGACTCCGGATTTTAAAAGCACGTGAAGTCTTACGATTGATCGCAACATTTTATGAAAGAGATCTAGTGATCAGTGGTCAATTCAAGGTCATTAAATGGTGAAACATTCAAAAACCAACATACTCCAGGTTTTTTTTTGTAATTTCAAGACGTTGAAGTAGAAGTGTCCTAAAAAAATTAGCACTTAATGACTCAGTAAATTACGTATTGACCTTGAATTGTGTCTTACGTCTAAGTTCAATTTCATTTTTTAACATTTTTGGGATGAAAATCACCTTAACGAGCTTTGATTTTTACAGTGACAGTACAGTCAAACGTAGAATTTTACGTACTCCTAGAATCTGGAGTCAAAACACTTGAAAAATAGTTTTGACCTTGAAATAGCCTTGAAATTTAATTTTGCAAACTATACCTTGTGACATATCTAATGAAAGGGCTTCTCGTGGACTTCTCAAATATATACGATTTATAACTTTAAAAAAAGGGGTTTTAAAGTAATTTAAAAAAATTGATGTATGTGTTACTTTTTGAAAAATAATTCTATTTTTTCTTAGCTAAAACGATACAAAACGTACGTGAATACTCTGCAGTGTCGCCTGATCCAGCATCCGGAAATAGGGGTGAGTTTGGTGGAGAACAGTATTGGGGAGATAGACGAAGCTGGCGGCGTGGCGCTGATCGAGAGTCCCCCCGAAGGCATCGTGCCGCCCCCCATTCCAGATCGTCGTTCTCCAGTCACGAATAGGTACAGTTACAGGCAAGCTATTTACAGTCGAAGTATTCCGAACGGTGATGCCGAAATAGGCTGACGGGTTATGGGGTTGTTTTCAGCGTGCGTGCTTTAAAACAGAGTAAATTAAATTAAAAAAAAAATACCTACCCTTATGAACAAAGGGCTTTTGGATTGTTTGACAAGGCTATTAAAAGTATATTTTGATATCTATCGGTAAAAAAAATAAAATAAAATAAATTATTTTGGTTAGGGTGTTACGAAAAAAAAAATAGAGAATGGCAACGAAAATCAAATTATATATGCATCAGACGACACTTTTGAACAAAAAAAATCCGGAAAAATTAAAAATATTTTAATTGTTCATGATACAAAATATTATAAAAAATAATTATAATTATAAAAACCTGAATATCTGAAATCTTTAATAACTATTTAAATTTTTGTTTTATTAGAGAATTAGTAGATAATCAAAAGAAATTACCTCAAAAAAATATAAAAAATAGTCACAGATCCCCCTGAGCATGAAATTTTCGTTTAAAAAACCAAAAATTTCCTTGATTTAACATTTTTAGAAAACATAGTCTTCCATCATGAATTATTAATAGACCATGAAAGAAAAGGGATTATAATAATTTCTCATTTTTCAATAACGTTTCGAAGAATATCATCAAAACGTGCAATTGAAAAAATGGTACTTTTGTACCATTCGAAAATATACGAAAAGGCATTTGGAAAACGTAAAAAAAAACAACTGTTCCTTAATTATTTTGAAATATATTTATACACTGTTTCAAAATAAAAAAATTGGCCAAAAAAATCGATTCGAGTAAATATTTATATTAAGGTGTTAACTACAACACAACTATTAAAAAAAATGCCTTTTATCGAGATAATGCTTGTTTAAAGTGTCTAGTATAAAATGTACTAAGTAAAAGAAAATGCTACAATATAAAAAGAGGCCAATGTTTTATATATTTATTAGAACTAATACTATATAATAATAATTTATTACATACATTAAATTATTATAAATCTTATACATATATAGGCATAAAAAATATATATCAGAGAAAAAAATAATAACATTCATTACATAATATACATAATAGTTATATCGTCTTGTACCTACTACAATATATGTATTGGTATCTATCAAAAGGAGCACATAAAACGTATTTAATAATGTTGTTATTATGTATTAATTAATTACTCAATTAATTAATTAATACCCGTGACCTTCACGACCCCAGGTGTTCATATTTATAAATAAAAAAAAATGAATAACTAAAAATGAAATTCAAATAAAATGCACTTACATAAATAATTAAAAAAATATATATACATACCTACAAACAGTGTAATTCAAAAATTTTTGATTAGATGTAAAAAATTGTAAAATTACCATATTTTTTTTTTACAATTTTTTATTGAACTCTATCGATTTAGTACAGACAAAAATCGTTACTATATATAACGAATATATAAATCGATAGTTATCGAACATATATCGACGAATCGATTATCAATATATCCGTAAGTATCGACAGTTATCGATATATTCGAAACTCATAAATATATCAATAATAATGGTAGAAACTGATAATTATCGGTATATTATTGGTATGGATTTGATCGATAATTATCAAATATATCGATAACCATCGATAGGTATCGATAACAATAGTTATCAGTAGCTGTCATTGTTTTTGATACATCGTTAAGTTTCGAATATGTCGATAACTGTCGATACTTACGAATATATTGATCACATAAAGGTAGCTATTGATTCGTATCGATATATTTGATAACTATCGATTCGTTGATTTTTCCGATAATTATATCGATAACCATCAGTAGGTATCGATAACGATAGTTGTCAGTTGGTATCATTGTTATTGATATATCTTTATGTTTCGTATATGCACATAATTATCGATACTTATCGATATATTGATCATATAAATGCAATTATCGATACCTGTCGATACATCGACATTTTTGGCCAGGACAGATCAGCTCTATATTCCTAAGCAATAACTAAGTTTAGTTATCGCTCATCGATGGATCAGTATCGACAGTTATCGATATAGCAATGGTTATCAGTTGATATTATTGTTATCGATACTTATTTACCAAAACACTTTGAATTACACTTTACGTACACATATACATAATATATTTTTTTTCTTTTTTGGTTGCAAAATCACCTGAAAATATCGATTTTGAATTTAAGGGAAATATTTTTATCTATCAAAATGTACTTTTAAAACTGCTTTTTTTCGCGTCAGTACACACCCTATTATTTCCATCGTAAATAAAATACTTAATGATATCGTGTTAAAAATAAATGTTAAACAATGAGAAAAAAAAAAGGAAAACGTATCACACTTGTTAAACAAATGAAGAGTACCTACGAAACAATTATTGTATAATAATTTTTTTGTTTCTTGGGCCATTAGCGACTACTAACAAAGAATACCTTACTACCTTTTAGCTTGTGCAATTTTTTTGTAGAATACTTACTTATCTCTATATATTGTGCGTAAGCTTATTTGTGATTTTTTTTTTAGTGATGGTTAAAAAAAGACGTATTTTGCTTTGTGTGTGTCTCTTTTGCAGCTTTCTGTTAAAACACCTGTACAAAATATGTTCCTGTATATTTACAAAACGAAAAGAGAACAAAGTACTTAGTACAGGCAATATAAAAAAAAAAAGAAAATTTCACTGAAAATCGACTGTGGTATCAATTGTAAGAGTGTTAGTCAATAACACATATTCTGGTTATTATTTGCAGTATTAAAAAAAATATTCGGGGTAGTTTGATTAAGATATTTTCGACGACTATCGATGGTTGTCGATAAATCGATAACTGTCGAACATGTCGATATTTATCAGTTCTTATTATTGTTAACGATATTTAATTAACGATACATCGATCATTCGAGAATCGTTAATTTACCGTTATATCGATGACTATCGATACTTAACGATATAGTTGATATTCTCAGGTAATTGTAATTATCCATTGTATCGATTAGTCGATATATATCGACCATCGATAGTTATTGGTAAATCGATAACTGTCAAAAATATCGATATGTCGATAGTTATCAATTCTTATTATTGTTAACGATATATAATTATCGATACATCGAAATATTTGATAAGTGTTAATTTACTGATTTACAGTATCGATGGGTATCGATGTATTTGATAATCTCAGTAAATTATTCATTGTATCGATTAGTCGGTAACTATCGATCGTCGATTATTATTGATAAATCGATAACTGTCGAACATGTCGATATTTATCAGTTCTTATTATTGTTAACGATATTTAATTATCGATACATCTGTCATTCGAGAATCGTTTATTTACTGTTATATCGATGACTATCGATATTTACCGATATAGTTGATAATCAATCTCAGATAATTATCCATTTTATCGATTAGTCGATAACTATCGACCATCGGTAGTTTTTGGTAAATCGATAACTGTCAAAAATATCGATATATTGATACACTCAAGAATCGTTAATTTACTGATGTATATCAAAGACTATCGATACCTATCGATATAGATCATAACCTCAGATAATTATCTATTGTATCGATTAGTCGATAACTATCGACCATCGATAGTTTTTGGTAAATCGATAACTATCAAAAATATCGATATATCTGTAGTTATCAATTTTTATTATTGTTAACGATATATAATTATCGATACATCGATATATTTGATAATTATTAATTTACTGATTTACAGTATCGATGAGTATCGTTATATTTGATAATCTCAGTAAATTATTCATTGTATCGATCAGTCGGTAACTATCGATCGTCGATAGTTATTAATAAATCGATAACTGTCAAACATATCGATATATTGATACACTCAAGAATCGTTAATTTACTGATGTATATCAAAGACTATCGATACCTATCGATATAGATCATAACCTCAGATAATTATCTATTGTATCGATTAGTCGATAACTATCGACCATCGATAGTTTTTGGTAAATCGATAACTATCAAAAATATCGATATATCTGTAGTTATCAATTTTTATTATTGTTAATGATATATAATTATCGATACATCGATATATTTGATAATTATTAATTTACTGATTTACAGTATCGATGAGTATCGTTATATTTGATAATCTCAGTAAAATATTCATTGTATCGATCAGTCGGTAACTATCGATCGTCGATAGTTATTAATAAATCGATAACTGTCAAACATATCGATATACTGATACACTCAAGAATCGTTAATTTACTGATGTATATCAAAGACTATCGATAGTTATCGGTATAGATCATAATCTCAGATAATTATCCATTGTATCGATTAGTCGATAGTTATCAATTCTTATTATTGTTAACGATATATAATTATCTATACACCGAAATATTTGATAATTGTTAATTCACTGATGTATCGATGGGTATCGACATGTTTGATAATCTCAGTAAATTATCCAATGTATCGATAACTATCGACTATCGATCGATATATCGATTGATATCAGTTCTTACTTTTGTTCTCGATATAGGTATTTAATTGTCGATACCCATCGATATATTCGACAATCATTAATGTACTGATATACCGATGAGTATCGATGGTTGTCGATAACAATAATAATTATCGATGGCTGTCCATATATCGATAGATTCGACTTTGATCGATTTATCTATGTATTCGATATATTAAAAATCATACATTGCCTGGACTAATGAATATTATTAGTAGTTGGTTGTGGTGGTGGGGGTATAATTAGACGATTTAATTGACTTTTTTGTTTGTTTTTTAAGTCTTCGTAATTACAAGGTTGTATTTATAATGTATATTATTTGTAATTATTAATAGGTAGGTAAAGTTATCGTGAGTTTTTGCCGACGACGTATTTTTGTACAATATTTATTTTTTTACACTTAACTTTACATTTTTTTTTAATGTGTCACACGACTTATTTCGAGTTTATTATCTACTTCGTTTCTTTCCTTTTTTCTTACGAAAACTTCTTGTGATGTCGATAATAATAATTGTATGTGTAAACTTTGTGTGTGTACATATGTTGAAAACCTCATTTGGTGTTTTACCGGACCTTTTTAAATGTTTCTTATGGATGCGTTCGAGTCAATGGGGATTATATTGTAATAAGTCATTCCAGCGGGGTTTAAGTATCTAATTACATTTAAAAATTAAAGAGAATATAGTGTAGGGGCTGTGAAATAATTTTATGAAAGTTAATTTTAAGGAAGCCTGATGTAACAAGAAAAACAAAAAGTATAATAATTATCCAGTTTTCGTTATTGAAATATGTTAATAATTATTTTCCAATTACGTATTAAACATACAATAAATTGTGATCCCATTTTCAGTTGTTTAATTTTCCGTAACATATTTCATCCAGTTTTTACGCTGGTTCGTTTATAATGGTCCGTAAAGCTTTGACGTTGTATTTATATTAAACAATCGTTACACGCCTCCGATTGTTGTCCGTTGTCGTATCCAATCATCGAACGTTCTCAATTGTTGCTTTCTAAGTTACTGAGCTATTTCTAACCAATTGCCAACTGTTGTTTTTAGTTCTTTTATTTTTTACAATTGTTGAGCGTTTGTTTTATATTTCTAAAACATCGTCAGGGTTTTACAGGATGGAAACTAATTAATATCAAAAAAATATGTTCATAAGCGCGAATTAAATAAATAGTAGGATTTAGATCGAGAAATGCACAGAATTAGTTACTAGTGTAGGTTTTATTTTGTGCCTTAGTTTCAGAAAACTTCGTCTTTGAAAATAACACTTTCTTGTATTACTGTGCTTTTGTGTTGGCGCTGTTGGCAAAGATTAACGACTTTTTTGGTGGAAAAAGGTTAGTATTTAATTTTTTCAGAGGGAATGCTTCTTTCTGTCGCCTGCTTTTGCATGTTTAGAACGTTTGTCAGTAGAAGTAGTTTGTTTTTTGTTTGTAATATTAAAAAAGTAGTGCCCACAGTAGATTTTAGGTACTAGGTATTATGGGTAAAAAGAAATCTGTACCTGTACAAAAAATACGCATTTACAAAAACTCAATTTATATTGTAGCATTTTTAAAAAATTCTTATATCTACACATTTTCAAATTCAGAATAAGTATTTTTTCTTTTTCTCTCTACAGCGCACAGTTTATTTGGTATAGGTATGTAAATAAATTCAATTTATAAAGAAATCGTATTCATTTATTTCGTGTTTAATTTTTTTTTACATTGCTATTTTCTGGAAAACGTCGAAAGATTTTTTTTTATTTAATTGTACATTATTAATGATAATTATTAGCGTATTTTTATTAGTAAGTTCTTTTTATATTCCTTTTGCAGTAAAAAGAATTTTTTAATGATCAACTGCAAAAGAAATATATACACTATATATAATCAGGTCAAATTAGGAAGGCGAAGTCCGCAGTAAATTATTGATCTAAACGAGAATAATTTTACTGCTTTATCGACTCGTTTTGCAATAAAGTACAGACAATTAATGTCATCTGTATTTAACAGCTTTTTAATAAAAATCACCCTGCATTGTGGTAGATTTAATACAAATAAGAAACGGATCGTCTTCGCCTTCCGAATTCGACCCTGCATTAAATACCTACGTATTTATGGTTCTATCGTTCTTGAAACGTTGTACAGAATTTTTTTACATATTTCGCATGACGACTGCATATTATACATACCCTTTTTATATTCCTATAGATATTTTTCTAATTATCTTACAATTAGTATTTAAGAGTAGTACCTACCTACCTATCGATAGTGTGCGGGTAATTTTTTTATTCTTTCTGCAAGCTTTAGGTGTTGCTGTTTGAATAGTACAACTAGGAGTTCGTCAAAAAGGGATACGTACATTTATTTGCCTACATTAGAGAACACAACTTCAACAAATTCCATTTAAGACTATCGACACATTTTTTAAAGGCACGTTTTTTCTTCTCTATTCTTATTATTACACTCACACACACATATACATGTATACATAAACGTATTTTATTCACTTACTTATTTTTATATTAACGATTTTCAACTTATCCTGTACATGTATATTTTTTTTCCTTTTTTTGCTTTATTAACAATACCTCGAAACATTTGCCCAAATTTATTGTAAACTGGTTTTAAGTTTCATAAGTATATTTTGTTTTATGTTCTTAAATTAGTAAAACCATTTTATTTCTAATTTATTCTTTTAACGTGTCTTTGGTTTTAGTTTTTGTTCTTTTCTTTTATCTAACCGCATGCATTTTTTCTACGTATATAATGTATATATATTTAGCGCCATCTAACGATACGAAACAAAATAACGTGTTATCTAAAGATCGGCGCACACTTTCAACGCCATTTTGTGGCGTTCCCTTATTAATGATCGTAAAGAAAAAGGAGAGAAAGAAAACGTCAATGTAACTACTGTCGGACTGTCATCCTACACGCGATTGGCTGTATAATTTGTGTAGGATGACAAATGAGACGCAGTAATTGGCGGTTTTCTCTCTTCAACAATCATATTTTCTACGCATGACTGTCTTTGTCTTGTCTGCTTGCTCCAAAACTATGACGACCAATCAGAAGCAAGTAGACAAAGACAGACAGGGATCAATCGGTTACCTTTTGCTCTCTTTGTGATGCGCAGTTACGCGACAATGCTATGAAATGTAAAAGCGGTGAAAGTGTGAACCAACCTTAACGATAGCCGCTTTATTGTATAATTTTGTAATATTTGCACAATATTAACAATTCAGTCATCTTATAAACATTTAACAACACATACTAACTTAACACACTATTTATATATACATATTTTTTTATGTTGTATTGCTAAAAATAATTAATTCTGTATATTTTTTTATGCAGGACATCTGGCAAACGCGCAGGGAAGCATTCCAGCGAAGTGAACGGTAGCCTATAGTTTTAAAAAATTCTATAATCGTAGATCATATATACATATATTATATGATCTAAGGTTATGACATAAAAAGAATTTAACATTAACTTGATGGTAGCTACCAAAGAAAAATTGGAGAAGAAAAAAATTGTTTTTAACGAGGACCAAACCTTTATTTGCTTCAGTATATCTGTTGTTTTAAGGCTGCTTTTTATTGTAAACCTAGTAGTTAGGTACTTACAATATTATTTATTAAGCGAATACATATTTTTACGAAGATACAAATTCTAAATATAAAAAATATTTTGTGGCAACAAAATAACTGACAAAATGAGTTAAAAATATACAATATTTTAGTTATTTAATAAAAGTGCAATAAGATTTGTTTACCTACACTTTCAAAAATTTCGAAGCATCTATAGTGCCAACCTTACAAAATTACTTTCATCACACGTGTAGTTACTAAGGAAATTGAAATATAAAAATTAGCACATATATACAAATAAAGTGGATGTGATATGAAAAAAATGTGTTATTAAGGTAGCTTTTTTAATTTGTCGGTAAATTATTGTAAATTTATGTATATATAATACAGCATATTTTTCAATTAAATAACGAAATTGTTATTTTGCTTTATACGTCAGCAACATAAAAGAAATACACATTTTGCTTTTGTTTTCTGTATTTTTACATATAAATAAATGTCTGAGAACCTATTTTATATTTAATATTTTTAACCTGACTTAGTATAAGAGCCACATTTTTAATATACCTTAATTATTATAACTAAAACAAAAGTTTAGTTTAGTGTATCTGAACGCACCTATATTTAGTTTTAGTCTATGAATCTGATAAACTCTATTATTTTTATCTATGAACAAACCTAACCAACAAAAATTCAAAAAAAAAACCGTTACAATACAAAGCGTTATATTGGTGTTATGTGGTGTTAACGAGTTATGAATATCAACTCGTTCTTTGGTGATACATTTGACAATATATCGTTTAACCCCTACACAGAAAATAAATTCAAAAAAGACACTGACAATGTACAGAAATTACTAACAAAACAAGCAACTACTGAATATAAAGCTGTTGATCCGAACAATGTAATTAATATTTCCCAACGCTTATCTCAGAAGCTTTCCCTTGAATTGGGAGAAGAAATTTCTGTAAACGATTCCGTTTTTCTAAGCGACTGCTTTTTATCCACATTTGAAACAAGCCCCAGTAAATCAAGTGCTAATAATACAAGTAATGATGACATATTTGAAGATGAAGTCGATAAGCTTGAGTCTGAAAAAAATGAAGATTTTCCGCATGAACAGTCAGAGATCAACTGTAAAATGGACTTTGACTCCTTGGAAAATGAAGACTCAAATCAAATATTTGAATATAACGAACTGGACCCTGAATTTTTAGACTTAACAAAGTGGGGGTTACCCGAAGCTGTCCTGGAAAAATACAAGAGTCGGAAAGTAAATAGAATGTTCGAATGGCAGTTGGAATGCCTCAATAACAAAAACGTTCTTGTCAATAATTCAAACTTGGTTTACTCAGCTCCAACTTCAGCTGGTAAGACACTAGTTGCAGAGATAATTGCAATCAAAACGGTACTAGAAAGGCATAAAAAAGTTATATTTATCTTGCCGTTTGTATCTGTCGTTCGAGAAAAGGCATTTTACTTTCAAGATATACTAGGACCAGCTGGAGTGAGAGTAGAAGGTTTCATGGGTTCTTACAACCCACCTGGTGGAATCCAGTCTGTTCAGGTTGCAATTTGTACCATAGAGAAAGGTAATAGCTTGATAAATCGAATGTTAGAGGAAGATACGTTAAGCAAATTGGGAGCCGTTGTAGTCGATGAAATGCACTTACTAGGTGATCCTAGTCGTGGATATTTGCTTGAGCTTTTATTAACCAAATTATTGTACATGAACAATAAAAACGCAGACATTAATATACAAGTTATTGGAATGTCTGCCACACTTCCAAATTTAATAGACCTCGCAAAATGGCTAGGAGCAGAACTTTACACAACCACTTTTCGTCCAATTCCCCTGTACGAAAAGTGCTATGTAGCCGGGGAAATTTACAGTAACGAACTGAAACTAGAAAGGCGATTGTCAAATCTGCCAGGATTAGAAGCTGATACAGATAACATTCTGCAACTGTGTCTGGAGACATTGGAAGAATCATGTTCAGTACTGATATTTTGCCCCACCAAGAATTGGTGCGAAACGTTATCTCAACAAATATCTGTTGCATTTTGGAAACTAGGCTCTTCCAAATCCGAAATGGGACAAATATTACGCAATCAACTCAGTTCTGAGAAAATTTCGGAACTACTGGAACAGCTACGGCTATCCCCCGTCGGTCTTGATGCTATTCTTGAAAGGGCTGTCTCATTTGGTGTCGCCTTTCATCACGCTGGCTTAACCATGGATGAAAGAGACATTATTGAAGGAGCTTTTCGTAATGGAACTTTACGCGTACTTGTTGCTACGTCAACATTATCGTCAGGTGTAAACCTTCCAGCAAAAAGGGTCATCATAAGAACTCCTATATTTCACGGAAAGTCCATAGACACTCTCACTTACAGACAAATGATAGGCCGTGCCGGAAGATTAGGAAAAGATACGAGCGGGGAAAGTATTCTAATTTGTCAAAAAAATGACTTTAAAATTGCTAAGGAATTACTATCAGCGCAATTAAATCCCGTAGTTAGTTGCCTGGAAGGAACTGGCAAGCTGAAACGGGCACTTCTAGAGGTGATAGCGAGCGGGGTAGTCTCAACACCCGAAGATCTAAAACTGTTCGCTAACTGTACCTTGCTGGGATCTTCAGGAAATGAAAACAATATTTCTAATCCAGTTGAAGATTCAATCGAATTTTTACAACGCAATCAGTTTATCAGGTTGCAAGAGCAGGAGAACGGTACGCTCAAATACATCGCCACCGCTCTTGCTAAAGCTTGTTTGTCTTCTTCAGTACCACCCGAGGAAGGCCTTGCCCTTTTTACGGAACTCGAAAAGGCAAGACAATGCTTCGTTCTTGAAACAGAATTACACCTCATTTATTTAGTTACTCCCTACTCTGTTTGCAATCAGTGGAATACTATCGATTGGATGTTATACCTTGACTTGTGGGAAAAGCTGCCGGCAAGTATGAAACGAGTTGGAGAACTTGTTGGAGTTAGCGAATCTTACATCGTTAACGCCACCAGAGGCAAGAATAAACCAAACACTTCGAAAGGTTATCACAAGTTACAAATACATAAACGTTTTTACACCGCATTGGCACTGCAAGACCTCGTAAACGAAGTTCCTTTGGGTTCAGTTGCTGCAAAATTTAACTGCGCCAGAGGCATGTTACAATCGCTTCAACACTCCAGTTCTACTTTTGCTGGCATGGTTACCGCGTTCAGTCGCAAACTTGGTTGGTCTTGTATTGAGATTCTCGTTTCTCAATTTCAAGATAGACTCCATTTTGGAGTGAGTAGAGATCTTTTAGACTTAATGAGACTACCTATTTTGAACGGGCCGAGGGCGAGAGCTCTCTTTAATGGCGGTATCGAAACTTTGGCTCAGTTAGCAACATCGAATGTTTGTGAAGTAGAAAACATTCTTCACACAATGGCTCCGTTTGAGAGTGATAAAGAGAGGGATGGCGAGACAGAGTATGAAGCTCAAAAACGAAACAAAATCAGGAATATTTGGATCACGGGCATGGACGGTTTGACTGAGAAGGATTTTTCTCAAATCCTTATACAAGATGCAAGGAAGTATCTACAAATTGAAATGGGTCTTAAGGATGCTAAGTGGGGTGGAGATGATGAAGTTATTTCGGAAGAAAATAAAATTGACGAAGGTGGTGAACAAAGTAACGTGGAACAGAATATTGGCGGAAAGGAACCATTGGAAGAAGAGCAAATAAATACACAAATATTAACGAACGCTGATGACAAAAATAGTCAAAAGCAAAGTAAAATCATTAAAAGTACAAGAAATCCGATAGTAATTGAAAGCCAGTATCATTTTAAACAATCTAGTACCCCCCTCAACGACAAGACGATTCAAACAAAAATCGATATTGAAAAAGATAACAGTTCAGACGAATCCTTTACTCTAGAACTATCGGCAAATTCTTCGTTAGAACAGAAGCAAAAAGAGGACGATAAAATAAAAGTAGAAAGTTTTGAATTGTCTGACTTGAATTTTAGCGACTTCAGTTTACAAAATTCGTTAAATAAAAACATTCAGGCTAACGATGATGACTCTACTTCAAAAGAGCAGAAGAAAAGCAATTCTAACGATTCCGGTTTAGAAGAATTAATTAACGTTTCTTTTATTGAGAGGGCATTTTCAACTAGTTTTGATTTAAACACGTCACTGTCTGACAAACAAAATAACGAAATATTTGACGATGATTTAATAGCAAGTTCGCAAGAAAATTTTTTGATATCGTATGTAAATGATAAATCACCATGTGGTAGGAAGTCGAAAAAAATTAGATCGTCCGAAGATTTTTCGGGCATTTTGACACCTTCTAAAAAGAGAAAAAATTCAAATTACAATTGTCACTTTAAACAGGAGAATATACCTGTTAATTTTTCACAAATTAATGTGGTAAATGTTTGCGAAAATAAAGAACTGTTCCGAACATTTTGTAAAGAATTGATGATGCAACAAAAAATTGCTTTTTCGGTCGCCTGTAATTCAGTAGTAGAAAAAAGACGATCTATTGGTTCAAACATACTTCAGACCCACGATAATTTAAATGAAAAGAAAATAAAAGACGGGGAATTTACCCATCAAACAAAAACAGTGATAGGAGTGAGTTTGTCATGGGGTGAAAATAATTCTTATTTCATATCGTTCAGTTCTAGTACAATTGAAAATAAGGACAAGCTACAGATTTTAAAGAATATTTTAGAAAATCGATCAAGAATTCTATGCATGTTTGATAGTAAAGAGCAAATTAAAATATTAAAGCTCTGTTGTAGTCTGAATGTTTTTACGAACATTGAAGATCCAAAAGTAGCTGATTGGATGTTAGATCCAGAAGGAAAAGAAAAAAGTTTTCAATCCATGGCAAGTAATACAGGTCAAATCAAGGAAACGTTAATAATTAGTTTTGTTGCTGTTAGGTTCTGCATTATTGTTCGAATTTGATGAATTTATGTGAATTTGCTGGGTCATGTAAGGGTGTGAGTAGTATCGGATTGGACGTAAATAATTGCGTGGATCCAAAGTTGAGATCCTCTCTTGAAGCGATTGTATCGTGGTATATTATTGACGCAGTTAAAAATGTTTTGTTAACTCAAAATCCAATACTTTTAAACACATTCAGTAAGTATACGAGAACGAAAATTAGTTCAATTCTTATGGATATGACAATTTTTTTCATTCAAGAAACTGAAATGGAAAACCTGTTATGTTTAACTCACATGGAATTGAATGGTATGAGTGTTAGTCTTCCTTTGCTTCAACAACTTGTCGATTCGTTAAAGATGCATTTGTCATCCCTAGAACGACAAGCGTTCAGTTTGGCTGGAAGACGATTCTCATTCACTTCATCCAAAGAGGTGGGAAAAATTTTGGGTTTATGTAAAGGAAAAAGAATCTGCACGAGTAAGCAAGTTCTTGAAAAGACTGATAATCCGGTAGCTAAAATCGTAATTCAGTGGAGGAAATTGAATAGCACACTAACCAGGATGTTGTATCCTCTAATAAGGATGGTACGAAACGATCGCATCCACGGCACTTGCATAGTCCACAGCGCCACCGGTAGAATTTCAATGCATGAACCAAATTTACAAAATATACCGAGGAATTTTGACATTGTAAATCCCATAACAAACGATATGGTTTCGATTAGTT
This sequence comes from Agrilus cyanescens, assembly GCA_947389935.1. NCBI lineage: Eukaryota > Metazoa > Arthropoda > Insecta > Coleoptera > Buprestidae > Agrilus > Agrilus cyanescens. Next base: position 26,504,135 of record OX376709.1, read on the forward strand.
GCAGGGACGCCTTTGTGGCTCCCAAAGGATATCTGTTACTCTCTGCTGATTATTGTCAATTAGAACTCAGATTATTGGCTCACCTTTCGGGAGACAAAACACTTTGTTCTATAATGAAAACCAACGAAGATGTTTTTAAATCGATTGCAGCTAAATCTAATAATATTGACGAGTTAGAGGTGATAGTTTGTTATTTCGTTTATTATTGATGCAGGAAATAATTTAAATTTAGGTAACGGATGTACTTCGTCAGAGAGCAAAACAGATTTGTTACGGTATAATTTACGGTATGGGAACGAAAGCCTTGGCAGAACAACTGTCTGTTGATGAAGAAGAAGCTTTGAAGTTTGTTGAAACGTTTCATTCAAAATATCCTGGTATCAAGAAGTTTATAAACGAAGTAATCGTGAAATGCGGAAAACTCGGTTACGTCGAAACGTTGGCAGGTCGTAGACGATTTCTGCCAAGTATAAAAGATGAAAATGCCACAAACAGAAGTAAGTATACGTAGTTATTATCGGCTCTTTTGGTTGCTATTTGTTTTTTTTTTTTTGTAACGAAATGTAGGTCAGGCTGAAAGGCAAAGTGTTAATACCACAATACAAGGATCGGCCGCCGATATCGCAAAAAAGGCTGTAGTTTCAATAAATCTAAACTTTAAAAGAAAATTTACAATGCATTGTCCTAAATTTGTTTTACAACTACATGACGAATTTTTATTTGAAGTACTCGAAAGTAACGTTAAAGAAAATGCCCAAATTTTAAAAAAATCGATGGAAGACGCTGTAAGCCTTTCTATACCGTTTCCGGTGAAACTCAAGTATGGCCAGTCTTGGGGTAGCATGAAAGAAATGGTCCTGTAATTTTTAAAAAAGTAGCTATTGCTGCCATTATTTATAATTATTATTATTCTAGTAATTTTAGAACGATTATTATCAAGACATTTTATTATCTAACTTTTGTTATTTATAAGGAAGTAATTATTACTTTTATAATTATAAATTTAAAACTGTAAACCTCTGTGATCATACTATTTTGGATATTTGCACTTGTAAATTCTGTGATAAAGAAAATAATCACGTACGATTTGCAAATATTTCTTTTATTAATCAGAAGTTTATTTTTTAGCTTAACAATCAAGCCGTAATTAAATAGTTAACATGAAATACTACACAAGCAATAATTACTTTTTTAATCGAACTATTCAACGTTGTCTTCAGCTTCAACATTAACTGGACCATTCTGCATGGCGGAAACGTCATTGTATTGCGCATGTACGTTTTGTTGTTCAGTCTGGTTTAACGACACCGCCTGTTGCTGATGTTGCAACAATTGTTGTTGACCTATCATGTCTTGTAGTTCCCGCATTTGCTCTTGTAGTTGACCGTATCGGGCTTGTAACGCTTTCTCTCTCTCAATTTGACGATTGACGTCTTCCGTCAGAGACTGTATTCTTCTAGGCAGCGCGTTCTTCTCCTGTTCTTGCAAGAATTTGAACGTGCTCAATTCTAAATTGGCTTGATCGATTTGATCGTACAGGTTGTGTAGCTGTTTAATTAACACTTGGGCCTTAGCTTGGTATCCTCCGGTCAGTATTTTCAATTTCTTCTCCATTTTCGCCGCTCTTTTCGCTTCGCGTGCCATATGAGATCTATTTTGTTCCAGTCTCTTCTCGGCCGATTCTAATCGATCTTTCTTGCTGGCCAAGTTGGCGCGCGTGTACCGGTTCTGGTTGGGCAAGAAAAGCACTTGAGCTAAGCATTCCTCCCACACTTGAGTGTACGCATCTAACGATAGATCTCCGTGGTTCATTCCCCTTTTAACAACGTCCATTTCGCGTTTGAGTAACTGTTGAGCCGATTCCAGTTCTTCTTTCCGAAACTTCTGATAAGGATGATGTTCTAGATAAGCCAATTGTTGCGCCTGCGTCACGGCCTGTTTCTTCGACTGATGCGGAGGAGGCGGGATGGCGTTATGGATGTTATCGTAGTGGAGCATGGTGACCATTTCTTTCTTGATAAGTTCCTCCGCTTTCTGGAGTTCGGTTAAGGAATGGGACTCGTGTGGAGGCCTTAGGACTGACATATTGACGTCGTGGGGTCTCGGGAAATCCCTTTGGATGACCTGCGATCGAAGGGCTAGTTCTTGAGCGGCTTTGGCTCTTTCTTCTTCCAATTTTCTGGCATCTATGTCCGCTTGATCTTCGACGAATTGTTCGTTTCTTTGATTGGCGATTTCTTCTTGTTCGTTTTCGGGCACTACTATTTCGTAATCGTTTCGAGGCGTAGGTAGACCGCTAAGACCGGCACGTAGTTGCTCCTTTAAAGTTTTATGAGCCGCCGGAGTTCCCCGAATGTCCGAAACTTCGGTGTTTATGTTTAGTTTATCTCTTATTGAAGCTGGAGTTTGATTAGCCTTAGTAAACAATAATTATAAATTAAACATAATTAAATTTTTTAATAAATAAAATATAATTACTTGTCCCACGGGCACGACTGCTCCACTCCTGGGGGTGTTGAATCCACTGCTGGGTGTCCCGGCTCCGTCGCTTCTTGTCGATCTAAACGGTGTGGCTAAAACAGTATTCGGAGTGGCTACTGCTTGCGTTTGGGGTAAGGCCCCGCTGAAGTCCGAATTGTGTAGAGGTGTATTTACGCCTCCTTTGAGGGGCGTGTCGACGTGCGTTAAGGCCATTACGTTCTGTGCTTCTTGTAGAATTCTGTCTGTATGCGGAGCAGGAGTTCTAGGAGTTGCTGCTGCTTGAGAGTAGTCATTAAGAAGTGTGTCTGTCGACTCTACTCCACTTTCTAGAGCAACTTCTTTTGCTACTTCGCTTGCACGACCGATTTTAACAACTTGCTGAAGTTCTTGATCCGATATTTGAGGCTCCGGTAGTACCAGTTTCGATCGCTTTTTAGCCGGTTCTTGGTTTTGCAACATGGCCAACGGAATGTCGTTTTCCTTGCGCTGCTTCTGTTTTTGTTTATCTTTGCGTCGCTCTTTCTGGAAAAATAAAAATGCATTAAAACGGGCAACGGAGAGGAAATTAGTTGACTTGATACCTCCTCCTTTTCGCTTCTTAGTTCTCCGTCCAATTGTTGTTGTCTCATTCTTCCAAAATCAGGAGCCATTGGATCAATGATTTCGGTAGAGGTGTCGTAGAATCCGGGAGCTGGTCTCTTCTCAAAAGGAATTTCTTGATTGTAATCAACTCCGCGTTTCTTCCTCCTTCGAGATGCCACTTCGATGCCGGCAGCTCTCAATTCCCGCCTTTTCTGTAATGCTGCTAATCTCCTGGCTTCTTCTAACTGTTTTTCTCTTGCTTTACGTTTAGCTTTTTTACCCTGAGTGTTGGCCAGCCTGGCTCTCGCTTCAGAAAGCATTTCCAATTCTATAAACACCATTATTACAAAAAAATGCTAATAATAGACCAATATCATTGAATTTTACCATCTTCGTCCATGTCTTTGGGATCAGGTCGGGCAGGTTTCGTTTCCGGATTTGGATCAATTTCGCCTGGTTTAAGCTTACGTGGATCATCTGCGGCATCTTCTCCTTCTTCTTTCTTCTGCGCTTGATCTCTGAAAAAAGTGTATTCAACAATGAGGCTAAAAAAATCCTAATGAAGAAACGACTTACAATAGATATTCGTATCTTTCTAAACATTGTGCAGCTGTTCTTCCAATAATTGGTGCAATTGTTCGCCATTGAGTTGGCATAAGTTTTGCTAAATGCAGTAGCTTTTCGTCTTCTTCTCGGGACCATTCGGTCTTTTTGATGCTGGGGTCGAGCCATTCATACCATCTAGCTTTGCACTGTTTCGCAGATTTTCTGTGTAACAAAGACGCTATCCGAGACCACTGATTTTTGCCATATTTCATAACAGCCGCTTTAAGGATCTCATCCTGAGGTAAAAGTTTTTTAAAAATATTGTTTTATAAATAAATACTACTACACTTACTTCTGTATTTCGCCAAACACCACCTTTTATCATAACGCGCGGCATCTTGGCAAAGTTTACTTCTAGTATTAGAAAGTACACAAAACTTACGAGTTTTATTAACTACTTCGTATAATAATATTACTACCACAAAATTCTTTATACAATCTGTTAAAATTAATACGTTTATAACCGAAAAATTATTCACTTTAACCAAACTTAACCTGCAAAATAACTGACATGTTGTTATTTTGACATTTGGAAGCAATTCAATAGCGACGATGCCAAACGTCTTTAGGTACACAAAATTAGTAATTATTAAATAATTATATTAGCAGCAATATATTGCTTATTTATTGTTAGACTAGGAAGGAGAGAGGACACGTAATTTGTATGCTGAGTACTATGTTTTACTAACGCCATTATTTGATGTCAAACATTGCGTTGAAGTCAGAACCATTAATTAAAATTCGGAGTTTTTTTGAAAATAGTGTAATTAGATTTTAGTGTTTTTATTTAAAACAGTGGTGATGAGTTCTCCTTATAACTGTAAAAGCCGCAGTAAAAATATGAACGAAGAGTCATGTTTCACAGGTAAAAATAATTTTAAGTAGTAATATAATAAAGACTATTCTTAGTGCAATTTTTGTGAAACTGCATGATTAAATCACAATAAGAAATAAAACAACGGTAACGTTTCACTATTTATTTATTTCGGCGCAATCCGGCCATTAACAAGAGCAACAGATGATTACTGTAAGTAAAGTAGTTTGCGTTTTGTGTTTGTTTTTGTATAAATTAAAATATGTTACGATTTACTTATGAAAATAATCAGTGAGTAATGTTAGATTGGTTTACTGGTGACCAACTGGTGACTGATGTCGAAATGTCACAACTTGCAGTCGACGATTATATGTCTCCTTTCTTTTCTAGTCTAATCTACCCATGTAATATATGTGGCTTAATTAGTGTTTGTTACAAAATTAAGTTTTCTCCTATTTAATTTAATTCCAGCATTATTACTTTTTAAAAACAGTTATTGTATTTACTTTATTCTTTAGTCTTTTTTTACAACGCTTGGCAATCGCGCATAGACACGACCCTCAATTCTGCCAACTGTAACAAGGAAAATCCCTAGCGTCTTACACATATATGTGTATCTTATATCACAATTTTTCTTAGTTATTGTCGGTTATTGTTGATTGTTATGATAATTAATTATACGTAGTTTTGTTTGAAGCGTTTGATTAAAATGAAAAATTGGTAATTGTTTTAAGGAGAATGGTAGAGTTCCTTTGTTAAAGTGATAAATTGTTAGGACTTTCATTCTACAGTGGTAATTCTTCAACAATAAATGAACTATAGTTTTAGTGAATTAATAGATTTAAAACGAATTAACGTGTAGTATAATAGTTATTAGGCATTCGGGATTATCAAAATTAACAAGTAAAAAAAATATTATTTTCATTTGTATTTAATTTTAGAACATTCGAAGTGCGTACAACAAACAAAATGACGAGCTTGATTTTTAAAGTGAAAACAAAAACGGGTCAACGTGTTCTTAAGGGTTTAACATCTGATAGTACGTTAAAAGAACTGAAGCAAGAATTATCCGCTATTTCGAACATACCTGTAAGCCGCATAACTGTTTTGTCGGGGTATCCACCCAAAAAATTTGACCTATCTGGTGACAGTAAGTTACTTGCAGATTCGGGACTCTCTTCTGGTGAAATTTTAATTGTTGAAGAATCTCAGGAACCGGTACAACAAATAAGTGCAGCTCCTGAAGTCGATAATGAACGAAGCGAAGAAACAGCTATCAATGGTTCTCCTGGAATTCTTATGAAACAAATAGTGCCTGCTGACAACTCGTGTTTATTTACTAGTTTGAATTTTGTATTAAGTGGTATTTTAAGAGATTCATCGGAAGTTGCACCGTATATGCGAGAAATCGTATCTCAATCTGTACTAAATGAACGTGATACATACTCGGGGGCTATTCTAGGAAAACCGAATGATGAATATGCCACTTGGATATTAAATGAAAAGTCATGGGGTGGAGCAATTGAACTGTCAGTACTTGCCAATTATTATGGGATAGAAGTTGCTGTGGTCGATACAGTCAATGGAATTGTTAATAGATTTGGTGAAGATCAGAAATTTCCACATCGAGTGTTTTTAATGTTTGATGGTATTCATTACGATCCACTTTACCTCGAAAGTTCTCAGGTAGGTAGCGGTTTTTTTTATAAAATCTATCTATTGAAATCCCATTTCCCTGATTTGGCCACGTTCAGTGTAAACAGTGCATTAGGCCGCATATTGAACACGAATATCAAAATTTAAGAAAATTGGCGATTGTAGACAAGTAACTTAATATCTTACAATCCAATCTATTTCATAGGGAGAGAAAATACAAACAATTTTTGCCGCTGACGACGAAAGACTTCTAGAGGAGGCTCGGCAACTTGGCATTGAAGCCAAATCTAGCAGACAGTTTACAGACGTCAACAAGTTTATGCTGAAGTGTTTGGTGTGCAACGTCTTTATTAACGGACAAGCCCAAGCTCAACAGCATGCACAAAGTACTGGTCACACAAACTTTGGTGAAGTATAGCTCACATATTTTACATGTACAACGTTAATACAAAAGAAGTACCTCGCCTCGGCTCAATATTCAGGACTTAAAAGCTGTCCTGCTTTTCAATTATAAGAAGACGCAATTAATTTAGTTTATTATCTTATGTAATTAATAAAAACGTAATTATATAATCATCTGTATTTTTTTCTTATCTTTATTTGTTTAACCTTCTATGAAGCAATACGCCATTCGATAAATCTTGTAAACGAATGCTTGTGAAATAGAAAAATAGAATTTTTTATTTTATGAAATAAACAATTACTTGTCAATTTTCCTCTTAAGAAATTGACAAATAAATTTCAAAGCCGTTTGAATTTCGTACGTTTTGATTTTAGTTGGGAAACCACGTGTTTGATGGCGCTAGAATCATCCAGATAGTGTTAGTCATCTATATTCCTCCATTATCTATGGTTTGGTAGCCCCAAATTAATTTTAATATGAGACAGGTCCGTAATAGAACCGTTTGCTATTTCTGGGAATTAGACGTTTAAAAATATAATTTAAGGAATATTTCCGTATTTGAAGCAGTAATCACTTTACTCGAATTTAATGCTTTAAACGAACAAAATACTTTTTACTTTTTGAATTTTCGCCAACTATCAGATTGGTAAATGAATAATTATACTTTTTTCGAGGAAAGTTACGTTAATTATTAAAATAATCACTTATTAATTTAAATTATAGTTTCACGTATATGTATCTTGTGAATTAATAGTGTAAAAATTACTTATTAAGTTTCACATACGCTCATTTATTCAAAATGCAGTTAATTTTAATATTCTCTATGAAAAAGAAAAATATTGTTTAAATTTTATTAAATACGGTCCTGTTGAAAATCTAGTGATTTATTATTTCAGAGTTGGTAGTAATTACATTGTTGACATAACCGTTAACTGCATCAACTGTCACAAATCAGTTGTTGTAGGTATTGCGTCCAATCAGGAGCGTGAACGTAGTGGTGTTTATCTTATGCTTTGACTTTAAACGCTTAAAATCTCCTGATATAATGTAATGGTCGAAACTGTTAAAATATGTTCCCGTGCAAGTGCGTACCACCACATTTTTTCGTCGGTTATATTTTCTATTATAAAAGTGCATTTGGAGTTGAAGTTCGCGTTAAACGATTGTATACGTGACAGATTTCTCTCACTTGTTTAAGTGGGCCATTTAAAAACAGTGCTAAAAGAATTAACATTAATTCTAAATTGGTGGACAGCCAACATGTGCAAGTGCTTATTAATTGTGTGAACGTAGAAATTATTGCTCATAGTGTGGCGTATAATGGATGAAGTTGAAGATGAAGCAGATTTAAGGGAACAAATTTTTCACAATAATGTTCGAGAACAAATTGTAAGTGTTTTTGTGTAAACCTGCTGATTTTTTTATTAGATTTTGTCTTATTAATTTTGTGCACTTGAAAAATCTGCCTCTTGACCTCAAAGATCAGTGACCTTTTAGATTTCCATATCTGTAATACTATTAAAATGTCAGTTTATTTATAGATTCTTAGACCATCTAAAAATAGAATTGTTTATTTTGCTATGATAAAGCCATGCGATTCTCTACTCAAATTTCGATTGTGTGCATTTTTTTTTAGCGAAAGTTGCAGAACTTTTTAATTGTAATCATTATGCAACTGACAAAAAAGTTGTTAACATTAGGTAACGTCCGATTAACGTTTAAATTTACGGTTGAAATGTAAAGTTTGATTTCATGCTTTTTAAATGGAAATTTTGGTTTTCAAATGGTTAATAAAATTTTGCAATTTATCTGTGAAATTAGCAGCTTACTAAAATTATTTCACACAAGTTTCATTATTTTTGCAACCCTCTGACGTATTTGTATAACTCGCCGACCCCTGTGATATCAATGAATTATTATTTTGCAATTTTAAATTTAGAAATCACTATATTTGCTTTATTTGTTGATTTATATTTCTACCAGAAAACTAACAATAAATCAGGCATTTTAGAAGACAATAAGTTTTAATAAGTACTTCATGTAGAGTTAGACATCTGACGCCACTAAATTTATCATCTCATGACCATCTTATGACTTTCTCAAGTTGAATAGTGAAGGAAGGAATATAATCCCTCTTCAATTTTTGATTAATATGAATGAATGAATTAATTAATTAAATGAAGAGCTTTCAAATTAGCCTTATTTTTAAAGACCTTGAGTCTAACTAATGTTAAATACTGTAGCCTTTCATACATTTACAATGAAGGATCATAATCATAAAATTAAAATCAGTTATCTGATTTCCTTTGTAGTTTAAAAATTGTTTACTGTACTTATATGTCCCATAAAATATTTAGCATTTTTGTTTTTAACATTTACATCTGCAATTTAGAGTTAATGCCTATTGCACACATTTGTGGGTATGTATTGTACCGGCCTACAAATTTCTTATGGTCTATTTTTAGTCCAGCCACAAATACACAATATGCTGATTTACAGGATAATAGTTATTCTAAAATATACACTAGCATTGGGTAGGGCTTCTAACAATGCAAATTAAAATTATTTTATAATACAATTCTACATATGTAGGTACCCACATTACTTATGCAGCTATTATTCTCTTACTACAGAATGTTTTGTATTAAATATTGATAAATATACCGGGTGTATAGGTATTATCTCGTAAATTTTTTGAGCTTGTGAAGGAAAATGATTTGCTCTTATTTTTCATTCGGTTTTAAATTAATTTAATTAAGAGGAACTCGTAATAGTCATAAGAGATGAGTATCTACTAAAGTAGTGTTGTTAAATACATATTTAATTTGACTGATAATAAAACCTTGCAATTTTTTTGACTAATGCAATAATTTAAATTAAGGAAAATATTTTAAATTATGGAATTCGCTTATTATTAGATTTATCATATGAAAGTTTACTTTAACTTAATTATTTTTTAAAACATACGTTTTTTGTAATAAATACATTTTACAAGTTAATTTCTGACAATGAGTTAAAAATAGAATATTTACTTAAAGCTCGCAGTTTTTAGTAGACTTTAAATAAATGCTTGTGTTTGTTCAAATTGCCTGTCTACTTACATACCTACCAACTGTACAGTAATTTGAGACCGTTACATAAGTAAAGATCAGTTACTTACTCTACATATATTATATGAAAAAAAAAAATTAAATATAGAGTAAAAAACTGTATAAGCTGATATGTGCGTGCGATAAGGGATTAAGAAAAACATGAAATCTGAGAAGGCTTCGTAGAATTACAAGTCAAATCACCTTACAATTGAAACCCAGGTAAAAATCTGAAGCCTCTGGAATGTTGAGACATAATAGGTGGGTAATTAATAAACGTCATCAAAATAATTAGCGTTCTCTACCAAATGGTGGGCAAAAAAAATTAGATCTTTCTGAAACTCAAGGGATATTTTCCAAATAAGTGCTTTTGATTTTTTTCGGATTTTTTAAAAATCAATTCAGTGAGCTACAGGACCCTCAAAGTTGTCATTTTTGATATTATTAACAATTTAGTGAGCATTTCAGCTCTGTGTTTAATTTGTTTGAAAATAATTTCAAAGGTAATTGTTGCTATCCTAAACAAAATGCAATTGATACGATTTAATGCAATTATAATGTGACTATTTTATTGTTTACTGACTTTGTTTATAAAATACATTTATACAACATAATTGAAATACCAAGTTTTATTATAGACACAATTTGTCGCATGCTATTACATCAATATTATTCTGACTTATCGTTAATATTAAATATTTGTTCATACGATATTTTCAACTAAAATTGAGCTGACCTTAGCACTAGTTTGTATGAATAAAATATATTTTGTTTCACATTTTAAAAATAGAGCATATTCAGGGGTGGAGGAGGGTTCGAATTTTTCTTATATTTATTTGTTAATGAAGGGAAATACGTGTAGGTAACTAAAAATAATCTTGCCTAACATTTATTTTTCAATTACTGAAGTAAAATAGGTTTGTATGCCTAGATATATTTGTTCGCTCTACTTAATGCCGTCAATAGATGACGTCGTTAGAATGCGCGCGCAACTACAGTAGTTTATTTACCAAAAATATGCGTGGTAGCCTATGTTCAAATCCGACACCCGGTATTTTCTTTTTTCTCTATTTTTTTCACAAAAATATGAGGTTAGCTTAAGTCGTTTGTATAGATTAAGTTCGTCAAATATTTTGACAAAAGTAGGTATCTGTCTTATAGTATTTTTTTGTAATAAAACGCTATCAAAAGCGTCATTGCAATGAAGTCTTCTTTTTTTCAGATTTTCCTTCTGCTTTTCATTTTACTTTACCTGGCAAGCTTTGCCCTTTTGGGGAGATTCAAGAGAAGGGGTCGCGAAGATTTTTATAGCACCGATGAAGATGAGGTGACAGTGTATAGGATAAGCACGTGGCTGTGCACATTTTCTCTTGCCGTCTCCATTGGGGCTGTTCTTTTGTTACCAATTTCTATAGTGTCCAACGAGGTCCTTATAATCTACCCTAATTCGTATTACGTCAAATGGCTGAACAGTTCACTAATACAAGGTAAGTTTAATTTTTTCTTACAATTGGAATATTTTTTATTGAATGAAAAGTAGAAATTCTAGGTTAGGTTAAATGCTACAATATTTTGCTTTAAAAAAAAGCACTTGGTTATTTTTCACAATTAATAATTATTTATCCTTCCTACCAAACACTTTTGTAAAATGAATTATTTAAAGTATGTTTCCAAAAAATCAAATCTTAAATATAATTTTGCATTTATTACAAATTTATATTTATAATTTGTTTTTATTTTTATCATTAATTTTTTGAAACACAAATATTTAATTAATCCCTCAAGTAAAATCTTCTCTACGCTCATGAGGAAGTATAGTTGAATGTAGTATATAATTAATAGTGAAAGTACGTACGTATTAGATAGGAATTTTTTAAGATGGAGTACAAGACAATTTAGAGATGACTCAAAACACATTTCTCAAGGCAAAAACTGAAGCTGCAATTTTAACTTTCCATTTGCTATAGGTCCAAAATTTTTTTTATGAATTCATGAATTTTTGTTTGCATCTTTTTTTTATTTCTGTTTTTATTTTTGAAAAGAATTACATTTTTCTTTGAGAAATTCAACTGTAAAAAAAAGTAAAAAAAAATAACAACGATAAATTACTCTGAAACTGTAAAATCGTTATTTATGGTTTTGCCAGGTTATTAACATAGGAATTTTGGGACAAATATTTTCTGTATTATTGTTGGAAAACCTTCAAAACTATCTTAATAGTTTTATGAGTGGAAAAATCCCTTACAATTAGATTAAATGCCTGTCCGTCAGTCAAAACCAGTTTACTCCAAATCATACTGGATCGATTGACTTAAAACTTGGTGCACGTATGAACTCACGTGACCTAAATATAGACGTCTAAAGTAAATAAATAAATTTTGAATATGGGATCATTTTTGGGGGGCAAAGTAAAAAATTGAAAAATATATCGTGTGACGTATCAAATGAAAGGTATTGTTGTGAGGATTTCAAATATTATTTTTTTATAATTTTCAGAATTTTATTTAAACTTCCCAATATTTATCTGCTTCATTGTATAGGCTTGTTGCTGTAAACATTTTTTTGAAGTACTTAAATCATTTTATCTGTCTTATCTACATAATTTTTTATGTTATCAACACATTTTTTAATCTCACTTAATCTTTTATGTCTGTTCGTAAGTTTTTATTTTGATATTGCAGTATATGGGTACTTGTATCAACTTCACTTAAAAATTTGCACTTTCTTTAAAAGAAAATCAAAAAGAATACTTGAAACTAATTCAGATTGTTCGTCTTCACGATCTTGTTCGTTATCAACATTATCGTTGTTTTTACATTTTTTTTAAGGTTCACAAACTGGGTCTTAAATAGTTGGTTTTTCGTTTAAAAAAATTTCATTTTTGAGTTCTTGTTCGTGCATTTGAACAATATTTTTCTTGTCAGTTCTTTTTACTACTATATCGGTTGTATCAAGTTCAAGATTCAAATTTCTGAAGGTGTTACGTCTTAATTTTTTAAACTGAAATATTTTCACCAATCTTTCTTTTAGTTTATTGTTATTTTTCCACAATTTCCGGTAAAATTTCATTTTCCATTTTTTTACTGCATTTAATGAAATTTAAAAAGTTTAATTGGGTGACATTTACGAGTAGGTACCTACTGAAAATTTTGACATTTATTGGTGACGTTTTTTTATGGCAATTCAAAAACAAAAAAATATTTTAATAACTTCTAGTAAGCATTTTTTATTATATCTAATAATAATCATTAAGTAGGTACTTATTATTTTTAAAACTATTAAATTGATTATTTGACGGATTTGCTTTAAAGATGTCAAGGTTGATTTTTAAGTAACCGCGAAAATAATAATTGCAGTAAATTGACTAATTGGTTGTGATTTATTATACAGGGTGACCCAAATTCAGTGGCCTATTAGACGTCACCCTGTATAAAAATGTACCTTCCTTTTAAATAATTTTCAATATTTTCGTTTTTTAATACCTACATAATTATTTTTTTTTTAATTTACAAAATTACAGCTTTTAATTTATGATCAAAACTATTATTAAAAAATACCATTCTAATTTATGTATAGAGATACAATACAAAATGTTATAAATTAATGTTTAAAATACAAAAAAAAATACGTGTGGCACTCGGGGACTGCCGCGGTAAAGCTATTCATAGTTTATCAACTTATGCAATTATAATATTTATGCAATATTTTTTTTCTTTGATATTAATATATAAATACACCTATATACTTTCTCCAAACAGCTGCTTACGTATTCGTCCGATTTCGGAGCAGCTCGTCTCGATCCGTGCGAGCTTCGTACAGTCTACACACATACGTCATACCGCTGTGCCGGTCGGAGTGGGGGGTGTTAGGTTTTTTCGTTACGGAATTTCTTGATTCGGTCGCCGCGCTCAAAGCCCGCTATAAAAGCTGTGCAATAGCTTAAAAAGAAAGAAATTACGTCTGACATTTTTATTTTCCAAAGAAAAAAAAAGATAACGATGGAAACCGCTGATTTTTGTGCCTATTTAATATATTTATCTTTGAAGAGATTGTGAACTAATATATTTTTTTTTTTTAAATTTTTTATGAGATTTATAAATCATTTTTATGTATATCTAATTGCAAAGCTTAATTGCTGTTAAAGTTTGTGGATTGTTCTCTCCGTTTTACAAAGTATAAAACGCAGTCAAGTTCCTATTCTACACTTGATCATATTTTAATGACCAATTAAGAGGCCTTGAACTGGAACAAACGAATTTTGAGCGCACGTAGATACGTTTTTAGAACGAATTAATTTAAATTTTATTTTCATTGTATTCTATTATTTAATTTTATTTATATCTATAATTTAAATTAATTAAAATTTAATTTCTGTACACGTAGATTTCTTTTCTTTTTTTTTTTTCATCGTTTATTCAAAAATTAGTTCAAAAAACATATTTTTCTGCTACATATATAAACAATTCAGTCTAGGTATTTCGTAAATATGTTCAAAACATACATACGTTCTCCTTTGTTTATAAATTAGTTATTTCGACTATAAAATGATATCACTCTTCAGGGATTACATCATAAATCATAGCGGATTGCACGACTTCACTGTGATGGACTTATTTATTATACAGGGTCGTCCAAATTAAGTGTCTGTCATTCGTAATTTTGCTGTTATAAATGATACGAGTATAGTAGCATTTTTTCAGCTGATTAATTTGGTGAAAACAGAAAAAAATTTGCTTTTTTGATTATTTAAAAAAACTATTTTTTCTTCAATAGAGAACATCCTGTATATAATTTTTTTTCTGCTGGAAATTCAAATTTTTAACAAAAAAGCTTATAAAGAATTTTTTGGAATGAAAATTGAAGGGATTACGGAGAAAGAAATAATATACAGGGTGTTTCAATTCGCAGTGCCACGAAAAAGTCGTAGGACGCGCTTGGTTTAAAAGTGTTTATTAAATTATTAAAAATGAACTTAATTACATTTACTATATTTCTCGTAATCTGTGTAAACATGCTCGAACTATTTTTATTCATTTTATCTTCTCGTTAATATTGTGTGTATTGAAAAAGTTAAGTTTGGTCTTATTTTCTCGGAAATAAACGATAAACATTATTTGAGAACGTAAAATTAGCATTAAAATTTTTTTTAGCAGTTCGTGTTATAATTATAATTATTTTTATATTAATTGTTTAGAAATTCAAAGTCTTTGTAATCCCACAGAATTACCAAATGTATTAGAAATTTCATTAAAAGTGGTACCAATAGAGTGCCAGGTAGAAATGTTAAAAAAGATGACAAATAATTATCCTTAAAGAATTTACTGCAATCTGTACCAAAAATGGTCCCTATTATATAGTTGAAAGTATTTTCAGAGGAAAAATAATTATTATTGACGAATTTATAGGAATCTGTACCAATAATGGCCCCCTAGAAAAGTGCTTAAAGTATTTAAAAAGCAAAAAATAATTACCCTCGACGAATTTACTGAATCGTGTACCAAAAATCGTCCCAATAATAGTGCCAAAAGTTTTTAAAAAGCAAAGATAATTATCCTTGACAAATTTATTGGAATTTGTACCCAAAATGGTTCCAATAATAATACCAAAAGTGTATAAAAAGCAAATAGAATTATACTTTTCAAATTTTTTGGAACTTGTACCAATAATGGCCCCTAGAAAAGTACTAAAAGTATTTAAATACAAAAAAATAATTGTCCCTAATAATTGTTTTTGAATCTGTACCAAAAATTGTAAATAAAAAAAGCACAAATTAGTTTTCCTAATGATTTTCTAAAAAAATATTTTTCTTAAAGAATATATTGGAATCTGTACCAAAAATGGTCCCAACAATAGTGCTAGAAGTGTGTAAAAAAGTAATAATTATTTTTAACGAATTTTTGGTACGTGTGCCAAAAATGATTCCCATAAAAGTTCTAACAGAATTAAAAAGCAGAAGTTTTAATGAATTTATTGAGAATTAATTAATTCAGTATCCCTAATGATTTTTTTTGAGCCTCTACCAAGTGTTGATTAACACAAAAATTAGTTTTTCTCAAGATTTTCTAGAATAATCTGTATCAACTAACTTTCTCTCTTTTTTTAAATATTCCTGAGATTTTATAATAATTTAATAAAATACATTCAATTTTTGTAACAGCCAAAATTAATAATTATTTTGTTTACAGGACTATGGAACTACATATTTCTTTTCTCCAATTTATCCCTTTTTGTCCTGTTACCCTTTGCGTACTTATTCACCGAATCCGAAGGATTCTTGGGACATCGAAAAGGCCTTATGGCAAGGGTTTACGAAACCTTTACCGTTCTAGGTCTTTTAGCGCTGGCTGTTTTTGGTACGACGTATGTGATCTCCGCACTTATAGATGAAAATAAATCAAGTATACAGACATTATTAGGTAAGTTACATTAACAAAAAAAAATTAATCATGATCTTCCTGGAATGTTGTAGAACGTTCTTGAACCTTTCGGAATAGTTTAGATTATTCTGAAACATTTTGGAACGTTCAACATTATTTTTTAACATTCTGGAAGATTCTAAATCACAAGTCTAATATTTTACAGATTTATGGAGCTACCACTTACCATTTTTATATTCGTGTATATCGTTCCTTGGTGTGTTGATGCTTTTAGGTAAGCTAACTCATTCCGTTGCTCTTTTTTTTTCTGTACGAAATGTTTTCTTCCCTTTCAAGTATGCACCCCATTGGGTTTTGTTCGTCTATTCGACGTAGTAGGTCGATATCTGATAAAGCCCCAATTCTTGCGAGACATAAACGAAGAATACTTCACGTATACGTTAGAGGAGGAGTGTCTGAGACGTAGACTGAAGCATGCGCAGTCGACCGGCAAGTCCTACATGAGTCCTGCTCCCATGTCTTTGAACGATGACGGTGCGTTCCAGGAGGACGATATCAAAGGATTGCTGCGACTCAGAAATGGGAAATTGCAGGCAGGACTGGGCCAGCGTCTCCTCGAAGTGGAAAACAGGAGGAAGTTGTTGGGTAAGTCAAAAAAACGAAACGGGTAATGGCGGCTGAAACGGAAATTCTGGACAATTGGGTGATTTAATATTCCAGATAAACAACGTCAAACTTCTTCATTTAGAAGGAATGTTATTTATCCTGTTGCAATGATCTTGTTGCTAGGACTGACTGGTATCACTGTGTTGATAGTGTTACAAAATACTATTCAAATTTTGATTGGAATTAAAGCTCTTCCTTTAAGTTCAAGAGTAAGTCTCCTAACAAAAGTTATTGACTTATTAACTTGCGTTTCTCAAACTTGTTTAGCAATTTACTTTGGGTATTAGTTCGCTGTCCAAGTTGGGACCATTCGGTGCCTTTTTGGAGATAGTTCTGATTCTGTATCTGATAATAACGTCCTCTATCGGGCTTTACTCGTCACCTCCAATGTCTGGAATCAGGCCTAGAGCCAAAAGCACCCCGTTCAGCCTTATCATAGCCAATTGTGCTCTCGTTCTGGTTTTAAGTTCTGCCCTTCCGCTGCTCTCGAAAATATTGGGTGAGTAATTTCAGACGACTGCGCTAGAAAAGCAGGAGTGACTTGTTTGAATTTTGGGTTCCAGGCATCACCAATTTCGATTTGCTCGGTGATTTTGGTAGCATCGAGTGGCTGGGCAACTTTAAGATAGTTCTGTTGTACAACGTGGTGTTTGCAACGAGTGCTACTTTGTGTCTCGTCAACAAATTTACAGTAAAAGTGCGAAGGGAACTGTATGCACGGTTAGTCGAAAACTACATGTTCCTTTGCAGCTATGTTTCGTTCGTAAACTAACCAGAATGCTTTCATTTTTTTTTGATAGAAAAAAAGGAGCAAAAACGTGTTTGAACTTTTCGTTCTTTGAAAGGAATTTTGAGGAAATTTGGCTTTACTACGTTCAAATATTAACTCTTTAGAATAATAATTACAAGGAGATACTGAAAAGACTTTAAAGAGACCAAAAGAATCGGGTTCTTTTAGTTTTTAATACATAAACTTTGTCCTTAATCTGACAAAATAATTTTTGAGCTTCACAATGTGATCTAAAATTTATTAATTTTTTTGTTAGGTTAGGTTAAGCCGTTTTTTCTTCACTTTATCAAAAAATAATAATCCAGTCAAATTCCTCGAATTCCTAGAGTATTTCGTGTTTCTGTTTCTATTTTTGTTACTATCGTGATCATGATTTGATTTACATCCTGGTGAACTGTCATCGTTTTTTTATTATCATTTCAAATGTATGTATAAAAAGACTGAATTTTTGCGATCCTATTTCCGCTCAATGTGAAAGACTGATGAAAAATTTTCTTTTGATTTTTCCATTGAAAAATTGAAACGAAATTTTAAAAACACCGTGTGATACTTATAATATTTACATATATAAAAAAGAAAATCGTCTTAGCAGTCGAAATTTTAATTTAATATTAATGTCGTTGTTATTGTTATTTAATTAATAATATAATATAACTAAGAAGCATTTTTTTGTCGTTTTCAAAACGGAATTAAATTAAAAACATATTTTCTTAATTAACTTCTTGTTTCGTACGTTCTGATTTGTTTAATATTTAAACGATTGCGAATTTAAAATTTTATTTTTAAAATATTTATGTCATTTTATGGGATATAAAAAATTATTTTGTTTTATCGGTTTAGTTTGATAGTTTCATTATTAATCACTTCTTAATAATGTCTCATTTTTATCTCTGTTTTTCGCACACTTCATACGTCTAATTAATTAATCAATCTATCAATTAATAAATGTATTTACTTCTAATTTTAATTAATTTCAAATCTATAAAATAATTGCTTTCATTATTGCTTTAATACGTAATATTTTTAACATTCGTTTTGTAGATCGAAAGAATCCATAACAATTAATTAATTAATAATTATGATTAACAACAACAACATCACTTTTCAGTATAAAATTTTATATTATTTATAATATACGAGGAATTAAATTATCTTTTGTGACGTATGTAGTTACGAATAGCGGTCACTTCATATTCACATAATCTACTTAATTTAACGCTAACATACGCGAAAATCGTTACAATTCGCGATTTATTTACCTGCAACAGTCAAACAATTCAAACGACCGAATAATTCCGACAATTCCCGACTACTCCCGAACAGTGATAACTATTGCTGTCAAAATGCTTTGAGACTGTCATTCGGGCAACGATTTAATTACATTAAAAATTACTATTTGTAGTTATATTTTCGACGTTTTTAATAAATATCGGTGGTGACCGCGCTATTCGGAACTAAATCCGTTTATTTTTATAATTTATTTTTTTACGTCGTGTATTACCTTTCGTGCAGAATGTTAAGTGTACTGGACAAAGGTGTCGAACAACGTCAAGTTACACCGTCTACTCGAAACACACCTAAGCCTTCAGTTACAATTAGTAAGAGCAAATAATAATACATACGTTATATATTATCAATTGATTTATTATTTATTTATTCGTTCATAAAATGAGATATTTTGTATTACGAGATTTAAGATACCAATTTATTATCACTAAATAATAATAATAATGATACATATTATAAATTAGATACCTATCTGCCGGCATATTTTTTAATTTTTTGTTTTTATTTGTGATTTTAATTTAAATAATAATTATTGTTAAGGTCGAATGACTGAGAGAAAGTAAGTGAGAGCGTGTGTATTGTTGTAATTAATTACCCAATTTTTTCTAGTCTAAGATACGATTATTTAAACATTTTATAGGTACGTACTATGTATATAATATACATTTAAAAACATGTATGATGCCTACTTATTATAAATGCGACTGACAAAAAAGAAACACCTCACTGTGCAATTTGTGTAAGATTTCCCTCACGCCTGTTTGTTGTTATAAGCAGTATGAAACATTATTAAATTAAATTATTACTTATACCTTCAGTGTTTTAAATTCATGCTTACCTATTAATAGTTAAAAGTATGGGGACCTTTCTTGTAGAAAATTTAACTTTCTAAGGGTCTACAAAAGCTCACGTCTATCTTAAACGCGCCTTAAAAGTCGACGCTATTATTAAATAATCTTACTTGGGGATTTTTTCGTGTCTCGATTGTTTATCTTTATCCAAGAACTATAAAAAAAAATGATAATTTTCTTGTTTCTGGCTTATATTTAGAAAACTAGCTAACGAAGCATAGGACAAATTGTAGACAGTTGAAGAATCAACAAAATTGTTTTTTCAGAAGTCCAATTGGACGATTTTTTTGCGAGAAAAGTCGAAGAAACTATAAGAAAAGAACATTTATTAAAAAATCCATATCTCGGGTAGTTTAGAATATTAAGAAAAAATATTCCGGAAAATTATAGCTAAAGAGGAGCGCTTTCAAACGAGCCTTACGGAAATCCCCTAGCTTCAGTAGTTTTTACATAATTACGATATTAGGAATTTAAGGCATTATTTTATTTATGTCACCGTATTAACAAAGAAAGTACGATTTTAATTTTCTAAACGGTTTCTGATAGTAGAGATTATAAGGTATGATTCGTATTTTTCAGTTTTTGTAATAGAGCTGACAACAACAGAATCTTTTGGAAATATTTATTAAAAAATAAGGAATACAAATAAATAAAAATCAATCTTTTAGGATCACTAAATATTCTATCAGTTGTTATGATTAACCTTTACAAATTCATAATTTAACATTTGAGTAATTGTAAATCGGTAAAATACTTTATGACCGTATAAAATATATTTTTTTTATAACCATAAATATGTAGAAAATTTGTACTTAAGGTAGGTATTGTCGTCCACCGAAATTCGTTGCATTCTTCTTTCTAATTAAGAAATCTCATTGCCTAATTGGTTGTATTAATTAATATTGTGCAAATTTTTATAATCATATCCTTAACATTGTATATTTATACATAGATATGTATTATATAAATTAATATTTGATATCACATTGAAACAATAAGTCAAAGATACCTATGAGAGTGGTCTTATTCTATAGGCACAGTCCAGGGGTGTTCAATGTGTCCATATTGGATAGCGAAAAGCCTCTTTCTCACTTTCATGAATAGGGGTAGTTTATGTTCCATTGTAGGAATTCGTAAAAGTTGTCCTTGGTAATATACAGATTCTACAGGGCATATTGTGCAAGCTGTACCACTTCCAAACATTTCTAGTAACTGAAAATTAATTAAGAGATTTTTTTTAGATAGACCCAGTTTTTATTTCACGGAATTATTTAAACTAATATGATGATTTTTCTATTCTACTGAAATTTTATTTTAGTGTAAGTTATGGGACACACAATTTAATGGTTTCTAAAGTAAGATACTGTGTTGCCTTTCCGATAGGTGGCGTGCTACAGTTCACAAATTTTTAAAACGTCACTTACGCGATCCTCGCAATAAGTAGCTATTAACTATTCAAAAATATTTTATGTGATCGAAAAAGAACTCGATGGCCTTATTGTAGCCAGAAAGTGAGTTCAGTCGAAACACTTTTAATTATGGGGCCACACGAAAAATATCATACAAAAAATATGGATCTATTTAATAAATCGTCGCGTTATTATTGAGTATACTGCGTATTTTTTTGGACCACTCAAAATTAACCAAAATAGCTCCATATTCTAAAATTCTAAACTAATTTTCCTTATGACGTTTTTCAATTAGTGCCATAATTAAGTAAGGTTAGAGTTACCATTTTAAAGAAATATTATTTTTTAACACACTGTATAGTAAATTAAATTTGAATGATATCGACAACCTTTTATTGAAACGTTTTTATGAAAATTTTATGACTAAACTTATGTACGTTTTTTATTTACGTGCTTTAATTAATTCGTGTTCAAATTCTTAACATATTCAATATTTTACAAAATATCTCTAATTGATATAAATTATATAAGCATCCGTGTTTTGTTTTTTTCATCAAGTTATTTCGTTTGAATCGTTGTCTTCATAAACAAATTTAAATCTACCGCCATTACGTACAGGGAGGGACAAATGACCTACTGGCTAACAGTGAATAATAATAACCATCACAAATGTGACAGTTCTTTAGCAGTTGAGCAGTTTTGTCCCTATGTGCTGTCTTGTGGTATAAATTAGTGTTTTTAAAGATAAAGTTTAACAGAAATTGAATCAAGAATCTATTTTCGTACAGCAGGTAATTTAATTATTTAGATTATTACCTATTTTGCATAGATAATGTGTTAGGTGAACGACGATATAATTTAAGAAGAAGTCATAACTTCATAACCTTTTTAATTAGGTATAAATATAATTGATTGCCTCTTATTTTCTCGATCTGTACTTTCGTCAATAGCGTACTTGTTAAAACTGCTTTGTATTTTTAATGTTTATCTCGTTTTTATTTAACTCTTTAGGGGTTTAATAATAGATTATTACAAAACTCAGGGTTAAGTTTTTTATGACTTAAATAGATTTAGATTACAGTTATAGTTTCATATCATAGAATGTTAGAATATAAACTACTTCAATAAAAAACGCATTTTCAGCGATTTAAAAGCACTTTTACTGCAACTCAAATCGTTGCTATTATGCTAGCGAATTAGCCTCGTCCCCTCAATAACACAAAATCTGACTACGTCCCTGACTCCAGCCAACGGCCATCACGCATTTTAGTTGCAATAGACCGTCAATAGATCGCGCTCTCAGTTTAAGTTTCTACAGTCGATTTTTAGTAACAAAAACGTTTATTTTAAACTATTTGTGCTTTTTTGGCGTAACTGGCGGGGATCGTAATCTTTAAAATTATATTAATCTTCAATTTTGATGAAGCATTAAGCTAGGCGTTGTCTGTTAATTCAAAATACATATAATTTGGACCATCTTCCGTGTAAACAAATTATATAACATCAAAAAAAAATTTTGATAAGGTTGGGTGGTCACTTACCCTATTACTTCTAAGCATCCTTATCATTTCATCCATTGTAACGGTTCTTTCTTCGATCCTAAACTCTCCCCATTCCTCGCAAATCTCCAGAACGGATTGCCTGATGATTCCTGGTAAAATAAGCCCATTCAGTGGTGGAGTGGCCAGAACTTTCTCTGCAATCATACGTCTCATGCTAAGAAAAATGATTTAAAATCATAAACAGGGAGTCATGGTATTTACCACCCAGTTCGTTGACGTAGAACAAGAATATGTTCATGGTCCCCGCTTCTGTTATCTGCTGCTCCTTCCCGTACAACCATAACGTCTGTTGACAACCGTGGTGTTGTGCCATTTGGTTGACCCTTATTGTGGGGCCGTAATTGGCTCCCATCTTACGGTCCCCACAACCACCCGGCCAAGCTCGGGTAAACGCTGGATCGGCGAAAAGGCGGACGGCTTTGTCGAAATAGTGTCCCACGGGACATAGTATTGTGTACAGGAGGGCGGAGTTGGACGTAATCACTCCTAACGTTCCCTAGGGAAGGGGTTTCGTTTAAGGGGGCGTTTTTTTAAATACAAAATTAGATTTTTGAATGAAATTTGGTGCGCACATGAAGTTCAGTGACCCAAACGCGGACGTGTGACGTAAATAAATAATTTTGAATATGGGGTAAATTGGAAAATTAAAACTGTACCGTGTGACATATCAATTGAAAGAGCTTGCTGTAAGGGTCTCAAATATATTTTTTTAATAATTTTAAAATAAATTGTTTTAAAGTTAATTGAAAAATATAAGAAACCATTACGTTTTTTAATTAACTAATAAACATTTATCTAAAGAGGTGCACCTATAAGGATGAAAAATTATCTTCTTTTTACTGTTGTTATTGTTATTTTAACATTATTTTGTGTTACTTAACCCGTTGATTATCAAAAGTTTGTAAATAAATTTTCTTTTTGAAAAATCGTTTAACAAAAATACTTCTAAGGTTGAAGGTCTTAAACTTTTGAATACTTATCATGTGCTGCCTGGAAGCATCTTTCGTAAAATATTGAATTATTTTTCTTTTTTAGTATAATTTTTAGTAGTTTTTGAATGAGTGATATTTAATTAATTAAGTAATAAAATTACTATATTATTTCCTCCTCTAAAAAACTGATGCAACTATTTTAGAATTTACCAAGTTGATGTAGTAAGTAGATTTTCAATGTCAATTAGTACACTGATTAAATTATTAAATAATTACCGCCATGCGACTGAATTTCGAAATTATGATAACAGGGTTACGATAAAAATTTCATTAGATAGTTTGTGTTGCTGGTATGTTCGGTAATTAAATTTCTTTAAACATTTTAATAAAACTGTTAATTAGAAACCAAAAAATGCAAGGTTAATTTTGCAGTATCGATCTAATTGTAAGCGCGAAATGGTCTAGCTGTAACGAATTTTATTTGCCCCGCTGGCGGGACGTTCCGAGAACCGGTTAAAGGGAGCCTCACAAATAATGTTCTAATTAATTTTAATTTTTATCTGTGGACTTACATCAGTTCCAATTAATGTAGGACGAATGTACAGACTAGATGATTCGTAATGAGGCACCCATTCTTGATCGACGACAATCAATCGATTGATGCATTTTATCAGTTCGTTACCATCGAACGTTGGTAGGCCAGCGCTTTCTGCAGAAAAGTTCATTCTGTGCATGTTCAGGTCGGGCCTGAACACTCGAATTCTGCCATCAACACCCCTGTATGCTTTCATACCCTCAAAAAGCTGCAATAAAAAAATTTAAAAAACGAGTTACATTTATCACATATTACAAAATGACCTAAGGAAGAAATCTTGCTTTTGTGAATCATAATAAAAGATTATTCAAAACTTTTTTTAATCACAATTTGATTAGAAAGTTTTGTATTTTCGTTTTCTAAATTTTACCTCGACTGCATAGTGAAGCACTTTAGCTGCCGGATGCAGCTGAATATTTTCAAAAGGCCCAACTTCGGGCTTTTGCCAACCCCCCAAACCTTTGTCGTAAGACACCTTGAACATGTGATCAGTGAAAAAGTGTCCAAATTTAAGTTCGCTCACGTCAGGCTTCGGTCGAAGTTGACTGGGGTCGCAGAGGGTCGTTTTAAGGTCACTGTACTGTAATAAAAAAATAATAAATTTAAAAAAAAAAGGATTTACCCTTTTTATATGCCATTTGTTTTGTTGTTTCAGGAGAAAAGATAGAATAAGTCCTCCAGGATTGTAGCTTCACGTTTTTAGGGTTGATTAAAGGTAGGAAAATAATATTTTTTATCTTGCAGCAATTTTTAAAAATGTTGGTAGGAGTCTGAAAATTATCTACCTATATGGGTAGAAACGTTTAGCATACAGTGTGCCATTTGTTGAAACTAATTTTCCTTTTCATAATTTTCTTTTTTTTTTTTTTAATGAAATTTTTGGTACTGGAATTTTTTTTTACTTACATGAATCATAATTAAACTTAATTTTACCAATAACAATTAACTAAATTAATTAATTTTAATAAGAATTAATGAGTAGTTGGTTTAAATGAATTCTTCGATTAATCAATTAATAAAAATTAAATTGTTAGGTAACTTACTTTGAAGGTATATTCATTTTCTGTTTCGTAATCCAAATTTCTGAATTCTTCTTTCACCTTGAGGTAACAGCTCCTGGCTAATTGTCTGAAGAATTTGTGCTGTTGTTCTAAAACTAATCTGCAAGCACACTAAAAAAAGTTTATTAGTATTTTGTCGATTATATTTATCTCCAAAAATATACAGGTACACTTTATGATGTTTATAATTAAATCTAGGATATACATACATATATCGAATTATACAGGGTGTCGACCCACTTGGAACCCCCCAGAATTGTTATGCAGAAATAAAAGTAAAAATTTCAAAATCTACTTTTTACATTATCTTTTTCGAAATGTAATGTCTTAAATTACATTTAAAAAAAAGTGATAGAACGTGATTTCGACATTGAAAAAGTTTAGAGAATAATTAACGTAAAAATCGTTAATTCGAAAAGGATCCTGTTTAGCGCTAAAAACCTACAACTTACAGCAAATCGCCACAGATGGCGCACCACTTGTAGTCTGTGACAGTTTATTAATCCACCTATTAGTAGGAGTTTCACTCTAAGTCATTTATTCTTTAATTATGAATTTCTTATTTTACTTTTTGTAACTGTGTGTCGTGATACTACCCTTCTTTTTTCTGTTCAAATTAAGCCATTTCGTACTTTTGATAGGATTTGGCGATACTTATAAATAAAAAAAAAATAAATACTGTAAGTAGGCGCAATAAAAAACGGGATTTGTAACCATTATCAACTAGATATACAAGGTCATTGTTCAATAATGCGAATCGGAATTACAATTTCAATGCCCCAACTAGTGTCCATGAACCTGAACTTGATATGTTTGTTAAAAATAAACTTTTGTATTCATTTTAAATATTTTTGCAATATTTTTGATATAATTTAAACCGAAAATTCGGGTTAGTCCTACTTTTATCCCTCTTCTAGAATTCTCCTTTAAATATATTTTTAATTACTTATGGAACAAGCAGACTTTTGGGATATCAATTTTTATCAGTATCTAATAAGATTGATTATATTTATACGTATATATTTGCTCCTAAAGTGCTTTATCGTTGATTTAAATTGGCGATAATTCTAAGGACATTTAGTTGTATCCTTCAAAAGTTTTAAAAAAATCATTGGCATCAGGCAGAATTTTTTCAAAAATAATATTTTACAGAGTCGTATTATATTAAATGTCGAAAATATTTTATATTTAGTCCATTATATGGTGAGTTACTCGATTTATCTCATAGAGGTAATATTACAAATAGAGTGAGCGAAACTTGTCAGTTTCTATGTGTTAAAAAGCACCTCTAGAAAAGAGATAAAGAGCATGTTATCCTCTGCCTGCCGTTGTCGACTTGCTTCTGGTTGGCGGTTCAAAAAACTGGCGCCAATCAGGAGCAAGTAGACAGAGACAGAAAGAGGTAAATCGATTCTCTTTCGCTCTCGTCCAGAGATGCTTTTCCACTTACATATATGCTCGCTCTTCAATGTAACGTCTGTAGTCATTCTACACAGATAAAATATTATTTTATTTTAAAAAAATCAAAATTTTATTCAACATAAATAAATTATGCATTCTATCTTCAATTAATTAAGTCATTTAGCTAATGACACGATTAAAACTCAAGGCATTGTTTCGTTAAGTGTTGAACATCTTCACCAAATGAATGATAATTTGTTGTCCGAGCATTAAATGAGACGTTATCATCACCAAAGTAATTTTGCATTTTTTTTTTTCTGATATAAAGTACAGTACTGTCTATAATTTTATTTGACCTCTTCCGCATTTTTATTAAACTAAAGATGGCATTTACTGTTGAAACATAAAGAATACTAGTTAATTAGATAGGATTGTTTAAATTAATTGATAACTACCAATTGGAGGGAGTATTATGTACATATTTAAAATAAAACGCTTTTTGTTGTTATAAATTAATCAAATAGAAGATATATTTTTGTTTATTACGTTTATAAATTATTATTGAAAGTAAGTAATTTAGTCACAAAAAATATACAAACAAAATTTTGTCTAATTATAAATTTTAAAGTTAGTAAACGGGATTCGTGCCTTAACTTTTATGTTGGACAAACTGAAAGATGTATATCTAACTGAATAACAGAACACGTCAATAATGTTTTCAATTTAAAAACTAATAATTATAAAGATGTTTTTTTTTTCAACAATTCTTAATTAACTAATAAAAATAAAGAAAAAAAAGTATTTCTCACCATTTTAAGTATTTTTCAGTTATTGATTTACGATTTTTTTTATCGATGTGCCACTACGGTGTTTTACGAGTTACATTTTACAACTAAACTAAATTCTAAATATTTATAGGGAAT
This sequence comes from Agrilus cyanescens, assembly GCA_947389935.1. NCBI lineage: Eukaryota > Metazoa > Arthropoda > Insecta > Coleoptera > Buprestidae > Agrilus > Agrilus cyanescens. Next base: position 26,531,620 of record OX376709.1, read on the forward strand.
ACTGTAGTGCTAAATATTAAAAGAATTTTTATAACAAGATGATAAGAAATATTACAAATTTTTATCGTCATTTTGCCGCCCATTTACATTTTTTTCATTTGTAAAATTCCAGAATTCGTTTAATTTCTTTTAAATATTTTCAAAATTATTATTCAATGCGTATAATTGAGCTCAAAAAAAATATTGCAAACTTAAAAAAAATCCTCAGACGTTCATTACAGTGCGATAAACTTTCACAAGAAGGTACGTAAGTAACACATTATGCACCTGATTTGTTAAAGTCTTTTCGTTGATCTATAACTACGATTTGATTGTTTATATTATAGATCCTTTTGTTTTTATAACAACATTTAAATTACAAAACAGCATTGACGTATGAAGCTGTTTATTTGCTAATGCAATAGTTTTTAACAACTGTTACGCAAAAACTGCTTTTTCGTTTTATTATTCATAACAATTATACCATTTATAGATAAACGATTGTTCCACGTAATAAATTCACTTGCATCTAAATCTAATGGGAGTTTGCTAATGGACAATGAAACTACTTTACGTAGTTTTATTGTATTTTAAAATCTGTATATAAATCAATATTTCACACAGTGTTGTGATCTCTGGCTTTTTCATAGATATAAAGTTTAAAAAATTGCCCCTGAAGTGCACGATTAGAATTAACAATTGCTCCAGCAAAAAAAAAATTTACTTTTAATTAAAGAAACGTCAATTTTTATGGACTGTATCATTGTAAATAATTACACTTCTAAGCTAAAAAATTGCTCCCTAATTACGTTATTTAGTTATTTATTAACTATACCGATAAATAACTAACAAGGCCTCCGGCGTATGACGTTACTGCTGATGACGTATTTTGTGTTTATATCTAAGCTTAATAGAGGGCGCTAGAAGCTACATCGAAAATTCACTCAATAATACGTATTATTATTTCATATAATACACGGGGATAACCCCCTAATGGATTGTCGTAATTATTCGGTCGTTTGAATTATTGAGGTTAGGTTAGATTATTGGTTGTGATTTATGTAGTTCTTAAGATATGAAGTTTGACAATAAAATGAAATCAAAAAAATTAAATAATCAACTCAATTTAACGTACGTGTAAAAATATTTGCTGTTTATTAGATAATTGTGACAGTTTTCATAGAATTTTCGATGTAACTTCTAGCGTCTTCTATAACCTTAAACGTCATCAACAGTGACGTCACATGTCGAAGGCCCTATTAGTTATTTATCGTTATAATTAATTATTTACTTCGAGCAATTAGGGAACAACTTTTTGACTGTAATATTTTAATTAACAAATTATAATTTATAATGTTATCGTTAATTAAAATGTACCTTTTTTTAAATGCAAATATTTAATTAAGTAAGTCTTAGTTTTTTACTAGATAAATTGTTAATTCTAATAGAGCATTTAGGGAGCTATTATTTAAACTTTGTATGAAAAGCCAAAAATTAATTTCCGGACTAACTTTATTTTAATTAAAGTGTTAGACAACGTCAATAGGTGGCGCTTCCTGCAGTTTGTATGCAAATAAAAATTTTAAAATGTATTATTACAACGAAAACTTCAATTTTGAACTATGTATTTATTTATTTTTTATTGTTAATCATTAATTTTGATGTTTGGTGTACTTAAAGGACGATGTGGCGTATAAACAAAAATATGTAACCTAACCTAACCTAACTTATCCAAACCAAATGCCTTTCTACGTTATTTCTTTATAAAAAAGTTTTTTTCATGATTGAAATTTGATTTTATTAAACTTATCATTTATATTAACATTTTAGCATGTTTATAAGTGAAAATTTTCCATGTTTCTCTTTTCATTAATGGAATTATTTGTGTAGATAAAAATTACAAAGTTATTAGAAATCACTAATTATCTTCATAAAAAAAAATTATTTGTGTATTTACATTATGAAGTAACAAAAACATATTATATCATAGGATTAACTTTCGTTATATTTATGTAACCTATAATGAACACGTTTCTCTTTAAATAATTTATTCTTCTTCAGACAAGAAATGGTTTTTTTTTTCAATTAATAATAAAAATATATATATATCGATTAATTTTCGTATTAAAGTACACGTAACCTGATGAAGGTGCTATGCATCGAAACAGGTGTTATGTCATGTTCAAAAGTTTAGCTTGAATTTAAAAAAAGGTCAGTGAAAATCGATAAAATAATAGTGTCATTATCAATTATCCTTAAAAAGGAATATTTATCAGCTAACGAGACCAAATCAATTAAATATTTGTTTCTAGTAAAATATTTTAATGATAATTATAAAATACAAATTTTTAAAAAGCGTTAATTTGCTCTACATATTTATATTTATTATTGTTTTAAAAAATTAATTCCAAAACCAAGTGCTATAATTTTGAAAAAAATACAAAAATCGATATACTACATTGGTATTTATCCGATACATATAGTTAATATCCAATAATTTGATTTTTTAAATAGATATCTTGACATTTACGAACCCTGGTTTTTTCCTAGGTATAAATAATAATAATAAATTTTATAATCTAATGTGGGAGCCATTCGAATTTTTTTTTCGTTTTGTTTTTCAGAACATTGGGATACCAGTCACGATCAAAATTTATTTTTCGATAGTAAGTTTCCTAATTTCTATTTTGGGCAACTGACCGAATTCAAAATCTCCCCCTCTTTTTGATCGATAAAAATAATATTTTTTACCGTTCATTTATTTACTTTGAGTGCCATTTTTACCGTCACAAATAAATATGGTCCGGCTGTATTTCATAATTAATTTATAAAACTTACCCTTTTTGCTGTGATAGCCATTTTGGTAAACTATTAGGGAGGTATTGAAATAATCACGAACTAAAAACCAAAACTGGTTATAAAAAAGACGATTTTTTTAAATCACAACTCGCAACACAATTCGCAGGTATTTGCAACAACTGTATGTCTTCCTGTATTGTGTCCACTTATTGACGTTCTGTTTAACAATTATTCTTCGGAAATGGTAATCAGTATTATTTATTCGATACGCTCAAACTGTTTAAAAGAAGTTAACACTAAACTGTACACATCATGTTAGTTGAAGATAAACTTTTAGTGATGCAACCATTATTAATGATAAGAACAAATTAAAACATCATTTCAGCAATGTTTTATTGTAATATTGTCATTAATAGTACGGATACTTAAATAATTTTATCGTTTTATTTTTATCAATACATAAAAATAGGTTTAGACGCCATTTTGGATAAAATGGCCCCAAACCTAATTTACTTATATTATTACGTAACTTAACTTATTCTTACTACCGCTACTTCTATCAAGTTTTTAGTTTATTTTTTTTTTTTTAAAAACTAATTGAAGTTTTAAATAGTGCAACCTGATTAATTAGCTTAATTAAAAATTTTGACTCAAAATAATTATCATAATTTTTGAAAAGATTTAAGTTGATCAATTTTTGTATCCTGCCCTGAATGAAATGATTAAATAAAATCCGTTAATCTTGTTTTGCATAAATGTCCGCTTTTTTATGATAATAAAGGGCATGACCTGTGAATACTGATTTACCGAATATTATTGAAGTTTCAGCATTTATAAGGCAGAACATGTTTAGTAAACATGCTGTGTCTTTTTGTCTTAAGCAACTTTTGTGTTTTCTAAACAACAGCTTTACCGTCATCATTTTCCAGAACTTTTAATTTCAACATATTAAAATTATTTCGTATTTTAGTAGAAAAGGTGTATATTTTTTTTGTTCCTAAAGTGCATTTGAAGAAGGAAATTAATATAGATCCTTTTACTTAATTTTTAATTAATAGCGTTCATCATGATCTTGAAAATGACACCTCAATCATCAATTTAGGTAAAATAGTAACGGAAATTCACCGTGTATAAGTTAGTGTTATTGTAGAAAAATTATATGAAAAATTAAATTTCTACTTTGCTAAATAATTTATTAAATTTATTAGATAATTCTACCTTTTTACGTTTCCAAACGTAGTAAAATAATGGTGATTTTTGTAAATTTTAAAAGTTATTCGAATTTATTTGAACACTTCTTTATTTTGGCTAAATTAATCGGTATGACGGAGACCAAACAAGAAGAAGAAACAAAAATAAACAAACTTACATAACCTAACATAAAAAAATATAAAATCTTTACATTTCTTATGCAGTTTTACGGTTTTTAGTGGAATCAATAGCTACAGAATGAACAAATTAATTTTTCAAAACTCTTTCAAGGTAATTAGCTTTTTTTTTTTTTAAATTAAATTTATTGCAATTCATCTATAGTGCAGGGGTGGGTTTGTACGTAACATTGCAAGTACGTTACAATTAAGAACGAATGAAACTACACAGCCCCCATTTCCGGTACCTGAATTTATACCCCCAAAAAACGAAACATTGAAAAATAAAAAGGCAAGGTAATAACAAATTTCGATAGTACGTTTGAATAGTTAGTTCAAATAAATAAAAAGTAAAATTTTAGACTGATTTATCAATCAAGGAAAAGAGGGATGTTAGAAAACGGGCTACTTCTGAGTACTTTCATCCATAAATATTTAGACACAATGACGGAAAGTCAGCTTGATTTGTATGATAGGTAAACGCAACAACCTACGTGTTTTAAAATGTCACATTTGACATGCGTTATTCAGATTTATTTTATTCTAGTTTAATTAACAAACCTTCAAATGATTGGGATCTTTATTACTGGGCTGTAGGTGTTAAGCCTACACCGCCTGAATATGACCACGAAATTATGAACATGTTTAAAAAACATGTCGAGAATGTAAGCAAAGAGCCTCGTATTAGACAACCTGATTTAGATTAATTTTCAACACTTATAATTCAATGTAGCCGCTTTAGTTTTGAATATAAAATATATGAATTGTTGACAATTGTTTCTATTAGTTTTTTTGTTTGCTTATTTTATTTCTCGTTTAAAAAAAATGTTTTTGTTAAGAGTTTTAGAAAAAGACGTAGGCAGCCTGTTTTACTAACGTGTGTGATTGGTTGCATTCTGTACGCAACGTAGTTTATTACTATAATTGGAGAATAAAATTTACTTAATTGTTGACGTTTCACTCGTTATTGTAATATAATTTAGGTATTTATTAGCAACTAGCCTTTTAGTTATTCACGTTTTAAACGATGTATTTGTAATTAGCGGACAAAGCCTTTTTTAATTTTTTTATTTTTAATCGAAAGAAAATTGGTTGTTGGACGCATATCGGACTTCTTTTACGTTTGTTGATAGATTAATTTATTTTTAAAAGAAATGGAAATAATTAGTATATTTATTGGAAATAATCTTTAATATACCATAGTCATAGATAGGAGAGGATTATAAATAATAAACTGCTTGTACTGATTTTAGCGCCCTCCAGCAAGTGGAGCGTTAACTAAAACAAAGAGCGTGTGTATTATTTTCATTGTTACAAGTTGAATTGATTGATATTCCATAAAATACTTTCCACTTTATAAACGAGTCCAAGTGTTGGAATTGTGTATAAAATTTCCTCTTATTAAATACATTAATGTGAATTAAATCCTTGAACCAACTACAAATTAATAAGGAAAAACTTATTGCTGTCATCATGTCCCCGCCAGAAGCCCGGGTTCGAATCCCGACGGGGGCATGATGACTGCAATAGCTTTTTCCTCATTAATTTGTGGTAATTTGTTGTTGGTCCAAGGATTTATTTCACATTAATGTATTTAAAATCACCACTACTAAGTGTTACTGAACATTTCATTCCTCTTTTTACTTCTTACGAACCATAAGCTTAAATATGTTTTCGTTTAATGAAGTTAAAAATTCGTTTTTTTTTGTAGGTTTGCATGTTTCCTACGATTTTATAGTTTATTTAATTTATTTATTTTAGTCTAATATATGCAACCTGTGTTGCAACATTATACCTGGCGCCCCCTACTATGTGGAGCGGGTACTAATTTTGACTGCTTATCTATGATTTATTTTGTTATTAGGTTACTTTTGCCGGTAGTGGAGCCACGATCTATTATATTTTATATTTATCTATGATTTGTAACCTAACCTGTAAACAAAACATGGCATAGTCGTATTAATTTTAACATTTAAGTTGCTTTTCGGTGCGTTTTTATTCTATTTTATATCTTGTGTATTTAATAGTGTCATTAATTCGTATTTTTTCAGTTCTAGACTTCTGCTGTTTAACCAGCGAAAGAGAGGACATCGAATTTTTATTTGTATTTAACTGGGAATGGACTAGAATGTGGTCGTCGATAGCGTGGTTTTGCTTCGTTTATTCTTGCCCTCCAACATTCTACCGGTAATTAAGTGTAATCTATTATTTAATTTATTATAAAATAAAGTCTCTGTTACTTATGCGCAATGATCATGCAATGATCTACGTATCTATTTCTAACCTTTCTTTTGCGAATTTATCATCATACATTAAATACATATGTATTTATTTTTTTTTCAAATTAATATTTAATTAATTAAAGTAATTCTCCTAAATTTATAAATTATTTTAGTATTATTTGTTAAAACAATCGATAAATAACAAACTTGCAACAAGTCATGGTATATTTGTTGTGTTATTTTGTACTTTATTCTTTAACAACCTTTTTAATTCATTTCTGTTGTCCATGTCTATAGATTGACTAATGGAAGGAACCGCATCGAAGTTTATTTCAAACCCATGGGAACAGATCATTTACAATGGTATTGTTTTTTTTTGTCTTCGCTTGCTGTTCGTCTTCTTTATCTTATTGAAGTTTCCCTTTGTTTTTTACTTTTATGAACTGTTGTATTAATATAGGAACATAAGCATTCATGGTCGGAATCAATAGGAAAACTAAGGTTTGGGCTTCTAGGCCGTGGTCCATAGGAATTATTTAATCCAAAAGTTTCGTCAGCAACTGCGGCATCTTCTGAAGATGTAAGCCGCAGTTGCTGACGAAACGTTTGGATTAAATAGTTCCTATAGAACATGGTCTACAAGCTCGAACTTCAATTTTTCTGTGTTGTGTTAATATTGATGTTAACTTAAGAGATAAGAATTGGTAAATTATTACTTGCAAAATTAATTTTTGACAAATTTGTTAAAGATAAAACAAAATTCACTTTTAGAAATAAAAATTAATTTTCGATTGCATATAAAGGCAAATTTGAAGGCCATGTAATAATAATTCACATTAATATAACGGTTTCTTAATGTATGCAATATTGTATTTATAAATGTATTATTCATTGTAATATTTTTATCTCTATTTTATTTATATTAATATAAAATTGTATCTAATGTAGTTACTTAAAAATTGTTTCAATAAATAAATAAACGTTCAGACAATCTTTTATTTTTATCGTAAATGGTTATTTTTGTCGTATTATTTGTTGATCGGACCTCGTATACCTCGAAAATTTTCGAATTTTGTATCAGGAGAGCATAACTAAAAAAGGGGATTTTTTGTCAAATTATTTGCTGAGCAGACCTCGTATTTCGCGAAAAATTTAAAAATTTCGAGATTTGTATCAGGAGAGCATAAGTTGGTTGGGAAATATGTCCGATTATTTTTTGATCAGACCTCGTATTTTTCGAAATTTTAAAAATTCCAAAATTTGTATTAGGAGAGCATAAGTTGATTTTATACGAGGTCTGATCAACAAATAATTTGACATATTTCCCAATCATCTTATGTTCTCCTGATACAAATATCGAAATTTTTAAAATTTTCACGAAATACGAGGTCTGATCAACAAATAATTTGATAATTAAAATTATTAAATTTCCGACTTTTACAACTATATTTAAATTCTGATTTATAATTTAAGGTCCTGAAGGATCAAAAATAAAACATTTTATGATTTTAATATATACATTTATTGATCATATACAAGGAAATATTTACACTTATTTCTTAATCATAATAATCTAATATTAAATTATAAATACACAATAATTATATTTTATTTAGTACAAAAGATAATTTAACACAATTATAAAATGTATATATTCACAATAAATTATCTAACTATCGCAATAACAATTTATTTAATACATTATATACTCCGCTTCGTCCTCACATCTTCCCTTATAATTTATAATTTATTTGTAAACTGTTATTTTCATATTAATTATATTAATTATTTCTAGTGTGTTAATTTTAACTTTATCATTAACAATAATGACAAAAATTAATTTAGAAAGGTATGACTTACTCCTTTTAATTGTAAGCTAACGTTTATATTAATATAACAGTTTATAAAGAAACATGTATTACACCTGAAAAAGAAAAACAAACAGAAAAGAAGAAAATACAAAGAAAAGGTAAAGAAATTCAATAAAAAACAATTTCTTCATTCTTCTTATGTTGTCCGTTAAATTATCTGTTTTGAAGGGTTTGAAATAAACTTAGATGCTGTTCCTTCCATGAGCCAATCTATAGACACAGATAAGGGGAAGTAATTAATAACGTTGTTACAGAATAAAGCATAAATTTCGACAATAAATAAAATTAGATTTGCCTTAATGTTGCAAGTTTGTAAAGGAAATTTCTTAACCGATGACAAATTGAGACAAGAACGACAATTATTTTAAATAATTAAATACTAATAATTGAACAACTGTATGAAATAATTGAAAAGAATAAACATTTACAGTATTTCCCTTTTTAAATCTAATTTAATCCATATTAAATTTAATTTTTATCGCCTCAGTCAGGGTAAAAAAGATTTTAAAAGAAAAATTAAAAATTACTGCTTTTATTGAAATCACTAACAACAACTTTAATTAATATTGATTCCGTTAATCTTTTTAATAAGGATAAAATTAGTTTTTGCGAATGAATTTTAATGTTCTATGTTTCCCAGTTCTGGAATTTTCAAACCCAAAAGACTTATAAGTATGAAGACTTCTTGTGTTGAAGTTTTTGAGACTTACCATTTCTCCCGTCGTCTTCGACATTCACGAAACGGGAGGAGAGGCCTTTCAACCCTTGAGACATTGGATGTCTTCAGACCTTGAAGACTGCCAACCTCTCCTTGCCTTTAGTGGTGCAAATGTCTATTGGTTTCGATGTACATCAATAACTTGCCCTGGAGGATAGTTGTGCTACAAGAGACTTTGACTGGTTCTGATGTTCTAGAAAAATCATAAAGTAAAGGTTTAAATAAAATAGAAGTAAAGAAATCTTAATGTAAACAAAAAATAAATAAAAAATGACTAATGTAAAGAAAAAAAAAACTTTAAAAAAGATAAATAATAATTGAAGATTTGAAAAAAGTTAATTGAGCAAAAGAAAAAGAAAAGTCGTGAAGAATAAAGAAAATAATGAAAACTTACTTTTCTGTGTAATGTCATACCGTCCAACCGGGTTTTGGCTAATTGTTAACATGAAGTAACTCTGCAGGAAAATGAACCTGAAAAAAAAAATTATGAGAGGAATTACAAACAAAATAAAACGAAGCGTTCTCTTAAAATTATTTCATCATTTCTTATTATTTATTTAGTCGTCAAGGACGAGTTTTAATAACATAAAGATTATAAATAAGTAAGTAATTCATTTAAAATCATAGCGCTAATTACACAAATTAATAAATTATTAAGATAATTTTCTACTTTCTTAGTGTATTTCAACCAACGTGAAAAAAAGTTAGTATACAACTGGTTTAATTTAAAATTTTCAATTTTTTCGTACTAACATAAGTTAAAGGATGTATTTTTTGCCAAATTATTTGTTGCAAACCTTAAATTTAAAGCATCTCGACCACTTCCAGAAGGGTGAAATTAATTTTTTACGAAGCCATTTAATACCCTTAAAGTAACAGTTAATTAACATAGTTTTTAATTGGTGACAACTAACGTAATGACTTTATTAAATTTTGATTCCCTTAGACCCTTAAACAAGAGATAGATACATGGATTTTCTTTTTAATTCTACCTCATTATTTTGAGGTTACTTGTAGATAATACAAATTAGTTCACATTAATTAATCATCAAATAATGGATTACAATTACCTTAATAAGGAGGCAGAGAAGAGAAGTGAATAAAAGAAACGAATTAACAACACTTGAATAAACAAGACAAACATTTACAATAAAAACGTACCAAAAAAGGGAATATAATATTAAAAACCTTTAGAATAGCGTCATTAACCTCACAATTCATAGATAAATAGTAATGAACTTTCATAGATAAAAAATAAATAATAGGCTGTGGCTCCACTACCAGCAACGGCTAATTTAGCAATAATTGCTGGAAAAACATTTTCTATGTGTTTAACAAACCTTACCTCAACCATTCATAGATATAACTCAACTCTAAACCAATATCGACCCTAACCCACCCTAACCTAACAAAAAAAACGCCAGCATCGAACATCTCGACACGCGTTTCACCATTTCAGGCTTGTTTTATGTATACCAAATTAAAATAAAATTAGTGGAAATTTCAAATACCTAATTTTTAATTTGTTTAAAATTCTTTATTCTGAAAACTTCACGAAATTTAATTTACTTAAAATAACTCTTGTAACTCATTTAAATATATGTTCTTACTCTTTTTAAATATTTCAAGGAAGAAGACTACATATATTATGCATTTATGACTTTGTTATCATTAAATCATTTTAAAATAACCTCGACCTTGTTTAAATTTTGGCAAATATTTACTACACCTATGATTTAATTTGTGATATAAATTTTTGAAAATACATTAAATGACAGTTTAATTTTCGATTTCCGCTGATGATTCCAAATTTACTTTTAGAGACGTTTTGTGGTTTCGTTATGAAACACCATATGCTTGCAGGTTGAAGTTATAATAAGCATGTCACACATTGCAGAATATTCCCACTCAAAGATTATCTATTTTGCCTTTCTACATAAAACGAAAATAGAAAGTATGAGTTTAATTAATAAATCAAGTACCTATTATATTGGTAAATTAAATAGTAACATAATCAGTGATCATGCTCGAGAATATTTCAAAATTTTCAAGATTTATTTGATTTGGAATGTGAGAGAAAGAGATCTAGAATATTCTAGATTCTTCGAGAATGTTCGAGAATCATGTAGAATTTCCCACGTTTCTAGAAATTAATTTGAAATGTCAAACAATGATGTTTCGGATTTTCTAAAAAATTTTTGGAATATTCAAGAATAAACTGGAAAAAAATTTTGATATTTTAAAATGATCTAAAATGTTCTAGATTTTTTTTGTATTCGTGTGGAATGTCCCAATATCCGGTTTCTTGTTCTTTTGAATCTTTTTGATTAATGAATCATTAATTATTAATTTAATATCTGGCTCATACTCAGACAAAGTAGTTTTTTCCTTTAGAAAGTTGTGTAATATCGAATTATTTTAAACCACATTTAGTTTCAAGAGCTTCCCATTAACCCTAAGCTATTTTTATTAGGTTCAAGACCAGAATCAGTAGCGGTACCCAGATTTTTTCACATATAAGTCCCCTAAACAGTTACATCTCTATACATTCTTGTAAATATTTTTTTTTAAAACCCCAAAATCGAATATCGATTTATTTGACTGTTTAATTTTTTTTTCTTTACTCGTAATAAACAGTGACCCTTTGTACTATGTACATCCATCACTGATGTATTGTTTTTACTGTATTTACATACAATATTGGTTCATGTGTGTGGTTGTAATCTCGAAAGTCCCGGTCTGTTCTCGAACGTGTACCTACATGCTACATGTGTAAAGCCAGTCGTGTCAGTATTTGCCCCGGGCTATTTTCGTAGCTAAACATTTAAAAATCATAAACGAAAATAGCCCGCGATATACAGACGCCTTCATGAGCTTTTTTGAAACATTCCTCTACCCAACATACATTCGTAAACACGAACGTACACTTGTGTACATTTTACGTATCAACAATGTACGTTATGAGAAACACGTGTGCAATGAATGTATACACCCTAAGCCTTAAGGGTAGTGCAAATTAATAATTAAACATTTGCAAAAAAATTAAATATTTGTTTCTATTGAATTAATTTTTCTATATTGGTGGGCATAAACACATTTTTCAGGGGTGTAATATCCGCCACTTTCCAGTCGTCTTCAACTAAGGGGTGAAATTAATTATTTTACATTTTCTCTCTAACCACGAATACCATAAAAAAATAGTATTGAACTTTTTTGTAGCCAATTAAATAATCTACAACTTTTGTTAATAAGTTTCTTACATAAAATTAATAATAAAAGTTGTAGAAAGAGGAAAAGTCAAGACATAAACGTCAAAAATGTGTCTCTTAAAAAAAATCCAGCAACATTTTGACTTTTTGTCTGATATAGCTTTTATTATTAGTTTTAGGTAAAAAACGTGTTGATAAAAGTTGTAGATTATTTAATTAGCTATAAAAAATCTTGGTATAATTTTTTTGTGGGATTTGAGGTTAGGGAGAAAAAGTAAAATAATTAATTACACCCCTATTTTAGAGAATGCGGCTGAATGGGGGAGGTTGCAACTCTGAAAAATGTTAACTAACCCATTTTTCACGATTTATTTGATTCACCTAATGGGCATGTATCTTTTTATAAGATGGTAAAAAAGATTTTTAGATATTTTCTATTGAAATTGTAATTAATTAATAAATAATTGTATATAAGGGTCTATTATTTTTAATAGCAAATTAAAAGAATTGCCTATCAGTTACTTTAGCTTCTATGCAAAACTTCAAGTTCTTGTTTTCTGAATTTAGGTTGTTAAAGGGTTGTATCATCCGCCAGTTGGACGTCGTCTTCAAAATAGGGGTGTAATTAGTTATTTTATATTATCTCCCTAACCACTAATTTCATAAAAAAATTATACAGGGATTTTTTGTAGCCGATTAAACAATCTATAACTTTTGTTAATAAGTTCCTTACATAAAATTAATAATAAAAGTTGTAGAAAGAAGAAAAGTCAAGACATAAACGTCAAAAATGTGTCTTAAAGAAAATCCAAGAACTTTTTGACTATTTGTCTGATACAGCTTTTATTATTACTTTTAGGTAAAAAACGTATTAATAAAAGTTGTAGATTATTTAATTGGCTATAAAAAAGTTCAATACTATTTTTTTTGTGGGATTTGAGGTTAGGGAGAAAATATAAAATAATTATATAAACCCCTATTTTATACAAATCCGGCTGAATGGGGGAGGATGCAACCCTGAAAAATGTTAATTTTAAATTCTCAAAGAAAATTACCTCTCAGTCATTTACTCGAGCTTCAATGTAGGTATAACTTCAACTTTTTGATTTTAAAAATTAGTTTTGTGTTCTTGAAAAATAATTTACATCTGTCATTAATCATTATTTAAAATGTGCAACATAAAACATAATTTATGGGACACAGTGTGCAACGGTTGATTTTCTCAGAATTTCAAAGATTTACAATTGTATAAACATGTACGAATGTTTAAAAAGTAATTGTGTACATGAATAAATGCCTGGCACATAAAATAATTGTCGCCAATATATTACTTTCAATTGCTATAAATATTCACGTCAATTGAAAAGCCAAAAATACAATTAAATAAAGTGACCATATTCTTTTCTTTGAGTGTTATGGATGAAATGGTTAAAATAGTTAATAAATAAATAATGACTAACTGCGGACTTCGCCTTCCTAAAACGACCCAATTGTAGATACATAATGTAACATTTTAATGATGAGTGGTCGGTCAATGGTATTGCATCGTCCATTAAATAAAAAGGCCCACAGACGAAACACGTGTAATTTTTAAGTAGTTTTTCAGTCAATACGAAAAACTAATTTTATTAATGTAATTCGAAAAGTTAAAAGACGAGTTTTCGTTGAATTCTCATACTCCTTTTTTGACCAACAACCTGACACTGGTCCTGTCCAAAACGAGGTTTTCGTCGAGGCACTGCTCTAATAAAGAACCATATTAAGAAGACCCATAAAAGGCAATGTTTTGCGGAGACAGGAGGCCATTATTGCGTCAGTCTCATGTGTCTACTTCCTACTATAATACGAACGAAGTCGTGTAGGTTGTTTTCTAAAAAAGCAGACGAATTGCACAAACGAATATTTGTTTCAAAAATCTTTTGATCTCCCATACATCAAAATTTTAACACTGCCAAATAATTATTTATTATAATCGACCAAAAAAAATTCGATTTTTTTTTTAAACTGACGAAAAAGTGCAGCAGACCAAACGCGCCCTTTTATAGTCTCCCATTTCTACATTTCTTTCTCGATTGACCTAGTTTTCAAGTCCAAAAGGTCAGACAATAACGAAGAAGTAGATTTTTGAATTAACGTCGACACGTTGATGGTAAAAAAAGGTGTGGTGAAGTGAAGGTCAATTTTCTATTCAATTGTGTTATTGCTTTACCGTATGACCCTTATCTATTTTATTTAATACAATTAAATAGGGTGTGTGTGTGTGAAATGTGGGATTTAAAACTATTTATAAACATTAAATAAAAATAAACTGACAAAATAATATGTTAACAAGAAAACTAATAGTTAAAATGTTTTATTTATTTAGCCATTTTTTTCAATTTTCTTCAGTCACAATATACAGGGTGGACCAATGGTACGAGCACGAATGATTCTGTCGTTAATAGTGGTTTTACGAAAAAATAATTCAAATAAAAATTTCACCCAATGAACTCCACTATACCCTAAAATTATTTTCAAATATACAGGGTGTACCGTTTCGCCTAAGCGCTACCTAACTTCATTTTTTTAAGTAGAACACCCTGTATATTATTACATTTTTGAATTTCTCATTAAAAATAAAGGTCATTTTGATAACCAAATATTTGTCCTAAGTCGCACCGTTTCGGCACTATTTAGTATTTTTGAAAAAAAAGAACGTTTGCAGCGTCTCAGAAAAAAAATTGTACCTCCGAAACTAAAAAAGATATCGAGATTCGGTTTTCGCCAGTGCGTTAAGCAAAAAATTTCCTATCGTTTCATATCCAAATTTAATTCAATTCGACTTTATTAAGATGAAACAGAAGAGTTGTTATTTTTAAATTTTTAAACATCAATAACTTCATTTTCTTAAATGGAGCGGTATATTTTTTTGCACACTATTAGATACAGAATTTGATTCTCTATCGATTTCATTAATACATATTAGGCTCTAACTCTGACCGTTTCCGAAATAATCGCAATTTTATTATTTTTTTGTTACTGACCACCCTGTATATTATTTCAATATTCCTTTAAACGCGAGTGCATGTTGGGCTTAAGTAAGCTACCTACACGTAGGATTTGGTACATGCTCTAAGAATATTGTACATACACACATACAGTACAAAATGTGATAATCTTACCATACATACCATAGAAGCTATGCAAAGAATTTTAATGGTATGAGTAACAACTGTTGTCCATTCATTCATTCAGAAACGTGAAAAAATATAATTTGAATTTTGATTCGACAAAAACGTAGTGGTTGTTTCAAATAGCGAATCGGATTAAAAAGATGATGTCACTGATCTGATAAATAAAATATAAATATTCATGCGATTTATTTATAGAAATGGTACACTTACATGTGAATGTATGATTTTTGCAAATTCCCTTTTAAGGATTTATCGAAAGTGTTGTGACCTTATAATATGGAAAACATAGAAATCGAAATTAATGCCCATGTGAAGCGTAGGAATGAGGAAAGCTACATCGGATACTAATTTGTATTCTGTAAACGTGTTTTGTATTAAATGTTAGTTGTGACTTGTAAAATAATTATATGTAAGCAATTTAGACAATTCCTGAAGTTTTATTACAGTTTACCTCTTAAGAATCAACATAATGCTCGGGGTATGGACGTAACGGACGTACCTAAGCGTTACGGAGCTAGCGCTGCCGCTTCCATAGATATGCTTTCCCCGCTACAGAGAGCGTTCAGTTGCCCGCCTGTGGTACTCTGATGAGAACCAATATGTTCAAAATTGCAATTCTGGTTTTAATTGTTTTAAGTTTATTACACTGACCGATTAACTTTTATATTTAAAATATATTAATATTAAATAAAACTATTGATTTTTCAACATGGAAAATTTAATAATATTTTTGTTTCTAAAATTAATTTTAGTCTAGAGAAGAAGCATTTACACACTAATTATTTGCTTAAAAATATTTCTGAAAATGTGAATTTATTTTTTCCAACTTTTATACGTATGTATGTATAAAGTAAAGACCCCATTATGTATTATGTAATTTCCGGTTGGTAGTCATTTTATTTTGAGTTAACATCCGACAAAGTCCCTGAAGTTTTCAACGAATAACTGAATGACCTACGTTAGTTTTATATATGCAATGTGCAATAACAGTTAAAGAAAAATATAAACTATAATAAATCTCCTGGTTTATTAAAAATTACTCTCATACAAAAATAATATATCTACCTAATTAAATGATAGTTTTAAAATTAATCGCCGTTATTAATTTTCGTTCTGTATTTATCTTTTAATTATCTTCACATTCAAATAAATTTGGACCTCTTTAAGTGGTAGATAAATATAGGTCAAGAATAACGACTCACCATCAGTTACTGTACAGGATAATTTTGCTTAATACGAAAAGTAAATCTCTGTATTTGCACGACCTCCACAATATTTAATATTCAAATGGCCATTATGTTGACACAATTACGATATGAACCAACAATTTTAGTATGGAAACGTTTTTTAAACACAGTGAAGGAATATTTTTATGTGTAATTAAAATTAAAATTAACTAAACCGGTAATTAAAATATAACAAATATCAATAATAAGGCTATTGCATTAATATATGTTCACTATATACAGGGTGACTCAAAAATAGTGGCCTATGGAAAATTGATGGTACGAAAATTTTGAACAAAATCGTGATGGTACAACACATAAATAGGAAAAAATGAGCTATTAGCGGGCGATAGAGGGTGGGGATGGTCTAGGGGGTGGGGGTTGATATTGGGGGTAGTGTATATGTTAAGGATAAAGACAATGTTATTCTTATACTTAACGTTTTCCCCACCCCCAACAGCTACCATCCCCACCCCACCCCCAACACCTACCACACCCACCCCAACATCCACCACCACACCCCAACATTTACCACCCCCACCAAAACCTCCACTCTCGGAGCAAAACGTAAACTTTTACCTTATTCTTAACGTCTGTGATGGTGGTGGGGGTGGTAGTGGGGTAGCTGTTGGAGCGGAAGTAAGTATTATTCTTATTCGCCACCGGAAACTATTACCCTATTCTTAATGTTTGAGTTGGTGTTGGTTTAGATATTGGGGCTGAGGTAAGGTTTATTCTTACTCTTAACGTTTATCTCACCCCCACATTTACCATCCCTACCCCAACATTTACCACCCCCACAAAACCCTCCACCCCCAGGTCAAAACCGCAAACTTTTACCTTGTTCTTAACGTCTGTGATGCTTTTGGGGGTGTTAGAGGGGCAGATGGTAGGCTTCTTTATTCTTAACGTTTACCCGACCCCCAATATTTACCTTACCCCCACTCAAACCTCCATCACACTTATTGTACTACCCCGACTAACAACACCTCCACCCCCGAAGCCACCTGAAACTATTACCCCATTTTTAATGTTTGATATGGTGTTAGTGTACATATTGGGGCTGAGGTAAGTCTTATCGTTACTCTTAACGTTTATCCCACCCCCCAATATCGATTACATCCATATCGTCAACCCTCATCACACCGCCTACATCACCTCTCGTCCAATAACATCTCCACCCCCGGAAACTTTTAAAGTATTTTTAACGTTTAGCTGGTATTGGGAGTGGTGTAAGTGTTACTCTTTTTTTATATAACTTTTACTCCACCCCCAACATCCACCTCCCGATTTTTTCAAAATTTTCCTACCATTAATTTTCCATACTTACTTCGGACCACTCTCTACAATACAACCATTTTGCCTTAGAACATTAATTACTTTACATTTTATAAGTCACTTCATATAATTTTCCCCTTCATCTATAGACAACCCAACGTACGAGGGGTAGTACAATACATTTGTACGTGACTGTACATTTATTGGTAATTTTTTGTTTCCGTTGCACCGTGCATAAAATAGATTTAATGGATGTGACGGATATATTTCACTAGTGAAGTACCAGTCAAATGTCCACATAAAATTAAACATTACACACTTGTCTATTTTTGATTTTTCCGATTTTAAAATTAACTGCACTTAAAAACGTGACAAAGACTAATGACTAACAAATTACATCGATTGTTAGGTACTTACAGTGGGCGCTGATTTGGTCTTTTGTTACCATTTTTAGTAAGTCGATACTATAGATTGATTTTGCCAATTTAGAAGTAATCGTGACTAGGTATCTCATTCAATAAAATAATAGGTACATCTGTTGTAGTGGGAAGTCACTATTTTACAGTACAGTCCAAAAATAATGGCACAATTACCACTTGATTTACACAGTTTAATAGTTTAATGTAACTTTTGTTTTGCTATTTTTTTATTGCAGGATTTTAACATGGTATCAATTTGTATGATTAAGCGTTTTCTTTTTGCCCCTTACTTACAAAGTAATGAAATAAACTACCTATGAGTCATAGTAGTACATTATTTTATAGAAGTACTGTACAGTATGCAGATTTCTCATATTTTCCAGATCAATCGGCTTACTAATATAATGAGTCATAAGGTTATTTTAATAAAGTGTAACATCTTAAGCCATTGAGGAATATTGCATATTTATGTGTAAATTTTAATTTTCAAAACAGTCGAAAAAACTCAGAAATAATCAAACCAATTCTTGAGATTATTCTGACATACCTATTTGACAATAAAATAAATAAATCTCGAATTTTTTCATTAAAAATAGAGAAAACATTGTATATTTTTTATATAAAAATTCTTACTTCTATATTTCAAAAAGATATTATTTTGTACACGCCAAAATTAATGATTCATACATCATTTTAAAGATTATGTTCCCTTCTACTGACGAAAAATAATTAAAAAGTTTAAAATTAACGTTTTGGTTAAATAAATTTACTTTAAACATTTTAATTAGCAGACGACTACTCCTAACGTATAGACAACCAGTTTAACTAACATGCATTATAGTTGTTAGTTGCATATACGTAGGTACGCATCGGTACTATATTTTAGTATCGTATTTTACAGTTTTCTGTTTTCTAGAAAATTCTGTACCATCCTGTTTATAGTCATTGTTCTATAATAATTTTGTGACTAATTGTAAGTACTTTTTCCATTTTAGTAATAACAAACTAAAATAGTAACAAAATAGGCACTATTCGTAAACAATAAGCCGAAAACCGTCCGCGCTTTAATTAAAAACTGCCCACTAAACTTCCATCGCCTACTGTAACTGAATAAGCCTTTACACAGTGCGCATGAACTGCCCCCTCTCGAAATCTATATTTAAAATTAACACCAATCGTCTGGTGATCCGTTTGGGCGACATTCCAGTGTGAGACGTGTTACGAGTGAGCTGTTTTGTAATATTACATAGTTTTCGGTGTTGATTAATCGTTAGTGTTTCGAAGTGTTTTATTAAAAGTGTTAAAGTAAATTATAATGGCTGAGAGTACAAGACGCGACATTCCCATCAAATTGGGAGATTTCAGCGTAATCGATAGTGAATTCAGCAATATTAGGGAGAGATTCGACGCTGAAATGAGGAAAATGGAAGAGGAAATGAGCAAATTCAGGTCCGAACTCATGAGCAGGGAAGCCAACAATTTTTTCAAAAGTACAACCAGGTTGGTACATATTTTGACTTTTTTTACTCATCAGCTTTTCTATTATAAGTAATATTATTGTAGCTGGCTGGCTCTTTATTAATATTTGGGTTTAAATTTTGACATTTTATATACCACTTAATCGATGTATATAGGTACTCACTCACTTTTAAAATTGTTTGCAAATTCTGAACGTCTGTTAATATTTTGTAAATGCTTTAATAACAGTTGAGATCAGTGGCGGGTCATAAAAAAAAAAAAACAAATCAATTGAATTCGGATATTAGGTATAATAACGCGAATGCGGATGCGGATGTGGATGTGGATGCGGATGTCATATATCGAGGAATATGGGTGTATACTTGTTTCTTTAACTAAATTCTTGTTTATATTTGCTATTGTACCTGCTAATTGTTTTTAAAAAGAGTCAGGTTTTATAGTGTTGAAAATATTAAAAATAAATAGAAAATCGACTTAATATGCATTAAAATAAATGTTGCTTGTTAATAAACATTACGTAATTTTATTTGCAAACGAGATGGTTTGTGCAAACATTTTTTTTACCTACATTAAATAAATTAAATATTCCCAAAAGATACAGTTACCAAAAAAATAATAATTATTCTGATTTTCCAAATATATGTACAGATAACCCACACTAAATATAATTTATTATCAACAAATTAACATTGCTATAAATAAAAATGAATAATTTTACGTCCTTGATTAATGCTAATTATGGTGACATTTATGGGTAACTTTAGTCGATTTGTGGAGTGCATGTTTGCTTAAAAAAAAAAAAGATAATATTCTCTTACAGAGATGACCTCACACCTAAGGTGTATCGGTTCACCTACGTTGTTTTTCTGTCAATTTTATGGAAGGTTAAATCGTTGGCTGTTATTTTGTAACAATTTCTTTTATTATTTATTAAATACTACGTAGGTAGTCATATAATAAGTTTCCTAAATTTTTGATAACAATTGCGTTTATGAAGCAACTGTTGTGCAGGTTAGGTAAACTGGTTGTCTATAAGTCGGGAGCATTCAGCTGCTATTGAAAATGTTTAAAGTGAATTTTATTAACCAAAACATTGACTTTAAAATTTTTGTTTATTTTTCGTTAGTAAAGGGGAAAATACTTTTCAAAATGATGTCTTTATCATTAATTTTGACGTGTACAAAAACATACGTTACTGTAATAAGAATGTTTTTCAAAATGATTAATTCAAACGAAATTTGTATTTAATTTCTGTTTTTGAAAATTATTTTATTTTTGTTCTGAAAAATGAATTATCCTAATTTAAGATTTTCAATTTTACTAAAATAACTTCAGAAGTCATTTTATTGCCAAATCGATTTATGTGAAAAATTGATCAAAAATAAATATAAATTTAGAACAATTTTGCAGGTACTGCATTTCGTTTTTTTATTTTTTTATTTATGTAATTGCCTAAAGGTGCATCTTGCGAAATTGGTTAACTTCCTTTGAAATGCTTCAATGTCCGGTACGTCTGCATCCTGTCATTCCATATTCAATTTCCTGTTTGAAATTAAATTCTTAAAGCGTTTGGTTTGACTATTCGCGGACGTATGGTAACGGCAACGTTAAATGGAACTGATTTGTTTTCATTGAGAAGTAAAGATCTTCAAAGGATTTATTTTTAATGTTTCCAGTAAATCCAAAATAGATTGTAAAGTCAAAGGGAAAGAATATTGAATATAAGATTTTTTTTGAATAATTATTTAAAATTTATGCACTTCTTTTGTTTTATCGATATATAAATATTGTAAATAATCACGATTTAAAATAATTTTAGATTGTAAAAGATCCAACTAAGTACTTAAAAATATTTTTACACATTATTATTTTTTAATTTTTAAATTAATTGTGCCGTTTTCATTTTCGTCATAAAGTTGAAAGTTGTTGCCATTATTTCCATGACAACGTACCCACTTATTGAGTCAGAGAAAGTGTGGCCTCTATGCTCGAAAAATTGCGTTTATATTCCCCTATTCCTGGTTGTGAGTATTATCATCCCCCTTCAATTTATCCTGGAATCGTAAGCTATTTAGGTCAAGGTAGTCGGTATTGATTTTCTATTATTTTCAACCCCATTTTCGGTAAAAGCCACTGTCGTCTACCTAGTGGTTACTTTTATGTATGTTATTGATTTCCTTCCGCTTCTTCGGAAGGATCGGAAAGATTATTTATGGTTTTTGTGTCTATGTTCAAGTTACACAATTTAAACGATTTTTTTACATCATATAAAAAGTCACTGATGGTAAATTGCATTATATCTACGATAATATTTCGCCAAAATTAACGACTAAAATATAATTTCAAAGATTATGGTCCCTGTTAACGTTAAAAAGTAAATAAAATGTTTAAAATTGATGTTTTCCTTCAAAAACTCTATTTTTTAAAATTATTGCCTAGTGCGCCATCTGTCATCAATTTGTTTATCTAACATCCGTGATGGCGGCTGTTGCTTATTGCAGTTGTCTAGATTTTATTACGGAAATTAACTACATTATTCTATGATATATCTATACGTATTTGACAGGTCTGGCTTTTTAAATTTTTTTTGTGCAATATAATTATGATAAAGAAAAAAATTGTACGTAATACCTAAATACCTATAGAGGTAATCAATCTTGTTTCAACAGATCTTGTCTGGTGGGCTCCAAAGATTTTCTGCAAACTAGTTATTGAGCCGGTTGTGAAACCTGCTATTATACAATGCACTCACCTATAGAGAAAATAAGGGACCCATTGTTTAAAGTTATTGTTTTGTTGAATAGGTTTTCAGATAACATTGCACTTGTCGAATTAGCCATAAAAGCACTTAAGAATCTAAAAAATTTTAATGGCCGTTTCTTTTATCGTTGCGTTATATACAGGGTGTTCGTAAACGTAAAAAAAAGATTCATTACTTTCTAATAAAATCGTAGGTCTACGGATAAGTGATAGTCTCACGTGTTTTTTTTTACGCCTACCTACAATATTAAATTTACACATTTGTGGTAATTTAATCGTTTCATATGTCAACCGCAAATATATAATAAAAATTACGTCATTACGTCAGACGCCCTTGAATATTCATTATTGCATGCAAATACATAAATGAATGCGCTACTGCTGCTGTATCATAGGAGGCTGCGCCCACACGTCGCGCCGCGGATCACTTGATTCTAGAACTTTCAAACTGTCTGCGCGTGTTTTTTTTTTTTTGTATTTCAATAGGCTCGTTATGTGTAGGTGCATTGAAAAAACAAAAATGACGACAGTCGCCTTCCTGTTGGCAAGTTTTTATTACAGTAGTAAAGACAGGGACGGATCTAGGACCTATAGATACTTTAGGGAGGAAAAAAATCAAAATTGGCGATTATATTTTTTAATTTTAACTGATGGTGATTGAAATATGTTTTAAAAAGGGCCACTGGCCCTTTAAGTTATATTTACAAAAATTTGACTGTAATTAGTTATTTGAAATTGATTTTTGTTTCATTCGGTTAAGCCCCGTGGATCCGCCACTGGCGTAGTTAAAAAACATTTGATTGTGGATGTATTCATAACGAGTGTGTGTGTAAATGTAGCCATGTTGCTTGGCAACCGTGTCCATTTACAGGCCACTATAGAATACGTAACAGCGGATGATGTCATCCTCCTGAAATAGAAATGGTCGTTTTTGGCGGTGGAATCCATTCAACAGAGTTTTTGTATTGTTTTAGTAACAGAGGCCCCGGTACGTCCGATCCGTTATCCATTTTTCGAGATAAAAATTTTAGAAATAAAATCTTGTCAAAATTCAATATACGTATGTACTTATTTTGGAATAAATATGACCACACCACGGTCATATTTTTTTTTACGAGCAAAAAATGCATTTTTGCGTTTTCCAGTAGAACGGTCTAATTTACAGGAAAATTGTATAAGGCAATTTTGAAGGAAATCTAATTTTCTACAAAAATGGTCCCGTGCACCAAAGCGATACGATTTGTAGTTTAAAAGATATACAGCATTTTAAAAATGAATTTGCCAAATATTCATAATTGATTAATTCTTAAACTATAAATCGTATCAGTTTAATACATAGGACCTTTTTTGTAGAAAATTAAATTTCCTTCAAAATTACTTTATAAAATTTTCCTGTATCTCTAACCGTTCTATCGGAAAAAACAAAAGTACGATTTTTTCGAAAAAATTTGGTGACACCGTCAAGTTTTAGAAAAAAAAAAAAAAATAGTCCAAGACGAATAGTCGCGGTTATATATGCGATTGAAATTTTTATGTCAAAACAGTTATGACCTACTTTAATGATGCTAATTGTCCGTCAAAGGTGATGGTTAATGATCCTTGCTTTAAGTATTTGTAGAGAAACCATAAAAATGCAAAACACTAAGCATAACATGACAAGAAATTGTAAAGTTGAGTTGTACCTCATTTAAAATTGTCTTACTTTTATTTTGAATAAAAAACTGTTAAACGCGGATGTCGACAACTGCCATGCGTGTTAGTTAAATAGGTTGCCTATAAGTTGGGGGCACGTAGTTGTCATCAAAATTGTTTAAAGTAACTTTTTTTAACTAAAACATTTTTTTTTGACTTTTTGGTTATTTTTTGTCAGTAGCGAGGAACTTCATCTTCAAAATAATAACGCAATTATTAATTTTTGTGAATTATTAACGGAGATATGGCATGTGCACACGAAAATTAAAGAGTAAAGATAAATTATAGTTCATAATTCGAATGTCCAAAACAATTATTTGTTCAATAAATAAAGAAAACATGATTTTACACCTAGTACTTAATTTAAAATCAGTAAATAAATAATTACTTTTGGCCTTCTCAAAAAAAAAAAACATACTTGTTACGCCATTGAATTGGCATTTACATATATGTAATTTTAAAAGTTTCGTTTGAGTGACCTAGGTCAAGGAAGACCTGCTTTTTGAAAAGGCAAATATTGCAGATTCGTATGTAACTTGATCAAATTAAAAAAATAATTACACGTGCGTGGGTTTTAACAAATAACAATTTTTCGACGTATTGTTTTGTTATTTTCGTTTTTTTAAAGCATAACACGTATAAGACAAAAATGGTGCCAAAAAAGTAAATTATTCTCATAGTGTGTTGTTAAACAATCATAATTTTTTTGAAAATTATAACGCAAATTTTATAAATATTTTTTGCTCTTATAAAGTATAAAATGGCTCAAAAATTTACTGTCTCTCATGATGATGTATAACGTATTATTATGTAATAATCTAATTATACTTTCAAACAAATAAAGTACCCAAAACTTTGTAACAGCAAAATTTATGCAATTTAATTTTGGCAGCATCAGTTTGATTCGTTAGATTGTCACACTTCATTCGCTAGGTGAATTTGGGGGGCCAAAATTGTATTTTAAATTAATTATTCCTAAAAGTAATTTGGCTTTTCTGTTGACGGGCATTACCAAAATACCAAACAAAAACACTGCCAGATAATAAATAAAATAAATTTGTTTTATTTTGAGCACACAATTATGTATGTGTGAAAATTTAAAATATGTTTGCACCTGTACTCAATGTTATGGTAAATTTACTCATAAAATTTCTGAAAAATTATTTATAAAAAAATCTTTTGTTTTTATTAATTTTTTTTCAGTGGTAAAAATTAAGATTTACAATTCGTAAAAAATTGTTGATTCCCAAATTTAAAGCAGTTTTAAAAAAATGTTATAATACTAAAATAATCTTTTAGCTATATTTTCAAGGACGTACAATCCCCAAATTTTCCTAAAAAAACGTTTTTTGGTAGTTCTTCATATTTACGGTTTTTGTTTTTTAATTTTTCTAATTTGATGTATAAAAAAAAATATTTTCTTTAAACCCCTTTTTGTTGGTTAAAAAATATTTAAGACGTAACTAAATATTTAATTTCTTGTTTTGTAAACGTGAACTTTAAGTAGATAATTTAATTTCGTTTATAATTAAGTAATTCTTTTACTGTACAACTTCCGCGTGGAGATAATTAAATTTTAAATGGTAAAATATTAATTTAATGTGCCCTTTAACTAATCAGACTATGTCATCGGTTATTAGGAACAAATGTACTGTACGTTGTTTATTATAATTAGGTACCTACTAAATTAACAATATAATTATATCTTTAAATTTGATGTATTTAAATTTTTAATTTCTTTTTATAAAATAAATTAAAAATACTATTTTCAGTTAGTCTTAACGTTATTGTATTTTTTTCCGATTTAATTTACAATTAATTATACAGTAGTCGTTGACTCCTTTTTAAACATTTAATTAATATTAATTCGATGCATTAAATTTGACTCATATCCGGACACAAGTTAATTAAATTTATAATTTGATAAAATTCGATAAACTGCCACATTTTGGGTAAACGAGCGCCATCTATGTATCGATCATAGATTTAATAGCTAATACGTATTGCATAAAAGTTTTTTTTTAAATAATTTTAAAAGTGAGTACCTATACATGTTTTGTTTGTAAGCAACTAAAAATTAAAAAATAGCGCCGAGTAGTTTTTAATATGCAATTAAGGGGGAGTATTTACAATAAAGAATAATTTATCGTTGGACTGCTTATTTAATATTATTGTAATAAAAAAAAGTACTTAACTGTCTAACTTGCTTTTTAACTTTGCATGTCTTACGAGTATGAAAAAGTCTCGGGAGGAAATTCAACAAAATCCAGCAGGTTTGTAATACATGTATTGTGCACAATAGTAGGGTAGTAGGTACATACTCTATGTACATTTCTAGTTGTACTTACATAAAAAAGCACTTTTCTATGTGTCTAACTAAAGCAAAATATTTTCATATGTCCATAATAATAATTTCTGTATTTTCAATTGTAACATTAATTTCTCAAAACGAAATCAAAAAGCATACGCATATGACCTTGATAAAGTTAGTTGAAAGTGACCCTGACTTTCATGTGACCCCTGTTTTTGTGGGGTCTACGAGAGAGTTGTTAACGTTTTTAATTATAGGAAAGTTTACTTCGAAAAATTGAATGAGTTGCAAGAGAATTTGCTATAAAGTTTTATAATAAATAATGGGTACCTATTTGGTAGTTTTAGTTTTCTGTATTGTAGATAAATAAATGTAACAAGTTGAGAATGAGAAAAGTAAATGAAAACTTACAGGTTAACTGCAACAACACGAGATCGGCATTGTAGGTACATCAAAGGTACACTAACTAAACACTAACAGAACACAACACTAACGAAATTTTTATCAAAAGTGACCACTAGTAACTAAATACTCACAAATCTAAGAATTGCATTGTCATAACCCTCTAAGCTACGAAAATACATAGTTTTTTTCGTAAACCAAACAATGAGTTCCGCACATGCGCAATAGCGTATTTACTTGCTTCAACTTCGTGCTGTGTTGCCATATCGTGTACAGGAAGGCTGATTTTGAATAATTAAACTTATTTACGAATTATTTACTTGATTTATCGATTACGATATTAATAAGTACCCCAAGCAAACACAAAAAAACACATTTTATACATTTCGTTCGCTATTAATCCATTACTATCACTATTCTTCACTACTTCCCACGACTTTCTCAAACGATGCCCATAGATTAGAGCAAAGGATTAGAGTGGATGATAGATGATAAACTCATAGAAATAGATAAGCATCTGTGTCTAATGTAGGGTTTTCCGTAGAAATTACCGTTGATCTATAGAGGTCTCTAGTGAAATCATAACCTATATTTTGAAAAACTTTTTGCGAATTGTGTATACATAAATGAAAACAACACATTCTTTTAAGTATTTACACGTGTATATTGCATATAAAAAAAAAATTGAAAAAGGGCGTCACATAAAGGGGCTCATATAAATATTCTTTTTACGATCTTATAGTTATTGTAAATTTCAAATTTATAAAAAAAACAAATTTTCGTAAACAATTGTATATATTGCAAATAAAATCGGTATATTAATATTATCAACATTGTGCATTATGTATTAATAAATTCACTATTTGTTTATTTCAGTAATTCGTTACTAACCTGTGTTTTTGCAAGGATAATATCAATTTTCAGAACAAAATACGTATTTGAATAATATTCATAAACGATATTACGTGACGAGTTTTTGAAATAATCCAAAAATATCTTTTTATAAAAAGGCGGTTATTATTAACTCGTACTATTTTTGTTTTTCAAATTATGGAATAAATAAAACTAAGCTGATATCGTTAATCAATAACTTAAGCTAACCTTGTATTAAAAAAATATAGAGAAAAAGCAAAAAGTCGGGGTTGGATTCGAACCCTGGACCACTACATGAAAACCCGTATCGTTACCACTTGCTGATAATACAGTTGCGCGCGAATTTCAATGACGTCACATACATTGACGCGATATCATTCTTGCAAATCAAGGGAAGCCATTATACGTCTATTCAGTGCATTTAAATATTATTCTCATTCGTTTTAACAAATTTATTATGATAAACAAAAAAAGACAAGAATGAACTTATCGTATTATCATTTTTTTTTCAGTACGACCACGCAATCTTCACACAATGCTGGCGATTTAGCTAGATCAGGTCATGACACCAGGACCTGGTTAGACGATTTTAATTCTCCCTTAATTCAAGATTCAGGAGACAGCAAATGTCTTAAATTGAGATTCGACGTTAGTCAGTACGCCCCTGAAGAAATTGTTGTAAAAACCGTTGACAACAAATTATTGGTGAGTTTATAAAGAATTAATAAAACTATGGAAGTGATGGAAGTCGAATAGTGTCGAATGTCGACGGAAATTCGTTACTGCGTGTTATACAATGCAGTAATAAATATACGATTTACTTCGGAAGAGTTCGGCAACGTTCGGTTCTTATTACCCCGCCCAATGCTTTAAATTCCCTTATTTTTATCTACTTTATTATCTCATTAAAAAAAAATTGAATAGTCACCCTATTATCTCAGTATTTTTATTTTATGGTACAAGAGTATTAATTACGTTAAAAATTATGCTTTTGGGCGTGACATTATGCGTGTTTTTAATGAGATCCGAGACTAATTTTGCTGTCGTCATTCAACGCCTCTTGCAATTTTAAACTATTACTAGCACGCCTAAAATATTTGTACCTATTTTTGGTGAAGATTTCCTAAACAATGACGTGTCTCCTTTAGTGGGCGAAATCTCAGGTTGTTATTAGTCACGTATTTTATCACCTTCATTCCAATTAAAAATAATGAGAACAATTAGTCATTTACATTCGTAAAAAGTCGATGTAATATATGGCAGAAAATAATGGAAATTTTTTATTTTTTCAAAATAAATTAAAGAATGAATGTACGTATCTTTTTTATATAGCTTTGGTAATTCAGGTAATTATTTTTAAAAGTGAAATGTCCCGGTTACTGGGTCAGAATTTGTAACGGTAACCTTTTAAATTCTGTGAATGATGACAAGTATTTGGACGAAAAAAATATTTTTATGCCCTCATAAAAATTAAAAGCTTTTGGCCGATAGTCAAAATAAATTTCCATCGCATCTGAGACGTTAAACATACGTAAAAATAAAACGCTATTTCTGATTTCAATGCATTATTCATTTTATGGACCATTACAAATTTTCACATTTTCCGTTGTAATGTAAGCCAAACGATTCACGAATTATATACATAGAATTTTTTCTTAATATTTGTGTTCTTTGCGGATGTTGCAACACTGCACTGTTTTTCATAGATATTATTAAAGATAGAGAATATGCAAGTCGAAGCGCACGTCTGCTAGAAAACGAAAGAGAATCGCTGTACCTCTTTCTGTCTTTGTCTACATGTTGCTGATTGGCGCTTAATCTCTACAGTTTTAACTTGTATTTGAGTGGTGGGGACGCTCGCAGCATAAATCGCCAATCATAAGCAAGTAGATAAAGACAGAGAAAGATCGACCTCTCTATGTGAGAAAAATGCAAATGACACAAATTTTGTCGCACTACTAAATAAAAGAAACGATACCCAACGTTGCCAAATTTAAGCAAAGGGATTTTATGTTTTATTCATGAAAAACAACGATTGTTATTGTAAATTTTTAGGTACACGCAAAACATGAGGAAAAATCCGAATCCAAATCCGTATACAGGGAATACAATAGGGAGTTCTTGCTTCCCAAGGGCACAAATCCGGAACATATCAAGAGTTCGTTGAGCAAAGATGGTGTCCTGACCGTGGAAGCGCCGTTGCCAGCTATTGCCCATGGCGAAAAATTAATACCAATCCAACACTAATGTCAACGACGACGGAAAAAATAACTACATCTTTTCCATGTGCTTATTATTATTGTATTTTCGTTTGTTTAATCTCTGTAATTTATTTCCGTTTATAATTTTTATGTTGTTAATTAAGTTTGCTAATAACATATTTAGGATTTGTTTAAATTAATTGGACCGAGGTATAGTAGAAAAAATAAATTAAAAGAAAAAATGGAAAATGAAGCAATAGTGCTGACCGTATGTTATGTATCCTATTGTTAGGGGTATAATCGCTTGTACGTACTCATCACAGTAAATTGTGTATTGTAAAAGTTGCTCTATTGCATTAAGCCACGAGAATTTTTCTAATTTATTTATAAACAATAAAGCATATTTGTTTAATTTTCAATTGCTTTTTTATTTCGTACGTCCGAATGCTAAAACGAAATCCTTGTAGGATAATTTTTAAATAAATAGCTTTAGTTATTTACGTAAAAAAATATTTATTAAAAAAATAGAGGAACACATTATTATAAATCAGAACAAAGACTTTCTTTTGCTAATAACAAACGAGACTGTTAAAAAACCAAAGAAAGCCATCCACCTTTTGTATAATTTCCTCTTTTTCAAACACGTTTTTGTTATAAGATCTGCAGGTCTCGTTATTTGGTCCCACTGAAAGCAATAAAAAATCCGTATCTAATAACCACAAAAAAAGATTGAACACATCATTAGTACTCACTTCTTTCGCTTTATTTAACAACACATTTGATAACTTTTTTACACTTTTAATTCTCGACTGAATTTGCAAAACGCTTTTTTCAATTTGCTTATCAAACAGAGGCCCTGACATTTCTGATTCCATATAAACTAAAGCACCTTCCATGGTCGTTATTTGGCGCACAGCCGATATTAACGCATTCGAGAAGTCTATCGTACTTAAATATTAAATTAAAAATAATGAATTGAAAACATAAAAATAAATGATTTAATACTTACCTATACATTTCGTTTTTGGACACAATCGGTATAGATTTGGCTCGATAAGGGTATTTATGAAACTTATGAAGCCCTGTTACTACTTTCTTTCTTTCGTAGGGCAACACGATACCTAAATCTTGCAGCTTCTTCTCATTCAGGGACACAAAAGTAAGCAAATCCACGTTTTTTTCGGAAAATATATTCATAAGCCGTTCGCATCTCATTCCATATAACATTACGCAAAGGTCACGGAAAAATGTCGGTCTAATGGACGCAAGAAATGCAAATTAATAGGCTAGCGTAAATTAATAAGAAAATTGCTATTTTTAGCACCTCTCGTTTTCTTTGAGATTCTCAAATTCCTCTTCGAAATCGTAACTGCAATTTTTGAAAACGTCTGTATTTTGTGCTTGTTGTTTCGAAGGTAAAAGTTCTATCACATCGTCTGCCTCGTTCATGATGGCGTAGTGCAAAGGTGGATTACATCTTATGTCGTTCTTTTCCGGGTTTAAACCCGCTTCTAGCAGAACTTTAACGACTTCTGCATGGTTATCGTTTACAGCCCAAAATAGTGCCTTTAATTAAATATTAATGACACCAAATGTGGTCTCAATTAATTGATTGCTTCGATTTTCGGAAAATTGAAGTTAACCGAATTTACCAAGTTTTATAAAAAAAAATCCCGTTGAAACATTAATCAGAGCGAGATAATTTCTCTGAAGGAACCGATATTGTATTAGGTTGTTTAAATGTCCCTTACCGTCCATCCCTGATTATCTTCTGCGTCTTTATTACAAAGGGGAAGTAACAGCTGAACCGTTTCTAAATTTCCGCTGTTAGCTGCATACATCAGGGCTGTCATTCGTTTCCTAGAAATTGCGTTTACGTCTGCCCCATTTTCTACGAGTAACTGCGCAACTTGAGCAGATTTTTGATAAGGAGCTGTTGATAAAGGACAACTGCAAGCAGCCATTAAAGTCGTGTACTTATCTACAATAAAACATGGGTTCTTAGGGGATGAAAAAAAGGAACAAAGACCCAATAATCATACCCCTATTGTAATTAACGTCTGCACCTCTATTTATCAACTCTTGTATAACGGTTGCAGCACCTATAGAGGCAGCTAACATAATAAGACTCCAGTTGTCCCTCACAGTAACATTGATGTCTAAACCTAAACCAAATAAAAAAAGGGCATAAAATTAAAGCTATATGCCCTGCACGACAGCAATACATCTGAGTAGGAGCCAGTATGTTGAAAACGACTATTTATGTCGTAAATAAAGGGTTCGACAGCAATTGAGTACACTTATCGTAAAGAATGACTATAAAATTATGATTAAATATTGCTGCAAACATTTTTTTTAATGAATATTTTTACAAAAAAAAAATAAGTAAAAGTTAATTTCGAGTAAGTAAGAACGTAAGGTTAAGTTAGGTTAGGTGAAACCTTAAGGTTATGTATTGTAAAACAGGTTATGTCAAACCTTTTAGGTTATATTATGCGAAACTTTATACGTTATTTGAGGACATTTCTCGTAATAAGTTACTATAAAATTATGATTAAATATTACAAACAATTTATTCGATGAATATTTCTACAAAAAAGAATAAGTAAAAATTAATTTCGACTAAGTGAGGAAGTAAGGTTATGTTAGAAAAAATTAAGTTAGGTTATGTTATGTAAAACCTTATAGTTTACGTTATACAAAACCTTAGAGGTTAGGTTAAGTAAAGATTGGATTATACAAAACCTTATCATTCTTCAATATTTAAGTTTGGCAGGCACACAAAACAGGTAACTATATTACAAACAAATAAAGTATTCCTACCTTCATCTAATAATTGATTTACTGAGTCAACATCGTCACTCATTACTGCAAAAAATAAGCAGTCCAGCTTCTGTTCGCGTTCTTCAGCTGCGTTAAGGGGTCTTTCAATAAAAGGGGGTGCATTGAAGTCATCATCGTACTAGAAATTTGCTTTAAATTAAATGAATACATACAAAAAATAAAGTCTTACAAAAGAATCATAGTCGTCTTCATCACTAGATTCACCTGCTGGTCGAGCCATATCAAAATTATTTATAGATAATCACTAAAAACGAAGTTTTGTTAAAAATTTGGTGCATGTTAGAAAGTTAGGTTAGGTTCTTTAGGTTTCTACGGGTTTCTGTGGGTTTTTCTGACGTTTTTAACGTCGTTGGTTGTGTCTCTCGTACATACAATTTGTTTTTAATAATGAAATTACAGTAAAAACCTTTTTGGAGATAATGCATTATTTTCATATTAATAACATGTTTTTTATCTTAAAGACTGTGAATCAAACTGTAAGTAAAATTTTTTTTCACTTATCTGTATTTATTTAATAAACAAGACTAATTATTTAGAGCTAATTTATATCATAAAAAATGCTTTTTAAACATTTTTATTGAGCTTAATTCGATGATAAAACAGCTGCAATTTACGGTCGCAGATTTGAAATGTATTTAAAAAAGTCTTGTGTTTTAATTACTTTTGCGTTGTTATTTTTCTCGGTTCTTACGTGTAACTATTTAGCTTTTAATAGTGGGTATTCTTTGTTTTCATTTCATCCCTCTTTAATGTCTGTGGGGGTAAGTTTGCAACTAATTTCTAGTTAAACAGTTTTTATTTATCACTGGTTTATTTTCAGTGGTTGTTAATGACTCTTGCCCTTTTTACATTCTCAAACTTCCTCGTTCTCGAAAGAAGACTGAATTACGAAGAGAAGAAAAAAATTCATTGGATATTACAGTCGTTCGCATT
This sequence comes from Agrilus cyanescens, assembly GCA_947389935.1. NCBI lineage: Eukaryota > Metazoa > Arthropoda > Insecta > Coleoptera > Buprestidae > Agrilus > Agrilus cyanescens. Next base: position 26,565,376 of record OX376709.1, read on the forward strand.
TATATGCGTTGTTTTTGGTTTCGTAGTAATTGTAATTAATAAAAACATCTCTGACAAACCACATTTCCAAACATGGCACAGCCTCTTCGGTTTGGTTTCAGCAGTTTCATGCATTCCTTCATTAATTTTAGGCATAACGTACTCCTACAGCTCTTTGTTAAGAGAATTTATTAGCCCTTCTTTGTGCAAACAGTTGCATTCCTTGTTTGGAGTTGTTACGTATTTACTGTTGTCTTTTACTGTGTTTCTTAGCACTTGGTCCATATGGATTTCTAATAGCGAGCTCACTTTTCTACAGTTAAATATAATGAAGGTAGTTATTATATTTTGTACCGTTGTTGTTGTTCAAAAACCTGTTTATAACTTGACCAAAAGAATGATTGTTTAGGCTCAAAGGTGCCTTTGCGTTAAGTTTGGTTATGTTCGTTTTGGCTAGGTTAGGTTGGGTTAGGTTAGGTTTTGTAAAGTTGTAATAGGATTTTCCCCACTTGGGAATTGCGCTGCATGTTAATATTGGTTAAGTTAGGTTGATTAAAGTGTTGCCAGATCTAAAGAATTGTCCCTAGTTCTGGGGAGAATTTCTATATAATTTTAGTGCTAGGCAAATGGGGAGATTCTAGGGATTTTAGTTTAGACTTGATTTTATTCTGTGTTTAATCTGCTTATTTTTATTTTTTACTGCCTCTAAATAAAGTTTTATGAATACCTCAACGTCAAACCAAACTGGTTGGTAAGCTAGAGCGCAGTAATTTATGTCTCCTGCGCTTTGATATTTCGGGGAATCACTTAAATTGTGTGATAAGTGTAAATTGTGAGGAATTAACGACTGGAATAATTTAAATATAATTTTGAATTGAAATTTTTGTACGTCCCACAAAATTTCATTTCATTTAAAATGTCTAGGGAGTTTTAGGGATTTTTCCCCCACGTTTACCTTGTATTTTTAGTCTAATTGTAAGATCATCGGAGAGGTGGACGTTAAACGATACAATCCATTTATACTTTTGTATTGTTATTTTATAATTTATTTAATAAACGTGTACCTTACACTTTTTTCTAGTCTTTGCCTTTAATTGTCAACAAATTGATGTAATTTTTATTATTTTCTAATAAATATATTCTATTTAAACATCTTTTCATTACTTATTTATTTTAACTAATTTGTTTTTACATGAAAACTACTGAGTGCTAGTTTCGGTTGTTACTCATACAACTGTTATACATGTGAGTTTAAGTGGTTGTATATAAGTTAGGAGCATTCTTCTGCCATTAAGAATGTTTAAAGTAAATTGTTTTTTACCAAAACATCAATTTTAAGCCTTTTGATATTGTTTTTTTTGTAAATAGCGACGATCATAATCTTTAAAATAAGGTCGTAATTATTTATTATGGTGAAATATTAACAGAGGTGTGGTGTGTGAAAGACAAAAATACATATTAGAAATTGTGGAGGTAATGATAGGTTCAACTATTTCTTGATTCAATAAAATTTTTAACCAATATTTCATAATTTAAACATCTGGATACCAAAAGACGTTATCTTAAAGGAAATATTTTTGATTACTTTAAAAATGTTTGTATGCTTGTCGGAATTGTCGGAGGGCGGAGCTTATTCAGTAGCAAGTTGTCTCAGTTACTATTAACATAACCTTAAAGGCAAAAATTGTTTTCTCGTTGACGTTGTTAAGTGGTTATTAGTTCCAACTTGTGTTGGGTGGTTTTAAGGGTAATAAAAATTATATGTATATATGTGGAAGACAGTAAAATATTTTTTGATAAAGGGTAGATAACTGTCTGTACTTATATTTGTTTTAATTAATTAGAGTAAGTTAGCATTAGCATTCTTATAAGTGGTATTAGGATACCTTGAAATAATTGCGTTTCAATTGTTTTTCATGTAATTTATACTTCTTAAAATGTACTTCACTTATTGGAATCATCGAACTATGAATATTTTAATAAATTTGTGTTTCTGATACAGGTGATTGCCCCCGATTGCTTCCTGTCTGCAAAGAAATCCTTAAGCAGAGAAGCTGCCTTGTCCTCCTGAGTTAATCTGCAGAGGGTAACATATTTATTACTATTTTACTTATTCTACATATGTCAATATCATTTTTGTAATTTATATTTGGGGCATTGGAGCAACAAAAAATGTATAAACAACCTATTAACGTTATGATCATAAGTATTTTATAATCAATTGGAAAATTAAGTTCGTTATATTAAAAGAAAAAAATCAATTATCGGTACAAGTAATTTTGCCTACAATCTCGTAAGGGCAACAAGTTGGTGTGCAACTTTTTTTTTTTTTGATTTAGAATTGAAATTTAACGAGGGAATAGTTTACACAATTGCCTTTTAGTAGTATATGAAAGTAAAAGAATCTCAAAAACCAGATCATATGTTTTACTCCGCAAGGTTAGGTGTCAGGCTGTTACGTCACGCCTCGTACGTAGTCTGCGTATGCGTACGGGAAAGTGTGTGTCTACCGTTAGTACACGAAGTAATGGTACAGCATGACACAATAATAATGTTTGCGGCATTTAAAAACCATAAAAAAATAAAAAAAGACGAACTGATCCATTGATACATCGTTTTTATAAAATCAAAATGGCGACCGTAAAATATAAAATGGCGGTAGAGATTAATGAATAGATTGCCTACCTTAATCTGTTAAGGGGCATGTGCAATCTTCGAAAACAGATTGAAAATGTTACATAGTTAAAATAGTTGTTTTATGATACGTATTTGAAAGGAAATAAGTAAAAATCAGATAAAATAATTTCCTCGATCTTAAGGTTAGAATTTCCAGAGCGTCGGGCTGTCTAAATTATGCAATGATTAGGTTAGCTTGGTTTAATTTTTATGAAATCAATATGGTGGCCGTAAAACACAAAATGGCGGTAGAGAGATTAATAAACAGATTGCGTTTAGGGGCACTAAGTTGATATACATATTTTTGAAAACAGAATTAAAATGTAACAAGAGATTTCTTTAAATAGTTGCTTTTTGATGTACATTTGTGTAGGACTGTTATGCATAAGCATATGTGAAGTTATTTATGAAATCAAGATGGTGGCCATAAAATACAAAATGACGGTAGAGGCAACAAAAAAGTGCCTGAATGGCAAATAAATCACGGAATAGATAGATAGGAAATACGTTAACTTGTTTCTATTTTTTTAGTTCGCTTTTTACGCAGTCGATTTATATTAATTAATTTTTTTATTTCAAACTGTCGTCTATTTTATATTTAAATAGCAAGTTTTATAAGTTGTAAAAAAAGTGTTGTATTTGCATTAATTTATTGTAAGTGGTTACGGTATGAAAATGAGTTTGTTAGAAATCAAATTTTTGTTTTCAGGAAATTTCAAACGGGAGATATGATAACGGGAAGTATGGTAAGTCAGTTACTTTGTTTTTCTAATTTATTTTTACTGATTACCTAAGATTTTTTCAAATTTACGTTGCATACACGTATATTTTTTTAATAAGAACTGTATAATTATTATTATGATCCTACCCTTATCTTAAGCTGTACTTGTCAATTGTTTTATTCGGTATTCCTCTCATGGTTCATTTTTTAAACAACTTCCTTATTTATTCGTTTTGTAATGGCTTCCTGTTGACTCCTCTCCTCAATTATCGTTTCTGGCTGTTTTATCTGTTTATTTGCTCCTTTTTGCCAGTTCCTGATGTTTGTATTTTTATCTTCTGCAACAAGTTTGTTGGACTTCTTCCAATGGAGAAAAGTCAAAACTATTAAAATTCGAACAAGTATTTATAATTCAAAATATTTTGGATTCATTGGGAAGAAATTTTGTTCTTTTAAAAATATTTGATGAAGTGAATTTTACATTAATATATCGAAGCGACAGTAGAAGAGTAATTCCAAAAGAAACAAATTTTTGGATTCTACCATAGCTAGAAAGAGAACTTGGAAACAGGGTTGATAGCCACTTTTGTTTCTATTTTAGGAAAGCAGAAATGTGTATTCGTCAAAATGGAATTTATTATTTGACAAATCAGTAAAAGAATGGATATCATTTAAACCAAAAGATGGTTTAATAGTTTATCCATGCTACTCTTGTCGGCATATGTAAGTTTTTGAGCGTATTAAAAAAAAAATACTCCTATTGTTGTATAACTTTTTTTTTTATAAACGTACAACAGATTTGGTTCAAAGAGTTCGTTCGTCGATCATGTGAATCGAAGATCAATTCGAATAGTGTACAATTGCAAGCACTGTTTACGACCGTTACCCGAGGATCTGGTGTTTTACAACCCTTGTTCGTTCCTATTACATGCCCGACAGCATTTTCCTCTAAACAGCGGCATTATCGACTTGGATGAAGTAGAAACGTCTCTTCTTCCGGTGGGACTTGCGGGATTCATGCCCCATCCCAACATAAAAGTCCTTTACGACGTCGAAGATAGTGAAAACCATTTGGAGTTTATCAATAACAGGTTTTACAGTCCAACTCCTGAAAGTTACGGTCATAAACTCGTCTACTTCAATCCCAATGAAGTATTTCTGTTCGTTTCCGTTACTCCTAGTCAACCCCTTCATACTCTGGCGTTGAAGCAGATCAGCTTGAACGTGCCGAAATGCGTTCTGGTCAAATCAAATGGCGTTAATTTGAAACGATGCTCTGTAGTTCCTACTTCTCGTGTGGCTAACTCTGCCACGGGTGGTATTAGTAATGCAGTTGTGTTAACGAGGGACGCTAGCAAAGTACCTGTTCCGATGTCGGAGATACAAATAAAGACTGAACCTGTCGAACGAAATCAAAATCAATTCGAATATACCATTCCGATTATAACGAAAGTGGAAACTTTAGCAGAGTCTGATAATCAAGACTCTTCGACAGATGGAGCTGATACGGTTACAAAAACCAAATGTCCTGAGTGTAAACGAGTTCAGAATGAGCCACTGTCGAACCATTTATTACAAAAAAATAAACCGTTGAACGTTAACTTTCGCTGTCCCGTTTGCAGGTTGATCTCTCCGACTTTGTGTTCTTTCAAAGCTCACAAACGTATCCATCAGAATATTCCGCCGTACGTCTGTCCGGAATGTGGAAAGAGTTACGTTAATTGGGCCGTTCTGCTGCGCCATATGAACAGCACATGCTTCCATTTGGACAAACAGGTACGAGTCAAATGTCCTGGGAAAAGATGCGGTAAAATATTTGCCCAAAATTCCACCTTTTCTACTCATTTTTCGGGCCTTCACCTGCTAAATATCTACGTTTGTGATTTTTGCGACGAGACTTTTAAAGACGACTTGAGTTTCTTTGATCATGCCGAAGACGTTCACGAAGATAACGAGAAGTTTCATCTCATATACTCTTGTCAAGTTTGTAACGACCACGAGACATTCACAGCAGAAAATAAGGAAGAGCATGTCCTTATACACGGGAGAGACAGGTCGAATTTTGTGTACGTTTACGTTTGTAAGTTTTGTCGAAGTGTTTTCAAGTCCACCAACACGTATGCCACTCATATGCTACGATGCTCCAAGAATGTCGCAAAGAAAGATCAAAACACAATAGCTGGGCCATTGGTTAACAGGGAAACCCGTACGCCACCACAGCAAAATCAAATAATTCAACGTAAAAAGATAGTTGACGGCGATAAGAATAATATTCGAATGATTATAACGATCTGTTCGAAATGCAACGTTCGTTTGAAGTTTCAAGTTTCATATCTACACAATATTGTGTCAAATTGTCCAAAATGTGGAGAGAGGCTGTATTTGCCCGCCAAAAGTTTTATTATGCCGAGAGAGGATAATCCACGTACAGAATTGCCGAATACAACAACGAATGATGAAACTGATTTGCTTGTTGATCCTGAAGAAAATTTATGTCTACTATGTAGAGCCAGTGTTGATGATATAAAGGAACATGTGAAGATTTGCAAATACCGTAAACCTGTCGTTGTTGTATCTAAAGTTTCTAAAATTGCAAAAGAAAAAAGAAAGAATGAGGACGACGACGAAGAAGAAGAAGAGGAGGTGGAAGAAAGTTCCCCAAAATCCGATGATAGCGCTAGAAGAAAACGAAAACGATACAATTACAGATGTTTGACTCATAGGCATAGGAAACTGTTGGCTTCTGAAAATTATCCTGAGCTTCAAACTGATGAGCCTGCCCAACCAATATCTTTCGATGGCACTTACCGTTGTCGATTGTGTTCGTTTTCTTCCCAAGATCGTCCGGTGTTTTGCGAACACGTTCTTACTCATCGTTTGGTGTCGACTTCGTACCAATGTATGGAGTGTGGGGAGTGTTTTGTGGTGAAACCGTCTTTTACGAAACATCTCCAATTTTATCATCAGATATTTGATATGGACGTCTACCTGGCAGAGAATAATTGCTACGATAAGGAAGCTGTTAAAGAGTTAGAGGACAGCCTGAAAATGGTTCCAGGTGAATCGAAAAGTCCTGTGAAGGAGAATCAATGTAGAGTTTGTTTGCAAGAATTCGAGACTGATTTTGATTTGAATAAGCACTTCCGTGTGCACGGCATGGCCTTTTTGTCTGATACTGTTAAATGATCTTTAATGTTCTCTGCCAAGTAAGGGCTTATCTTTTTATAATTGCGTGTAAGCTAAGTTACAAGTAGTTTTTAAAAGCTATTAAAGCTGGTTTTATATGTTTTTGTTGTAAGTTACTCACGTTATAAATAGTAACATCCGATACTCGTCTTTATCGAGATCCTGAAGGTAAAGTTATGAAATAAAATATGGTTTGGATACATACCAATTTAAAAAAAAACCTGTTGCAATTTCTATTTTTTAATAAAATGGTTTTATATTAAGGGTTAATATTGTATGAAATTATATTTAACAAAGGTAACTTACGGTAAAAGTATTAATTTAGGTACATACATACCTGATAATGGGCCTTGTTGCGTTCTGCTTTCTAGTCTTGAATAAAAAAAGACAAATATTTGATCACAGGTTTATTGTATATATATCTAATACTGTATTTTACATAAAATTCATTTGATTTTGTATATATGATCGAACACTACATACAAACAGGTGATAATGTCATTTTGTGATAATTGACTAGTTGGAAACTGAACGTTAAACGACCAAAAACGAGGCAAATTGTAAAGCAAAAAATGAATAAAAGTTTTTGTAATAAGAACATATTGATGTTATTTTTTTGTATAAATTATTAAGCCAATTTTCCTATTTATTTTAAACGTACACATCAATACATATATACTAATAAATAATATAATAAATTCTGCTATGATAATTGATAGGTAATAAACAATATAAAAAATAAAATAGGATGTAGTTTCGAAGTTTTACCCTTTAAACCGACATAAAAAGTTTATTTCCGCCAAAAATCTACGTCCATAAAATAATTATTGTAATAACATACAATTGCTAATTATAAATGTACCAGCACCAAACTAATGAAAAACGACAAATAATATAATTTATAGACGTATATAAAAGTTAAAAAAATATCAATTTCTATAACGTATTTAAATGATATAAGAAAAGTAATTTAATTTCCAGTTAGTGATTTAAAATATTTTTTTAATTATTGACTAAAAAGTTATTAATTTAGTTAATTAATACAAGCAATTGCAAATTATTTTCTAAAGATTATAAAAAAAATCAGGTACGCACATAAAAGAATGGTTAATAACCCGTACGGCGTTAAAAAATACTATTTAAAAACGAACTCTGGATATAAAAAACAGAACGTAAAGTAAATTTTCACTAAAATATTCATAACATAATTAAAGCTTATTTTAAATGCACATACGTACTATAAGTATCATTATCTAAGGGAATAAACAATAGACACTTTAGTTGTTAATAACGCGTTAATTATTTTGTAATAATTTACATTTGAAAATTTGAATCAAATATTTATAATATCTGTGTCCATTGTTCCTAAGAAAATAATTCGAGCTTTGTCTAATACGCGCCCATTAATACCACAAACAAAATCAATTATAAAAGTGCCAATAGATAAATAAATAAAAATTTTCTAATTTATTCACAGGAAACACAAAAGTGATATTTGTTTAATAAGTACTATCTAATTATAAGAGGCCAGAATCACAGTTTTCCTTCAATTTTGGTGTTTTTGGTTGTAGAAGAAGCGTTCACTTTGCTTTCATCAGTTGTAATGGTTGTAATCGCATGCGTACAGTCATTTTTCGACGATTTGCACATGCGCAACGGTCATTCTCGGATGGTCTAAATTTGTCGTTGCGCATGCGCTTACAAAACAGATGACAGTAAAGTGATGAGATCAGTGAATGCGGCCATTGTATATGATGTCGTATGCGGACTACACCAAACATGGCCCTATGGGGATCACCTCGAGTAAGGTTTCGTTCTAAAAGTCAAGGAAATACCTTCTAGGGTCGGAAAATCGTTGCGAATATGAAATAAATAATTTTTTTCCACAGATTTTAGAGAAAAACGTCCCCTTGAAGCCTCACACGGGATGATGTACCTAATCTATCCATGAATACCGAAAAACGAACGTTTGGTGTAAATGTTCATTGCGTATCGCTTTTTAGGTTAATATCCCATTTAAAGGGCCCTTTTTTACATTCGTTTCATCAAAATTGAATGGTATATATCGTTTTCTTGGCCTCTTACCAATCTTACCGAACAACATTGATCACGATATCATTTTTTTAATCCTTTCTACGTTATAAAGCGAATAACGGCGTGTTGAAAACTCTTACTAACAATTACGATCTATACGATTTTTTCTTGGGTGTGCTGTAGGCCAGAGCAATAGTGGAGCATAAGTACAGTTAGGCCTTGTATTTTGGCATCTGCCTGGCCTATAAGGAACGCAAGTCGGGCTTTTTCAACGTCCTTGTCGGTACTGCTCAGCTGCTTGCACATCTCCATGTGCTCTATAGTTGTAGAGTCCAGTACTCTTTTCAGTTCCGAAACCTGATCAGAAACTTACCTCATCTTTCCTGTTTTTTAAACAAAAATTAGCGACACTTACCATCAAATTTATCTTCTCAACCTTAACTTCCATGGGTATGTCCATGTAAAGTTGCAGGCCGCTTTCTTTTGCCTCGTCCATTAAAGACTCATCCGAGGGATACATCAGAATTTCATCTACCATCTGGAGAATGCTTTTGGTGATTTGTTCGGAGCTTTGGGTTTGTATTTCTTCGAGAATTTTCGGGCATATGAGGAACGAATTGGTGTTGGCAACTAACGACTGTTTTCTTGGTGTTCTTTGAGGCGAAGGAGGCAAACTCTTCGATTGTAATTGACTGTAATATTCCGCTAGGAAAATAGACAAAGAAGACGATGGTTTCTTTTTAGGAAGACATCTAAGAAGTAGATGGCGCTTACCAGGAACACTTAAATTTTTAGCACTGTTAACTCTCTTCAGACCATTTTCTTTAGCTTCGACATGGTACGTAGACTCGATGGTTACAAAATCGTCGTCCACAGGTTCACTCATGGTTATTTCTGGTTGTATAGAGTCCAGGGCTTCAATAACTTTCTCAACGGGTTCGCAAGGCACGTTCATTTGGCACTTAGACATACATTTCTTGTGACAGGCTAGGGTACACTCCTTACATTGCACCGCGTCTTTTAGCCATATCTGCATCATAAAATAAAGTATTCTCTAGAGAAAACGTACGGTGTTCTAATACCTTTTTTGCGCAGAATCCGCAATGAGTAGTGCGGTTGAATTGCATCCTAACAAAGTCGTGTTCAGTGGAAGAGACGAAGGTTTTTTTGAGATCAATTTCAGAAGAAGGAACAGGGTTTTTACGTTTCGTTTCCGTTTCGCCGTTCCATACGAATGACATGACGATGTCCCCGTAACAGAACACTTGTTCAAAGCCAGAGTGACTAGTCAGAGGATGATTCTGGCTGTGAAACAGTTGGAATTTATGTTTCGAACGAAAACCATTTACGATTAGTAAAAATTTACCTTGTAGAAGATATATTTGACGGCAAGAAAGGGTAAGTCATGGTAGAGTATCCGAGCAAGGAACAGGAAAATTCGTTAAGGATTTGGACAACAGGAACGTTCACGTATCCCAATAAAATTTCGTTGTCAGATTCAGTCACACCCCACACGTTCACGTTCAAATACTTATTGGTATCCTTTAGTTTGAATGTATATTCGTCGTTAAATTTTATCACAGTGTTTAGATCCTTTGTTTGTCCTTTTAATATTTCAATCGTATCAGTTTCCACTGAATTCTCTTTCGATTCGGAAAAGGACATTTTTCGGGTATTCGTAACGCAAACGGAGGGAACGGGAATGTAGTTGGATTTCGTGTTTGAATGTTGGGGTGAACCGGTGGTCGTAGTTGGGACATTGTCTCCCGGCGAGGCCGAAACTTTACGTTTTCTGAGGCTGAAACTACCAATGGTTTGCGCGATTTTTGACATATTCTCACTGTTGCTAGTTATTATTTTCGGTATCTTGTCGCTACTCTTTATTCTCTCTAAACTCGTGAAACTTCGCGATTTTTTACCAGTGTCCAAAACATCCTCGGGTACTTTTGGTTTAACACTTTCTTCCACTATTTCGAATTCTTCTTGACTTTTCTCTTCCTTCAAGGAAAAGAAAGTGCAAAGTTTATACCAAACGTAGTCCCATTGGGAAAGTACTTTCAGTTGATGGATTACATTAAAAAATGTAATCTCTCGATTGAGACTGCTTTCCCAAAGGGATTACCTTTAGATAGTGAGTATTATTAAATGAATTATTACCCTATTCAGGCATTTCACTGGTGTTTTTTCCTCCGTTTTCAAAAATTTCTCTTTTATCACATAATTGTCCACTTTCCTTTGGATTCGGAAGCAACACGTCGAAGTGGACCTTATCAGTTTGTTTGCTTGGGCCAAAGTTGTAATCAGTTTACCATCTATGGCTACGATAATATCACCCAATTTTAATCCGTAATTAACGGCGGGAGTTTGCGGCACAAGAGATTCTATCACGATAAGATTGCGCTCTTGTTTAAATGTCGCCCCAAGTTGCTGTTGTCGAAATTTTGTTACCGTTAATTCGAGTAACATTACAAAATAGCCGTCGCCTTGGTAAACGCTGATCCATGCAAAAGTATCTGGAAATTCGAATACTAAGATGCTGAGCATGCGCATGAAACCGACTAGAAACGTTCGTGTGAATTCGGATCGTGTCGTAACCGAGCTATTGCGCTAACATTGAATAAAAGTGGCTACGTGTCGATTTAGAAATGTATAAAACAATTTATCAAGAAATGCAACTAAATATGTAACTTACCAATAGCAAACGTTGTAAAAACTTTTTGAATATCCGGAGACACTTCCAATCTACTTACTTCTAGACATTCAATTTGTAAGTTTCCTTGGGGAACCAGCTCGTAATCATCAATATCTACCTGACCGGGATCAGTTTTTACAAAGAACGGTTTATATCTTTAACCAAAAATTAACTTTAGCGAGTTAATGATTTGATAATTAAATCAGTACCTAATTTTGTAATTGGGTAGGGTATGCTTTCGTCTGATGGCTTTTTTAATTTGATGAACGATTAAATTGGTGATGTTTGATTGGAGTTGTCTTCCCTGAAACTGAGACTGAACGTCCAAGTCAATTAATGGGTCGCGACAGAAGCTAAAAGACCAGTGGCTGTAGGGATTTCTTGTAAATTGCAGTCTTATCGTTCCACATAATTTTTTTACTGTACAGAAAGAATTATGCTGAATTTGGCAATCACGATTTGTTTATGAAATAGAATTTGGGGCGAATTAATTAAATTAAACGCACCTTTAATAGATAAATAAGCAGTTTTTCCAAACTTCATTCTAGCATTGACTGAGAGCGAAAAATTACCCCTATAATCTACGTCGACTGTTAACGTCAAAGTCTCAATGTTTCCCACAGATTTATCTAACTTAACGGTATCAATTCCGATATTTTTTAGAATAGGAAATTGTGATCCTAAATGGATATCCTTTATCTACAAAATTAATTAACAAGTAATTATTTAACTATTTATGTTTACTTTATCAAGAACATACAGTAACAGCATCGAAAAATTTTCCTGTTGTAGTTTTAGTTACCAGCTCGTCGAACTCTAAAGAGAGTTTTTTGTAAAACCATCTTTTAATAGCATCCGAATGTCTTAGTTCATAAAAAAGGAATTGGAACAGCAAAGTAACTGGTAGGCCACAATTAAAACCATCGGGAATGGTTTCATTGTCTAGCTGTTCTTGTAATTCCTGGAACGTTTTTGTGTTTCCGTGTACCTAATATAAATAATAAATCGTAAATTCTTACCTTCGGTAGCTCGAACGACTCTCGTTTTGTATGTTGTTCCTCTGAATCTTGAGATATACTTCTTGAATTGACTTTTAAGTATTTTAAGAACAGGTAGTACTGTGTCACCAACGTAATTATTATTCCCAATAAAATACAGATACAAGACAAAAAAAGCAAGGCAAAAAAGTCCATTTTTATAAAACGTTAAGAAACTGTTTCAATTTTGTTACACCATTCTGATGAATTAGTAGAAAAAGTAGTCGAAATTACTAATGTTGACACACATTTTTTAGGTTAACGTAAACACATACAAAAACAAACTAAAGCACAGCAAACGTCAGAAATATCGCCCACAGCGTACCGACGTTGCCAAATTCTCAAATCTTGATTTTTTAGTTTGACAATATTAACGACTGAATACTTTTAATTTATCGTAAAAAACGAACGAATAATCCCTAATTTTGTTTTTAAATCAAGCATTAAATGTACGATTACTCAATTGTTTATTAATTAAAATAAAAAAATGCCCAACCAAATTCAACGTAACCTCATAACCTAACAAAAAATCTCGTACTTTTTGTAATTTTGCACTAGATAACTCGATTATCAATTTTATTATAAACCGTGAGAAACTTAACAAGTGATCTATATTTTAAAATAAATTATTCTTACTAGGTTAGGTTAAGTTATAATTAATAAACAATCAAGTTTTATATTTATTCTTCGATTTAGGCAAGGCAATAAGGAAGAAATTTTTACTTTTGGTTATTCATTCATAACTAGCTGAACCCGTCCAAATTTGGACGGTGGTGAGTAGCATTTAAAAAATAATAATTAGGGCAACCGTTTAATATCATAATATCAACATCATTTGGTTTTTTTTCTAAATTTACGTACATGTCCGTACAATAGAATATAGGCAATCCATCAAACGTCTGCAATTCTTTGAAGACAAATTTGGAAATGTCAGAATTAGCGATCTTCATTTAATTGAAATTCACTTTTTTATTATAAATGGTTGATAAAATGTAATTCTTGTTTTGTAGAGCAATTTTTTAAAGTTTGTGTGTTAAGTAGACTTTTTCCAGTTTGGCAACGCCGGTACGGTCTGGACGGTTAATCCGTACATGTCATTGTCAACCCAATTCGCTTTAGGCATTTTCATGTAGAGGTCGCAAATGTCGATTGTTGTCCGAGTTGTCTAACTAGAGACCCTGTTCATTGTTAAAATAATTTCAAAAAAGATGCTCAAGTTTAGTGCTATTTGTAAATCTTTTTAATCCAGTAACAAGAATTCTAGTTGTCAGATTTAATTAAGTAAGTAGATTTTGTTTTATTACTTAATTGATTCTATAGACCAAAAGGTGTTTTTTGTTCTTATTTTCCAACAATGCTTCTGGGCCAAAATAAAATTTAACAACGAATTAAAAAAGTCATAAAATATATTTTAGTTAAATATTATATTTTTTGGGAATTTATTTATTTCAATACAAATTTTTCTTTTCTTTATTTTTGTGTGTTGTGGTTGAGATGATGTTAGGGCAATGCAGCGCGAAACTTAGCATATCCGTTAAAGGTTTACAGTAAGTTTCCGGTAATTTTTCGAGTTAACAAAACATTTACACCTTCTGAACTCGATATTTACGGTAGGAACCAAGTTTAATACGCTCCAAATGACCCAAGAGCGCGTTCATTCGGTCGAGATTCTTGAACTGTAGGTAGATAATTTGCAAGTTTCCTGTTAAATATCGAGATTTGGTTTCGCACCCACCCACGTTAAGACGTTTAACAGAACATAAAAGACTTTTGTAATCATGTCATTGCTTTTATTCTCAATTAATTAAAGAGCTAAACAAACATAAATAATCAGCCGAAAAAAACTAAACGTATTGAACACGAAAATAAAAATGGGACCATGCAAGAGATTGTAGGGATATTGGGATATTTTTTTTTTTGTTGTCATTTACTTAAACGAAATATTTGAATAGGAAAAATACATATGAATTTTGCAATAAATCACCGATAGGTGCTGTGCAGTAGGGTAAGTGCTATGCTCGTCTGAGGAGTTAGGTTAGGTTAGGTTAGGTTAGGTTAGGTTATTTTATGTTATGTTAGGTTAGGTCACCGTAGTTTAAGTGGTCGCTCTCATTAATACGTTTCCAAGTGAATACATTTGATCGATTGTTTTTGTTTTTATTAGGGTAAGTGGCACCCTTGACATTTTCAATAAGGTCGTTTTGTAACGGCTACAAAAAATGCCCTTTTAATATTGTATATTTCTATGGTTCCTCGTTCAAAGACAAACTGCTTTAACTGTTGGTAACACGAAACGTCTAATTTATGAAAATGAATAATTCTACAGTTACCACTGACATTAACATTGCTGTATTCATGTTTCAAAAAAGTGTATTTTATGGTACGTTAAGATTAAATAATGATACATCGTGCGGTAAACATATAAAAGTTCAAGTCAACAAATGACATCGCGAATAAAATTGGCAACATTGCGTCATAAATCGACCAATCTGCTGCAAGGAATTTCAAAATCAACCAATTGATTTAAAGCAACGATTTCTTACGATCTTTATTGTACATAAAGTTCAAAATTGCCTTCTACTCTTTTTCTATGATCCTTTTGTAGTTCTTCTTTCTGTTTTTAACTTAACCTATGTCTATGATTTTTTTTTAATAAACGCTTTGTGTACTATTATATATACAAAGTTTATTCTAATTCTATATCTAGTGCTGTTATTTTAATAAAACAGTAAAAAAAATCTGATCGTACAACTACTAATATAGCATAAAATTTAAAAAAAAAAAAACTAATAATTTTAAATAACGGTGTTAAATTAATCCACCATTTACATTTGTCCTGCTTATAGTCACTATAACAAACAAACTGCTCGAAAACAGCTCGGAGTTGAGATAAACAACGATTTGATGGAATGTCTTATCTGATGACCGAATAAGACGTCCTACAGTACGTATTGCAAGGTCATAGTATACAACGTAGAAAAGGACAACGTTTTAAGTTTTGAAATTGGAGACTGTGGTAAAAGAATAAATAGTAATTCTTAGCGGAAACGCGCTACAATTTTTTTACGGGGGGTTAATTTGAAGTCTCTCTGAAAAATGGGTTTTTCTTTTGATAAAATTGCTCAAAATTACTTATTTATTAAAAGCATCGAAAAAATAATTGGACTTTTCAACGATCGTTTTTTAATGTAATTAAAAATTCAAATCAACCAATGACATCGGGAATAAAATTGGCAACATTGCGTCAGAAATCGACCAATCTGCTGCAAGGAATTTCAAAATCAACCAATTGATTTAAAGCAACGATTTCTAACGATCTTTATTGTACATAAAGTTCAAAATTGCCTTCTACTGTTTTTCTATGATCGTTTTCTAGTTCTTCTTTCTGTTTTCTCTCAATGGTAACTTTAGAATTAAATAATCGTTTTATAATTTAATATTAGCTACCTAATACATACTTATGAAATTTTCAAGAAATTCATTTTCTTCTGTATTTGCAGTTCTACAACTTCTTTTATAATTACGGCTCAGATGAAAATTTATTTTTCTTTCTTGAGATTACTTTAATAACCGACGATTAAAGGAAAAAATACCGGAAAGGTGAAGCTTAAAGTTTAAATAATTAAAAACGTGTTTTCTTTTTTTTGTTACTCTTTTACGCCATGTTTCTTTGTAGTCAAATGTTATATACTCTTTTCCACTGTTCTTTAAGTTCAATTTCTCGAATTTTAATGTATTTTTAAATGCGACGTAAGTAGATTTTTTACAAATTTGTAATCAACATTTTTCGCCAAATTTTAAATACTTAAAAATTACTTATAATTTGACACTTTGTAATATTGTTATGTTAATATAATAATCTCTTTTGTGAACAGTCGTTCCAAAGTGCGAAATAAAGCAATTAATTTTAATGAACCAATTAAGCACATACTTTTCGAAGCCTAAACCCGAACCCATTAATTTACTCTTGTACCTGAAACATTATCGATCCTTTACGTGAATAAGTAAATCATTAAAGTACGATCAATTCGTACTTATGAACGCCGAATACAAAATAATATTGCCATCAAGTCGAGGGTAATTTATCAGAAGTTTTATAAAGTTAAATAGAGAATTTAATTCGGTTAGATAAATATGCAGGCTTCTCATTAATCTCGTTGTTTATTAAAGTTTTAATTAGTATGGAAGCAACAAAGCTAGCTGTGTGCTTCAATTTTGTCTATTTTTAAGTAGCCACCGAACAGCTGACCCTTCTTTTGGATTATACAATTAAAATCTTTGATAGGTTCTTATTTATTTTGGTTTAGAATAACGAAAAATAATTTCCTGTCGACACTAAGTAGTCGACTGATGTGTACGTGAGTGTTACGGGGTCTCGCACCTGAGTGTCTTGAGTTCTATTCTGGATCGTGCTTTGTGTCTATGGAATTTATTGAAGTGAAAACTTCTTTAGGCGCGTTATGCGATACAGCTCCAGCATTAGACTAACGCGGACGCACACACACACACACACACACAATTAAAAAGTGCTCATACTCTGATTCCTGGATTAATTTTTGATTAAAATAGAACTGGAATTATTTTTTATACCTTTTTATTTTTGAAAAGCATTTTATTATTGTTCTATTACTTGAAAGCCTTTTTTAATAGTAGAACTTCGAAAGACACAAAAACCAGAAAATGTTGTGTTTTATACAATACGTTTGTGTATTGATCTTAAGCCCTTTTTGTCCGGCAAGCAACAAAGAATCGATAACGCGGCCTATTTCTAGAAACATTACCACTTATTTATCACGACGTGTTATAAATTTTTCAGGAGATATTTTTAGAAACATTTATTTCCGCTCACGGGCAAAAGCGTGAATTGAATTTTTTAAAAGTGAATTTTAAATTCAAAATGGAGAACTCTTAAATATATACTCAAAAAGAAAAAAAAATGCTTAAGCTTCCACGATCATAATCTTATAAAATTTTTGAAGTGAAAACTTCTTTAGACGCCCTATACAGGGTGTCCCCTCTCAATTGGAAAAAACTTCTAGGGCATATTGAGGAACCATAGACAAGCAGTTTGAGATATTAGACTGATGTCCGGAAGTGCATGGTTTTCAAAATACAGGGTGTCAAAGTTTTTTTATTTATCGCGAACGATCCAGGCGTGTTTGCTCGGGTGCGCGAATCCTGGGTCGACAGGTGCAGAAAATGCATCGAAATGCATGGTGAACACTTTGAGCATTTGCTTCACTAATAATAAGTTAAAGTAAAGTTATTTTCCTAACAGATAATGAACCTTTTAATAGAGTTTTTAATAAAAATTTTTTCTCGAAAACGGAGAGAGATACGAAAAAATATCAAGTGACAAAAAAGTTGTACTTTTAACTGAGCTTTCTAAAAAATATAAAATTTTCAAAAAAAGTCAGTGGCGTACATTTTTTTGTCATTTTTATTCGTGACACTGTCCCCCGGGGCGCCACTGGAAGTAATAATTACCATTTAATTAGTGCTAACTGAGCGTCTTATTAAAGCTTACATCACCAGCGAATTTCAAGAAAATCGGTCAACGTGCCTTTGAGATATTGATAAAAAAAAAGTTTTTTGAAAAAAACTTTGACACCCTGTATTTTGAAAACCATGCACTTCCGGACATCAGTCTAATATCTCAAACTGCTTGTCTATGGTTCCTCAATATGCCCTAGAAGTTTTTTCCAATTGAGAGGGGACACCCTGTATACAGTGTGTCCAAAATTCGAGTTTACCATTAACATCACGCTTATTATTGCAGATGGAGAAAAGTTTAAATAGGAAAAGATTTGGGGAGTTTTAAGGCCATTTTAATGCTGCTTTCAAATTTCCCGTAGGTATTTTCGTTTTAATGATATTCGCGAAAATGTATTTTTTTGGCAATTTCAAAAAAAAAAAAAACAGCCATACCTTTTTAATTTGACCTGTGGCAATTATTTAATGGGTACATTATTTGGACACTTTTTTAGTCCGCTTCTCATGGATTTATCAGATAATTTTTATCTTCATTTGTTTTCGAGAAATTACAGCTAACTTTCTTATTTCTTATGGGCGCCATATTGGATTTTACCAAAATTGAAAACAGCATTTTTTTCTCTTTCTTATGATATGTGACAACCCTATTTTTTTTTCGTTCCTTCGAAAGTAAATTATATTTTTAAATTATTCACTAGTTGGCCATGACTGACACAAACCTAACCTAACTTAGCTTAACGTGCGATATTCTTGCACATGTTACAATCAAATATATATACTTAATTATCATTAAGTTTTATCTAAATAAAAGAATTTTTTTAATATACTTAACCTCAAAAAAAAAAAATTTGAAACCTTGAATGGCTCTTTATAGAAGCCCACCCTTTTAATTGTTACAAATGTCACAGATTTTAGGAGTAATCTTGTCTAATCTCATAGAAAACTACCCCGCCTTGCATGCAACCCTGGCTCGCTTACAAAGTAATTGTTTTCACCTTTAGAAACACACCCTCTTAAACCCTGACCTGGAAACACGTACCTGTGTAGCATTTCCTGTCCAAGCAGACCCGTCATTTGCTTAATCTAACTCAACAACGTTTTCTGGGTCATCGCGGAATTCTCAAAATCCCTTAAAGGCACGAAAGCCAAAGACTATTTGAACGGAAGAGTAAATTAGATATTTTAATTACATTTTCAACAAAATTATTAAAATACGACACATAAAACACTATTAATTAATTTAGGACTCAGAGAATGAGCACTTTTTAATTGTGTGTGTGTGTGTGTGCGTCCGCGTTAGTCTAATGCTGGAGCTGTATCGCATAACGCGCCTAAAGAAGTTTTCACTTCAATAAATTCCATAGACACAAAGCACGATCCAGAATTGAACTCAAGAAACTCAGGTGCGAGACCCCGTAACACTCACGTACACATCAGTCGACTACTTAGTGTCGACAGGAAATTATTTTTCGTTATTCTAAACCAAAATAAATAAGAACCTATCGAAGATTTTAATTGTATAATCCAAAAGAAGGATCAGCTGTTCGGTGGCTACTTAAAAATAGACAAAATTGAAGCACACAGCTAGCTTTGTTGCTTCCATACTAATTAAAACTTTAATAAACAACGAGATTAATGAGAAGCCTGCATATTTATCTAACCGAATTAAATTCTCTATTTAACTTTATAAAACTTCTGATAAATTACCCTCGACTTGATGGCAATATTATTTTGTATTCGGCGTTCATAAGTACGAATTGATCGTACTTTAATGATTTACTTATTCACGTAAAGGATCGATAATGTTTCAGGTACAAGAGTAAATTAATGGGTTCGGGTTTAGGCTTCGAAAAGTATGTGCTTAATTGGTTCATTAAAATTAATTGCTTTATTTCGCACTTTGGAACGACTGTTCACAAAAGAGATTATTATATTTACATAACAATATTACAAAGCGTCAAATTATAAGTAATTTTTAAGTTTTTAAAATCTGGCGAAAAATGTTGATTACAAATTTGTAAAAAATCTACTTACGTCGCATTTAAAAATACATTAAAATTCGAGAAATTGAACTTAAAGAACAGTGGAAAAGAGTATTTAACATTTGACTACAAAGAAACATAGCGTAAAAGAAAAAGAGTAACAAAAAAAAGAAAACACGTTTTTAATTATTTAAACTTTAAGCTTCACCTTTCCGGTATTTTTTCCTTTAATCGTCGGTTATTAAAGTAATCTCAAGAAAGAAAAATAAATTTTCATCTGAGCCGTAATTATAAAAGAAGTTGTAGAACTGCAAATACAGAAGAAAATGAATTTCTTGAAAATTTCATAAGTACGTATTAGGTAGCTAATATTAAATTATAAAACGATTATTTAATTCTAAAGTTACCATTGAGAGAAAACAGAAAGAAGAACTACAAAAGGATCATAGAAAAAAGAGTAGAAGGCAATTTTGAACTTTATGTACAATAAAGATCGTTAGAAATCGTTGCTTTAAATCAATTGGTTGATTTTGAAATTCCTTGCAGCAGATTGGTCGATTTCTGACGCAATGTTGCCAATTTTATTCGCGATGTCATTGGTTGATTTGAATTTTTAATTACATTAAAAAACGATCGTTGAAGAGTCCAATTATTTTTTCGATGCTTTTAATAAATAAGTAATTTTGAGCCATTTTATCAAAAGAAAAACCCATTTTTCAGAGAGACCCTTCAAATTAACCCCCCGTAAAAAATTTTGGCTCATTTCCGCTAAGAATTACTATTTATTCTTTTACCACAGTCTCCAATTTCAAAACTTAAAACGTTGTCCTTTTCTACGTTGTATACTATGACCTTGCAATACGTACTGTAGGACGTCTTATTCGGTCATCAGATAAGACATTCCATCAAATCGTTGTTTATCTCAACTCCGAGCTGTTTTCGAGCAGTTTGTTTGTTATAGTGACTATATAAGCAGCACAAATGTAAATGGTGGGTTAATTTAACACTATTATTTAAAATTATTTAAGTTTTTTTGTAATTTTATGCTGTATAAGTACGATCACATTTTCTTTTTCACTGTTTTATTAAAATAACAGCACTAGATATAGAATTAGAATAAACTTAATAACCTAACCTAATATTTTCTTAAATTATATGTAAGAGGTAATAGTTAGGTTACTGTAGATTCAATAAATATTAAAAAAAAAAAAATTACGTCAAAGTACACTTCATTTACTTTCTCTAGAGATGTGACCTTTAGTATGACCGGCACAAAGTAAAAAAGAACGGCACTAGGCCAGAAGAGGAAGGAGACAACTTGGAGCGACAGTCGCTATCGACAACAAGCGTATAATTTGTACAGTACTGTGCGGAAGTTTTGACCACTTCATTTGCTAACATTGCATTGCATGAATGTATTAGTATTACCATCGGTTTTGTGCACAAATTAAGGAATGTTGCATATCTGCATCACCAAAACCTGACACGTGCATTTATTATTTGCATTTATTGGGTTTTAATGACAAATAAATTTATTTATAATTGTTACAGTAATATAATAACTCTAAATATTTGCACCGGATATTTATCGTTTGTTTTCGACTCTGTATTATTCATGGTGAAACTAAACTTTTGGCAGGTACTGTATCGACAACTATGTTAAACAGACAAGAGCGGAATGAATAATGAGCTCCGTATCCCTTCCTAGACTTTTGTCATTGCGCATCTAGTACGATGGAGGGGGCATATCTCTACAGAAAGTAAATGGAGTATAACCTGACCTAACCTAACTTTTTTATTTGGATTTTACAGATTTCAGTAACGTGTTAATCCGGTACGCGGAGTGCGTTTAGTACTGATGATAGTACCGCGCGTAAGTAAAGTGTCCGAAACGTAAGAGACCTTCTTCAGTGATGGACGGGTGCAGTTGCAGATCACGAATCTTCCCAGACATGGACCATAGACCGGAACACTTCAAATAAATGGGAAATTAAAGGTACGATTTTTCAATTGGCTTCTGAATTTCATTATTATTTTAAGTAAGTAGAGCTGTCATCGACAGACCGATACCGCTCCAGCACTAGTACTAGACTAGCTAATTTAAAAATTCTAACAAAACATTGTTATTTTGTAATCTATTTTTTTATCGTATAGAATACGTCCTACGAATAATTTTCTATTTTAGACTCAAATATTTTAAGTGATCCTGGAATGTTATGGATGTTCTGTAATCTTTTGGAACATTTTAGATCGTTCCAAAATATTCGAAATCGTTCTCAAAAAATTTGGAAACGTTCAAAATCATTTTTGAAAAATATCGACTATTCTCGAAATTTTGGGTATATATTGGAATATTTAGCATCATTCTCCAACATTCTAAATCATTTTTGAAAAATCTGGGGTATTCTAGACCCTTTCTGAGAATTTCAGATCTTCCTGGAATCTCTTAGATTAGTCTCTACCATTTTTGAATAGTCTAGAACATTCCAGACCAATTTCAAATATTCCAAATAATTTTTTTCGAAAAATTTCGGCCATTCGTAGACATTCCAGATGATTCTCGAAATATCTGAAACATTTTGGAACATTCTAGATCATTCTCGAACATTTTAAATCATTCTTGAAAAATTGGAAACATTTTAGATGATACCTGAATATTCCAAATAATTTTCAAAAGATTCTGGATAATTCTAGACCATTCCTGAGAATTTTTGACCTTTCTGGAATGTTTTAGGTCATTCTCCAGAATTTTCAATTAATCTGGAATAGTATAAGGATCATTCTCGAAATTTTAGATCTTCCTGAAATCTCTTAGATTAATCTCCACCATTTTGAATACTCTGGAACATTCCAGACAAATCTCAAATATTTTAAATCATTTTTGAAAAATTTCGGCCACTCAGACATTTCGGATCATTTACGATATGTTTGAAACATTTTGGAACATTTTAGATGATTCCTGAACATTTCAAACAATTTTCAAAAGATTCTGGATAATTCTAGATCATTCCTTAGAATTTTTGACCTTTCTGGAATGTTTTAGGTCATTCTCCAGAATTTTTGAGTAATCTGGATTAGTATCAGGATCATTATCGAAATTTTAGATCTTCCTGAAATTTCTTAGATTAATCTCAACAATTTTTGAATACTCTGGAACATTCCAGACAAATCTCAAATATTCCAAAAAATTGTCAAAAAAATTCGGCCAATCTAAGATATTTCAGATCATTTCCGAAAAATCTGAAATATTTTGGGAACATTCCAGATCATTCTCGAACATTTTAAATCATTCTTGAAAAATATGAAACATTTTAGATGATTCCTGAATGTTCCAAATAATTTTCAAAAGATTCTGGATAATTCTAGATCATTCATGAAAATTTTTTACCTTTCTGGAATGTTCTAGGTCATTCTTCTAGAATTTTTGAATAATCTGGGACAGTATTAAGTATTAGGATAATCCTCGAAATTTTAGATCTTCCTGAAATTTCTTAGATTAATCTCCACAATTTTTGAATACTCTGGAACATTCCAGACAAATCTAAGATATTTCAGATCATTCCCGAAAAATCTGAACATTTTGGGAACATTCCAGATCATTCTCGAACATTTTAAATAATTCTTGAAGAATTTAATACACTCTAGATGATTCCTGAACGTTCCAAATAATTTTCAAAAGATTCTGGATAATTCTGGACTATTCCTGAGAATTTTTGACCTTTCTGGAATGTCTTAGGTCATTTTCCAGTATTTTTTAGTAATTTGGAACATTTCATAATAAAGGGGCAGTTTTCGTATCTGTATGGGGCTTTGCGGTATAATTGGAGGCCATGCGGGCAACTGCCAGTTTAACTAAGTACAACAAAGTACCTAATAGTACTGGTTGAAAAAGTATGAAATTTAACTATCGTGAATCGTAGCCGTAGAATTTTCTTTTGCGTAAACAATTGGCAAAATTTCCGGTCGTACCCGGAGTTCGTAGTCGAGTGCGCATGTTGGTAACGGAACGCGTCGCGACTCCGGTAGCGATGCGGTTATTATCGTAGTCGAAGTGGTGGGGGCGAATAATCCGCGGTGCCGTTCAGTTGAACTTTCTCTGTGGTGTGGTGAACTTCTTCCTCTTCGTACGAATTTACCATCAACATCTGTCAGAGTTATTGGTTTCGCGGATTCCGACGATGTATTGCCGTTCGCGATTTTGTTTCGAACTTTTTCTGTGGCTCTTCCTGACTCGCGCCCAGGCAAACGTTGCGGATGCCGAGGTCAATATCGACACAACGATCGAGGAGCATATGCGGAAAGACGCGGACTTGTCTCAGGTAAAATTATTTTGTGGACCGCGGATTTGGCGGTCAAGGTTGTTGACGGTTAAAGAAGATCGAGCGCTCTCGAGGTCCTTCTCTTTTTTCTTTTTTTGTGTCTCTTGTCCGTGAGATTTCTTCGGCGTTTCTGTGCGTGTAAATAAATGAAAGTACATAATTTAATGTTTTTGTGTTGCGTGGAAAAACTTTTTCCAGTTGGAAAATTTGAGGAAAAACTTTTGAAAGTATTTAAAAAATTTAAAAGCTGATGTTTAATGTTTTTATATTAATTTAAAAAGATAATCAAAATTTTTTAATAATCTTGTTTTTAGGATCATAAAAAAAATATCTTGAAATTGAAGTCTCATAATTTGCGGAAAATTTTTTAAATACATTTAAAAATGTATAAACTAATATAAAAAATCTTGAAATTGAATTCTCATGATTTATGGAAAAACTTAAATAATGTCTAGAGGCTTATAAAAATATTTCTTGAAATTGTGTTTTGATTTTTGTTGCGGAAAAACTTTTAAAAATATTTAAAAAATTATAAGCTGGCATTACGTTTTCGAATATTCACTTCATATTGATTAAATATGCAATTAGAAGAAAGAAGAGAACTAAAATTTTTTCAAAATCGTGTTTTTAGGATTATAAACAAATCTCCTTTAAATTATATTTGCATCATTTGCGGAAAAACATTTGAAAATAAATACCTATTTCAAAAATTTTAAAAATTGACATTGCGTCCATGAATATTATTTTCATTTGTATTTAATATGCCATTAGAGGAGAAAAATATAGGTAATCAAAAATTTTCAAAATCGTGTTTTTAGGATTATAAAAAAATCTTGAAAATGACTTCATAATTTATGGAAAAACTTTTAAAAACATTAAAAAATTTAAAAACTGACTACATCCACGAATATTAATTTCATATTTGTAGGAAAAAATAGAATCAAAATTTTTTAAAATCATGTCTAGAGGCTTATAAAAATATTTCTTGAAATTGTGTTTTAATTTTTGTTGCGAAAAAACTTTTAAAAATATTTAAAAAATTATAAGCTGATATTATGTCCTCGAATATTCATTTCATATTGATTAAATATGCAATTAGAAGAAATAAAAGAATCAAATTTTTTTCAAAATTGTGTTTTTAGGCTTATAAAAAAAACTCCTTTAAAACATATTTCCATCATTTGCGGAAAAACATTTGAAAAGATTTCAAAAATTTTAAAAATTGACATTGCGTCCATGAATATTATTTTCATTTTTATTTAATATGCCATTAAGTAGAGGAGAAAAATATAGGTAATCAAAAATTTTCAAAATCGTGTTTTTAGGATTATAAAAAAATCTTGAAAATAAGTTTTCATAATTTATGGAAAAACTTTTAACAATATTAAAAAATTTAAAAAACTGACTACATCCATGAATATTAATTTCATATTTGTAGGAAAAAATAGAATCAAAATTTTTTAAAATCATGTCTAGAGGCTTATAAAAATATTTCTTGAAATTGTGTTTTAATTTTTGGTGCGAAAAAACTTTTAAAAATATTTAAAAAATTATAAGCTGATATTACGTCCTCGAATATTCATTTCATATTGATTAAATATGCAATTAGAAGAAATAAAAGAATCAAATTTTTTTCAAAATTGTGTTTTTAGGCTTATAAACAAATCTCCTTTAAATTATATTTGCATCATTTGAATCATCATGAATATTATTTTTATTTTTATTTAATATGACATTAGAGGAGAAAAATATAGGTAATCAAAAATTTTCAAAATCGTGTTTTTAGGATTATAAAAAAATCTTGAAAATAAGTTTTCATAATTTATGGAAAAACTTTTAACAATATTAAAAAATTTAAAAAACTGACTACATCCACGAATATTAATTTCATATTTGTAGGAAACAATAGAATCAAAATTTTTTAAAATCATGTCTAGAGGCTTATAAAAATATTTCTTGAAATTGTGTTTTGATTTTTGGTGCGGAAAAACTTTTTAAGTATTTAAAAATTTAGAAACTGACATTACGTCAATAAATTTTATATTCTCACTGATTAAATAATGCAATTAGAAGAAAAAATACTATCAAACTTTTTCAAAACCGTGACTTAGATTTATAAAAAAATTCTTGAAATTGTGGTCTTGTCAACATTTGCAAAAAACATAAAAAAGTATGTATTTAAAAATGTAAAAACTGACATTACGTTCACTAATATTAGGTAATTTAATACCTAAGCAATTAGAATAACAAGAAAATCAAAAAATTTAAAAATTGTTCAAATTGTATCATCGTTTTCGGAAAAACTTCTAAAAGCATTTTACTATTTATTTTTTTAAAATAAATGTGTATAATCGACAAAATAAGTAATTAAAACTTTTTGCACTTCAAAATTGGAAGAAATCTGAAATTGGGTACATTTTTTGTAAGAGAAAGTTTAAAAAGAAAGTTCATTTATTCATCAGTTTATTTAATTAGTAACTGCAATATTTTTAATTACGACAAATTAAGTTGAAATTTTCGAGTTTTTGAAATATTTACGTCCACTTTTGATAAAATTTCAAAAAAAAAATGTGAACTTTCGATTTAGGTATTATACCATAAAGTTGTATCTTTTTTTAAATAAAAAAAAAAAACTCGAAAATTTTAACAGTTTTAAAATAGGTAACTCAAAAACAAAATACAATAACAATTTTTTGAATTTTTTTTTATTACGAGTTGCCCTATACAAATACGAATAAGTACATCGAAATTGGTCCACCCTGTAGATAATTATTAAGACTGTGCAGTTGATTTTTCTGTACTTTTTTTGAAAAAAGAAAACATGAAACAAATATAGGTAAGTTCACCTGCTACAAAATCTAGACATAGAAAAATGAGGTATCCCGGTAGTCCGCACTTTCTATTAGGATTCCCTCCAAGCTCCGATGTCGTCTAGAGGAGGGCGTGCTCGGAAAATTGAAATTTATTTTGAATGGGAAAATCTAGGGATTTTTACTTTCGTACTGTAAACAATTTCTTATGCTTACTGAATATTAATGTTGATGGAAATTATATCGAAAAAAATCGAGTTTGAATATTATTTTTTAAATATCTATTGGACCTAGATTTATTTATTAAAAAAAAAAACTGTTTTCTTCAATATTTAGCAAACAAAAAATTCTTATAATAATTTCACATTTAAAAAACACGAAAACAAACACAAAATTTAAGTACCTACCAATCTCAAAAATTTTAGTATCTAGTAAAAATTTGAGGTTATGTTATTCTATATCAAAGATTACCTATAAGTTTTATTATGCAAGTTTTTAAAGGAAGCAAAATATATGACTTTTGTTAATAAATGCTCCTCTTTAGTGTAACCAAACATTTTTTTTTCTTGCTGTAAATTGGAACCAATTAAGTGGGTGTAATTTAGCATCTAATGGATGAGTCATGTTGTTGTCTTACAGTGACTGGATCTTTTACAGTTGTAAATTCTTTGTAAATGCCGAAATAATAGCCTGCTATACGATATATTAGTAGAATAATATACAGGGTGTTTAAAACTATTCATTTTATAGTCGTCGATTTTTTTTTAAATTGTTTTAAAAGAAGTTGAGGACCAAATAAAATGCACCATAATTTTTTTTTTATCGAGGCTGAATGGGTCAAACTTCTGTATCGTGACATTTACGAAAAATAGGATTTTCTTTTTGAAGAATGACTCGAAATGGTTTATTTCTCAGAAAACTTTTGGAATCTCTTTTTGTAAATAAATGTCGAGTTTGAATGCAATTAAATCGACTTTTAATTGTAAATAAAGATATTTTAATGTAAACATACCCATCCTGAACCGTAACCTATTGCAGTACACACGAAAGTATGATGACAGTTTTTTGTATTTTATGACATCTTCATACTGGTTTTGAGCTTCAAAATAACTGTCATAATACTTCCGTGTGTATTGCAATAGGTTACGGTTCAGGATGGGTGTGTTTACATTTACATACCCCTCACCCTTTCCCAACATTTTCCTTACCTTTGTTTTTGTCACATAAAAAGTACTAGATATAATTAAAATTTTTCTCCCAGTTCTAATTACAGCCAATTATTACTTCAGAACACTTTCATTTTTCTTGGAAGTTCGAGATGACCTTTGATGAAAGTTTTTCGATCAATTAATTGAGTAAATGGGAAAAATTACCACTTTATTTTTCACTGAAATTTCTCGTCTCTTTTTTTGGAGGTAAAGAGGGGTAACTTCTAATAAACGATAATGAGCTACGTACTTAAATTTTATGATTAAGCAATTGCCGAATTCGGACATTGACCGAAATCTTTACCTGTAACGGTTGTGGATTTTGTAAATTTCTCACATCGCGTTTCGAGTAGATAAATATTTTTCGCGTTGTGGGTAATGATAACTGTTTATCAATTGATAATAATTAATTAATCCCAACTATGTAATAGTAATTACATATAATGGTACAAATATTTCATGATTAAAAGAATTTTGTTGTTAAGTATGTAATTTTAAATAAACGTTTCAGTTTGTGTAAACAATGTTTTCCTTGAACTCTCGTCTTCTAGCTTAATTATTTACGAACAATTCATCTTCTAGAGTAAAATGTTGTATATTTTCTTGCTTGTTTTAGCAAAAACTTGCAGGTCTATGGACTCGACATAAAAAATAAACAAAGTAACTCGTTACATTTCTTGAAAAGTACATCGTACAGCAGAATTTTTGCTCTTTAATTTATAAGTAGAAATTCATTTCTTTCTGGATGTTATTAAGTACATATTTAAAAATGTTTATAGTTTGCTGGTTAAAGTTAACAACTTGAAATTGTTTTTTTTTTTTCTATAGGAATAGGTTAGGTTACAAAATCACCTTTGTGTTGTTTTTCTGTTAGTTAAAATTAGTTGAACTATTAGCATTTAAGAAATAACAATCAGGACGACAATTTTAACACCGTAACCTCACTTGCTTTCTAAATCTACACACATGTCGTTACAGCAGAATATAGGCAACCCATCTGGCCTAACGTAACCGCCCGTCCCGTCCGTGCAATTGTTTCGAAATCAATGTCTACTTACCATCGTGTCACTTTGATCCATTATAATCACAACCGTTGGTTTTGAATCAATTATAACTCCCGCATGTGTTACTCATATTCGTAGTTCTTTGTGTCGAATGAAAGTACCATAGATGGACGCAGTATGTACACATTATTTCAATTAATAAACGAAATTACAGGAATGTAACAGTCTGAAATACTACAGGGATGTAACAGTTTAAATTTCAGAATTAGAGTAGTTTTTTTTTCTAGTTTCTGTTTTACCATATCCGTCATTCGTTTGTTTTTGAAGCCTGTACACAGGTATTTGTTACGAACAAAAAATGATACCTAATTGTTTTTTTTATGTGGGAATTGCGAATATTGTTTTTTGTTACAAAAAGAGATGATTTTTATGTTTACGAGAGTGCAATATGTGACTCTTGATAAAGGCATCACATGAAGTTATTTTTGTACCAAAAGTTTCTGCGGAACATAGAAAAGTGCAGACAAAAATGATAATTAAGTTTTAATTAAAGGAGTTTTTTTTAATTAAAACATGCTACGAATAGAAAGGATTTTCTTTCTATGGTATTATATTTAAGGAGTTTGATAATATTATGACCTAGCTTATGATTAAAAAAAATGTACGTATAGTATTGTAACGACTTTTCTAGTTTAACTTATTTATTTAACGGATATTTATTAACAACTATTTATTTAACACTTAAACACTAGTAACAATTCAACAACTTATTTGTATGAGAAGGAAAATGCGTATTTATATCACTCTGTATATCGTAGTTCGGTATTTATGTTACTCGTTCGGAAGCTAACAGAAAACTGCTGTCACTGACCACGTCAACAAGTATTTATAGAGACGTCAAATAATTCCAGAAAGATCGGGAATGACCTACTAGAATTTACTCGTGTTCGTTTAATTTATGGCCTTGTTTATTGTCATCAAAGCGCCGACCGACGCCGGTATTCTTTGAACTCCGCTTATCTGCTCCCGGATCTCGTCGTCGCTCTCGCACACATACACGCTCGTTACAGTATAATACGCAAATGCATACCAGACTGTCTATGCTATTTATTAATATTAAAACTAAATGCAGTATATGATTTGGTCTCAGTCTTTTACGCTCACAAATGTTGGGAAAGGTTAAGGTAAAGTGTATGTAAAGGTAAACCAACCCATCCTGAACCGTAACCTATTGTAATACACACGGAAGTATTACGACAGTTTTTTGTATTTTATGACATCTTCATGCTGGTTTTGAGCTTCAAAAAAGTACAAAAAACTGTCATAATACTTCCGTGTGTATTGCAATAGGTTACGGTTCAGGATGGGTGTGTTTACATTTACATAATTTCGCTTCCCTAAAGATGGTGATCTTCGTAACAAGTGGCTTACATGTAGATGACAGTAATGAAAATTGAAATATCCTAAGCTTAATCCTGGTTCAATCTCAACAATTCAGTAGAATCTGTTTCATTACATAGTTTTAGCGTTTTGTGAGATTAATTTCAATGTCAGCAAATACTTGGTGGGTACTTAATATTTGTAGCCAGTGTCACCAGTAGGACGTTATTTTCCGAGTTCCCATGGCATCAGTTCTTGCCAATTGCAAAATACAGCTGCTGTAATTCGAGCAGCATCAGATCAAAATTAATGCGATATTGTGTTCACCCATCAAGGCTGAATTTACGTAGGTGTAAATGAATGTACAGTACCGTCCGAATGTTTTGGTCTCGATAGTGATTCAAAAAATTTATTAAATAGAAAAACAGTTTTAACGACGTACAAGAACAAAGTTTGGTAATTGTATATAAACATACCCATCCTGAACCGTAACCTATTGCAATACACACAGAAGTATTACGACAGTTTTTTGTATTTTATGACATCTTCATACAGGTTTTAAACTTCAAAATCATTTTCGAAAAATCCTGGATTTTTTCTAATATTCAAGATCATTCTAATGGAAGAAGTTTGAAATTAAAGATTAAAATTAGGGTGGGTAAGGGCGCGCCCAAAACTTTTCGACAGCAGTCTACACTGAAATATATATATATATGTTTATTGTATTCTACATGTAGATGTATGTTCGTGTGTGTGTACATTTGTTGCTATCTGCACAAATAAATCTGAATGCACGCAAACCGGTGGCGTTTGGTACTGGTTACAAGCCATTTCCTGAATTACGACAGCACTGTCGATCTATTAATTAATTGTTTCGTTTTGGTTTTGGTTTTGTCTCATTGACATGGGACACTTTGCTGCTCGTTTACAATTTAGAAGACATATTAAATCGGAAAACGTACCCTATTCGAAAATAAATGTTAGGTTATGGTTATTATCGTTTTTTTTCCGAATAACATTAAAACCATTTATTTTAAAATTATACAAAAGACATATTTGAGGCCCTTACATCAAGACCTTTAATTTGATATGTCACACGATATTTTGTGATTTTTTTTAATTTACCCCCCAAAAGTTACCCCTACGTTCAAAATTTTTGCTACAACGTCGCACGCCGTGTTTGTGTCTCAGATCTTCGCATTCGTACCAAATTTCAACTTAATCGATCCATTAGATTCGGATAAAATAGCCAGTGCCAAACAGACAGACAGACAGACAGATGAGTGATTCTATAAGGGTTCCGTTTTTTTTTTACGATACGGTGGTGAAACGCTATGATATTTCAGGAGTTATTAATTTGACCTATATTGACCTAAGCTGTTTATATTTGTCGGGTCTGAAAGAGCACACGCTAATTGAGTTTTTGACGAGTCCGCTTTTACAAAACCGCACTCAATTTTCCAATTTCGCCCTTCACTTTACACGTTTATATCGTAAATTTTCACAACACTTCCTGTTTTTTCTCCAGCTCATCCCATACACGCGTTCGATGGCGTTACCATGAATAATGCAAGGGATTTTTTCCTCTTTTTATGTATGAGTGTATGTTTATCAATACAATATCCGCAGGGAACACGAAAAACTGGAAATACTTCATTCGGTAACTCAATGGGCTCAAATTTTCCAATAGGCTTCTATTGAACCAAAAAATAAATCGTAATTTCTATGCAAATCGATATTTTTTCTTAATTTGTTTAAATATCGTTGAAAAATGTTTTTAAATAAAATTAAAATTGAAATTTGATCTTAAGATCCCTTTAAGGCCATCTTTTGATTCCGCCTTAAGTGTCGTGCAACTTTTGCCTGTTCATATGTTTTTAATCAGACCTTAAGTGGTCCTTTTAAAATTGAAAAAGCAAATACAAATGAAGAATTTAATTCCTCAGTAGTCTTTCCTAAGACCAAATTCAGTAAAGTTAGGTTGGGTTAGGTTAGGTCAAGCTCAAGTTGATTTCAAGATTGAAAAGTGACTTTGAATTGATCTTTGGACCACAGCATAATATGGTGTGGCAAAATGTAGAATTTACGTCTTTTTTGGATACAAGGTCAAAAATAGGTAATTCTATAAAAATAGATAGAATTTACCTTGAAATTTGACTTCAAGGTCTCATTTAAGATCGTCATTCGATTTGTGCTTAAAAGTCATACTATTTCTGTGTATAGGTTCACTTCATTTTATTCAGGCCTTAAGTGGCCATTTTAAAATGCGCCGCCTTATATCTTCAATAATAAAAAGAGTAATTTGCCCTCAATATGAAACTCAAGGATAGTCCAACATTGAGACTGTATGTAAAATGCAATCGAAATACTGATTTTCGACTGTTCATACTAAAATCCTACGAAATTGAACGTTTAATTTTATGGTATTATGTTGTGGATCGATAATAAAAACACTCAAGGTTTTTTCAAGATGGAAAAGTCACCTTCAACTGATCTATACCATAATATGACTTACTTACACAGCTCCTAAGGGAGGGCATAAACAAAAAAAAAAAAAACGTAGGAACAATAGGTGCATAACTCTTGGAGGAAAATCGAATGATGATCTTGAAATTTGCTCTTAACATGAAACTCAAGGATATTCCAATACTTTTCCTCTAAGTAATATACAACAGAAACACTGTTTCTCGACTGTCCATTCTAAAATCGCATGAAATTCTACGTCTAACAAAATGGTCTTATGATATAAATCGATAATCAAAACACTTAAGGTCGTATTCAGATAGAAAAGTCAGTTTGAATTGATCTTTGAACCATATCATAAGGTAGCTTTCTTAAACAGCTCCTAAGAGAGGGCATAAACAAAAAAAAATGAGAGGAAAATCGGGTGATGATCTTGAAATCTGTTCTCAATATGAAACTCAAGGATGTTCCAAGAGTGAGTCTGTACATAAAATACAATAGAATCACTTATTTTTGACTGTGTATTTTAAAATCCCATGAAATTCTACGTCTAACAAAATGGTCTTATGATATAAATCGATAATCAAAACACTTAAGGTCGTATTCAGATAGAAAAGTCAGTTTGAATTGATCTTTGAACCATATCATAAGGTAGCTTTCTTAAACAGCTCCTAAGAGAGGGCATAAACAAAAAAAAATGAGAGGAAAATCGGGTGATGATCTTGAAATCTGTTCTCAATATGAAACTCAAGGATGTTCCAAGAGTGAGTCTGTATATAAAATACAATAGAATCACTTATTTTGGACTGTGCATTTTAAAATCCCATGTAATTCTACATTTAACAGTATGGTCTTATGATATAAATCGATAATCATGACACTTAAGGTCGTATTCAGATAGAAAAGTCAGTTTGAATTGATCTTTGAACCATATCATAATGTAGTTTTCTTAAACAGCTCCTAAGAGAGAGCATAATTAAAAAAAAAATGTAGAATCAAAAGGTACATACCTTTTGGAGGAAAATTGAGTGATGATCTTGAAATTTGCTTTCAATATGAGACTCAAGGATATTTTATCACTGAGCCTGTAATTAAAACACAATAGAAACACTAATTTTTGACTGTGCATTTTAAAATCCCATGAAATTCTACATTTAACAGTATGGTCTTATGATATAAATCGATAATCAAAACACTTAAGGTCGTATTCAGATAGAAAAGTCAGTTTGAATTGACCTTTAAAGAATATCATAGTGTAGCTTTCTTAAACAGCTCCTAAGAGAGAGCATAAACAGAAAAAAATGTAGAATCAAAAAGTACATAACTTTTAGAGGAAAATCGAGTGATGATCTTGAAATTTGCTTTCAATATGAGACTCAAGGATATTTTATCACTGAGCCTGTAATTAAAACACAATAGAAACACTAATTTTTGACTGTGCATTTTAAAATCCCATGAAATTCTACATTTAACAGTATGGTCTTATGATATAAATCGATAATCAAGACACTTAAGGTCGTATTCAGATAGAAAAGTCAGTTTGAATTGACCTTTAAACAATATCATAGTGTAGCTTTCTTAAACAGCTCTTAAGAGAGAGCATTAACAAAAAAAAAAATGTGTAGAACCGAAAGGTGCATAATTTTTGGAGGAAAATCGAGTGATGATCTTGAAATCTGTTCTCAATATGAAACTCAAGGATATTCTAAGAGTGAGTCTGTATATAAAATACAATAGAATTACTAATTTTGGACTGTGTATTCTAACATCTCATGAAATTCTACGTTTAACAAAATGATCTTATGATATAAATCGATAATCAAAACACTTAAGGTCGTATAAATATAGAAAAGTCAGTTTGAATTGACCTTTAAACAATATCATAGTGTAGCTTTCTTAAACAGCTCTTAAGAGAGAGCATTAACAAAAAAAAAAAATGTGTAGAACCGAAAGGTGCATAATTTTTGGAGGAAAATCGAGTGATGATCTTGAAATCTGTTCTCAATATGAAACTCAAGGATATTCTAAGAGTGAGTCTGTATATAAAATACAATAGAATTACTAATTTTGGACTGTGTATTCTAACATCTCATGAAATTCTACGTTTAACAAAATGATCTTATGATATAAATCGATAATCAAAACACTTAAGGTCGTATAAATATAGAAAAGTCAGTTTGAATTGACCTTTAAACAATATCATAGTGTAGCTTTCTTAAACAGCTCCTAAGAGAGGGCGTAAACAAAAAAAAAATGAGAGGAAAATCGGGTGATGATCTTGAAATCTGTTCTCAATATGAAACTCAAGGATGTGCCAAGAGTGAGTCTGTATATAAAATACAATAGAATCACTTATTTTTGACTGTGCATTTTAAAATCCCATGAAATTCTACGTCTAACAAAATGGTCTTATGATATAAATCGATAATCAAAACACTTAAGGTCGTATAAATATAGAAAAGTCAGTTTGAATTGACCTTTAAACAATATCATAGTGTAGCTTTCTTAAACAGCTCTTAAGAGAGAGCATTAACAAAAAAAAAAAATGTGTAGAACCGAAAGGTGCATAATTTTTGGAGGAAAATCGAGTGATGATCTTGAAATCTGTTCTCAATATGAAACTCAAGGATATTCTAAGAGTGAGTCTGTATATAAAATACAATAGAATTACTAATTTTGGACTGTGTATTCTAACATCTCATGAAATTCTACGTTTAACAAAATGATCTTATGATATAAATCGATAATCAAAACACTTAAGGTCGTATAAATATAGAAAAGTCAGTTTGAATTGACCTTTAAACAATATCATAGTGTAGCTTTCTTAAACAGCTCCTAAGAGAGGGCGTAAACAAAAAAAAAATGAGAGGAAAATCGGGTGATGATCTTGAAATCTGTTCTCAATATGAAACTCAAGGATGTGCCAAGAGTGAGTCTGTATATAAAATACAATAGAATCACTTATTTTTGACTGTGCATTTTAAAATCCCATGAAATTCTACGTCTAACAAAATGGTCTTATGATATAAATCGATAATCAAAACACTTAAGGTCGTATAAATATAGAAAAGTCAGTTTGAATTGACCTTTAAACAATATCATAGTGTAGCTTTCTTAAACAGCTCCTAAGAGAGGGCGTAAACAAAAAAAAAATGAGAGGAAAATCGGGTGATGATCTTGAAATCTGTTCTCAATATGAAACTCAAGGATGTGCCAAGAGTGAGTCTGTATATAAAATACAATAGAATCACTTATTTTTGACTGTGCATTTTAAAATCCCATGAAATTCTACGTCTAACAAAATGGTCTTATGATATAAATCGATAATCAAAACACTTAAGGTCGTATAAATATAGAAAAGTCAGTTTGAATTGACCTTTAAACAATATCATAGTGTAGCTTTCTTAAACAGCTCCTAAGAGAGGGCATAAACAAAAAAAAAATGAGAGGAAAATCGGGTTATGGTCTTGAAATCTGTTCTCAATATGAAACTCAAGGATGTTCCAAGAGTGAGTCTGTAAGTAAAACACAATAAAACCATTAATTTTCTACTGTGCACTCTAAAACCCGATGAGACTATACTTAACTATACGGTATTATGATGTGGATCCATAATTCAAACACTTAAGGTCATTTTTAGATGGAAATATCAAAAATCAATTTTCGACTTTGGGTTCCAAAAACCCAGTAAAATTCTACGTTTATAATCATTCAGTACTATGATAAAGATATATAATCCAAGCACTCAAGGTCTTTATAAGTTTAAAAAAGCTACCTTGATTTCATATTTGAATATGGTACGATAAAATGTAGAATTTTATGTTCTTTATGAATCCATGGTCAAAAAATAAAAAAGAAAACAGAATTAACTTGAAATTTCAAGGTTTTATTTAAGGTCATGATTCGATTTCTCCTTAAGAATGATGCAACTTTTTACTGTAGGTATATTTATTTCTGTTTAGGCCTTGAGGGATCATTTGAAAATGCGTCGCCCTGTATCTTCCATTAAAATTTTAAATTCGAGTCAGCCAGCCTGTTGATAAACGTGCCATAGAGCGGCTTAATTTGAATAAGTAGACACGTGGATATGAGTTAAGTCGTCAGTTGGTAGGTGTGTCCAATTAGGTTATGTGTATAATATGTTTTAATTAAAGTTCTCATTAATACCTTCAAAAGATTTACTTACGGACTTTAAACCTTGATGTTTCAACGCTTAGTTGTTACATTTTAGAAAATCTGTCATCTGGTAGGAAGGCAAAAAGGCAAAGCTGCGTTTAATAAAGACGACAAAGACTTAAAAAGGTCGTATTTTTTATTAATTTAAATAAATGATTCAAAAGAATCCAGGTACCTTTGTTTTTAAATGCATCATAGTAAACAATGTGATGTAGGTAGATACAGTGGTCAGTATGGTTGAGCTGTTACAGTAAGAATCAAAGAACATAAATAAACTAAACGTTATAATTTAAAGTCAATGAAGTAAAATAAATAATTTCTTTCATAAATACTTGCGAGTTTTTTGTAAAATTATGAAATAAAATGTTCGTTTTACTTCGTTAGTCCAATGTAGTTTATTTTCTTTGTAGTAAACTGCATATAAGCGCACTAGTTTCCGGTATGCATAAAGGTACATTAGGGTAACGATTATTGAAACCTTAGGTGTCAAGGCATCCCGAATGGTTCCTTGAAAGGCTTCAATTAATGAGTATAGGTAAATATACAGGGCGTCCATTTTAAATAACCCTTGCAAAAGTCGTTTGATTTGAAGGAGGACACTGAATGATAACCTTGAATTTTAGCTTGACCTTGACTTTTAAGGTTAGGTTAAATTTTAATTTTTAAATCAGAATCCCTATTTCGATCCTGGATAATAAATATGACGGTAAAATATATTTTTTGAATGGAAACTTTTTTTTCTTTGATTCAAAATTTTCTAGACAGGAATTTTAATGAATTTTTTTAACCTTTTTAGAATTATTTAAAGGATTCTATTTAAAAGACCAATTTGACCTAAATATGTAGCTCAAGTTAAAATTGTAGATCGCCAAGTAATGCCATCCTCTGAAATTAACAACAGTTGTGACCTAACCTAACCTAACCTTTTAAGGTCATTAGAATATTCCCTCAATAATTTTGTGCTCTATCCAAATCTATGACCTCATTCAAAAATTAGGATCAAACCTCAAAATTACTTTAAAGCTTAAGAACAAGGTCAAAATCAAGGTTAGGTTAGGTTATTATCTAAATTCCTCTTTTAAACTTAATAATTTTTGTAAGGTCAAAGCTACTCTTATCAATAATAATATTTAATTCATATTAAAAGAATTAAATTCTGTAATTGAAAATTGAAAAAAAAATTTTGGATTAGGATATTTAGGTGGGACACCCTGTATAGTATACGTCATTTCTTTAAGGAAAAAATAATATGATAGGTCTATGGTTGAATGTAATTATTAAAAATAACTTTACAAAAACAGTCTGTTGATCCAAGAAACTTTTTATAATTTTTGAAATTTAGAAGTTATTTTTTCAAAAACCTTTAAAAACTTAAAGGGTGGTATGACATAGTAAATTGGCATAAGACTTTCTTTCATGATAAGTGTAGTTTCAAAAAAAAATTTTTTTTTACGTTTTTTTATTTACCTACCCTTATCCCCTCCCTTACCTAATATGTTCTATGGGATATTTACAATATATTTAAGCAATCGTGGTGTGTAATATTTTAATCCCCTACTCTAATCTATGTTTATTTTTTCTTCATTTGTAAAACAAACAATCCCTTGCAACATTTACAATCTTTGTATCATCCCCTAAAAGAGAATCGAAACGAATTTATAGCAAAGATTTGGAACCAAAGTACGGATAAAATGGGATAAAAAAATCCCCTCTTTTCTCTGAATGCCCTTTAACTACCGCACAGTCAGTAACGTTCGCCATTATCAAAATCGTAATGACTCTTTATCAGTCACCGAATCAAATGTAGAATCCAGAAAGGGAAAATCAGAAAAATTATCGAAGATATGATGTGGCCAATTATACAGAGTGTTCAGAGACACGAGACACCCTCTCCCCTCACACCCTTTGTTTAGAAAAAGAAATAATTTCTTATGATGCCACACATATACCTGTATATTTTGTTCCTACCCCTTTTCTAGTAAATTAGTCTACTTTTCCACTTTTCCACTTTTCCACGCGAGTCACCCTGTAGACATCAAGTTAACTCACCATATCGACAAAATTGGTTTCTTTTACGACAGGCGGATGGAATAGATTCCGTAAAATGATGAAACTCTTCAATCCCATTTTCCACCAATGCACAACATCTCTTTATGTAAGAACGTTTGAACTCGAATGTTTGTACGTAATATGAAGAAACTCAGTCAGCATGCAGCATTTCTTTTAACTGAGCGAATTGTGTGGTGAACGAAAGAAGCTCTTGAGTTCAGGTGTGTTCGGAATTCTTTCTTTGTTCATTGAAAAATGATCGCTTTTCAAAAGAGGAATCGATATACGTACGAAAACTTGATAGGAATCGACACAGTTACAAAAATCTAGGTTCGCAAACCTTGCATCTGTCACAATAAAATCACACTATTTTTAAGGAAGCGAAACACACGTAGAGTGAAATTTTTCAACCGAGACTTGAATTCGGTCGGATAACCGAAGGGCTGTATTATTTGGCCGACAGCCAATCACGCGCCTGCCCCTTCCAACATTGTACCTACCTTCTTAGGGCGGGGTTTGCTGGTGCGCATCCAGTCGTTAAGTCTCGTTTGAAAAATTTCACACTACACGATTCTCATAAAGCACAATATTTCGCTTCTCTGGGTTGTCTCAAAGATACATACGTCTCATTATTCTTTAGGAAATTTGTCCAAAAATCACCATAGAGGTATTAACCTCGGTTAAGTTAGACAGGGTTAGGTTAGGTTAGGCTAAATATACCTAAACAAATTCTGCATAATAATTTAACATTATCAGAAACTAAAAGAATTCTTTGTATTTATAACAACCATTCTTTTAAAAAATAAATTAGCAACAAATATATTTTTTTAAATTTCAATTTTAAAGTAATTATAATTTATGATCACGAAGTGTCACAATTTCCGGTGAAAAATAGTAGATTTTTTTTAGTGCAGCTTTCAGACAAAAATAATTGCTCTAATTGTGACGTTTGCCCCATTATTGTGTCCTTCACAAATTGTAAAATCAACTGTCTATCACAATGGGATTACATCACTGAGGCTTTTATTTTATGTGGCGTATCTCGGTAATAGAACAAAGCTGCTAAATAATCCGAAACAATAATAGTTTAATTGCTCTGTGAGTTTCGTTTAACTTACTCTATGCCGGAGTTCAAACGAAACCTAAAAAGAAAACATTTTTTTCTTTTACTGGTTTTTGTTCTGCATTTAGTGTTAAATTAATTTAACGTAATTAAAATTATTAAGTCATAAATAAACTTATAGATCGTCAGATTTTTTTTATCTTTCAGAGGGGTGTAGTCAATTTGTTAATTAAGGGTTGGCGCTCTGAATCTAGTTATTAGTCTATGGTAATAAAAAAACGGTAATTATGTACTTTTTGACCCCATCCCTCTAGGGTGTTGGGGTTGCAGGGGGTGTTTATGGGGGCGTTATATTCGGAATAATTCCGTTGGAATTAGACGGCGGTCACCCCTAGAAAAAAATTTATGAGGGGTTGAAGTTTTATAAAAATATCATATTTATCATCACATATCAAAAATTCATAAATATTTAAAAATTATATTAAAAAAAAATCCCTGTGTCTTGAAATAGGTTATGGTAGAGGGTGGGTGTGTTTACATATACATACCCCGTACCCCAACCTAACCAAATACCTAATTAACTATTAAATTAAAATTTTGGGGTGTGGGGTATGTACATGTAAACACACCCACCCTCTACCATAACCTATTCATTTTTATTTTTTTTAATCTCCCCCCCTAGGGGGATGGGGTCAAAAAGTACATAATTACCAAAAAAACTTCAGGAATTGTCAGAATTATTCACTGATTTGAAGTGTTGAACTGTAATAAATAATAAAAAGAGAATTATAAAGATTTACGTACGTTGATTATGTTAGGTTAGGTTATCCATAGAACTAATTCTCAAACAGTAACCTAACCTAACTTTAACAATTCAAACAACAAAATAATTTAGAATGAATTTTCGATGTATTGACATTTTTAATATACAGGTAGCTAGATACTTAATGATAGATTCTAATTTCGAGGGAGCATTCCTCAACCAAATTCAATTATAGATGCAGGGTGTTAATTTTTTTTTAAAAAATTGCTTTTTTTTTTATTAATATCTCAGACCTTTGTGCCGATTTTGTTGAAATTTGTAATATTCTCCATTGTAATAAAACGCTGAGTTAGTACTAACCAGTAGATAACTATGAGTTCCAGTGGCGTCTCATGGGACAGTCACACGAATAATATCGAGAAAAAAATGTGCGCCACTGACTTTTTTAAAGAATTCTATTAATTTATCGGATTATGCAACTAAAAATACATCTGTGTTCATCATGTATTATCCATAGAACTAATTCTCAAACAGTAACCTAACCTAACTTTAACAATTCAAACAACAAAATAATTTAGAATGAATTTTCGATGTATTGACATTTTTAATATACAGGTAGCTAGATACTTAATGATAGATTCTAATTTCGAGGGAGCATTCCTCAACCAAATTCAATTATAGATACAGGGTGTTAATTTTTTTTTTAAAAATTGCTTTTTTTTATTAATATCTCAGACCTTGGTGCCGATTTTGTTGAAATTTGTAATATTCTCCATTGTAATAAAACGCTGAGTTAGTACTAACCAGTAGATAACTATGAGTTCCAGTGGCGTCTCATGGGACAGTCACACGAATAATATCGAGAAAAAAAATGTGCGCCACTGACTTTTTCAAAGAATTCTATGTATTTATCGGATTATGCAACTAAAAATACATCTGTGTTCATCATGTATTATCCATAGAACTAATTCTCAACCGGTAACCTAACCTAACTTTAGCAATTCAAATAATGTATCAACTGTACGTCGATTTATAATCAAAGAAACTTGTGCATACCGTTCATAAATTTTGAAAATCTGTTTTCCCCAAATGCATTAGTTTTGGCATGTTGGCTCATAAAAAGACGAAGTAATTGAATTTATGACGTGCTGCCTTGAGTCAGCGACCCGTTGCAAAATCCGCCCTTTCTTGCGCTTAGGCTTCGACAAATGGGCTACGTCACCGGGATGCTGGGGAACGTTTTACGTAGACTAAAAAAGACGGACAAATTGCTGCAATTTGTCGAAACTGTTCTCTGAATCTACTTTGTTGTCGAGGAGATGAACCCTTTGTATATTTGTATAAGTACTGACGACTTAAGAACGAGTCTGAAGACGAGCCGTTATTAATTAGTGGGAATATGCATACATTTTCTCTCCCATTTTATTGCTATTGTTTCGGTTAATTAAAAATTAACATAACAACGAGCGGAACGAACGAAGAATCTAAACTTGTTGCGTTTACTTGAAATGTCTATGCATTCTCAGAAATAAAGTAGGCAGTAAATTTACTTTTTACAACAACCGGAAATTGCGTGGTTAGAAAGTGCAAAAATAAATAAATGCAAAATAATGTTGAAAGAATAGCAAATATCATTGCCTGTTATTATTAGTAGTCGCTCGCGTAGATAATACGCGGCTGTTTTATGAAGAGTCAGCAATAGAGACCTTTCCCCTACACGCGCATGCGCACTGCTACTCCTCTCAGTGGTAAGAGAACACGCGTAGTTGAAGCCAACGTTGTCGTCACCCGAATAAAGTATCAAATCTCTAATAACTCGACGTTCAATAGAAATATCGTGATATAACTGCAACAAATTAATTAAAACTCTATTGTTTAGTTATTTTTTTATATTGTATTCGACTCATTATTAATTAAAGATAAAATAGAGTTAAATTTTTCAACCGAGACTTGAATACCGTCAGACGTTGTAAGAACGAAAGGCGGTATTATTATTTAGCTGACAGCCAATCACGTGCAACTTCCCCATCTGTATTCCGATACCTGCATATTTCACAGCTTGAATGCCTGCCCCTGCTAAAATTGTACCTACCTTCTTAGGGCGGGGTTTGCTCGTGCGCATCTAGTCGTTAAGTCTCGGATGAAAAATTTAACACTACATTATCATGAAGCAGCATAAACATAGCATTCCGGTTTTTATTTGATTCACCCTCGTATATCTTAAAACCGTTGCCACCGAAATATGGGAAGGCCAGGTTGCTTACGCGTGACGTCATTGCAGGTAGTCGACGTATGGAACTATATTAGTCCAGTAGCCAAGGGATTTTATTGTTCAAAACTTTTTTGATCGCGGTTTCTCTGTAGAGGTCAATAAGAGGAGCATTTTTGCAAATTGTTAACACTAGAAAATAATTGTTGCTATTATTAATTTAAAGTTAAAATTGTGTAAAATTTGGTTTTTGACGTTTCGGCTCTTATCTAGCGAAAACCTTGATATATACAAAAAAAAGTATACAGGACTTTTTTGTAGAGAATTCAATAAACTACAAAAAATTCCTTTTCACTTTTTTTGAATTTATAACGGTTTTGGCTACGTAAGCGCCGAAAAGTCAAAAAAGGCGTTTTGAAAAACTTTAACATTAAATAAATAATTGTAACAATAATTCGTTATCAAAAATTTTTCGTACAATAATCCACCATTTCAAGTGACGTCGCCTTAGGCATTTTTTTTCCTATTTCCTCTATGGTGACGTTAAAACCCACTGGATTTAAAACCTTCCGTGAATGTTTTTAACTTGAGTTGTTTCCCTTTAAGTACATGTAATAAATAATTATTACTCCGTCCCTCGAAGCTGTTTTGTAACTAATACTCATAATCGAATTTTTCGGTTCACTGAGAAATGTCTTTTAAAACTCGCTTCGCCTTCCACCATCAGCATTTACGATGTGTAACCAAGAGCGCTTTAAGAATTATGATGTACAATACTGTTAGAAAGTTTGGAAGTATTAATTTTCTATGTACGTACTTATTGTAAAAGTATTTTGGGGTTATTTTAGATTATCTTATCAAAAATATAATTAAATTGAAGCGGATTTTTCGGAAGTTGCGTCGACAAACTCGCTCTGATAGGGCCAATTATTGACTGTTAGAAAAAAAATAAGGATTTTGGATCGCGAATTCTTGTCTCTTAAAAAATAATTGATGCGTAATATTTTCTAGAAAGAAGCAAATATTCTGCTTCTAAAATATTATAGATTTAGATACGTATATCATTATCGAACATTCTAGAACAACTAGGAATGTTGCAGAACATTTTTTAGAATTTTGGAAAG
This sequence comes from Agrilus cyanescens, assembly GCA_947389935.1. Lineage (NCBI taxonomy): Eukaryota > Metazoa > Arthropoda > Insecta > Coleoptera > Buprestidae > Agrilus > Agrilus cyanescens. The sequence goes on from OX376709.1 coordinate 26,609,744, forward strand.
ATTTAGGGATTGTTCGAGCATTCTACATTTTCTTAGAAAAACATGGGCCATTCTGAAACCTCCCAGATCATTCTAGAACATTCTACATCGTTCTCTCATATTCAAAATTATTTTAGAAAAATGTGTAATATTCTGGGCCATTCTCGAACATTCCAGATTATTCTCAAAAGAATATAGAATATTGTAAATCATTATAGACTATTTTTGAGCATTCCAAATCTATCCAAAAATTTAAAACTTTCTAGTCTAAACCATTTGAGAAGATTACAAAACTTTCTCGAAAAATGTGGAACATTGTGGAATGTTCTGGATCGCTCTAGAGCATTCCTGATCATTCTAAAAAGGTCTGTAATTTTCCCAATTATTCTTTCACAACCAAAAATCATTATCGAAAAAAGGAGAACATTCTAGACTATTTTTGAAAATTCCAATTTATTCTCGAAAACTGTGGTACATTCTGAAACCTTCTAGATTATTGTAGAACATTCCTGATCACTCCCAATAAATATAGAATATTGTAAATCATTTTCCAAAAATTTAAAACTTTCTAGACTAAACCATTTTTGAACTTTACAAATGTTTCTCGAAAAATATGGAACATTGTGGAACGGTCTGGATCATTTCAGAGCATTCCTGATCATTCTAAGAAAATCTGTAATATTCTCAATTATCCTCTCACATTCAAAATTATTTTCGAAAACATTCTAGACTGTTTTTGAAAATTCCAAATTTTTTCACGAAAACTGTGGAACATTCTGAAACCTTCTAGATTATCGTAGAACATTCCTGATCACTCCCAATAAATATAGAATATTGTAAATCATTGTCAAAAAATTTAAAACTTTCTAGACTAAACCATTTGTGAAGATTACAAAGCTTCCTCGAAATATGTGGAACATTGTGGAATGTTCTGGACCAATCTAGAGCTTTCCTGATCATTCTAAAAAAGTCTGTAATATTCCCAATTATTCTCTCACTACCAAAAATCATTTTCGAAAAAAGTGGAACATTCTAGACTATTTTTGAAAATTCCAATTTATTCTTGAAAACTGTGGAACATTCTGAAACATTCTACATTATTGTAGAGCTTTCCTGATCATTCTAAAAAAATTTGTAGTATTCCCAATAATTCTCTCACATTCAAAATCAGTTTCGAAAAAAGTTCAACATTCTAGACTATTTTTGAAAATTAAAAAAATATTTTCGAAAAGTGCGGAACATTCTAGAAAATCTCGGAATGCTGCAGAACGTTATTTAGCCCTTTGAAATAATTTAGAGTGTTGTCTTCTTCTTAAAAAAACATGGGACATGCTGAAACCTTCTAGACCATTCTAGAACATTCTTAAAAAATTTAAAAATGTTTTATATGCTTGATGAATCTTTTTTAATTGCAATAGTTATGAATTACAACAAATAACAGTTAATATTACATCCCGGATTTGTACAGTCTATAGGTATAAAGTAACATTTAATTTGTTTGCAATTTGCTAAAACGTGACACCGAAAAGTCATTATTTTTAGCCAACAAAGCCGTATGAATTTTATCTGGGTTTAAATTTATATTTATATTTATATTAAACATGCTTTTGCTGAATTTTTGTTAGCATTTCGAATTCAGTATTTTATTATGGAAACTATTAATAAATACTCTTTATGAGAGGATGGATGATCGAAATGGGTCGGTACCTATAATTTAAATAAACATTTTTTAAATTACTTTTTAACCCCTATTTGCTTTGCACCATTGGACTTGTATTTGTATCGAAATCGAATGTTTTATACAGTCTTTTGTACTTTACAATAAATTGTAACGACTTTTCTAGTTTAACTTATTTATTTAACGGATATTTATTAACAACTATTTATTTAACACTTAAAAACTAATAATAATTCAACAACTTATTTATATGGCAAGGAAAATGCGTATTTATATCACTCTGTATATCGTAGTTCGGTATTTATGTTACTCGTTCGGAAGCTAACTGTAAACTACTGTTACTGACCACGTCAACAAGTATTTATAGAGACGTCGAATAATTCCAGAAAGATCGGGAATGACCTACTAGAATTTACTCGTGTTCGTTTTATTTATGGCCTTGTTTATTGTCATCAAAGCGCCGACCGACGCCGGTATTCTTTGAACTCCGCTTATCTGCTCCCGGATCTCGTCGTTGCTCTCGCACACATACACGCTCGTTACACAATAATGAATTTATACAAAAAAAGTTCCGAGCTCCAAACGCGTTCTTAAAAGTCCTAGCTTCTCTTAATTTTTTTTTCATTTGTATCAATTCCTCTTAATAATTGGAACTATAATCGTTGATGAAATCTTCGTATAGAATATGGCGTGCTTTAATGATAATAATTGAATCGAGGGGTAGATATTTTGTGTTAAAATTGACCCCAGCTAAAAGGTGGGTTTGGGTTAGATTGCGCGATAAACTGGATACAACGCACGTTAAGACTAAATGGCCATGAAAATGCGATTATTTCCCAAACCTGCGGAAATTAAATACCAAATTGGATTCAAGGGATGATGACAATCACTAACTAATACACTCTCACAATATTAACAGTAGGCAGATTATTGGGGTTGAAGATTTGTTGAACGGATTCGATCGGAAAGAAAACGGAACAGAAAGAATTGTGGTTGCGGAGACACAGACAAATTCACTCACTTGGAGAACCAAATAATTCCATTCCGTTCTAACCCTTTCCGCGCTATTCCGATCCTTGACATCTTGACAGTGTGTGGACTGCTTAATACGTTCTGTTAATTTGGCATTTCAAAAAAGATAATCGCCAATTGGTCATAATTGGTTAGGTAGTTTCATTAATTGGTCAGCGATAGGAAATCTGTAAAACCAGATACTGCTGGAGCCTCATCAAAATTTTAATAGCAATCGATACAGTTTTAGATGCTGTTAATTGGTCAGCTATAATTAATAATTGGTCACAATTAGAAAAAAAAAGCAATTCACATATGCTCAAACCTTTTATGAATCTATAGAAACATTTTCGTAAAAAATATATGAATCTAACAGGTCTGTAATTGGTCACAATTGGTCAGTTAGTTCCATTAATTGGTCAGCGATAGGGATTTTGTAAAAGCAATTTGAAAATTTTCTCCACTTAGTGTGAAATAAAAAAAAATTAATAACAATCGATAGGATTTCAGATGCTTATAATTGGTCAGCTAAAATTAAAATGATAATTGGTCAGGCATAGAAAATTAAAGAAACATTAAAAAATACCTTTTACGTTTACAGACATGAGCAAGTCGATGGACGTATTATCTATGGTTATTACAATTGATTTTGCTAGTTGGTCAGCCTTAATGAATAATTGGTCAAATTCCCTATTTCGACGATACGTATGCGCAAACCTTCTATGAATCTATAGAGCATAGTCAATAAAAATATATTTTAGTCTAATAGGTCAGTAATTGGTCACAATTGGTCAGTTAGTCCTAGTAGTTGATCAGCGGTTGGAGATTTGCAAAAGCAATTTGAAAAATTCTTTATGATTGATATCTACGATGCGATTTTACTCATTTGGTAATTAAAAATAATTAGTCAAAAGCTGACCAATTAGTAAAATCAGTTGACCAAAATGTTAATAGATATTTTAACGTTAAAACCAACTGAAATAACCACAGATAATACATACATCCCTCGGTTTCCTCATGCAGGTATTTTTTATTGTTTGTTTAATTCTCTGTGCCTGACCAATTATTAATTTTAGTTGACCAATTATAAGCATTATAAAACCCCATCGATTGCCGTTAATGTATTTTATTTCACTCTAAATGGGGTGCTAAAGGCATCGAGTATGATTGACATTTTTCAAATTGCTGTTAGTAACATTCCCTATTGCTGACCAACTAATGGTACTAGCTGACCAATTGTGACCAATTAGTTAGATTTACCTACTTCTTTTTTACGAAACTGTTTCTATAGATTCATAGAAGATTTGCCCATTTGAATTGCTTTTTCAAATTCTGACCAACTGTTAATTATAGCTGACCAATTATAAGCATCTGAAACGTTATCGATTGGTATTAATTATTTTTTTCATTGTAAATGGAGCGACAAAGGTATAGAGTATCATCGAAAATTTTTAAATTGTTATTACAAACTCTCTATTGCTGACCAACCCAATGGCGCTAAATGACCAATTGTGACCAATTACTGACCTATTAGATTTACCTGCATATTTTTTTACGAAATTGTTTCTATTGATTTATAGACGGTTTGAGAATGCGAATTGTTTTTTTCTAATTGTGACCAATTGTTAATTATAGCTGACCAATTAACAGCATCTAATACTTAATCGATTGTTATAAATTTCTTTTAATTTCAGTTTAGTGGAGGTGCCATCAGTATCGAATAACCTTAAGAATCTCCAAATTACTTTAACAAATTTCCTGACCAATTATGACCAATGAGTGACCTATTAGATCCGTATATTTTTTTTTGTACGAAACTCTTTGAATGGGAAGCTTTAAACCCTTTTTCCATTTGTTCTACAAACATACAAAGAAAGCACTCCATCCATTCACTCAACATTTGACCATTTCTCTCGAAAACTTTCTTATTTCGTTATCTCTAAAGAGCCAATATCGTCTATTGATTGACGAAAAAGCTCAGACGACTTTTTGTCTTTGACTTGTTATATTTTTACTGATTTGACGCTTAGTTCTACAGTTTTATTGATGGTGTGCGAGAGAATGGAGGTTTAGGTCGTTTTATTTTTTGACAATTCCACCGAAGACCGAGAACAGAAAAATTTTAAAACAACTTCCACCGAGTGCTGTGTAATATTTACTTCCGGAAAACGTTACTTCCATTCGAAATGTTGCTGTTGGTTTAATTTGACGTTTGATGGCTGGCGAATCGAAAGACTACTGTGCAAGAAGTTTCTTAAAAATTGTTTGAAGAGAGCAAAACACTAAGTAAAGCCATACTATACAGGGTGTTGCTTAATGATAAGCCATAATCCCCAAGGCACATAAGAAGCCTGGTGACAAAGTTTTTTTTAAAAAAATTGGTTGTTTATTAATTAACACTCTGTATACAATGTTACCTCTTACCAAAAGTACAAAGTTGAATCCATACGATTATAAATCATCCCCTAAAATATACTTATAACGTCATAATACTAATGAAAACGTTCTTAAAAAACGTTCACCTAATCGCTGGTTAAATCCATAACAAACAAGACAGATACAAATGAAACAACCCTTCCTGCATCCCCTCGAAATTGAACAGGAAAATTCGGATGTCGGAATATTCAAAAAGGGTCGTTTAACAATGTACCTACCTTGTATTTTGTCGAGTTCATATTGCATCACAGCTGAATGAATTCGGTGGCTGCAGTTCTCAGTTATGTCAAACAAGGTGTGACAGTTTGACTTTTCAAAATTGCAGCTGCGAACAAGGGATGAATGGTAGAAGATACACTATACCTTTCTCTATTCTGAAGGGGGGAATTCATGCACGCGAATGCATGTTTGTATGCGAGGGCATAATCAGTTGTTAGGGTAGTGGGGCTAAATGGTATTGGAGGGTAAGTGACCAAAAAGATCAAAGTTCCGGTCAAACTAAACAAGAAAGTAAAAAAATACGTCATCATATTTAGAAAAAAATACTAGTTCTAAATCATTCTGAAACCCACGAACATTCTAGAACATCCTCCAATCTTTAGAAATATTCTGTAATATCTTACAAGACCCTGGAGAATTCTAAAAACGTCAGGAACATTCTTGACTATTACAGAACCTTCTCGAAACCTTTGTAGAATTCTACACCTTTTTGGAAAGTCGAATGGCATTCTAAAACATCTTGAATCATTTTTGAATATCATAAAATCATTCTTGAACCATTAGAAACACTATATGGGACTCTAGAACATATTGGAACAATCTCGAAACTTCTGAAAGATTCTACAATATTCAGGAACATTCCAGAATCATCCAAAATCTTTTGGAAGTTTCCCAAACTTTTTAAAACTTTGTGGAAAATCGAATAACATTCTAAAACTATAGAAAAACATTCTCAGACATTCTAGAACACTGTGGAATACTCTTCAGTATTCATTAGCATTCCAGAACATTCTCGAAAGTACTGGAAGGTTCTATAAGGTTCTGGAACATTTTATAATTTTCTCGAACCTCTTGAAGAATTATTTAATCTTCTCAAACATTGAAACATTCACAAACATTGTGTATCTCAGATAATTTTGAAGATTCTATAATATCTTGGAATATTAAAGAACCTTCTAGAACCTTTCAGATGATTCTACAATTTTCTGGAACCTTTTGAAAAATCGAATAGCATTCTGAAACATCTTGAATCATTTTTGAATAACATAATTCATTCTTGAATCATTAGAAACACTATATGGGACTCTAGAACATTCTGGAACAATCTCGAAACTTCTGGAAGGTTCTACAATATTCTGGAACATTCCAGAATCATTCGAGACCTTTTTAAAACCCTGTGAGAAATCGAAGAACTTTCTAAAACTTTCGGAAACATTCTCAAACATTCTAGATCACTGTGGAATATTCCTAAATATTTATTAGCATTCCAGAACATTCTCGAAAGTACTGGAAGGTTCTATAAGGTGCTGGAACATTGTATAATTTTCTCGAACCTTTTGAAGAATTATTTAACCTTCTCAAACATTAAAACATTTACAAACATTGTATATCTCAGATAATTTGGAAGATTCTATAATCTTTTGGAATATTCAAGAACCTTCAGGAACCTTTCAGATGATTCTACATTCTACAATTTTCTGGAACCTTCTGGAAAATCGAATAGCATTCTGAAACATCTTGAATCATTTTTGAATATGATAATTCATTCTTGAATCATTAGAAACACTATATGGGACTCTAGAACATTCTGGAACAATCTCGAAACTTCTGGAAGGTTCTACAAAATTCTGGAATATTCCAGAATCATGCGAGACCTTTCTTAAACCCTGTGAGAAATCGAAGAACTGTCTAAAACTTTCGGAAACATTCTCAAACATTCTAGATCACTGTGGAATATTCCTCAATATTTATTAGCATTCCAGAACATTCTCGAAAGTACTGGAAGGTTCTATAAGGTTCTGGAACATTGCATAACTTTCTCGAACCTTTTGAAGAATTATTTAACCTTCTCAAACATTGAAACATTCACAAACTTTGTGTATCTCAGATAATTTAGAAGATTCTATAATATCTTGGAATATTCAAGAACCTTCTAGAACCTTTCAGATGATTCTACAATTTTCTGGAACCTTTTGAAAAATCGAATAGCATTCTGAAACATCTTGAATCATTTTTGAATAACATAATTCATTCTTGAATCATTAGAAACACTATATGGGACTCTAGAACATTCTGGAACAATCTCGAAACTTCTGGAAGGTTCTACAATATTCTGGAACATTCCAGAATCATTCGAGACCTTTTTAAAACCCTGTGAGAAATCGAAGAACTTTCTAAAACTTTCGGGAACATTCTCAAACATTCTAGATCACTGTGGAATATTCCTCAATATTTATTAGCATTCCAGAACATTCTCGAAAGTACTGGAAGGTTCTATAAGGTGCTGGAACATTGTATAATTTTCTCGAACCTTTTGAAGAATTATTTAACCTTCTCAAACATTAAAACATTTACAAACATTGTATATCTCAGATAATTTGGAAGATTCTATAATCTTTTGGAATATTCAAGAACCTTCAGGAACCTTTCAGATGATTCTACCTTCTGGAAAATCGAATAGCATTCTGAAACATCTTGAATCATTTTTGAATATGATAATTCATTCTTGAATCATTAGAAACACTATATGGGACTCTAGAACATTCTGGAACAATCTCGAAACTTCTGGAAGGTTCTACAAAATTCTGGAATATTCCAGAATCATGCGAGACCTTTCTTAAACCCTGTGAGAAATCGAAGAACTGTCTAAAACTTTCGGAAACATTCTCAAACATTCTAGATCACTGTGGAATATTCCTCAATATTTATTAGCATTCCAGAACATTCTCGAAAGTACTGGAAGGTTCTATAAGGTTCTGGAACATTGCATAACTTTCTCGAACCTTTTGAAGAATTATTTAACCTTCTCAAACATTAAAACATTTACAAAAGTGGTGTATGTGAGATAATTTGGAAGATTATCATATTTGGATCATTCAAGAACCTTCTGGAGCCTTGCAGATGATTCTACAATTTTCTGGAACCTTCTGGAAAATCGAATAGCATTCTGAAACATCTTGAATCATTTTTGAAAAATCATAAATCATTCTTGAATCGTTGGAAACATCGTATGAACTTATAGAACATACTGGAACATTCTCAAAATTTTTGGAGGATTCTACAATATCTGGAACATTCTAGAATCATCCGGTATCTTTTGCAGCTCACTAGGAAAACCTTCTTCTTGATGATCATTTTTTTTTTAGCTCAGCAGTATTTTAAATTTACTTTTTCCCCCTGGAATGTACATATTAAGTTTATGCCGCTCAAAAAAACCCTTCTGTCAGATTCTTTTTTAATTATAAGGGAGGTTAAAAAATCCGTCTCGGACTGTAGCTTGTTCAACCCCGCGCTAACAATAAATAATTAGATATTTAGGAGTTGGGGGTCGTTCGGTCGTTTCACTTCGAAATCCACGTCCGCATCCGAGCCGGTTACGGTTAACGCAGTAAACAAGGGTCGCATGCCGCCCCTTTGCAAAGTAAATTTTGCGTTCATTATTCACATGATATACCTGCCACTTACCCTATTCAATACGAGAACTGTTACACTCATGCAGAGGTGCCGGACACAACGTACATGTTGTTATAACAAGCAGTTGCTTCTGTTCGTATGCATGTATTTTTTGTTGTTACGTACATTGTTGGGGTGGAATAAAAACCAGGGGGGTTGCTGCCAACCCCCGTTCACACAGCGTGCGACGTGTAAAGTAGAAAAACGGTAAATGGACTCGATACAAAAACTGCTACCCGATTCCTACTGTGGATCGTCAGTCAATAAAAAGAGGGTTTTTCCAGTCCACTAAATCTTTTGTATTGGATCACAATAGGAAAAACAGTTAGGTGGTGAAAAGTCACTATAGTTATTCATTAATGTATTTTTAATAACTAAATATGTTAATAAGGAGACGGTTTTTTGTTTGTCCTCATTATTCTCCATGACTAACTTCTACCATCCATTCATAATTGATTGCTGAAAATAGTTGATGAATGATTCTAGATGTTTGGAATTATCGAGAATGCTCTAGAGTTTTCTAGACTTTTAGAAGATTATCAGGAATTTTATAGACTTCTCAAAAAATAATCCGGAAGGTGCATTCCGGATTTTTTGGAAATAATCCAGAATGCTTTATCTGGAAAGTTCAGGACCTTTTGAAAAATACTCCAGACATTTCGAAAAATTATCTAGACTTTGCAAAAATGATTTGGAGTTAATTAGATTTTTCGAAAAATAATCCAGTGCTCCAGATTTTATGGAAATGATCCAGATTTCTTCAGACCTTTCAGAAATGATCTGGAAAGTTTTGAACTCTTCGAAAAATTATCCAAAATATTCCTAATTATTCGAAAATCATCCAGAATGTTCTGGATTTTTCGAAAAAATACTCCACTATTCGGATACTTATCCAAATTATTCTTGATTTTTCGAAAATCGTCTAGAATGTTCTGGCCTTTTAAAAAATGAATCAGACTTACTTAGACTTTTGATCAAAAATTATTTAAACTATTCGAAAAATAATCCGGGGCGCTTCAATTTTTTTAGAAAAGATCCAGACTGCTCCAGACCTATCAAAAATGACTCGGAATGTTCTGGACTCTTCGATAAATTATCCAAATTATTCCTAATTACCTATTCGAAAGTCATCCAGAGTGTTCTGGACTTTTCAGAAAGGATTTAGACTTAGACTTTTCAAAAAATAATCCGGAGCGCTCCGAATATTTAGGAAAAGATTCAGACTGCTTCAGACATTTCAGAAATGATCCGGATTGTTCTGGACACTTCGAAAAATTATTCAAAATGTTCCTGATTATTCGAAAATCATCCAGAATGTTCTGGATTTTTCGAAAAAATACTCCACTATTCGGATACTTATCCAAATTATTCTTGATTTTTCGAAAATCGTCTAGATTGTTCTGGCCTTTTAAAAAATGAATCAGACTTACTTAGACTTTTGATCAAAAATTATTTAAACTATTCGAAAAATAATCCGGAGCGCTTCAATTTTTTTTAGAAAAGATCCAGACTGCTCGAGACCTATCAAAAATGACCCGGAATGTTCTGGACTCTTCGATAAATTATCCAAAATATTCCTAATTACCTATTCGAAAGTCATCCAGAGTGTTCTGGACTTTTCAGAAAGGATTCAGATTTAGACTTTTCAAAAAATAATCCGGAGCGCTCCGAATATTTAGGAAAAGATCCAGACTGCTTCAGACATTTCAGAAATGATCCGGATTGTTCTGGACACTTCGAAAAATTATTCAAAATGTTCCTGATTATTCGAAAATCATCCAGAATGTTCTGGATTTTTTGAAAAAATACTCTACTATTCGGATAATTATCCAACATATTCTTGATTTTTCGAGAATCGTCTAGAATGTTCTAGACTTTTTAAAACTGATTCGAAAAATATTCCTAATTTTCGAAAATTATCCAGAATATTCAAGATTTTTCGGAAATAAAGTAGACTTTTAGACTTCTCGTAAAATTATCTAGAATGATCCAGATATTTAGTAAATGATCCAGTTTGCTGCAGACTTTTCAGAGATGATTCGGAATGTTCTGGCTATTCGAAAAATTATCCGAATTGTTTAAGACTATTCGAAAAAAAAATAGTCCACTTTTCGGATAATTATCCAACATATTCTTGATTTTTCGAAAATCGTCTAGAATGTTCTGGCCTTTTCAAAAATGATTAGAAGTACTTAGACTTATTTTTCGAAAGAAAATTTCGAGCGCTTCAAATTTCTTGGAAAAGATCCAGACTGCTCCATACCTTTCAGAAATGATCCGGATTGTTCTGGACTCTTCAAAAAATTATCCAAAATGTTCCTGATTATTCGAAAACCATCCAGAATGTTCTGGACTTTTCAAAAAGGACTTAGACTTTTTGATAAATAATCCGGAGCGCTCCAAATTTTTTGGAAAAGATTTAGATTGTTCCAGACCTTTCAGAAATGATCCGGATTATTCTGGACCATTCGAAAAATAATCCAAAATATTCCTGACTTTTCAAAAATCACCTAGAATGTTTTTTCGAAAAATACTCCAGTTTTCGGATAATTATCCAACATATTCTTGATTTTTCGAAAATCGTCCAAAATGTTCTGGATCATTTTTTGTAAATGTATTTTTTGTAAATCAACCAGAATTATCGAGAAAGTCCTAGACTTTCGAAAATGATCCAGAACGACCTACATTATTCAAAAATCATCCTAAATGTTCTAAATTTTTCGAAAACGATCTATTTTGGTAATGAAGTTCAAGCGTTATTTGTTGTGTTACTAAATTAAAGTAATCATCAATCTCGTTAATGATAAAAAATTGTGCACATTATTGTTCAAAGAAACATATCATATCGTCTAATATTGAGCACATACAGTCGTTTACATTACACACAATGGTCGTCTATTGAACCATAAAGTAGTTAATGATGTGTAACTTAAGTGTTAAAACGTCTTATAGCATTTAATGGAAGTTTGAATACATGGCAAGGGCATTTTTGATGAATCCATTGAAAGAATTTTAAAATTACAACAAGAATAATCTACCGAAACGAAAGAGAGAAGAAAAAGAAAAATAATTAGCTAAGAAAGGACCTACTGAAAAATGACCCTGTGGTTTGCATTACTTTTTTTTTTTCATACAATTAGCCCAGGTATCAAAACCATAGATATTATTTTTTTTTTTTGGTATTACAAAAGAGATCTTATCTTCAATTGATTCGTTTCGTACCAGGTCTTAGTTGGAGAATCCTTTGACACCTCCTGAGAATTTCATTTCCGTATCCTTGCATCCTACTTTCGAGTTTGTACTTTAAAAGATCCACGCTTCCTGCGAGACAGCAGTTAATTTGTTCGGAGCATCTTCATTCCTCAGTTGGAGTAATTTTGTTTCCGGAAACGAACACTTATTACTACACTGTTGCCACGCGTTTGTACTGTAACATTTAGTCTTCAAATACGAAACAACAAAACAAGATTAACCTCAAAGCAGAAAATGCACAACTGTGGCGATAAATTAAGTTTCTTTTTTTGAATGTAGATTTTGATGCGAAAGGTTTGGTTGGGTTAATAACCCTGAGGAAGTCCTAGATCAGAGACGAAACGTTGAAGTCAATTTTTCACAATTAAAAAATATGTCTCCCTTCTCTTACATTAATTTTACTTTAATCTTTCTTTAATCAGTGAAAATAAAGCAAAATTAAGTCAGAAAAGGACGATAGGTTTGGTTGGGTTAATAGCCCTGAGGAAGCCTTATACCAAAAATGAAACGCTGAGCTCATCCTTTCACAATAAAATAACCTTCTACATTTATATAGCTTCAATTTGCTTTAATGACCACGGTGCAGTTTAAGAAGAATCTTACAAATATTACCAACGTTAGAGTCTAAGTATTTTATTAAGTCTAGGTTAGGTTAGGCTACGTTGGGTTGGGTTAAGTTAGGTTAGACTGGGTTGGGTAGGGTAGGGTAGGTTAGGGTTGGGCTGGGTTAGGTTAGGCTAGGTTGAGTTGGGTTAGGTTAGATTGGCTTCGATTAGGTTAGACTGGGTTAAGGTGGGTTGAGTTGGGTTAGGTTATGTCAGATTGGCTCATATAAGGTTAGGCTGGGTTGGGTTGGGTTGAGTTGGTTTAGGTTAGGTTGTATTGGCTCATATTAGGTTAGACTGGGTTGGGTAGGGTATGGTAGGGTAGGGTAGTGTATGTTATGGTTGGGCTGGTTAAGGTTAGGCCAGGTTGAGTTGGGTTAGGTTAGATTGACTTAGATTTGGTTAGGTTAGACAGGGTTGGGTAGGGTTGAGTTGGGTTAGGTTGAGTTGGATTAGGTTAGATTGACTTATATTAGGTTAGATTTGCTTAGATTAGGTTAGACTGGGTTGGGTTGGGTTGGGTTAGATTGGGTTAGGTTAGGTTAAATTGGCTGATATTAGGTTATTCTGGGTTGGGTTGGGTTACGTTAGGTTAGATTGGCTTATGTTAGGTTTGGTAATGCTAAACAGAATTGTTTTGGGTTAGATTAGGTTAGGTTGAGTTGGGTTAGGTTATATTGGCTTAGATTAGGTTAGGTTAGGTTGGACTGGGTTGGTTCGAGTTGGGTTAGGTTGGGTTAGGCTAGGTTTAGTTGGGTTAAGTAAGGTTGGATTTGCTTATATTAGGTTAGGTTAGGTTAGGTTACGTTTGGTTAGGATAGGTTAGGTTAGGTTAGTCGGAATTTGAATGCTTTAAATCATTATAATGAACTCCTTATGATTTATCGCATTGTAGCAGAAACATTTTGAACGAAGCACAAGTAATTTATTGTGGTAAACTTTAGGATTCCATTTATATGAGGCAGTAATTTTTGTTATCTGCTTCGAATTCTGTTCTCATTCGCAACCAAAAATTTTATAATCTCCATTATTATTCTACAATCTGCAAACAGGTTCTGAAGGGTTGTAATTTCGAATATCTTATATATATGTATATATCATGCTATTATAATGTTATTGGAAAATAGACATTTAAAAAGATAAGATGTAAAGCAGGAAAACGTTATTTCCATTCTGCGACATCGGCAGTGATTCACGTCATAGTCAACTGATTTATAGCACGCGGAGGTCTCATAAATCCCCCAGGTAGAGGGTAATCGAGTTCATTATAGGCAAATATGCCTCGACTTCGATCAAAGTCGAACTATAATTCTCTTTCGTATTCGTCGTCTGCGATCGCTATTAATAAAACAAAAAAAAAAAAAATGATGGAAGAACGAAAAAGAATCACAACGCACGAAGATGCTACTCAGAACCCTTATTATATTTGGCTGTCGCTTTTTTGAAGATTGATTGTATCTCTCTAACTCCATACAGCGGTTTTTATTCAAACGAAGCGAATGGAAAATCATCCCCCATCAGGATATGAAAGTCGATTTCAATCAGAAATCCAACAGATATACAGGGTGACCCAAATTATGCCAGGGGGAAAACTAATAGTCACCCATAATTTTTTTATTTTGCAGAATATTAAAAGTATTTTATCGACTGCATGAAGCCAGTACGCTTTACAAAACAGTTGTGTGGAAAACCATTCAAAAAAGAAATAGACGCAGACGGGGTGGAATTAACATTAAGCAACATTTTGTACAATAAGTACACAATTTCCTCTATCAACCCTCTGTTCTCTCGGGGGTTGTAAAATCGTTCGCGTGACCTTTTATGTATTTTTTTTATTGGGAACGTGGGGTTTGCCACGTAGTACAGACGTTGGTGTACTTTTACTTTCGTGTATTGCCTGCTATTTTTTTTAATTCAAACTCCTTCCTGGAATTATTCATTGTGGGTATCGAACGAACCCGGCGGAAAGTAACGATTGTTTAATTGTATGACTCACCGGTGCACGCAAAGGGCACATAATAAATATACCACGTGGATGTAAAAAACTAACTGGGTGGTTCATTCAAGTTTACGTATGATATTATTTTAAACAAATTGAATAATAATTTTTTTTTTTTGGTTTTTAAAATGTGGTGGGTTGGATAGAGGGCAATTACCTACCTACCTATGGATCGGTTTGAGCCCATTGAATTTTATTCTTCTTTTTGTGTTCGATGACGGTATTAGAATGGGGTCGGTTTGACCCGCTGAGAGCATTGAACGTGTAAGCCGATTTGCGATTGTGGGGAAATGGAACTGGAGAAAATCGGATATTGCAGCTGGTTGCCCGCTAACGCCCTAATAACTTCTTACTGTTCCCACAATTTAAGCCGTTACAGTCCGGAATAAAATATTCACATTTTCTATACCCACCTAAGTAGCTAGATTTCGTTCATTCATTTAAAAAGTTTTAGACTCAAATAGAACAGATAAAGTAACATCAGAAAATTGCAAAATCAGATCTGAAAAATTGCAATAGAACGTAGAAAGTTAACCTAAATTTAATCTATGGTAGTTCAGTAACAGCAAACCGTTCATTTGTAGTGGTAGTTGTTGGTAGATCATAGACAGTAGATAGCTGTCGAGTCCGGGCGCCACATTCGAGAAATCGAAAGGCCAACAGCTTACGCGTGACGTCATTGCAGGTAGTCGACGTACGAAATCCATTTTAGTGTAGTGGCCAGGGGATTTTATCGTTATAACTTTTTTTCGATCACGGATTCTTGTAGATGTCGACTATGAGAGCTTTTGTGATCATTTTTAACACAGACATATTGTTAATATTATTTATTTAACGTTTAAATGCGAAAACAGTAATAGATACACAAAAATTTATAGAAACGTTTTTGTAGAGAATTGAATTTTCTACAAAAAAGTCCCGGACAGTATCTTTCTATCTTTTATAGGTAAAAAATTGTAGCTCTTTAAATGAAAATAGAGACCTTAACCTCACTTAATGAGCAATCACAAGGGGTGTCCGCATATTTCATTGTAATTAATAAATACGTAATTGGTTGTTCTAATGATATTTTTCTATTGTTTTCAGGTAAGCCATTTGTCAAGTTCCATCTCTATGACTCGAAGGATTTGAACTCGTAAGTCATTATTTCGTCAGATATGATGTTATTCGATAGTTTTTTGGTCACTACTACCCTAAAGTATGATCGATTAGTTACTTGAAATTTTCGTTGTTTCTTGTTGAAGATATTGGGGATGAATTTTCGTCCTAAGATCATAAAATGAGGGCTGTTTAAAATTTCACGAGTCATCGATTCCGTGCGTGGCCAGCTTGCCAATATAAGTTCCACTTGATGTTAATGCCATTATCGCTGCAAACTTGTGCGTTGTATCTACGCAAGCATGACGGGCGGATTTGCGACGTATAACAAAAGGGGAGAGTTAGGACAGTGACGTTTACGAAATATTAACCACGTCAACAGTCACCCCGTTTGCCCCGTTCAACCCCTCTGCCTCTTATCCTAAAAACCTACTCGAGGAGGGACTCGAAAGATCTCTTCGATTTCTTTTTCCGTTTTCGACTTTTACGTTTTATGACAATCTACTTTGTCAGCAAGTTATTTTTTTGGCAAGAGCTTTATAATTCTCTTCCCTCGAGTACGTATAGGTTATTTTTCTTTCGTGCTATTTTTAGTTAATTCTTAAACTTCTGGACTGAAAAAAAGCTTCTCGTATTTAATTTTAATGGCAAAGTTTGACTTCTATTGAGTGTAGTGGGGGCCGTTCTTAGGGTAGTTGTTGCCTGTATGGGATAAGAAGTTTGGCGCCCTCTTCCGAATCGCGAACTAACCTTTATTACCTACTCAATTCGTTTCGCTAATTCGACGCGCGATTACCAATCGACACTCCCGAAAACCTTCGACACTCCCGAAAAATTTCGATACTCCCTAAAACTTCCACTACCGAAAACTTCCGACAGTCCCAAAAACTTTCGATACTACCGAAAACTTCAGACACTCCTGAAAACTTCAGACATTCCCGATAGCTTCAGACACGCCCGAAAACTAACGATTCTCACCAAAACTTCACACACCTGAAAGCTTCCGACACTTCTGTCCTACCGAAAAGTTCCGACATAAACAAATACTTCCGACACTCCCCAAAACTTCCCAAGCTCCCGAAAACCTCCTACACTTCCGAAACTTTCCGATACTCGCGAAAACTTCCGCCACTACCGAAAGCTTCTGACACTCCCAAAAACTTCAGACACTCCCAAGAACTTCAGACACTCCCGAAAACTTCCTACTCCTCCAAAAACTTCAGATACTCCTGAAAACTTCTGACAACCCCGAAGACTTTCGACATTCCCAAAAACTTCCTACTCTTCTAAAAACCTTCGGTACTTCCGAAAACTTCCGACACTTCCGAAAACTTCAGATACTCCTGAAAACTTCCGACACTCCCGAAAACTTCCTACTCCTCCAAAAACTTCAGATACTCCTGAAAACTTCTGACAACCCCGAAGACTTTCGACATTCCCGAAAACTTCCTACTCTTCTAAAAACCTTCGGTACTTCCGAAAACTTCCGACACTTCCGAAAACTTCAGATACTCCTGAAAACTTCCGACACTACCTGAAACTTCTGACACTCCTTAAAACTTCAGACACTTCCGAAAACTACCGATTCTCCCGAAAACTTCAGACGCTCCTGAAAGCTTTCGACAATTTCGTCCTACCAAAAATTTCCGACACTACCGAAAACTTCTGACACTCCTTAAAACTTCAGACACTCCCGAAAACTACCGATTCTCCCGAAAACTTCAGACGCTCCTGAAAGCTTTCGACAATTTCGTCCTACCAAAAATTTCCGACACTACCGAAAACTTCAGACACTCCTTAAAACTTCAGACACTCCCGAAAACTACCGATTCTCCCGAAAACTTCAGACGCTCCTGAAAGCTTTCGACAATTTCGTCCTACCAAAAATTTCCGACACTACCGAAAACTTCAGACACTCCTTAAAACTTCAGACACTCCCGAAAACTACCGATTCTCCCGAAAACTTCAGACGCTCCTGAAAGCTTTCGACAATTTCGTCCTACCAAAAATTTCCGACACTACCGAAAACTTCAGACACTCCTGAAAACTTCAGACACTCCCGAAAACTTCCTACTCCTCCAAAAACTTCAGATACTCCTGAAAACTTCTGACAACCCCGAAGACTTTCGACACTCCCAAAAACTTCCGAAACTCCCGAAAACTTCCTACTCTTCTAAAAACCTTCGGTACTCCCGAAAACTTCCGACACTTCCGAAAACTTCAGATACTCCTGAAAACTTCCGACACTACCTGAAACTTCTGACACTCCTTAAAACTTCAGACACTCCCGAAAACTACCGATTCTCCCGAAAACTTCAGACGCTCCTGAAAGCTTTCGACAATTTCGTCCTACCAAAAATTTCCGACACTACCGAAAACTTCAGACACTTCTGAAAACTTCTGACACTCCCAAAAACTTCAGACACTCCCAGAACCGTCTGACAATCCCGAAAACGTCTGACACTCCAGAAAACTTTCGATACTCTTGATAACTTCTGACAACCCCGAAGACTTTCGACACTCCCAAAAACTTCCGAAACTCCCGAAAACTTCCTACTCTTCCAAAGACCTTCGATGCTCTGGACTTCAGACACTGGAAAACTTCAGACACTGGAAAACTTCAGACACTGGAAAACTTCAGATACTCCCAAGAACTTCAGACACTCCCGAAAATTTCCTACTTTTCCAAAAATTTCCGACACTACCGAAAACTTCCGACACTACCGGAAACTTCAGGCACTTCTGAAAACTTCAGACACTCGCGACAACTTCAGACACTCCGAAAACTTCTTTTACGAAGATTTCCAAAAAAGTTTTGTTTCAATTCATCTCATTTGTTTTTAAAATAATTAATGGATGAGCAAATGCGTTTAGAAGAGCCGTACTCACTATTGTAGCAGCCATTTTAAAAACATTTCCAAATATTTTTGAGTTAAAATACAATAAATAACTTAAAATTTATTATGGTTAATACAGACACGAATATCGTTAAGGAAAATGATATGTGTTCAATATTTATCTCATCTCGTTTTTGGCACACCGAGACGACGTTTCGTAAATGTTAATGTTCCTTTCTGGATTTAGACCTCGCTGATTTACCGCTTTTCGAAAATAAAAACTAGTTACGATATTAAACTTGTAAATCTTGGGGAGTTTACCTGTCGGGAGGCAAAGTTGTCTCTGCTCGGAGTCCCGTACTTACCTCGCCCCCTCCCTCTCCATCGTATTTCAATATGCGCTTCCAATATGCACTTAAGTCAAAATTTATGTTTGTGCCTCGTCGAAGTTAGTACGAACAACTAGCGCCCTCGCACGTGTTACTACTTACATAAATTGCGTTCCTTCCACTCTGTTTATATACGTACATATTTGATTTAGGATTGTAACGGGGGTCGAAATGATACATAAAGTACCTAAGTACGTCCCTGTGCTTCAAAATGTCACAAAGGTAAATTTTCCTTGAGAAATCGACCACTAAAGCAGCAGGTAGTGTACACGCTTCAACCAGTAGCACGTGAAGTCTTCTAAAAGTGGTATAATGGTGGTGATAGTACCCAAAAACATGTATATAAAAGAAAAAAATTTCTATAATAATAAAAAAATAAACTTCGGAATCAAAGTAGAATGACTAATTTCCAGATGGCGTTATGTGAGTCTAACGAAGTACAGGGTTCGTTATCAGGAACGTGCCGAGGGAGGTCGAATGATTTACAAAATTACGTGACACATTGCTCCCCAATTTTTCGTTATTCTCTTCGTTCTCTCATTTTTTTTATCTTAGAGCAGAGGGCGCTTCATTACAGCATCGGACAACATCCGGACGTTGCAATTAGATCACCAAACGTAAATCTCCTTTATTGCTGCAGTTTTGGATAGCGTTATTCCAGAGAGATAAAACGATGCAAAAAGGGAACGTTTGCGCCTGAATTAGAAAAACGACAGACAGACCGACAGTGAGATATTGGTAATTTGGTGGAGGTATGCGGGAAAACAGTTCTGGTAAAAATAAAATGTAGTTAAATCGAACGTGACCAGATTAATTGAAAGTAATTTTTATCGAGGCCCATTCTGTTAAAAAGAACCTGTAGGTACACTAAAGAAAAAATAAATACATTACTTAATGTTTAGGGTTTAAATAACTTCACAGAATGTTAGTACAGCTAATATAATTCCCTTTTAGTTTATTTGCGTACATTTGTATACGTAGATTTGTCTCTTTCAACACTAAAATTAAATAAGTAAAAGTGGCTCAGATATGACTTTGAGACGAAGCATCTATGGACACGTTATCTTGAACGAACTCACGCTCATTTTCCAAAATCTTGAATCGATTGTGGTATGACTTTGAGGTGAAGCATCTATGGACACGTTATCTTGAACGAACTCAGGCTCATTTTCCAAAATCTTGAAGCGAATGAGGTATGACTTTGAGGTGAAGCATCTATGGACACGTTATCTTGAACGAACTCAGGCTCATTTTCCAAAATCTTGAAGCGAATGAGGTATGACTTTGAGGGGAAGCATCTAGGGACACGTTATCTTGAACGAAGTCAGGCTCATTTTTCAAAATCTTGAAGCGAATAGGTATGACTTTGAGGTGAAGCATCTATGGACACGTTATCTTGAACGAACTCAGGCTCATTTTCCATAAAATTGAATCCATTGAGGTATGACTTTGAGACGAAGCATCTATGGACACGTTACCTTGAACGAACTCAGTCTCATTTTCCAAAATCTTGAATCGATTGTGGTATGACTTTGAGGTGAAGCATCAATGGACACGTTACCTTGAACGAACTCAGGCTCATTTTCCAAAATCTTGAATCGATTGTGGTATGACTTTGAGGTGAAGCATCAATGGACACGTTACCTTGAACGAACTCAGGCTCATTTTCCAAAATCTTGAAGCGAGTGAGGTATAATTTTGAAGCGATGCTTCTACAGTTGCGTTAACTCATCTGAAGTCAGGATTATTGCCTAATATCTTGAAATCGTTGGTTTTGGACATTAAATCCAAGCTTCTCTAGGCGCGTTTGCTTAACCGAACTCAGGCTCATTTTCCAAAATCTTGAATCGATTGTGGTATGACTTTGAGGCAAACTTCTGCAGGTGCCTTAGCTCATCTGAATTCATCTATGGACACGTTATCTTGAACGAACTCAGTCTCATTTTCCATAAAATTGAATCCATTGAGGTATGACTTTGAGGCGAAGCATCTATGGACACGTTACCTTGAACGAACTCAGTCTCATTTTCCATAATATTGAATCCATTGAGTTATGACTTTCGAGAGAAGCATCTATGGGTGCATTACCTTGAACTAATTCAGACTCATTTAAAAACTTTTGTCGCCACAATCTGGAAGTGGTTTAGTTACGATTATCTAATAGTCGAGGGATTTTGTCGTGTATGAATTATATTAAAAATAAAAAGTTATTGATCGCGCATTGTTGTAGAGATCGATGAAGACAGCCTTTGTGAATTTTTTTCTTAAATAGAAAATATAACTACTTAGTAGAAATTGATCGGTATAGACTCTGGTATAGAGGCATAATTTTCCTTGTTTGACGTTCATTATTTGGTTATCAATATATCAAAAAGGGGGAGACGAACGTCGTTTTTATTATTAAAATATTGATTACGACATGTTATTTATACTGCAGAGTGAAAGCAATTTTACCGTATATTGAATTTTAAATAAGGTCAGGGGAAAGATTGATGCCCTAGTCGAAGTTCCCAAGAGAGGAGAGTTAATAACTAGTTAGTTGTTCGTTTGGATTTATGCCTTGATTTTCCATGTTTAATTTAACGATTTATGCTTTCATTAAACATTTCGGTATTGTTTTGAAGAACAATGAGTTAAATCATATTTAATAAATCAATAGTGGAGGGCATTAAAGACTGGAGGGAAGTTGATGAGTAAATATGAGTTTAAATTTTTTTTCTGTGCTCACACAATTACTCATTAATGCTCAATTATAATCAAAAATTGCTCCTGAGTTGCTCAATAAACTTCAGTAGAAGTCCAATTTAAAAAAATGGTGGAATTAATGAGTTATCACAAAAAAAAATGTGGTTAGGTTATATTTTAGGTTATGTATTATATTATTCATGAGCAACAGTTTTCTTAGGAGTTCTATTCTATTTAACACCCTCTAATTTTACCATAAAAGTCATTTTGAGTCATTTTCTCAAAAGTAAAGTTTTACCTTGTGGTGCATTTCCGTCAAAAATTTTTTGGGGGATTTTCATGTCCCACCAAGGACAACAAGCACCCAAAATTTCGTCCCGATAATCGAATTTTGTACAAGGGTCGATTATGTTTAAATGCCTGTTCACTTACCCTTCTGGTTAGCACGAGAATGGCTTGGAAGACATTTTTATCCCCGGGCAAGAAAATTAAATTTAGGAAAGGCTTACAAGATTATTTTGCCATTAGTGCCCAACCTGAACAGTAGGTGGTGTGCTGGTATTATTTTAAAGTAAAATATATAATACTTTGATGGTTCAATTAAATTTTAAAAAAGACAGACAAGGGCGGATTTAATAATTCATTCGCGGAAGAGTCGACGAACTCGTTTAATAGGATTGAATAAAATTTCAATTGAAAAGTTTTCCCGTGGTTCTAAAAGAGAAAACTTTCGTAGTCAGTCTCCAATCTCAAATAAAAATTAAATGAATTTATTTCATTTCACGAAATTGTTGAAACTTTTATTTCATAATGTGGAATTTATTTTTTGGAAAATCCAAAGATTGTCCGGATATGATAAAGGAAGCTTCATAAAGAAAGAATTTTTTGAAAGTCAACCCATAAAAATGCAACCGCATTATCTAATTTCATCAATGACCTAATTTTTCTAGTTGTTTTGGCGAGTTCGCCTTCCGAATCTGACCCGGTCGATTGTTTGCTTGTCTGCGGCTTTCGCAGTTGATAATTTGAATTTTTTTGGATGGATTGGAGTCGTACAGTGATGTTAAGTACAGATAGGATGTATGTATGTATCGTATTGAAGCAGATGTAGTCACTGTCCGTGACGCGTCAACAAAGGGCGTTAGAAGAGACGTGAGAATAGCGTACAATAATAATGAACTTTATTTCCGTCGTCAGTGTGGACGTGCGGTCGTCGATCCAATTTGGGTCAGTGCTATTTGGGGGCCCCTTTTGCTTTCGCACAAATAAATCATTACTTTCCAACTTCGAGTGACACGTGACCATTTTATGCGATTCTTGGGCAACTCTCGGAAACGAACCCACGATTCAAAATGATTTATTTTTTCATCAAAATTTTTTCCAAATTGGTCCAGTATTTTGCAATGGAATACAATTTGTAATTAAAATTTTGCAGTATTTGAAAAGGGCTTTTGATGAAGTAGGAACCCATTATAAAGGTAAACAGTTGGGATTAATGCCACGTTTAACAACTTTTATCCTCGAGGCATTAGACTAATTGCAAAATCTGCAAAATTATACAGGAATCTTGATTAACCTTTTAAAATGTTATGAGTAAAAATGAGGCAATTACAGCGACCGTGTTAAATAAGCACAAGACTGTGGCAGTGGTAAAAAAATGGCCGCCAGTCATCCATTCTTTTACGAACCTTTTAATGACCGAATTTCCCCCAGGACAACTTCAGGTGACAGGAAAGCGACCTGGATTCTTCTAGATTATTTTTTAGTCGCCATTAATTCATTCAGTTACTTACTGAAAGAGAATAGAAACAAAATTTACCAACTAATGGTCACTGGGACCTTTCTCTTTGCAAAGCTCCAGCACTAGACTGGCACAGCAGAAAGTTAAATTTATCATTATGTGCATTTAAATCTGTAATTATCTCCAATAAGGGGATGTTTACGTACGCCACTGCAAAGCAGCTAAGAGATTGCACGTTTTCATTTGTGACTTTAAAGAAAACGAGTTTTTTCTTTTTTGATTTTCGTAAGGTAGGTAGCAGGAAATTTGCAATTGTCACGGTCGAATTATATGCAAGAATGGAAAGGGCCGGTAACAATCCTACCCATCCGGAGGGTGTTCTGTTTCATATTTTTGTTTTATACGCCCCCGAGGGTCTCTGCTTTTCGCCGTTCGTTGTTTTAAGCTGAGTTATGAGAGTTATTTCGGTGAGTTTCCTCCGGGAATTGTCAGACTTTTTCTTCCTGAGTGTCCTGACTCGTCTGCTTGTTTTTCCAGCAGGATTTGTACACATAAACCTAAAGGTGGTTTTTGCATACATATTTAACCATATGCAGTGGCGTTGCTGATGGGAAAATTATTTTTAATTTTTCAAAAAATCAAATTCACTCTCTTCCTTTTGTGTATGTGATTTCTAAAAGTTGTATTTTGGTCTCTAAATCTCTCGAGATATTTAAAATCAAAAAGGTGTAAACCTAGGAACCCTGGTGTCATCCTCATGGGAAGAACCTCTGGATTCCTTGAGTCAACTTTGGATTAAAAAAAAAAAAAGATAATATTCCACGCCTTTGTTCTAATAATATGTGCACGATAACGAGAGATAAACACAAGAAATCTCTTGATATTTACGTCATTCACATACGTGCTTCGAAGGGATGTTTTGCCCAGTGAAATAGAAAATCTTATTCGCGTATGATCTTTATTCTCCTGTATTTACCTCTATGATATTATCTAAATAAAGAAAAGATATAGGTAATCATATTATTTATGATAAAAGCAAAATATTTTATAGGTTATGATTATTGTAAAATATTACGAAATATAGGCAGTGAGAAGTGGTTCTAATTGTGTCGAAGACAATGAATAACACGAGGAAATGCATTCAGATTTATTTAGAAAGTTAAACAATGGATTAATTTAGCACTTGGTATTAATTTAATCGGCTAAGTTTCCAACAAGTTACAACGATCGACCGTTTAAATGAGGTGCGAACTTGTAATTTGCGTAGTTTGTGTTGTGTACTGCTCCTCAAACTCTAATTCTAGTTCTTGTTACCTCTTAAAATATCCTAAAAGACCTTCTAAAACTTTTAATGTCAATATTAATGTGTAAGTTTCAAACATTATCGAATGGTATCAAGATTTTGCAAAATTGCGATAAATAAGACCTTCTGCCAACGAAATTTATCGATAAACACAAAAGGGTTATGAAGTTTTAATTGAGGTGGATTTATTTATACATTAGTGGAAGGTAAAGTTGCACTGTGGACGGATTAGACGTCGACATACGTTACGTAGTCTCTTCGGAACGTATTGTTATGGATTTAGGTAACCTGTCATACACCTGTGCAAAGTTATGGTCAGTAATCTCTGGCGAAGTTCTAGCGACTGGGTCGGGAGTTTTCGAGAAGCTTCTGGTGGTTACTAGACAACGCCGAATCGGCATATAAGTAAAGCGATCAAGCAGTCGAAGTCTGGGCGGGTAGGTGGCCGCGAGGCAATGATGGTTAACCGAGCGACTTGAACAGCGGATTACCCGCGCAGGTCGTTGTCGGTTCAAACCCGGGTATGGGTATTAGCTTTAGACGTATTCCTCCGTAAAGCAGAAACATAAAAATAAGATGTTAGATCCAGTAGTCATAAGGGCTCAGCACTTATAATCATATAATTGCGATGCGGCAAAAAAAAAAAAAAACAATCGTAGTCAGTCAGTCAGCCTTAGGAGAGCGCAAACCTAAAAGAGAGAAGACTTATGCTCTCATAATTACTCTTGTTTGTCTGTCTCTGTGTAGGTTGGTAAAAATAGTTTTTCGTTTAGGTGCAGAGAAAATTCAAAATAACGAAATATGTCCTCTGTAACTTCATTACGGTTTTTCTTTTTCTTTTTTTTTTGGGGTATAGGTCTCAGAAACAATTGCTAGTTAGTTTCGCTGCATCCTAATTCGATATTAGTATCAGCGTAGGAAATATATTTGAAAAGGATCGACAAAAAAGATAGTGTAGCTTTTGTCCCTGCATGTTACAACATGTTCGCCTGCAGTAGCAATTAGTTCTCGCAATCTGGGCCTCTTGTTTCCAGCAGAAGCGAAGAGCTTGCTTGGTTAACTGGCAGGATTCGAGGAAGTATCCAGGGTCAATTTCCTCTAATAATTTTGCTACGGAATAGCATGTTATTTCCGCAAATATGAAAAGGGTAACTCGTTTCCACAGTTGCAAGGGGTAAAACCGGACAATATTCCAGATTAATTTAATTCTGTTACGCTTCTACTTGGAAGCTCTCTAGTTAGAAGGGTGTACGTCTTCCTGGGACATGATCCTATTATCCTTTCTCGAAGCAGATACCACTAATGTTGTACATAATGCTAAGGGTAGGTCATTTTGCACCAGGAAATTCATGATTGACATTAGTAAAAAATTATGTAATTATAAATGCATGTGGGATAAAGTGGTCGAGTTCTAAAAGTTAAAATTAAAGAACACGAACAATTTAATTAAAAGTTCGACAAAGAGGGTGTTCAAAAATTTACATGCAGAAATAGAACGATCATCAGTTTGAATAGGGCCAGTGACCAATTTTGAGTTATCATACCCCTCTTTGAGTATGATTTTAACGATAAAGTAGGCCATTTTTAATGACCATTAAATATACCACTAACGTTTTTGGATATTTGAAGGATACAGCAGATTTGAAGGAGTGTATAAGCTTTCAAGCCTCCCGTAGGATGTGGTGGTTCGAATTACAGCTAAAAGCTTGGATATTTGACCTACCCTACATTCGCCCCGCATAATTCCTTGCCACTATTCCACAGATTGTTTGATTGATGGTCAAATTATACTTTATTTACTTATTTACTGCACGTCCTTCTGCTGTTAATAGTACGGATAAAAATCCTTTTTTGAAAAGGTCAGGGATACACGAAAATAATAAATTTAAAATGGGAAAGTGTTTCCTACAATTTAGACTTTTACATACAACAAGAAAAACAAATCGACCTTGGGTAAGCACAGTCAGGGGTTTCTGACCTTTACTGCACGACTGAGGACTGGAAGCTTTGAGAAAGACACTAACTGAAAACTTAGTACTCGCAAATAGTTACAAATGTTACCCCTAGAAAAACTATTGTCACGTGTAAGGCGTGAAATATAGACAACCCATAATACATGTAACATCTGAAGATCTGCTGCGAAAGCAGCGTAGAACGCTCTGGAAACAACATTCTCGAGGCTTCTAGAGCAACTATCCAGCCTATATAAGCAGCCGTCGAGATCGTAGAGAGGACCAGGTGGTTGTGATTACGTTGCGAACGATAGTCAAGAGAAGAAGAAGACGATCAGAAAGTGTTCAAGCGAATATTTGAGTTATAAAGTAAATTGTTGACCCCACTAACAAACAAAGGAAGTTAACATAAATTTAAATAAAAAAGCAGCTATAAAAAAATAAGTAAATTGGAAAGGAAAGGAAGGTAGTCGCAATTCTAGTCACAGTTTGTCATGACTAAATAAACATTGCCAATTATAATTAGCAAACTGCATATTCACTCTGGTGCCTGATGGTAACACAAAAGGCAATTTAGAGGAATCAGATAACGATTAAGAGATAAAATTATAAAAACGGAAATAAAAATTAAGACACTTATCTTTGCAAAGAGGTGGTCATTCCAACATCGAAAACTCAAAGAAATTTAACACTAGAGACAAATGGCGTTGGAGAACAGACACAGAAAACCACGTCCGGTCTCCAAAAGGCACCAAGAAAAAGTGGACGAGTTCAATGGACCCAAAGAGGCGCTAAGGGTAAAATATCGATTAGCAAAAAGATCGCAGTGAATCTAATCATTGAAAACAAGGAAACCGAAGAAGTACAAGAAAGTGCTTCTGAAATATTATCAACAGTTTTTTTGTTGTATTATGTATGAGCACGGGCCTAGGACATATTTTGAACATATTTGCTACCATAACGTCTCTTGAATTCTTCCCTTCTGGTTTCTGTGTTATTCGTCATTAGGAACGTTATCTTTCGGTGACACGGCAACGTAACTGACAGATGATACATCTATAAAAGAGACGTTCCGACGCTTTATGACAGGGGATGATGACGAGAGGTCGATAATCAAGCCGTGCAGAAATGAATAGATGCTCCAGATAATGGAGCCCTTTATTAAACATTGTTTGGGTTCACTTAATAATAATAAACAAAACAACGAATGGTAGGGAACACAATGGCGGTATCTATCATATCGCGATGGCTGGAGTTGTCGGGTGATGGTCTTAGACGAACAGATGCAAACCTTACTCATTACTTCCACCATCAATCACGATTTTCTAATTATTTTAACGCTAGTGTACTGCAATTTGGTTTAATTAATAGAAAATTAAATGGGACCCTATTAATTTATCACATCTACAATCGAGGCATGATATTTCTTTTGAGTATCAAAAAAATTGCGGGAATTTATTTGGGCGACATTCTGCTTCTCTCGATTTTTTTCTGTCATGTAGGAAATATATTTTGTCCAGTGAGGGATGAAATAAATACAGGAAAAAAGCATTTCGAGGCAACGAAAAAGATACGAGGAAACGCTGTTATTAATATCGCAGACGTTCGGTGACAAATAAGTTATTATTTTGGCCAGTTGGATCCAAAGTGTTTCATTAAGTTATAAACTTCACGTTTTGACTGATTACTGTAATTTTTTTACGTTACAACTCTTCATTTTCTTCAAGCTGGAAAAAACATTCAATTTAAAAACGCCTACAATAATAGACGTCCCTTGTTCCAGTCGTTTGGACATCAGAAGGAACATAACCAAAAAACTACATGAGTCAGTTTAGGAAGGCGAAGCTCGCAATATTATGAAGTAAATTAAAATAGAGTCAAATACATGTAATATAAGATTTACTGTCCACTTCGCCTTCCGAATTTGACCGAGCTCTTTGGTTGCTCCTTAGCTGCTTTTGGATTGTATCCTGAGGAAACGAAACTAGGACATGGTATTGTAGTGTTCGTGGGTTTATTAAACATTTATTTACAAAACTTAAGTACAGGAACACAATTTATTTACACTGATTTAATTAATAACTTAAAAACACTATTAATTAACTTAGCTTACTATTTATTTACAACAACTTATGACTGACTCACTGTCTAACGTCTTTCCACTTTTATAGCATCATGGAACAATCCAGAAAAGTCTCGAAGTTTGTTTACATTGTTTACGTTTTCAGCGAACCGCTTAGTTACTTTCCTGGAAGGCAGGTACGGAACGCACGTACACAAATACAACGCACACTGCCGACACCGGCCTTGGCTAGACGAGCCGGCCGACAACGCATACAAGCGTACCCGGTCGCACACAAGCACGCTCGCGTTCGCTACAGTATCTTTCACTGGGGTAGTCTCTGTTCAAAGATTCTCCAAAGAAGAAGACCTAACTTTGGGTCATAGTAATCGAATCCGGATATTGAATTCTTTTGAAATAAAGCTATGCCATCTTCAAAATTTCAATAACCACGCCCACATCGAAAATTCTAAAAAAAAATTAAGAAAATTCGAGTGACATTATTTGAAATAACGAACGCGTCATTTTCCCTAGAACTTTAAAAACCCCAAACTATCCATGCAATTTAATTTAGGTTTCTGGGGTTGGAAACATTGTTGAACTCTCGAACAGGAAATTGGATGGAAGCGACAGAAACGTCGCGTCGTAACGCTACAGAACGACGGCGTTGCGGTTTCGCTACTTCTTCTTCCGATTTCCAAGAACGTTCAGACATATGTGTAATAATGGCGGGGTGCCACGAATTTGCCCCCAAGAATTTAATGCTGACGGGAAAGCAGCTTTTCAAGTGCTGCTTCAGAACCGAATAATGTTACTGTCTTTTGCGATCAAAAGGGCGAAATCCTTGAAAATATAATGAGACGCACGATTGCCATTTCGGATGCATAGTTCTGTATTCAACCCTCCTAACAAGGATCCTACTTGTCTATAATAATAAATTGGTTTACGACTATTCTTCTTGGAGGAAATTACTTGGTCTTGCGGATTTGCTTCTGTTCCACTCTCTTCTTATGATTAAGCGCAGCAATTTCGAGAGGGAAGCAAATGCGGAGGCGGAAATAAAAGTGAAGTTGTTTAGAATACGAATTTCAATTTATACGTACGTAAGCAGGATTTAAATTTGATCTGACTTTAGTACTGCTCATTTGCAAGGTTTACGGATTTATTTTTTAAATATAGTAAGAAAAAGAAGAGAAATAATATGATAGGGGATGTTCGAAAGATAATTGTTGTCACCCGAGAAAGATTTTATTAAACCTGGGAAATTTTCGTATTTCATTTGACGCTTACTCAAGGTCGGAAAATCAATGTTAACAGAATTAAATAAATGATACATGAATATGATAGCGGAGGTCACGTAAATTACTAATATGAAAAAATTTCCCGTCTATCTCGAAAACTTCTAAAATTATTTGGGATTTATTGCCATTAACCTTACATTATTCTACGTAACGTTTGAAGTTTTGAAGGCAGAAGAAGAGCACTTTCATATTCGTAATCTACGTCACTTTTGCTACTATTTACAATCCTCATTTGTTCGATTCGGTTAGATTTAAATTTCCGACCTTAAGTGGGCACCAATCTCGAAAGTCGAATTTAACTGAATTGAACAAATGGGACACGACAATGATATAATAGAGATCACGTAGATTACGAATAATAAAAGAAATTTTCTTCTATCTTCAAAATTTCGAATGTTATTTGGAATTTATTACAGTAAAACTAATATTATCCCAAATAACTTTTGAAATTTTGAAGATATCAGAAAAATTCTTCCGTATTCGTAATTTACGTGATCTCCGCTATCATTTTTATGTCTCATTTGTTTGATTCAGTTAACTTCGATTTTCCGACCTTGAGTGGACGTTTATAAAATTAACCGGATCGAATGAACGAGACACAAAAATGATAACAGAGATCATGTAGATCATGAGTAAGAAAGAATTTTCCTTCCATCTCCAAATATTCGAATGCTATTTGGACTTTTCTGCAGTGAAACCAAAATTATCCCAAAGAACATTTAAAGTTTTCAAGGTAGATATTTTTGTTTTTCATATTCGTAATCTACGTTATCTCCGCTACTATTTTCATGTCTCATTTGTTCGATTCGACTAATATCGATTATCCGACCTTGAGTGTTGAATCGAAGTTAACCGAATCGAACAAATGAGACACAAAAATCATAACAGATCACATAGATTGCGAATAAAAAAGTGTTTTTCTTCTATTCGAAACCTTGAATGTTATTTTGGAATTTACTACAGTAAAATTCTTTCATATAAGTAATTTACGTGGCTTCCGTTATCATTTTCGTCTCTCATTTGTTCTAATCGGCTAACGTTGACTTTTAGAGTTTGACGTGCACTCAAGGTCGGACAATTGAAGTTAACCGAATCAAACAAACGAGATATCAAAACGATAGCGGAGATCACGTAGATTACGAATATGAAATAATTTTTCTTCTGTGTTCAAAAATTCGAATTCTATTTCGAGTTTGACGCCACTTAAGGTCGAAAATTCGATGTTGACCGAATCGAACAAATGAGACACAAAAATGATACATATATCACATAGATTGCGAATAAAAAAGTGTTTTTCTTCTATTCGAAACCTTGAATGTTATTTGGAATTTACTATAGTAAAATTCTTTTATATAAGTAATTTACGTGGCTTCCGTTATAATTTTCGTGTATCATTTGTTCTAATCGGCTAACGTTGACATTTAGAGTGACGCGCACTCAAGGCCGGACAATTGAAGTTAACCGAATCAAACAAACGAGATATCAAAACGATAGCGGAGATGACGTAGATTACGAATATGAAAGAATTTTCTTTCTGTATTCAAAACTTAGAATTCTATTTCGAGTTTGACGCCACTTAAGGTCGAAAATTCGATGTTAACCGAATCGAACAAATGAGGGGTTTAAATAGTAGCAAAAGTGGCGTAGATTACGAATATGAAGGTGCTCTTCTTCTATCTTTAAAACTTTAACTGTTACATAGAATACTGTTAGATTTATGGCAATAAATATCTTTTGAGCCTGTCTCCTCAAAGAGGCTCTGATATAAATGCCTTGAAATCAAACCGTCTATTTCGCGAGGTTAGTAAACATATTGTCGTTACATGCGGAGTCATTATAACCGAATTGACCTACTGAGGATAACTTTGAAGTTCTGCATCTGTTTTGCTTCGAGCTGCTTTCATATATCAGTGTGAGATGTTCGAGTATCGATCGCTGGCGTCAAGATATTCGAGTTAATTTGTTTACCACTGAGTCCAACGGAGAATCTGAACGTTCCCTTAAACAGACGTGTCTTTAAATCTAAATTATTAACTCAGGTTAATTAAACCCCGTTAAATTATTAGTTTAAGTACGGATACTTATTTGCAATAGTTGACGAGAGGAATCCTCTAATGAAACCAACAGGTAGCTTCAGGTATTTATCGTAAAGTGAGAAGATTTCAAATCTGTTTGCTAATGTGGGGTAAATTAAACATCCATCTCTTGTAGGGTGCAATTTATTTAAAAAAGAACTTATTTGGATCACAAGGCTTAACCTTACAGACCCTACATCTTGGTCAAAAAGTTTGACTTGGTCATTTCGTGGATCTACTGCGTGGTATAACGTCAAATACCCTTTTGACCAAGATTTTGTAGAATAGGGACTTAGCTCTACCCTTGAGATGCTAATGTACCCCACTCGAAGGGGGTTGGAGGGCAAGGGCTTTAGATTCCAGTCATATCTCGTCCCGAAGATTTGGGCTTTGTAGTTATGTCGAGACCAAAAGTATGAGGGTTCTAAAATATGACGAAACGTTTTCAGAATAGCCTGGGAATGTCAATGGGGACACCCCCATGTCTCTATATTCGAAGGCATAACATTTAGGTAGATTATTTCCTATTTGGTAAGAGAGTAGGCTTTTCCTGGTAAAGTAGATCAAGTTCTCCAAACTCATACATCAACAATCCGAATCAGTTGAGGCTAAAAATCTCTGGATTTCTTCTTTGTCCAACAAAATTTCTGTTTTTCTTCTTAAGGTCTCAACATCTCATCTATTTTTGGTATCATTTTCTCTCAACGTTTGCTTCTGACTGTGTCATTGTCACGTCAGAGTGGTTTGAGGATTATGGATGTAAAAAGTTTATGCCGGACTCATTAAGATGGCTACGTCATAAGAGATTTATTAGTATTAAAAGATTTAATTTGTCCAGTAATTGCCTTTATACGACAACGAGAGATCCATAGGGCAACACGCCAAAATTTAATAAAACTCATCGTGGTTACAACAGCAACAGCTGCATTTTATTGACCTGGAATATATCGCTTCTTGTATCGTGTTACAAGGCGCTCCTGAAGGACATTAGGGTACTCTTCAGTATTTCATGGCAGAAGAACCAAGCAATTTTTCGTTACAAAACGAGGGATGTACTTATGTACATACAAAATTGAAAATTCAATTACTGCAGAATTGATTGTCGTTTTTCTGTCCAGGAAAATTCATATTAGTTTTTAAAATGACGTTTTAGAAGCAATTTTTGGGGGAGGGGGTTAACTTTTCCCTATAAGCTGGATATGCTGTTTAAAATATATCTTAGAATAGTGTAAAAAAAATAGAAGTTAAATCAAAGTAAGTTAATTCCAAAAACTACTCATCAATGTTTATGGAATTTAAAATATTTTCTAATTTTGTATTCCTGTTGAAATTCTGTGGATCGTTCACCCTGCTACTCAAAGGTTGAAGTGAAAATTTTGAAATTAGCAAAAACTACTTTTCTTCCTTAAAGATCAACTCGATTTGCCTTTATATCCAACGATCAAAAAAATTCTGTCTGTTAATTTTTGGTCCATGAGGTCAATATTTCTTTCATAGATCAATTCAGTTATCAAACCATCTATTTCTTGAAGCAGTGTTCAAAGTAAAAAAAAATTTCTTTAAGAAACCGCCCCATTCCCATCCTTGAGTTCATTCTGAGAAGTTGTTTCAATACAAATTGTCAAAGCAAGCTAAAGCTTGATCGCAACAACTTCCTTCGTATTGAAAACCATCTTGTTCTTGAGGAAGCAGCTCTTCGATAGTAAGTGAGATCCTGTGATAAATCACTCTCCAGCACTTTGTAGGTCACACTCAACAGAGAAAATGGGGCAATAACAATTTAGCGACAGATCATGATACCGAAATACATCTCTAAAATACCTTCTTAAATGTTCCGAAATTTTTCGACAATGATTTGGACTGTTCGAGAATGATCTAGAATGTTCCAAAATATTCAATAACGTATGAAAACACTTTACAACATTCTAGGATGGTTTAGAATTTTCAAAAACGATCTGGACTGTTTCATAATATTCCACAGTTATCGAAAATTATTTTTGAAATATTCGAGAATGATCTAGAATATTCCAGAATATTGAAAAATGTTCTACGACAGTCCAGAATGATCTAGAATGTTTCATAATGTTCCACAGTTTTCTAAAATAATTTTTGATATATTCGAGAATGGTCTAGAACGTTTCAAATTCTTCGAAGATGTTTTAGAACGTTCGAGAATGATCTGAAATATTTCGAAAGGTTAGGGAATGTTCTGCAGCTTTCCATGATGTTCTGAATTTTTCAAGAATGGTTGGGAACGTTTTAGAATGTATCAAATGTTTTGAGAATTATTTGGGATTTACAAGAATGATCTAGAATATTCCAGAATATTGAAAAATGTTCTACGACAGTCCAGAATGATCTAGAATGTTTCATAATGTTCCACAGTTTTCTAAAATAATTTTTGATATATTCGAGAATGGTCTAGAACGTTTCAAATTCGGCGAAGATGTTTTAGAACGTTCGAGAATGATCTGAAATATTTCGAAAGGTTAGGGAATGTTCTGCAGCTTTCCATGATGTTCTGAATTTTTCAAGAATGGTTGGGAACGTTTTAGAATGTATCAAATGTTTTGAGAATTATTTGGGATTTACAAGAATGATCTAGAATATTCCAGAATATTGAAAAATGTTCTACGACAGTCCAGAATGATCTAGAATGTTTCATAATGTTCCACAGTTTTCTAAAATAATTTTTGATATATTCGAGAATGGTCTAGAACGTTTCAAATTCGGCGAAGATGTTTTAGAACGTTCGAGAATGATCTGAAATATTTCGAAAGGTTAGGGAATGTTCTGCAGCTTTCCATGATGTTCTGAATTTTTCAAGAATGGTTGGGAACGTTTTAGAATGTATCAAATGTTTTGAGAATTATTTGGGATTTACAAGAATGATCTAGAATATTCCAGAATATTGAAAAATGTTCTACGACAGTCCAGAATGATCTAGAATGTTTCATAATGTTCCACAGTTTTCTAAAATAATTTTTGATATATTCGAGAATGGTCTAGAACGTTTCAAATTCGGCGAAGATGTTTTAGAACGTTCGAGAATGATCTGAAATATTTCGAAAGGTTAGGGAATGTTCTGCAGCTTTCCATGATGTTCTGAATTTTTCAAGAATGGTTGGGAACGTTTTAGAATGTATCAAATGTTTTGAGAATTATTTGGGATTTACAAGAATGATCTAGAATATTCCAGAATATTGAAAAATGTTCTACGACAGTCCAGAATGATCTAGAATGTTTCATAATGTTCCACAGTTTTCTAAAATAATTTTTGATGTATTCGAGAATGGTCTAGAACGTTTCAAATTCGGCGAAGATGTTTTAGAACGTTCGAGAATGATCTGAAATATTTCGAAAGGTTAGGGAATGTTCTGCAGCTTTCCATGATGTTCTGAATTTTTCAAGAATGGTTGGGAACGTTTTAGAATGTATCAAATGTTTTGAGAATTATTTGGGATTTACAAGAATGATCTAGAATATTCCAGAATATTGAAAAATGTTCTACGACAGTCCAGAATGATCTAGAATGTTTCATAATGTTCCACAGTTTTCTAAAATAATTTTTGATATATTCGAGAATGGTCTAGAACGTTTCAAATTCGGCGAAGATGTTTTAGAACGTTCGAGAATGATCTGAAATATTTCGAAAGGTTAGGGAATGTTCTGCAGCTTTCCATGATGTTCTGAATTTTTCAAGAATGGTTGGGAACGTTTTAGAATGTATCAAATGTTTTGAGAATTATTTGGGATTTACAAGAATGATCTAGAATATTCCAGAATATTGAAAAATGTTCTACGACAGTCCAGAATGATCTAGAATGTTTCATAATGTTCCACAGTTTTCTAAAATAATTTTTGATATATTCGAGAATGGTCTAGAACGTTTCAAATTCGGCGAAGATGTTTTAGAACGTTCGAGAATGATCTGAAATATTTCGAAAGGTTAGGGAATGTTCTGCAGCTTTCCATGATGTTCTGAATTTTTCAAGAATGGTTGGGAACGTTTTAGAATGTATCAAATGTTTTGAGAATTATTTGGGATTTACAAGAATGATCTAGAATATTCCAGAATATTGAAAAATGTTCTACGACAGTCCAGAATGATCTAGAATGTTTCATAATGTTCCACAGTTTTCTAAAATAATTTTTGATATATTCGAGAATGGTCTAGAACGTTTCAAATTCGGCGAAGATGTTTTAGAACGTTCGAGAATGATCTGAAATATTTCGAAAGGTTAGGGAATGTTCTGCAGCTTTCCATGATGTTCTGAATTTTTCAAGAATGGTTGGGAACGTTTTAGAATGTATCAAATGTTTTGAGAATTATTTGGGATTTACAAGAATGATCTAGAATATTCCAGAATATTGAAAAATGTTCTACGACAGTCCAGAATGATCTAGAATGTTTCATAATGTTCCACAGTTTTCTAAAATAATTTTTGATATATTCGAGAATGGTCTAGAACGTTTCAAATTCGGCGAAGATGTTTTAGAACGTTCGAGAATGATCTGAAATATTTCGAAAGGTTAGGGAATGTTCTGCAGCTTTCCATGATGTTCTGAATTTTTCAAGAATGGTTGGGAACGTTTTAGAATGTATCAAATGTTTTGAGAATTATTTGGGATTTACAAGAATGATCTAGAATATTCCAGAATATTGAAAAATGTTCTACGACAGTCCAGAATGATCTAGAATGTTTCATAATGTTCCACAGTTTTCTAAAATAATTTTTGATGTATTCCAGAATGGTCTAGAACGTTTCAAATTCGGCGAAGATGTTTTAGAACGTTCGAGAATGATCTGAAATATTTCGAAAGGTTAGGGAATGTTCTGCAGCTTTCCATGATGTTCTGAATTTTTCAAGAATGGTTGGGAACGTTTTAGAATGTATCAAATGTTTTGAGAATTATTTGGGATTTACAAGAATGATCTAGAATATTCCAGAATATTGAAAAATGTTCTACGA
This sequence comes from Agrilus cyanescens, assembly GCA_947389935.1. Taxonomy (NCBI): domain Eukaryota; kingdom Metazoa; phylum Arthropoda; class Insecta; order Coleoptera; family Buprestidae; genus Agrilus; species Agrilus cyanescens. The sequence continues at coordinate 26,646,792 of OX376709.1, forward strand.
CAGTCCAGAATGATCTAGAATGTTTCATAATGTTCCACAGTTTTCTAAAATAATTTTTGATGTATTCCAGAATGGTCTAGAACGTTTCAAATTCGGCGAAGATGTTTTAGAACGTTCGAGAATGATCTGAAATATTTCGAAAGGTTAGGGAATGTTCTGCAGCTTTCCATGATGTTCTGAATTTTTCAAGAATGGTTGGGAACGTTTTAGAATGTATCAAATGTTTTGAGAATTATTTGGGATTTACAAGAATGATCTAGAATATTCCAGAATATTGAAAAATGTTCTACGACAGTCCAGAATGATCTAGAATGTTTCATAATGTTCCACAGTTTTCTAAAATAATTTTTGATATATTCGAGAATGGTCTAGAACGTTTCAAATTCGGCGAAGATGTTTTAGAACGTTCGAGAATGATCTGAAATATTTCGAAAGGTTAGGGAATGTTCTGCAGCTTTCCATGATGTTCTGAATTTTTCAAGAATGGTTGGGAACGTTTTAGAATGTATCAAATGTTTTGAGAATTATTTGGGATTTACAAGAATGATCTAGAATATTCCAGAATATTGAAAAATGTTCTACGACAGTCCAGAATGATCTAGAATGTTTCATAATGTTCCACAGTTTTCTAAAATAATTTTTGATGTATTCCAGAATGGTCTAGAATGTTTCAAATTCGGCGAAGATGTTTTAGAACGTTCGAGAATGATCTGAAATATTTCGAAAGGTTAGGGAATGTTCTGCAGCTTTCCATGATGTTCTGAATTTTTCAAGAATGGTTGGGAACGTTTTAGAATGTATCAAATGTTTTGAGAATTATTTGGGATTTACAAGAATGATCTAGAATATTCCAGAATATTGAAAAATGTTCTACGACAGTCCAGAATGATCTAGAATGTTTCATAATGTTCCACAGTTTTCTAAAATAATTTTTGATATATTCGAGAATGGTCTAGAACGTTTCAAATTCGGCGAAGATGTTTTAGAACGTTCGAGAATGATCTGAAATATTTCGAAAGGTTAGGGAATGTTCTGCAGCTTTCCATGATGTTCTGAATTTTTCAAGAATGGTTGGGAACGTTTTAGAATGTATCAAATGTTTTGAGAATTATTTGGGATTTACAAGAATGATCTAGAATATTCCAGAATATTGAAAAATGTTCTACGACAGTCCAGAATGATCTAGAATGTTTCATAATGTTCCACAGTTTTCTAAAATAATTTTTGATGTATTCCAGAATGGTCTAGAATGTTTCAAATTCGGCGAAGATGTTTTAGAACGTTCGAGAATGATCTGAAATATTTCGAAAGGTTAGGGAATGTTCTGCAGCTTTCCATGATGTTCTGAATTTTTCAAGAATGGTTGGGAACGTTTTAGAATGTATCAAATGTTTTGAGAATTATTTGGGATTTACAAGAATGATCTAGAATATTCCAGAATATTGAAAAATGTTCTACGACAGTCCAGAATGATCTAGAATGTTTCATAATGTTCCACAGTTTTCTAAAATAATTTTTGATATATTCGAGAATGGTCTAGAACGTTTCAAATTCTTCGAAGATGTTTTAGAACGTTCGAGAATGATCTGAAATATTTCGAAAGGTTAGGGAATGTTCTGCAGCTTTCCATGATGTTCTGAATTTTTCAAGAATGGTTGGGAACGTTTTAGAATGTATCAAATGTTTTGAGAATTATTTGGGATTTACAAGAATGATCTAGAATATTCCAGAATATTGAAAAATGTTCTACGACAGTCCAGAATGATCTAGAATGTTTCATAATGTTCCACAGTTTTCTAAAATAATTTTTGATATATTCGAGAATGGTCTAGAACGTTTCAAATTCTTCGAAGATGTTTTAGAACGTTCGAGAATGATCTGAAATATTTCGAAAGGTTAGGGAATGTTCTGCAGCTTTCCATGATGTTCTGAATTTTTCAAGAATGGTTGGGAACGTTTTAGAATGTATCAAATGTTTTGAGAATTATTTGGGATTTACAAGAATGATCTAGAATATTCCAGAATATTGAAAAATGTTCTACGACAGTCCAGAATGATCTAGAATGTTTCATAATGTTCCACAGTTTTCTAAAATAATTTTTGATATATTCGAGAATGGTCTAGAACGTTTCAAATTCTTCGAAGATGTTTTAGAACGTTCGAGAATGATCTGAAATATTTCGAAAGGTTAGGGAATGTTCTGCAGCTTTCCATGATGTTCTGAATTTTTCAAGAATGGTTGGGAACGTTTTAGAATGTATCAAATGTTTTGAGAATTATTTGGGATTTACAAGAATGATCTAGAATATTCCAGAATATTGAAAAATGTTCTACGACAGTCCAGAATGATCTAGAATGTTTCATAATGTTCCACAGTTTTCTAAAATAATTTTTGATATATTCGAGAATGGTCTAGAACGTTTCAAATTCGGCGAAGATGTTTTAGAACGTTCGAGAATGATCTGAAATATTTCGAAAGGTTAGGGAATGTTCTGCAGCTTTCCATGATGTTCTGAATTTTTCAAGAATGGTTGGGAACGTTTTAGAATGTATCAAATGTTTTGAGAATTATTTGGGATTTACAAGAATGATCTAGAATATTCCAGAATATTGAAAAATGTTCTACGACAGTCCAGAATGATCTAGAATGTTTCATAATGTTCCACAGTTTTCTAAAATAATTTTTGATGTATTCGAGAATGGTCTAGAACGTTTCAAATTCGGCGAAGATGTTTTAGAACGTTCGAGAATGATCTGAAATATTTCGAAAGGTTAGGGAATGTTCTGCAGCTTTCCATGATGTTCTGAATTTTTCAAGAATGGTTGGGAACGTTTTAGAATGTATCAAATGTTTTGAGAATTATTTGGGATTTACAAGAATGATCTAGAATATTCCAGAATATTGAAAAATGTTCTACGACAGTCCAGAATGATCTAGAATGTTTCATAATGTTCCACAGTTTTCTAAAATAATTTTTGATATATTCGAGAATGGTCTAGAACGTTTCAAATTCTTCGAAGATGTTTTAGAACGTTCGAGAATGATCTGAAATGTTTCGAAAGAATGAGAGGATAGAAAAATAAGATTTTGATTTCATAAAATTGAATTTATTTTTTGTTCTCCTTTTTATAAAATCTCGGTTACTTCCCTGTCTGGTATTATTAAGTTACACGTTTTGCAACATTGATCCTTTATGATCCTCTTCCTTCATTTATTATGGCGTCTTAATTGTTCAGGTGAAAAGCAAGTCATTTTATTATTAAAAGCGAGAGCTAAAGTTGTAATATTCTTGCGGGAAAACTAATATGAAAAGGCCTGGAATCTCTTTTGTCTTTGCGCATTTATATTTTATTCATAATGCTAAGATAATTGTAAAATGTTTCCTGGCCATTACTTAGCAATCTCTAAGACAAGGGAGAAGAAAAAACGTAAAGATAACCTTTTTAATTCCCTCGTCCGAGATCGCTATTACGATGGAAAAATTCGGTTAATGGATTTTTAGAAATTTAATTATTTTTATTCAATTTTATGGACTTGTGTTTGCGCAAAGTTTTCGTGAAAACATAAAAAGTTTTTTATTCCTTATTCAAGTGCTTTTTAATTAATTTCGTTAATTAACAGTTTCCTGGTTGTATGTAGGTACGTTGACTTTTTCAATTTTGGAAAACATCAGTCAAAAATTATATCAAATTCACATTAGTTATAACAACTGCACAGCTAAAAAGAATTTAGAATTCATGGACTTCAAGACGTGACGACATTATAGTGACGAAACGTCTACAACTACGATTGGTGATGTATCTGACGCGTCTATGAAGCGCAGTATCGTGTACAATCGGCCTTAGTTAGCTGATGCTGCACGAGACAGAATAGTTTTAAATTCCACTCTAACTGTTTTATTCAGAAACTTCTCATGTGAGACAGACAGACAGAATATCACCATTAAATCTCAAATCGTACACGAGGAATACCTTTGTACATATGTAGATGTATGTAATTTATTCAGATTTGCTTTCTTTCTCTGGTTTTGTTGTTGGTAATTAGAGCATTGACTGACTGACGATGACGTACATCCGTGTTTCCTGTTGATCCAAAGTGACTAGCTCAGATTGTTTTACAGGTAAACGCGAACAAGCAACTTTTGTAAATTTAAGGCTCAGTAGTCTCTATTTTCTAAAATAACTTTGAAACTGTTTATTTTAAAATTGTAGAAAAATTGTATTTGAAACCTTCACAAAAAGCTCTTTCATTTGATATGTAACACGATTTTTCAAAAATTTTCTTATTAGCCCCCTAAAATTGACCCCCTTGTTCAAAATTCCTTATATACGTTACACGTACGTGTTTAAGTCATATGTATTCATATGTGTACCAAATTTCAACTCAATCGATCCATGAGATTTTCAGCAAATTGACTCTGACAGAGGGACAGACAGACGAACACCCCTAAAAGGGTTCCATTTCTCTATTTGGACGCATGGAACCCTGAATATCCTATAATTTACAACCTTATTGAAAAAATTGCTCCTAGTTTTTTTTCAAATTCAACATTATCAACTTTTGTAAAAAGGCCCAGTAGCCTCATTACCTGTTTTCTAAAATAACTTTGAAACTGTTTATTTTAAAATTGTAAAAAATATCTATTTGAAACCTTCACAAAAAGCACTTTCATTTGATATGTAACACGATTTTTCAAAAATTTTCTTATTAGCCCCCTAAAATTGACCCCCTTGTTCAAAATTCCTTATATACGTTACACGTACGTGTTTAAATCATATGTATTCATATGTGTACCAAATTTCAACTCAATCGATCCATGAGATTTAAAGCAAATTGACTCTGACAGAGGGACAGACACACGAGCACCCCTAAAAGGGTTCCATTTCTCTATTTGGACGCATGGAACCCTGAATATCCTATAATTTTTCAACCTTATTGAAAAAAAAATCCCAATTGTTTTGTAAGTGGTTATTATTTGCTATCAAATTCTATATTATTTTCGTTTTGACATTTATTGAATGTGGGTGTTGAAAAACTTTTTATGTTTCGTATCAAATCCTTCTTATCGATATTGGAAAAAAAAGGCGATGATCGTGTGTGTGTTGTTATACATACACACTTATATTTATGACGTATGGAGGCTTCGACAGGACACATGCGGTGACCCAGAAGGAATCATTCAACCATCCTCCTTTTTCCTGGAATACGTAAAGTGTTTTAGGTCAGTCGATACGACGACCGCATACACAAGGCGCCAAAAAAGAAACGGGAGGGTTGGAATTGGGTCCACAAAAACGAATCGTTAAACAGAAATGCTGGATTCATACGTACAGTAGAGTTCAAAATATGTGGACCCTTTAGTTCAGGGATGACCAAAGTGTAATTTCTCTAGTCGCGTACACGTCTGACATGTATACATTTCCACTGATACAATGGCGACGACAAGTGGCGGCCACAAGTCGAGAACGAAACTTTTGCATGCATTTGACACGGTTCTAACGCAAACTAAGAGCTCAAGTGGCTTTATTCGAGCCACAAGTGGTAAAGGTGGCCAAAACCGTCTACTTGTGGGAGTATGTAGTCGTCTGCTTCATGTGCATATTAGATTACATTCGTGAGTCGCTTCGTACTCCAGTCTCAGTAAACGAACGGGAAAGCAGACACCATTAGTGGCCGTATCTAGCCACTAGTAACTGTGACTAGCGGCCGTGTCTGGTAACTTGGCTTCACCACTGCTATAAGCCACCAGTCACCAGTCTAGTTGCTCGTCTGTTTGATATACATATATACATGAATGTTAAATGGTTTCAACGTAAATTAATAGTTCAAGTGGTCGCGTTCGAGCCACAAGTTGTAACAAAGGTTACTTGTGACGATATATGGTTGCATGCGGCCTATACCCATACATGGATAGGAAAGCGGATGCAAATGATGGCCGCATATAGCCACCAGTGACTGCGACTGGCGGCCGCGTCTAGTAGCTCGGTTTCGTCACCGCTATTAGCCACTAGTTACTGCCATCCAGTCCAGTAGCTAGCCTGTCTGATATGTACACATTTACATTGACACAACAGCGACGACAAGTGGCGGCCACAAGTCGAAAACGAAATTTTTCATCCATTTGACACGGTTCTAACGCAATCTAAGAGCTCAAGTGGCCTTATTCGAGCCACAAGTTGTAAATGTGGTCAAAACCGTCTACTTGTGGCAGCATCTAGTCGTCTGCTTCATGTGCATACTAGATCACATTCGTGGGTTGCTGCGTACTTCAGTCTCAGTGAACGAACGGGAAGGTAGGCGCCATTTGAGGGCCGCATCTAACCACTAGTGACTATGACTGGTGGCCGCCTCTAGTAGCTCAACTTTAATATCGATATTAACTACTAGTCGCTACCATCCATTTCAGTCTCCCACCTGTTTTATATGTATTTATTTACACTAAGCCACCGGAGACGACACGTGGCGGCCACAAGTCGAGGAAAAGAAGTTTGATGAATTTGCATGTGTTCGAGCCACAAGACAAACGTCCACTGGTGACTGTGATTGGAGGCTACGTCTTGTAGCTCGGGTTAACCGCCGCCACTAGTCGTCACCATCGGTGGCAGCCACTAGTCATCGTGACAGCTACTAATCGTAGCCACTGGTGACATAAATTTTATGCAGCTCTTCAGCGTAAAAAATAATTATTTTTCTTGTGTTATTTTTAACTTGCAATAAAAAGAATGGGTAACACAGTATAAAGTTTAAAAGAATTGTCTCCTTATGAACGTAATAATTTAAAAGGGTAAGTAAACCCTGAGGACCTCTCAAAAAAAGAAAAAACAAAAGAAACAATCCAGCAAGTGGAATGAAGTGGGAGGATAAGGATATGGAGAATTACTGAGAGGCAGGAACAATGATTCCGCAACGGCAAGAAAGGCGGGATTCTTTCAGCACTGAGACATTCTTAGAAAGAGTATTTACCCTTCGACTGCTGACGAAAGAAATGCAAATTAAAACGGGTAGTTTGTTCTTTTAAATTTAATCGAGTTGGAAAGAGTTTTCGTTCCTGATCTGGGATTCGTTGAAAAATATCTGTACGTTGCACAATGCGATAAATCTTTTGCTTTCCACACCTCCATTTTGGTTAGTTCTAACCCTACTTTTACTTATTTTACGTAATAATAGTCTCGTAGATCATTTTTAGTTTTGCTCAAAATGACATGTCATAGATACCTTTTACCAAATTAAAGTTTTAATCCATTAGTTGTAAAGTATCATAAGTTAGATGGTGACACTTTCGTAATAACGCCTCTGACGCCACGCGTCCGAACTTTACTGGAAGAATATTAACTCAGCCCTCTATGAAAAGTTGCCCTTCGAATAGGTAAAGATCAAGGGAGACTTTTTCATGTCTTTTTCTCTTGTGACTTGTTAGAAATCATGCATAATGCAGCTGAGACGTTCGAAACTTTTAGAAAGCGGTAACTTTGGAAAGCCGAATGACATGCTCGCTCAATATGTAATTTGATGCAACGTCAAGATATCGGTGGTGTTTGAATGTTTGAAATATACTCTAGTTTAACACCTGTATAAAACTTTCAATGGAACGTTGAAAAATAAATATGATGATTTGGGTCAGATGTGTTTGAGTCACATGACAAACAAAAGTTGAACTAATAATCTGCATACTGACCAACAGTGGATATGGTCAGTAAATGGTCAAAATAATTGTTGGGAGTACTAATTGGAGTGTTTAAGAAGTATTCGATTCTTAACCCTTATGCCTTCTCAGGGAATGTTCAATTCCCACAGGTGGAAACTTCTTCAGTATCTGCCCAAGTGGATGCTACTGCATTTAATTTTTACACCACAACGTAAATTCCAAAGAGTAACTCTTTGAAATCCTGTTGAAGTAGTACTGATGTGAGTGTTCAAGAAGTATTTATACATTTGATGTCTTCTGAACGAATGGTCAATTTCAATAGTTGGAAACTTTTAATGTCAGCCCAAAACCCCAAAAGGGTCGTTACTGAATTTAATTTTTATCCAAGTTCAGAAGGGTTTCCCCCTGGAATTCCATTGAAGTAGCAATGATGGAAGTAGTGAGGAAGTAGGCGCTTGTGTTTTATGCCTTCTACACAAATGGTCAATTCTCGTAATTGGAAACTTTTTTAGTGCTTGTCCAAGAAGGTCTTTACTGCATTTAATTTTTACACAATAACACAATGTCAGGAGGGTTTCTCCTCGGAATCCTCTTGACGTTGAGTAATATAAATGTTCAAAAAGTATTCGTTTTTTAACCCTTATTCTTCATCTCGCCTGAACGGAAGGTCGATTTCCATAGAGGGATTCCCTTGGAATCGAGGAAAATTTGTTTTACTATTAAAATAGCATTAGTTCAGGAAGGTTCACCCTTGGAATGTGATTTGAGTATTCAAGAAATGTTCGATTCTCAACACTTCTGCTTTATCAGGGGTTCACCTTGGTGTCTTCTTGATGTGGTGTTGATGAGAGTGTTCAATAAGCATTCGGTTCTCAAAGCAGAATTTATATGTCCAAGAGGGTTTTTGACTTTCACACAATTTCTTGGAATCCTCTTGAAGTAGTAGTAATGGGTGATGGGAATGGTGAAGAAGTATTCAATTCTCACCCGTTCTGTTCATGTCTTCTGAAAGGCCAAAGAGGTTCCTTCATTTGATTTTTACTCAATAACACAAGTCCAGGAGGGATTTCCTTTGGAATCCTCTTGAAGAAGTGGCGATGGGAGTGTTGAAAAAGTATTCTATTCCCCAAACCAGAAACTTTTTTAGTATATTTCCATGAGGGTTTTTACTGCATTTAATTTTTACACAATAACACAAGTTTTCTCTTGGAATCCTCTTGATTGCAGACTTGGTTCCATTTCTTATAGATCATCTTGAGTAGGGTATGATAGCCGATTCTTGAACAAGGACGGGGGAGGAAGGTCGTTACCCGACGGCTTAGGTTAGGGTAACGACCTTCCTCCCCCGTCCTTGTTCTAGAATCGGCTATCTTACCCTACTATCTTGCATACTCAGCTATTTTTTTTCAATGTGTCATTTGTTACTTTCTGCATTCTCTTCGTTCATTTCTTTAACATTCTACAACATTTAAACTGCTCGTTTGTTCAAACGTATTAGTCTGGAAGAGCAAAGATATTTTAATAACGTTACGTCTCTTTGAACTCACACGCTTGCAGCTATTGCTGCTGTTAGAGATGATGTGGTAGTAGAGAAAGACGATGATGAATTGCAGATGTCGTTACAATACGCTTCTGCCTTGACTAGGGTAACAGATGTAACTGAGGGGCTTTATTCTGTTTCGTAACTTCCTTGAAAGGATCCCTCCATTCGTGAAATTCGTGCACAGGGAGACGGGTTAACGCTCATTGCTTCCCTCAAAACAATATGTTTTGTTAAAATTGAATTTGGTACTTCTTCGACATCTGGCTGTCAAATAATGTGGATTTGCTTAGATATTGGTTTGCTAATTCATGTAGACTATCCATCGTCTGACATAAATTTTGAAGCGTTGATACTCAGTTGTGTCTGCACTTTCTTGAAGCCAAAATTGAAATTTTTTGACAGAGGTCTAGATACTTTTAACACTTTAGTTATGAGAGGTGATCGTTGTTCCTACTAATTTTTGCCTCTTTTGATTGGTGTGCCATTGTACGTCATTGATAATAGATGTTGCAAAAATTGCTGAAATGTTTTTCGTACAATGTACGGTGTTTGTCGTTGAAAATATCCAGTGTAATCCTAACAAAATCCATAAATCCATGTTCGCAACATTAATCGGTGATCAGGGCAAAACCAGTTTTGTGGCAATGGTTCCATTAGATAGAAGTTGGACAGTTTGTGTAAACCTGATATATACAAGGTGTAATATCGTACTGGTGTACATAAGTACTACATTGAACACAACAGAGAGGATGTTATTAATGGAATAATTTCGAGAGAATGCATTTTATGCACGCATGCATTTAAATAGAACGCCATCAGATTCGCTGATAAGCCTTTTAATTATTCCGGTTGGTAATTTACTTTTACGTCGTTTCAGATTAATTATTTAGTAAACTTCTCGTCACAAAGCGTCGTCGTCATTAGAATATTACAGATTATAATTCGCATTGCAATTTCAACGAGGGTTGCAGCTTATGCAGTGGTGTGTCTGTCTTCTATTTGCAGATTAATGTGATGAGCAGCAATTTCGTTTGTAAACATCCTGGCATTACGTTCAAACTTCTATTTTTAATGTTCTGCTCTCAATCCTTTGATTTAATTACTCCTTCATGTCTGCCTATTGTTTCTAACGTTGTTGCTTCATCAAAGTTTGAAATTTTCTCGTTAACTACTTTAGGAAGTGATATTTAATATACGTAAATTGGTGAAACACACATAAAACTGTAACTCAAAGTTCTTAGAGTAGCACAACAGACGTCTTCATTGTTCAAGTTCTAGCGTGGTACTGAAGGAGCTTGCGCACCTGAGGGTAAGTTCTATGCGTAGAAAGGGTGGGGTACACATGGTAACAAGGCCAGAAATAGCAATTGTACTCGCAAGAAACGTTAGCAATTTCTATATTACAATGGCGTAACCATTCAGGTTGACAAGAACCTACGATTTATTGGTTCCAAATTGTCACAGATGGCGTTCAGTAGCTCGTTTATTGTAGTTTATCAATCGTAAATTATAATTAGGAAGTTTAGTTACTTAGGTGTTCTATTGGAATTCCCTATGGCGCCCTGATGAGATCTGATAAGCTCGAAGTCATAATTTTTGTAAAGACATTTTGATCAGGGTGTCAATAAATTCGTATAAAACAATTATTAATGATTTAAAGTACACATGGCACCAAAATAGACTCAATTATAGTCCTAAACGAGTATTTGAAATTTCCAATATAACACTATAATAATATTGATAGGATTTATTGTTCTTTCAGTTTGTTCGAAATAATACCCCCGTAGGTGCTCATTTTGTAATTAGTAAACTAATTATTGTATAGCCAGTGATCAATACGAACATTATTTTATCATATTCTAATAACTGCAACTAAATAGAACTGCGTCCCTTGTCAAATATTGCAATAAAGTGGATGAAGCGCGTTCATATGGGCATAAAATTATTTGGCGTGCATGTGTATGTTCGTTTTGAACGTGTTATTAGTGTTTTGATACAACTGATAACTGAAAATTGAATTTCCAGTTAATGAGTTAACAATTTCCTGATTATAATACATTTTATGTACATTGCTGGTCAATATGGCAGTTCTACAGATGTAATTCTCGTTTATCGGTTGACGTGTGGTCCAATGGCAACCAGCCAAGACAAAAAACGATACTGAAATTTTTTCGTACTAAAAGTATCAAAAGTTTGTTTCAGTGGTAATTTTTTTGTAATATTATTACAAATTTGTTTTATGGCCACAAACGATGGAACACCCTGTATGTTCCTCAATTATTTCCGATTACAATAGCTGATTTTCTAGTTTTTAACCCTAGTAATGATTTGAAACATTTCGAAGTAAATGGCATTCTCTAATTACTAGTTCTTCTGCCTCAAGGACGTTCCACTTAAATGGTGACAGAGAGAGGACCCTGCGAACCCCTGACGACGTTGAAAACTAGAAGATTAGCTACGGGAATGAATAATTGCAACTTGAAGTAGCCCTGAATAAGATTTATTAACGTTTTGCTTTGCTATAAAGCTTCATCTGCCTATTTGGCTTGTCAGGTGTTGTTGAATTTTGAATTAAATTTCATACACTTACGAATTGACAGGAAGTAGTCTGTATATTGAGAATGGTCACGATATATGTGTTGCTGGGTAGTTCCTATATCATCCGGAAACGTCCATAAAAGTCCGAGCTGTCATCGGCATCCCGGATATGTGATTCAATCCGAAATAAGTATTGTGAATTGATGGAGAGACCTTTTGAAAAATATGCGCACGCTCAAATCGACTGATAAATTCACATTTCTCTAAATGGAATGGAAACCTGACACATATATCGTACGATTTTCAAATAACTACATAGTTGAAAAGGTAAGTGGGGTCCTTTATCCATCCCTCTGATACTATGTGGACACTCGCGTCACAACACAATAGCTATTGAAAATAATAGATTGACATTCACTTTGGAATCCTGCTCCTGTGACATTTTTTATCGGAAAAATTGTTAAATGAAATTATTTGGCGAGTTCAGATTTACCTGGCGAAGTACTTCGTCAAGTGTTCCAGAAAATTAGAAGGATATGAGTAAATATTTTTAACTATGATAAAAATCTGAATGTAACTATGGCTCCTGTATGAAGAGCTTCGTACTATATTAGATACCCATAAGAAATGAGAAGGATATAACGAAGGAGTATTGTCTGGGACATGTAGAGCTATATAGATACATATTAGACGCAGAAACATGACTAAAGAGAGACAGGGGAATACTTGGGTTAGACTTCTAATCGCAAATGGGTAATGATGTAGGGTGGTGTCTTGGGTTTCAAAGAATGTGGAAAAGAGCTTAGGATAGGAAGGCGTGGAATTACTCGTCCAATTGAACCACCATCAATAATTTGAGGATAATTGGCAGTATAATGAAGAAACAGTCACAATCCCTGAAGATATAGAGCCAATCGGGATGGCGTTTACTAGAAGCCTTTCAAGGTTTGCTCAGAAACTTGCAATGAGTTGGGATTTGGTGAAGCAACTTTTGGATTTGGTTTTAAATTCTTACGCTTACAGATTTTTAGAAAAGACGCTTTGAAGATCTGAAGCTTTGTTAGATTTCTCTTCGAGTCTTGATCTGCAGCTTTTTATGAAAGTGGTGGCTCATATTAGTTTAGATGCAGGTAGTTAATGAACAGAACTTCAAGCATTACTAAGCTCCTGACAATCTGTGGAATATCCATGAAGAACCTTTCTATTCTGAAAAAGTCCAATATATATATCATTTCACGTTTTGGTTTTGTGCCATTGTTCCCGAAATCTTTAGATCATTCAGTTGATATTTGTGATAATTTTATGGGGACGTTAGAAGAGTCGACATATACTCACAAATCCCACGAGGAAATCGTGAGTCTTCATCCAATGACTGTGTGTTTACATGGGGGCAGGTAATGAACAGAACTTCAAATACTGGGCTCATGAGGAATCATGAAATATCCATGAAGAACCTCTTTTTCCTGAAAAAGTCACAGTATGTTTTGCAACATATACTCAGCAAATCTCATTCCACGTTTTGGAGAAGTGCCATGGCTCATAAGGTCTCCAGATCTTTCTTATTACTTCAGTGGTGCATATGATCGTGGTCCTTAGGAAGGTATAGGTATTCATCCAACAACTGTGCGTTTAGGTGGAGGCAGTTTATGAACAGAATTTCAAATACTGGGCTCCTGAGCAACCACGAAATACCCATGAAGAAACTCAATATTCTGAAAACGCCTCAGTATATCTGCAACACGTTCCTGCTATTCTCTTTTCACTTTCTGGAGATGAATCTTTGCCTTCAAAGTCTTTAGATCTTTCAATTTAGTTTTTTTTTTGTGGAGGTACTGAAAGAGTCGCTCATATGCTCACAAGTCCCATCAGGAAGCCATGAGTATTCATCCAACGATTGTCTGTTTTGGGTGGAAGAAGTTAATGAAGAGATCTTCAAATACTGGGTTCCCGAGGGATTACTAAGTCACAGTAATCTACAAAAAGTTCTCAGGGAATCTCATTTTACGTTTTGGAAATTGGCTATCGCCTACCTAACTCTCTAGACCCTTCATTTGTGGAGTTCAAAAGAGTCAGGAAACCATGTGTATTCACGAAGTGACTTTGGAGTGATTTCATGAAGTTGCTCAAAATCCGAATCCAAAGTTATGGAAACCATCCGGATGAAATCACTTCCATGGATACCTGAACATTGGGGCATTATATAAAAATAGTTCTGGTGTTAATAAAACCATCGTGTCTTATAAATGTTTTGTGTTAGACTTATTCCAAAATTGCCCAGTTCCATGTGCAAATGCTTAGTTGGTCTTTTGATCAAATTGTAACAGGAATTAAATGGATCCAGGTCAGATGACATGGCCTGCTACGATTTTATCATTCCCTGCGCTTGTTTTTCGATTGGTTGTTTCCTCTTGATAGAATCCTGAATCTGATTTGCATTTAGGTTGGATGCAACGCTGTTTTGATTAACCGTCCGTGCAGAAGCGTCGCGTTGTCATTTGTTTTAAGCGCTTTACGTTGACAAGATTTGATTTTGGTTGTATTAAACTCTGACCGTCGGTGGATGTATGTGCGTTGTTGAGAGAATGAGATGTCACACGGATTGTGTCCGATCAATCACTGGCGGCGCGTCAGGGGAACGCACCAAAGTCATGGGCCATAAGTTAAGTCCATTGTGTGCTTACCGAATTGATGAATGGCATTAGCAATTTAACCGTTAACATGGGCCGATAATAAATGTAAATATTCGTGACTGGTAAACCGCCGCTACGATTTCCGGAAGACCATTAATTTCCGGACTAAAAATTTTCCCAGCTGGCTCTGTCCACTTCAAATAAATCAAACAATGACGAATTCTAAAGTCTAAAAAGCGATGGATTTATAATGATCATAAATGGGCGGCTATTGATTCAGTAAGGTTAGGTTAGGTCTGAATAAATAACAAAAAAAAAAACGACTGACTTATTTTTTATATGGGTAATATTTTCTGAACATCGTATATTATAAATGTAAAGGGTTTTATCGCATCTGACACCATCAAAGCATGTGTACGTGTGGAAAAGGGGCGAACTTATGACTTTTGCACGTTGCAGATTAAAAATCGTTCGGACGGAATTTTTGTAGAGCGTCGTAAAGAGCACGTTTATCATGGATGGAAAGAAGATTTATGACTGCTGCTGCCAGTACGTGAGAGTCCTGCTCCTGTAATTTGTAACGTGAAAAGTTTTCGTCCACTTCGGGGTAAAATAGAGACTTCCTTGCGATAAACATCTGGAAGGAACTGTGACGTGAAGATTTGAACAAGTTCGTAGAACCAAATGAAAAGAAGTTTTCGCATCGTTTGGTTCATCGAAATATGGAAATGCAATAAGTCAACGTGTCAGGATATGAAATAAATTTAAGCAAAAGATGCAAAGAATTGCAGAGGAAAAATAGTAAGGAATTTACAAGTAACCCCAGACAAATCCACGAGGGACCACTTCACTCAAAAGCGATCACGTGATGTGTGGCTTCCAGATTGAGGATGATTAGTTCTTAGTTGTTTTGAAGAAAAAGATCTATACTGGACAGAGAATAATCCAAGGAAACTTCATGGGAGACCTTAGTAAAAGGGATTCAAATTTGGGGTCATTAGGTTAGGTCATTAGATCGTCAGAACTGGACTTAAGCCTAAGAGGCCTTACCACTCCCCAAAGGTGACTAATTGCTATGTGGTTGTGATGATTAGGTGTTAGATTAACACTGGGCTCCAAATAATTAAAGAAAACTCCACGAGAGGTCTCTTCACTCCCTAAAAGTGACCATGTAGTGCGCAATATCCAAATTTAGGATGATCAGGTTTTGGTTTTCGGAGGAGGATAAAGACTGTCAACACTGCGCTGAAAATAAGAACAGGAGACTGCACGCGAGACCTCTTCACTCTTCTAAAATGATTACATGGTGTGCGGTTTCTAAATTTCGGATGATTAGGTCTCAGCGTTTTTTGAAGAAGACAAAGACCGTCAAAACTGGACTGATTCCAAAGAACTTCATGAGACATCTCTTCATCTAGTAAAAGGGATTCAAATTTGGGGTCATTAGGTTTAAATATTTTGAGGAACATAAATATCGTCAGCACAGACCTGAAACTAAACCAAGGAAACTCCACGAGAGGACTCATCACTCCACAGCTGACTTTGTGCTGTTTGGTTTCTAAATTCGGGATGATTAGGTCTTAGATTTTTAAGGGAGATAAAACCCATTATGATGGGCTGCAAATAATCCAAGAAAACTCCACTAGAGATCTCTTCACTCCCTAAAAGTGACCATGTGGTGTGCTTTATCCAAATTTGGGATGATGGGGTCCTAGTTTTTTTGAGGAGGATAATGATTATCAATACAGGACAAAAAGTAATCTAAGGAAAATTCAAGAGGGACCTCTTCACTTAGTAAAGGGATTCAAATTTGGGGTCATTAGGTTTAAATATTTTGAGGAACATAAAGATCGTCAGCACAGACCTGTAACTAAATCAAGGAAGCTCCACGAGAGGCCACATCACTCCCCAAGTGACTTTGTGCTGTTTGGTTTCTAAATTCGGGATGATTAGGTCTTAGATTTTTAAGGGGGATAAAACCCATTAATACTGGGCTGCAAATAATCGAAGAAAACTCTAAGAGAGATCTCTACACTTCCTAGAATTGACCGTCTGGTGAGTGGTACTCAAATTTAGGGTGACTATGTCTTGGCCTTTTAAGGAAGATAAAGACCATCTACACTGAGTTGAATATAATCCAAGGAAACTTCATGAGAGACCTCTTCACTTTTCAAATTTTGGGTGATTAGGTCTTAGGTTTTTGAGGAAGATAAAGACCGTTAGCTCTGTGCTGAAAATAATCCAAGGAAACTGCACGATTGGCCTCGTCAGTCTCCAAGAGTGGCTGTGTGGTGTGTTGTTTCCAAATTAGGGATGAATTGGGCGTTAATAATTTAAGAAGGAAGAGGGGTATCAACGCTCAACATCACGTTTCCATTTGTGCCTTAAACCGAAAAACTGTGAGAGGAAATAGATCCAGGAAAGGTTTGGTTTTAACAGGATGGGGTTAATGCCAAAACTGAGAAGGGCGATCCTTGAGCGGTTCGTCTCTTTGAGGGATGATGTGGGGTGACTTGTGTGTTGACCTGATTTGAGTATTTGTGATTTCTTCATTTGAGGATATTTGGATATGTTTCGCCTTCATCAATGTGCCCTTCTTGGGGGATCACTCTTCTTATTATATCATTTTCAGAACTTGAGGGATGATGGCACGAATAAAATTCTTCATTTACCAAAAACGAATTAAGTCTCATCAAAAATTCCTCGCACTACATCCAGGTTGCTGCACTTTTTGTATGTCCTTTTTCCTTCTTCACAAAAATGTACTAAAGGAGGAATTAAATATCGTTCGGAGAGTATTTTTGCAAGGAGTTCGTTATTATGGACGGAAGGAAGATTTATGACGGCCGTCGTTCGTACGTGAATGTCACGGACCTGTAATTTGTAACTGGGAAAAGTTTCGACCGACCTCCCCCTTCCTCCAATGAAATAGAGACTTTCCTGTAATAAACATCTGGACGAAAAAGCCAAGTTCTTGCCCTATCGATAGATGGCGTAAAGTTTGCGTATTCAGCCAAATGGAAATAAGTTTCTACATCAGCAAAATCAGTGAACTAAAAACCTGCTCTGAGTTGCTCTAAACTCCTACTACCAGTGGTTGTGAGTTGATCCGTTTTAAAATAATTTTTTTATAGACGACCCTGTTCTGTATAAAAATATGTCGATAGTACAAATAAAAGGTGAACCAACTAATACTTTTTACATTTTCAAAAATATTTATTTAAATTTCAATTCATTACAGAATATTGAAATGTTCCAAATTGGCAGGAACAATAAATTGCTTGTTAATTGTATTTCAATATAACAATAGAATAAACTTTTCAAATATGTTTTAGAATAACTGTTTGCTAATTAATTTCAAATATAAATCAGACTGAAATATCAGGGGTTAATATAATATTCGCATTTTATTTGACTTCGGTTTTTGTTAATTATTATTTTGTTAATGTACAATAAATATGAATAATGACGTTTCGTAAATCAACTAAAATGTATTTTTAACTTTTATGGTATCTCAAGTGTTTATTTATTTATTTTTTTTTATTTACATTTATTATTAATTAATTATACATATATTATTAAATTACTTAAATCACTTTTTTGAAACGTGAAAATTATCCAATTACAATCTTCAAGTTTATTTGAATCTCTTAATTAATGAGGCTTTACGTTGGATCCTTATCAAAATCCCAAGGAAGCTCAGCAGGGTAGCAATTACTACCCCCTGTCGTTTAAATTGATCCCAAATCAGTGCCATAACTTCCCAGGCGTTTCTACTACCATGCTATCGATAACTTTGATGTGCCCTTAATGTTTATTCGAAGAGGGTGAAAATTGTAATTCCCATCCCTTCGTTCCCTCAATTTTGTTGTTTCATTCCTTACTATTTTATTGATCGATACGTAAGGATTATAAAACCAGAGGCTAGAATGTTCAAGATATTTCCAAAATGGTTTTGGGTGTTCTAGATTTTTTGAAAATGATCGAGAACGTTTCAGAATTTTCTAGAATGATCAAGAATATTTTAGAGTTTTCCAGAATTATTTCAAACGTCGAGGATGAAGTAGATTTTTCTAGATTTTTCAAAAGATAATCTAGAGTCTAGAATGTTCAAGATATTTCCAGAATGATTTTGGGTGGTCTAGGTTTTTTGAAAATGATCCAGAATGTTCTAGATTTTTCTAGAATGATCCAGAATATTTTAGAATTTTCTAGAATGATCCAGAATATTTAAGTTTTCCAGAATTATTTCAAACGTCGAGGATGAAGTAGATTTTTCAAAAGATAGTCTAGAGTCTAGAATGTTCAAGATATTTCCAAAATGATTTTGGGTGTTCTAGATTTTTTGAAAATGATCGAGAACGTTTCAGAATTTTCTAGAATGATCAAGAATATTTTAGAGTTTTCCAGAATTATTTCAAACGTCGAGGATGAAGTAGATTTTTCAAAAGATAGTCTAGAGTCTAGAATGTTCAAGATATTTCCAAAATGATTTTGGGTGTTCTAGATTTTTTGAAAATGATCCAGAACGTTTCAGAATTTTCTAGAATGATCCAGAATATTTAAGAGTTTTCCAGAATTATTTCAAACGTCGAGGATGAAGTAGATTGTTCTAGATTTTTCAAAAGATAGTCTAGAATGTTGTAGAATGATCTTAAATGTTCTATAGTTTTCGAAAATAACTTGAAACGTTAGAGAATAGTCTAGAATGTTCAAGATATTTCCAGAATGATTTTGGGTGGTCTAGATTTTTTGAAAATGATCCAGAACGTTCTAGATTTTTCTAGAATGATCCAGAATAATTTAGAGTTTTCCGGAATTATTTTAAACGTCCAGGATGATGTGGATTGTTCTAAATTTTTCAATAGATAGTCTGGAATGTTGTAGAATGATCTTAAATATTCTACAGTTTTCGAAAATAACTTGAAACGTTAGAGAATACTCTAGAATGTTCGATATACATATTTTCAGAATGATTTTGGGTGGTCTAGATTTTTTGAAAAGAATCCAGAACGTTTCAGATTTTTCTAGAATGATCAAGAATATTTTAGAGTTTCCAGAATTATTTCAAACGTCGAGGATGAAGTAGATTGTTCTAGATTTTTCAAAAGATAGTTTAGAATGTTGTAGAATGATCTTAAATGTCTACATTTTTCGACAATAATTTGAAACGTTAGAGAATAGTCTAGAATGTTCGATATATTTTCAGAATCATACAGGATGTTCTATATTTTTTGAAAATGATCCAGAACGTTCCAGATTTTTCTAGAATGATCCAGAATATTTTAGAGTTTTCCAGAATTATTTTAAAATGTTCGTTTTTGTATCTGTTGAGATACGATGTGTAAGGAAACTTACCTGTTATTCACAGCAATGAATAAGATGCTCAGTTTAGAGTTTGTCTCGTTCAATTTTCTCAAAATTAATCTTTCGAATATTTATTACCTACGTACTGTTTTTGCCAACCGCGTCTAATTAGGAAAATTCGCAGGAAAGATCACCAGTCGTAAATTATATCGTAATTAAGATCAAATTTAATTCTGAAGACTTTACAAAGTAAAAAGCCAAAATCGGGACAACTCATCCAACAAAGTTTGAAATTATTTTCGCTAACTAAGGAAGTACCAACCGATACCTACCTACCTGTTTTCTGCACATGTTTGTATGCACTTATGTATGTATGTTGTGTCTCTCTGTCTGTCTGTCTGCATGTACGACTACATATAAAATCATTCAAGGAAGTTTCGCGTTTAGTTGAGAAACTCATTTCGTGCTCCATATATGTATACGATACGTATAGAGGTATACATCGTACCATAGATATATAGATTGGAGCAAGTTTTAAACTTTTATGGTTTCAAGGAAACTTCTACACGTTACACTCACTAATTCAACGTTTTCTTTGTTGCAGGTAATGAGGAATGCTCCATCTAATGGAAAGAAAACCCGGTAACATCAAAGTGTATCTATGTGACTGATGCTGATGTTTTTAGTAAATTTATTCTTCATTCCATTTGTCTTTCGATGTTCTATGGAGTACGTACAGGTGAAAACGTTATTTGTTCTATCAAAGCGTTCGTGGAAATAAAAATAAGTAGGGGTTGTTCAGGGTCACATTCAATGATTTTAAAAACTAGCGTCAGTGCTGTTGGTATTCGATAATTACGTGCTTATGTGCAGTACGAAATAGTGCACGAGTATTAGTACTGCTTACCCCTCCAAAATTAGGAAAGGTAGTGGGAGAATCGTATACATATAATGGGCGCAGTTTAAGAACACAGGAGACGCTGGGAGATATTCCAGCGATCAACTATTGCAGTCGAGCCCGGTCGAGTCGTCGCGTTAAGTCCGAATCCTTAATATGAGATTATATTATTTTTATGTATGGTGCATCTTAGGATCACCCAAGGAAGTACTTAATAGGAGTCTTTGTTATCCTATAAATATCCGTGATGAAAGTTTTAATAAAATCCTTATAGAAATATATTTTTTAAAAGAGGGATGGATGTTCCATAAAATGAAAATTAAAATTATAAACGGATATTGAGGGAAGCAATATTACAACAATATTAACAACATAACCATAACCAACATAAATTGGTTATGGTATTGTAATATTGGAGTCACGAATATCGCTCTTTTATAAAATTCCTTCGCTTTTCGTATCAGGTGCCTTTTAATATACGTAGCTTGTAGCTTATTTTGTAGTATGATTTTGGGTGTGTAGTGCAACGGAAATGAGTAACAGGAAATAGAAGAAGGGGGTGCTATTAGAAATTTGAAATTAGAGAACTGAAAATATACCGTGTGACATATCAAACGAAAGGGTTTGCTGTGAGGGCCTCAAATATATATTTTTTTATAATTTTAAAATACATATTTTTAAATTTATTTAATAATAATAATTTGAAGTGTTCAAAAATAATTTAAAAGAAACAAAAGTATTTTTTGTAAATGTCAGAGAATGGTGTGGAATATTCTTGATTTTTCTAGAATGATTTTAATTTTTTGTAAAAAAATTGGAATGTTCTACGTTTCTTGTAAACGTTGCAGAACGTTCTAGAATTGTCAAAATGTTCCAGTTTTTTTCCCAAAATTATACAGAACGTTCCATATTTCTCGAGAGGATTCTAGATTAGATCCAGAATTATTTTAAATGTTCTTTAAAAATTTGATAAGTTTAGGCTGTTTCAGAATTGTCTAGATTTCTTAAAAATGATTCAGAACGTCCCAGATTTTTTAAAATATTCCAGATTTTTTGAAAATAATCCAGAACGTTTCAAATTCTTATAAAACGTTTCAGATTTATTTTAAGTGCATGAAAATAATTTGAAATGGTCGTGGATGATCTGGATTGTTTTAAAGTTTTAATTAACATTGAAATTGTCTGTGAAAATGTACCAATGTAAGTACATCCAAACTCATTTGTGCATCGTTTGAATTCAAAGTCCATACGGCTAGTCTCAACAGACTCCTAACCAAAACCAGAAATACAAAGCAGATAATGATTTTAGCCTTAGGTAGGTACGGTTAGGTTTGGAGAACTTCCCGGAAGTTTTCAACTTCACATACTTCTCCTTGTTGGAAATTAAGCTAACACTGCTGACGTGGTTTGATACCTTGATGTAGAACTGTAGGTATTGTTTATTGAGTTTACCACTTTCCTAATCATAACTGCATAGAAAAATATCTACTATAATGCCTTAATTATTTATGTAAATCGAAAATCCATTAATTTGTCTAGAGAAATGGTCAATTTTTGTCTATTTTTTTAAATTACATTAAAGGTGTTTATTTTAAAATTATAAAAAGTACATATTTGAGATCTACACAATAAGCCCTTTAATTTGATATGTAACACGATATTTTTCAAAATTTTGAATTTGCCCCCAAAAAATGACCCCTATATATGAAATTGATTAATCTACCGTTACACGTGTGTTATATAATTTATCTTTTTCATACCCTCGCCAAAAATTGCAACAAAAATCTTGTGGAACATTTTTGAGACACTGCATACTGTCTCTAACATGTACCTAGCGTTCTAGATTTTAGAATTATTTTTTTGTTGCCATTTTTAAGGAGAAATGTCTTTGTGTTATAAACCGTTTTGGGTCTATGCGAGCAGGAGAATATGTTAAACGTTCCATAATGTACTTTAAATACCTAACGTGGCTGTCGCCGTGCTATTCAGGAAATGAACGAGATAGTGTCTTATTGGCAATTTAGCGATAATGGTGGCTATTAGCTCTTCAGTTGAAAGAGGCGACGATGAGATGCGACACGTCTCGGTGTCGAAATATTTCTGCAGCTAAATGCGAAATGTGATATAGGAGCCAAATATACAGGGTGATTTTTTTTTTCTTTTTGGAAAATGACTGAAAGCATTTTGACAGCTATAACTATCACTGTCCGGAAGTCGCCGGAAATTATCGGAATCACTCGGTCATTTAAATTGTTGAACTGTCAGGTAAATAAATGGCGAATTGCAACGATTTTCGCGTACGTTAGTAGTGTGAGATGACCGGTTCTAATTCAGAGGAGGAAAGGTTACTTAACCTTTTACTGCTCCACTTACGTTAACGTTAAATTAGTTAGGTTATGTGGTTAAGGTTTGGTTATTTACATTTTATTCTTAGAGAACTAAACATCAACTCATAACCTAACTTACCTTCAACAATTCAAACGACCGAATATTGCCGACCATTGACAGTTATTTTTTGCTGACAGCTGTCAAAATGCTGTCATTCGGACATACGTTTAACAGCATTAAAAATCGACGTTTATTTACAAATAATCGTGGCTAAATGCACTACAGCCGAGTAACTCTTAGGTTTGCGTAGGCAATTGAAGGTGTATATATAGGGTGGCTCAAAATCGGGCGCCATCTTTGATTGTCACGTCATCGGTCTGCGCATGCGCAGAAGAGAAACGTTGAAAATTGTATCCGATGGCGCCATAGCTATACTACTAATAAATAATCCGTTTGGAGCAATTATCCAAAAAGAAAAATCTTTTTTTCGTAGAGATAACTTTAAAACCTCATAAAAATTAGTGGTCATAAAGCTTTTACTGATTAAATTTCGTTCTTTAAGTTTGACACCCAGTATAAGTAGCTTTTTGTTGAGGCGGCGTTGCTTGTGTAAAAATTTCCCCAACTTAAAGTAGTTTGTTTGCGTGTTCACGTGGCAATTCAATTTTTCTCGTATTAAAAGCGATTATTCGTTACATGTTTCCGTGGAAGTTTTCGAGCGGGCTCTACTGTAGTATGAAGCGTGAAAATTGAACGCGTCCATATTGCTTTTCATGACTGGTAGTTTTCGACATAGGCGAACAGTTGCTAACAAATATCGTGTAACGGGAAATTTATGAATTTCCTCTCTGGGAAGAGAGAGAGAGAGAGAGAGAGAGAGAGAGAGAGAGGAGGCACATTATAAAAGTCGAAAACTTACATTGCGTTCGTTGTGCTCTACTGACTACTGAAATTCACACAGAAAGCAATTTCTTTAAATTTACAATTTTCCGTACAAAAGCTCCGATTCAATAGCTTCAATTGCTTTTCACTGAGATTTTATGTTGACGAAAATAATTCACAAATACATAATACGTAACAAATGATTGGTTAGGTTATGTTAAGTGAGGTTAGGTTAGATTGTGTGTCATCGTTTCTATGAGGATTCAATTTCCCATCTGTAAAACTGGAAGACGTGATTGAAAACAAGATTAAGTTGATGACTCAAGATGTCAGCTGTAAAAAGATTTGGAGAAAAATGCAAAGATTCTATAGATATTTTATAGTTTCTGAATAATTGACGATTTAGTTCGTACATCATCGATTGCTAGTCCTGAAACAAAAATTTATTTCGAACGCTAACGTAACATCCTCCCCCTGGCCTCCCTTCCCGGTCTCCTGTTCCTCCTCCCCCACGATTCGAACTCGCGAAAGTTTTAATGGCCTCGACATTTAGAAAGACCATCCGAATAATGTCCCGATTCAGATTTAAATGATTCCTGCCAGTCAGTTGCCTTCGTTGCGGCATTGTTGGCAAAGACGACCTCATAATTCAACTAGGAATTCCGTCCATGAAGGCCACAAGGGGGTTGATTCGAATCGCTCTTTATACAATGACTATCCCCCGTCTGTCGGAAATTCACATCCTCTTGTTAATCTTCTATCGTTGTATTTTAGAGTATAAATCTAAAGTCTCATACCGCTACCATAGCTACTACAAGGCCGGAGACCTAATACGTGACGTAATCTCCGAAGGTCCTTTAGAAGCCAAACGATTTGTCGTTGTTTTAACAGAAAAGTGACTGATTATGCTGAGTAAATGTTGTGTAAAGGCATGTAAAGGCAATTGTAACCACCAGAATCGTGTACATGTGTTTCGCTTCCCTAAAGATGGTGATCGTAAAAAAAAAAAACATTCAAAATCATTCTAAATCCTCGTCGACGTATCAGAAGTGTTCTACAAATTTTATAATATTCAGAAACTGTCTTAAAAAATTTTTCTGGAAAATTCTAGAACTTTCTAGACAATTCAAATACATAACCCACACACCCTTCAAAAAATCCATTTGTAAGATGGAACTAGAGAACAAAACGTAGTGGCTAAGAGAAAAAAGTGTAATAGGGTGATCTTAAAAAGTACATACAGGGTGGCTTAAAATCGGGCGCCATATTGGACTGTGTCGGGCGCATGCGCAGAAAAAAAGTTGGTCTATTATAAGTTCCATTGCTCTTCTACTGCATTTGGCGAAAGGATTCGCTTCTGTTTTAACAGTGTAATACAACTTTTGAAATGGTGTTTAAATAGAAACATATTCCAAAGCTTCTACTTGTGTAATAATTTTGAATTCTTGCTTATATTATTTTGGATACAATAGGAACCATTATAGCAGAACACGTACCAACTGAATAATCCGAAATCAAGTCAAACCGCAAACTGTTATGATCAATTCTGGCACTGGCACGACGCGGTGTTACATTGCATAGTAGCAGAAACGTCGACCTAAGCTTAAAAGTTTTGTGGTGTCAGCAAGCCACTGTCTCAACTTTAGAGGGTAGTTTTGTCATGAGTGTTTCGGAACATTATGAAACGTGCTCCAGGCGAGAGCAAATATACAGAAGATTTCTTGCTTGGTGGTTTGGACTTTTGGAAACTATTGGGACGCTTCATATTTGACATCTCCAATATACAGGGTGTCCACTAAAGATGCGGCCAAAATTTAAGGGGTTATTCCTTGGACTATTTTAAGAATATTTTGTCCTTTGGTTATTTTTGAAAAACCGCTTTGTTTCGATGATACAGGGCGAAAACTATTTTCGATAATAACAACATTTTATTCTGAAAGAGTAATTGTAAGTAATTGTTTTTAATCTACAAAAATTGTTGGAAATGATTACCGCCAGCTTGTATACAAGAATACATTCTTCTCCTCATTGATTGCCGGACTCGTTCAAACACACCTGGGTCGTTTCGTATTGTGTTACACCCAGTAATTATCCGATTTCTCAAATCGTCGACATTTTTCACTGGAGTAGTGTAAACTAATGACGACTTTAGGTGTCCCCATAAGAAATAATCCGGGGAACGAGCAGGCCATAAGTGAGGTCCACCTCGACCAATCCAGCGATCTCCGTATGTTGTTGTCAAAAAGTGACGAGCAACTATACTAAAATGCGCTGGTGCACCATCGTGCATAAACCACGTTTTATTTCTTGTTGCCAATGGTACATCTTGCAAAAACTCAGGGAGCGTGTGTTCCAAAAAGTTGCGATACACTTCGCCGGTAAGTCTTGCTGGTAGAAATAGCGGTCCAATTAGCCAGTCACCCACAATTCCAACCCAAACGTTCAACGAGAACTGAAGTTGAAGACGATCCTCAAGTATCTCATGTGTATCTCATCTCTTCAGCCCACACATGGTTATTATGAAAATTCCGTATTGCATTTCTTGAGAAATTCGCTTCATCAGTAAAAAGAATCACAGACAACAGTTGAGGGATTAGAACTAATGTTTTTGCATTCGATAAAAATTATCAACATTGATTTTTTCGAAAATGGTTTTCGCCCTGTATCATCGAAACAAAGCGGTTTTTCAAAAATCACCAAAGGACAAAATATTCTTAAAATAGTCCAAGGAATAACCCCTTAAATTTTGGTCGCATCTTTAGTGGACACCCTGTATAATTCGAATTCAAAAAGTTGATTGTTCTGGACTCAATTTTTTAGAAATAAGTAGAGGCCAGAATGGGGTTTATGATAATGGAGTAGAATCCTCGGGGGGTAGAAATCGGGTTCTAATTTGCTCATTTGAAAGTACCTGTCGTTTTTAGAGGGTTGTAATTATAATAGTTTTTTGTTATTTTGGATTCATTTTTGAACATGTCGTTCCATTTAGAAGAAACATGCGCTCCCCGAACGGATGGGGCTGTAAACAAAGCTTGGCTGGTACACGACTACACGACAGAGCGAGGCGTCGGGGTGCCTGGCGCCACATTTCCCCTTGGCGCCAACTGTACTGTTTCATTATCGATTTCACCCAACTACAAAGAAAGATATGCCATGTCGTTCTACCCCTTTAACAATAATTCTCTATAAATCTATAAATTAATTAACATCTTAAAAAGTTTGTTTGAAATAATATAAGAAATAAAAATTGAATTCTTATTTGAGTGCTAATCTCTTAAAGTATAATAATTAACTTCTATTCGAGATGGAGATGCAAAGGGTGTCATCCTCGAGTTGGTACAATTTAGTTCTTTATTAGTCATTTATTTATTCAGGTGATCAACAAATTTGTATAACAAGGGATAGAAATATTGCGATCTAAAAATTAGGGAGAATCCATCTTCCAAAAATCAAAACCAGAGGTAAATTTAAAACTAAATGCAGGGTGTTAGAAACGTTTTTCCAAATTTTTTCCAATTTTGAGTTTGAGACACAATAATTTGCATAGAATCCTTCGTTTGTGACTCTACTTGTCGAACGTGACGTTAGAATTTTACTAAAACATGTCGACTATGTTGTGTGTGTTTGTGTATCACGCGGTAACTTTAGGGGAAAGGGATCAAATAGCTGACGTAAATATTCGAGATTCCACTGCGTCTGTTCCAGATTCAAAAATCGAAGGAACCAGCAACCACCAGTGCTTTGTTCCAACTAGGTCTTGTCATAACGGCAGGACGTTTTTGATACATACAAAGTTTCGATTTTGCATCACAGACAAAAGGGTAACCGAATAATCTATCAATCAGTAACAGAACGATCGATCATTTGATTTTTTTTTTTGGGAAATGAATAATAGTTTAAAAATCAAAATAAATTTGTTTATTAAAATTAAATTCATCTACAAAAATTATACATAAACTTAAAATCAACTCTATTCTCAACGACTGTGTCGTGACTCAACCCTTGACGAATGCAACCCCTAATGTGCAGCTTGCGTGTATCATACGATGCAGTGTTGCCACTCATAAAAAAATGTCTTAAGAATAAATGAATGTAAACACTGAACACAAACAACCCTTATATTTTCTTTTTTTCTTCGGGGTAGATTAAATTCAAACTTTTGAATTATATTTACGTAGAGCACATGCTCAAAATCGATGCACTATAAAGTTTGTTTCAACTGAAATTTGAGCTGTTGTGCACGAGCTATATTTGTTAGGGGTAGGTATTGATTTTAGATTATAATGATGTAATACTAAGATGGTGAAGATGTTCCACTACAGTTTATTAGTGCATATCTATCCTGCATGTAGACTGGGGCTTCCAATTTAAGAAGATTATTATCTATTCAAAATACCACCCCCAGCTAATAATTACTTCTGTTGTGAATAATAAAATTTAAATAAACTCCCTTCAAATGATAAAGTAGAAGATGCTACAATAATATATATTTAGTTTCTTCCACAAATAATTAGCTAATTAAACATTTTAACTCTGGGGTTAGAATCTTTTTATTATACACTTCGGTCTTAATGTAAGTGTAAACAACTCGTCAGCTATACGTCAGTGGTACGTCACCCTCCCCGTTACTTGTGTCATTCATGTGCCCTCGCAGCTGGGGTGAAATTTCTAAATTACCCGCATGCTCCATGATTTTGCTTGATCTTAGAAGTTCTTTGAAGACGATAGCGGAGGAAACGTACATAAGTGACACACAAGGAGGAAACGTATGGAAAAAAGTGTCATGTTAGGGAACTAAAGAAAAATAAAGAAAACGACGAAGGATGTAGCTCAAACTTTCGTATAAAGTTTAAGTTGAAAACGAGCGTGAAACACTTTTTTCTGCTCCATTTATGTGAAATACGAAAGTGGAATTCCATTTACGTTGACAAATTCGAAAGAGAGAAAATTAAATGGAATATACGACGAAATCATTGAAAGAGAAAAAGTGTGTAAATATAAGGAAGGTCTGAAGGCTAGTAAATGAGAAGTTAAGGTGCTCTACAAGACGTGTGATTCGGCGAGTGTAATCTGGTGTGCGCCTATCGGTAAGTAATTGTCGTTCTACGGTGCAAATTCCACAATAAAAGTGCAAAAGCACCACTGAAGTCAATAAAATAGAAGGGAATCAGTCTGTGGTGTACTTATCGGTGAGTTTCTGTCGTTCTTGGGCGCACATTCGACGCGCTGAGTCTGGAATGGGAATTATAAATCACTGCGCATGCCACACGTCAGACTATTCGTGCGGATTGGACGCCTTATTGCAGTAGATGTAACTCAGATTGGCTCGCCGAGGCGATAGGTAGCTGAATTAGAAGTATCAGGAGTACAAAGAGTGCAAGAGCTCAATTGAAATCAATGGAACAGGATGGCAGGATATATTCAGGGTCATCTAAACCAGTTGGAGACATTTTAGAGGCATCTGAAGTGAACCATGCAGTAAAAAAGAAATGAATCAAACTGGGGCGCATCTGTTGACGAGCTTGTATGTTTCTCCGGCGCACATTCCACGCGCTGCACTGCGTCTGGGAAAGGCATCACGACTCACTGCGAGCCAATGCAGCGCCCAATGGATTTACATTGACTAGAGCCTCATTTATTAACAATCTATGGAAACTTTAACTTCTGCGCATGCCACACCTGAAACTCGTCGAACCATTAGCTGTGTGGATTGTGCATCGTGGAGAATCGGTGATAAATGTGAGCCAGTTTGACCCGCCGAGACGATAGGCAGCTGAATCATGCGGTTTAGAAGTATCAGGAGCACAACGAGTGAAAGAGCTCCATTGATATCAATGGAGCAGGATGGCAGGATACAATCAATGTCATCTACACCAGTTAAAGGCATCTGAAGTGAACCATGCAATAAAAAAAAAGTGAATCGATCTGGGACGGACCTGTTGACGAGCTTCTATGATTCTCCGGCGCATATTCCACGTGCTGCACTGCGTTTGGGAAAGGCATCACGACTCACTGCGAGCCAATGCAGCGTCCAATGGATTTACTTTGACTTGAGCCTCATTTATTAACAATCTATGGAAATTTTAACTTCTGCGCATACCACATCTGAAACTCGTCGAACCATTAGCTGTGTGGATTGTGCACCGTGGAGAATCGGCGATAAATGTGAGCCAGTTAGACCCGCCGAGACGATAGGCAGCTGAATCATGCGGTTTAGAAGTATCAGGAGCACAACGAGTGAAAGAGCTCCATTGATATCAATGGAGCAGGATGGCAGAATACATTCAATGTCATCTACACCAGTTAAAGGCATCTGAAGAGAACCATGCAATAAAAAAAAAGTGAATCGATCTGGGACGGACCTGTTGACGAGCTTCTATGATTCTCCGGCGCATATTCCACGTACTGCACTGCGTTTGGGAAAGGCATCACCACTCACTGCGAGCCAACGCAGCGTCCAATAAATTTACACTGACTAGAGCCACATTTATTAACAATCTATGGAAACTTTAACTTCTGTGCATGTCACACGTCAAACTCGCCGAACCATTAGCTGTGTGGATTGTGCACCGTGGAGAATCGGTGATAAATGTGAGCCAGTTTGACCCGCCGAGACGATAGGCAGCTGAATCATGCGGTTTAGAAGTATCAGGAGCACAACGAGTGCAAGAGCTCCATTGATATCAATGGAGCAGGATGGCAGAATACATTCAATGTCATCTACACCAGTTAAAGGCATCTGAAGTGAACCATGCAATAAAAAAAAAGTGAATCGATCTGGGACGGACCTGTTGACGAGCTTCTATGATTCTCCGGCGCATATTCCACGTACTGCACTGCGTTTGGGAAAGGCATCACCACTCACTGCGAGCCAACGCAGCGTCCAATAAATTTACACTGACTCGAGCCACATTTATTAAAGATCTTTGGAAACTTTAACTTCTGTGCATGTCACACGTCAAACTCGCCGAACCATTAGCTGTGTGGATTGTGCACCGTGGAGAATCGGTGATAAATGTGAGCCAGTTTGATCCGCCGAGACGATAGGCAGCTGAATCATGCGGTTTAGAAGTATCAGGAGCACAACGAGTGCAAGAGCTCCATTGATATCAATGGAGCAGGATGGCAGAATACATTCAATGTCATCTACACCAGTTAAAGGCATCTGAAGTGAACCATGCAATAAAAAAAAAGTGAATCGATCTGGGACGGACCTGTTGACGAGCTTCTATGATTCTCCGGCGCATATTCCACGTACTGCACTGCGTTTGGGAAAGGCATCACCACTCACTGCGAGCCAACGCAGCGTCCAATAAATTTACACTGACTCGAGCCACATTTATTAAAGATCTTTGGAAACTTTAACTTCTGTGCATGTCACACGTCAAACTCGCCGAACCATTAGCTGTGTGGATTGTGCACCGTGGAGAATCGGTGATAAATGTGAGCCAGTTTGATCCGCCGAGACGATAGGCAGCTGAATCATGCGGTTTAGAAGTAACAGGAGCACAACGAGTGCAAGAGCTCCATTGATATCAATGGAGCAGGATGGCAGAATACATTCAATGTCATCTACACCAGTTAAAGGCATCTGAAGTGAACCATGCAATAAAAAAAAAGTGAATCGATCTGGGACGGACCTGTTGACGAGCTTCTATGATTCTCCGGCGCATATTCCACGTACTGCACTGCGTTTGGGAAAGGCATCACCACTCACTGCGAGCCAAAGCAGCGTCCAATAAATTTACACTGACTCGAGCCACATTTATTAAAGATCTTTGGAAACTTTAACTTCTGTGCATGTCACACGTCAAACTCGCCGAACCATTAGCTGTGTGGATTGTGCACCGTGGAGAATCGGTGATAAATGTGAGCCAGTTTGATCCGCCGAGACGATAGGCAGCTGAATCATGCGGTTTAGAAGTATCAGGAGCACAACGAGTGCAACAGCTCCATTGATATCAATGGAGCAGGATGGCAGGATACAATCAATGTCATCTACACCAGTTAAAGGCATCTGAAGTGAACCATGCAATAAAAAAAAAGTGAATCGATCTGGGACGGACCTGTTGACGAGCTTCTATGATTCCCCGGCGCATATTCCACGTACTGCACTGCGTTTGGGAATGGCATCACGACTCACTGCGAGCCAATGCAGCGCCCAATGGATTTACATTGACTAGAGCCACATTTATTAACAATCTATGGAAACTTTAACCTCTGTGCATGTCACACGTCAAACTCGCCGAACCATTAGCTGTGTGGATTGTGCACCGTGGAGAATCGGCGATAAGCAGCTGAATCATGCGGTTTAGAAGTATCAGGAGTACAAAGAGTGCAAGAGCTCCATTGATATCAATGGAACAGGATTGCAGGATACATTCATGAAAGGCATCTATAGGTATCTAGGAGCATGTGCCCTTTATATTGATTTTTTTTAACAAACGTCGGCCTCCACTTAATTTATCATAATCAACAAGATACTTATTGCCACACCACCGGATTGGATCAGGTGGAGATGTCTGTTCGAAAACTATAATGGTGATGAATGTTTGTTGTAGTTACTTTCAAAGTTTTGAAAATTATCACACCTAATAAATAGAAGATCTATTCTATTTATTTTTCGTCTCATTTCTTCTCATTACAGCTTCCTAAATTAATTTTTCTGGAAGGCCGGAACCGTTGCTCGCGTCAGAATAATAGAGTAGCAAATGCGAGGAAGGCCCGTTTTCAAATAAGATTTTAATTGAAATTAAAGTCTTCCTTCTCGTTCACTGCATGAAGCATTTATTAAGGAGTCTCTCCTTGCCGTGTTTATAGCTTGCAAAATGGAAATTCTCATTAGTATAATTGGCCCAATTTACTACACTATTCTTGGCAAAGTCTGCGAAATTCGGGCCGCTGATGACTGACGCCCACTGTTGGCAATGTGCACTACTTTGCTTGCCAGCAGCTTTTACCATCGCATCGAACAGTTACCGGAAGTGTAGTAGCTTGTCTTGTTGCAAACTTATTCGGTTGAATGCACTATAAAGACTCCGATTTATAAGCAAACTGGAATGTTAAAAGTTTTTAATTAATGTTGCGTTAGTTTCAAAGAGTGCCTCAGCAGGAGTGGCTGACAATAAGAGGTTCAGGGGTAATTGCAAAAAAAAAAAACAATAGATAGCAAGTGGTGTTGCTATCTCTGTTGTTACTGGTTGTTGCTCGTTTTTATATTTATCTTTGGTTGTGGTTCGTGTCATTCAAAGCATCTGAATCCAATTTAAGCTAACACTCTAGATGGCCATACTACCCATTCTAGCGACTGCCAATTTTGAGTAAGACACCCTTCACATTCCATGTTGGAGTAACACGACATATGCAAGTCTCGTCAGTCACGATTAGAAACACGTATACATCATTGAGAACCTTTGGAATTTAGAGTTGAAACGTTGAAGTCACGAAAATCGCAAGGGGATTTTAAACACTGTTCGTTCGTTTAGGTGGAAATTCATTTTTAATGAACGCTGCCAGGTTCAATAAGTCCTGAGTTCCTGGGCCAACTCGATTCCGGTGCATGCTGAATTTTATATAAGCGCCATGTGCATGTTCAGAATCAACGACCGTTTAAAAGCACTCTACAGTTCGTCAGGTGTGACGTCGAAAGGAGAGACGCTTCTCCAGGATGACAAGAATTTTTTTTTTTTAAAATTAAAATCGCAATTCACATGTAGTAAAAGTGTTGATAGTACACCAACCAAGAACCTAAAAGCCCATAGGAATTTCTAAATGGGTACTTCCTTAGGTGTAGCTTAAGGGTAACTAAAATCCTTGCAACGGAAGTAAATCACGTTTTGAGGGTAGTTTCATATTAATTTCTGAAGATGATGATCATTAGTTAGTACGTCCATATTTTATCTAATCGTAAGTAATAAATTAAGTCGTTTTAAAAAAAGGCTCTTCCCAGAGATAGGAAAACGCTTATCTTTTGAAAATTCTACTAAATTATATTGGACTTGAGAAAAGTCGAGAGTCGGAGATTACAAGATGATGTAAAAAGCATCGGTGTCTCCTACGGCGGTGTCTCGAATCTCCGATATTTTTGTGCGCGACAGCACGTAAAAGGGAAAGATTAACTCTTTGATAGCAAATTCGCTGTTGCAAATTCAAATCCAGTCCCTACAGAAATTTAAATAAATCTAACCAGAATTACAGAAAGGAAATTTATTTTTAAAAATAAGTAATCGAATTTAAAAGACCAAAGAAGCATGATTTTGTTGTCTTTAATCGACCATAACCAAGTATGACACTGACAGTTCATTGACAGATGACAGTAATTCTAGTACCAGATTCAGAGCGCCAACCTCAAACTAACAATTACACTAAAAATGAGGTCACGTGGCTGTCGGACATTTGTGAAGGACCTCTAACGTTTTCTACAATTTCTTTACGATAATGAAAATTATTTATTACTCCAGTTTGTGGTTTCGTCAATTAATTATGAATTTTCTACATAAATGCATCTGCTGGGCGGTTAACCAACTTCATTAAATTTTTATGCCCATTACAATATGTTTATATATTGTGGGTTGTAGCGTTCCTTCGCTTTAAATTGTAACAAAACACCCTGGAGTGCAACAGGTTATGAGTTCGTACTACGCCTCCTAACTATCCCACATTTCACTCCATTAGGGTTTTAATTTGAGTTTAGCGTCGGTTTTATGGTCTCTTTCTTCCGCCCTCACCGACGAGAAAGTCTAACTGGGCCATCAAAACTTGCAAAAAACTTTTTATAATGATTACTAAACCTTGTGGCCGTGAATGTATAAACTCTAAAATGAAAATGAAATCAGGCAGTAAAGTGAAATTAAATGAGACCTGGGCGAACTTCTTCCCTTAATTGACGCTACAAGTATATACAGGGATGTTCAAAAACGAATTTTTTGACTTTGTAAGATTATACAGTAGTTTCTAATAGCAGTCACCTCGAGATGAAATTTGATGGGACGTTAAAAACTCCCAAAGGATTTTTGGTGGAAATGCACCACTGGTTTTTCATGTCCCATCAAGAGCAACTGTGCCCATGAAGAATTCTGACTTTCTAATCATGATTTAAATTTTTGGAACAGAGCCATATGGTCGAAAGCATTCTCAGCACAGTACAGATTGCTTCTTTTCTCATTTTTTGACAAAACTATATTAAATCCTGGATTGAACACTTTCAACGCTTTTTGGGGCACTAGTGGTCGTCCAAATTCAAATAGATTAAACGGTTTAGTTTTGATAACTTTTGGTGCGGTCCCAATGTCGTTTCTCTCGTCTCGTCGACGTAAATTAACGTCAAAGTGTCAGAAAGGTCTTTTCTCGGTTTCAGGAACTATTCCAGACATAATATCCTTACATTGTTCCCATTTTCTGCCTTTATAATCCAATGAAAAGTGCATAGTTCATCTAGGAATGTTCTCGAACATGTCATGGTGACTTGTTGGTTTTTGGACAAACATCCATTTCGTATTCACATTACTTGAAGTTATTGGTCTTTTCAGAACGTGTCTTTCAATGTTATTTTTGGCATTTACTTATTTTAAACTTCTCTGGTAATTTGTTGATTAAACAACAAAGATCTACATCCATGAGTAAGTATGCCACGAATCTAAGTTAATGAGTCTTGGTTCCAGGCAACTTTGTTCTTCCAAGACAAGCGAGTCTTCGAAATTTCCCTAAACTGCGCTTTATATTGTCTCCGAAAGGCATTCTTTATTATCTTTGTTGTGACGTAGAACAACAACAGACGCCGCCAATGTCTACATGTTACAACTTCCCTCTGCTGCGACCTCTTGGTGTCTGGAAGTTTAATGAGACTTCGTAAAGAACGCCACAGCATTGCCGGGGTCTCCCTTAAATCATCAGTACGTTCTTTGGAGACTTAAACAATCACACCTCGGTTGTAATGACTCACAAACTTTTGCTACGAATCAAGTTGCAGTAGAGAATACGAGGAGTGATTCAATAGGGTTTCTACTCCACTGTAGAACCAGTTGGTCACATATCTCCACTTTTTTCCATTTTGAACAAATCGTCACATTTTCCAAAATTCTGAACTGTTAAATGATGGAAATCCAATTCAGGTCTTCCTCTGGTATCCCTCACTCCTGATTTTAGCTCTAGTAGGTCTTCAGATGTCCAGTGATCACTTTTAAGATACGAGGTGCTTCCAATCCAGGAATTGGTTGGACGCATATCTCCACTTGTTTCCATTTTGAGCAAATCGTCACATTTTCCAAAACCCCGAACTGTTAAATGATGGAAATCCAACTCAGATCTTCCTCTTGTACCCTTAACTCCTGATTTTAGCTCTAGTAGGTCTTCAGATGTCCAGTGTTCACTTTTAAGATACGAGGTGCTTCCAATCCAGGAATTGGTTGGACGCATATCTCCACTTGTTTCCATTTTGAGCAAATCGTCACAATTTTCCAAAACCCCGAACTGTTAAATGATGGAAATCCAACTCAGATCTCCCTCTTGTACCCTTAACTCCTGATTTTAGCTCTAGTAGGTCTTCAGATGTCCAGTGTTCACTTTTAAGATACGAGGTGCTTCCAATCGGGGAATTGGTTGGACGCATATCTCCACTTGTTTCCATTTTGAGCAAATCGTCACAATTTTCCAAAACCCCGAACTGTTAAATGATGGAAATCCAACTCAGATCTCCCTCTTGTACCCTTAACTCCTGATTTTAGCTCTAGTAGGTCTTCAGATGTCCAGTGTTCACTTTTAAGATACGAGGTGCTTCCAATCGGGGAATTGGTTGGACGCATATCTCCACTTGTTTCCATTTTGAGCAAATCGTCACATTTTCCAAAACCCCGAACTGTTAAATGATGGAAATCCAACACAGATCTCCCTCTTGTACCCTTAACTCCTGATTTTAGCTCTAGTAGATCTTCAGATGTCCAGTGTTCACTTTTAAGATACGAGGTGCTTCCAATCCAGGAATTGGTTGGACGCATATCTCCACTTGTTTCCATTTTGAGCAAATCGTCACATTTTCCAAAACCCCGAACTGTTAAATGATGGAAATCCAACTCAGATCTCCCTCTTGTACCCTTAACTCCTGATTTTAGCTCTAGTAGGTCTTCAGATGTCCAGTGATCACTTTTAAGATACGAGGTGCTTCCAATCCAGGAATTGGTTGGACGCATATCTCCACTTGTTTCCATTTTGAGCAAATCGTCACATTTTCCAAAACCCCGAACTGTTAAATGATGGAAATCCAACTCAGATCTCCCTCTTGTACCCTTAACTCCTGATTTTAGCTCTAGTAGGTCTTCAGATGTCCAGTGATCACTTTTAAGATACGAGGTGCTTCCAATCGGGGAATTGGTTGGACGCATATCTCCATCTGTTTCCATTTTAAGCAAATCGTTCCATATTCTTTAAACCAAAGCATCTACATCTTTAACGTCCCCAAATGGGAAACCAATTCTGGTCTCGCTCTGTCACTATTTATTTCTGGTTTTGTCTCTAACGAGCTCTTGATGTGTCCAATCATCAGTACAATTGAGGAGACAAAAGCTCATTCCTGAATGAGCTTCAAAGGATTTGGGTAACTGCCATTTGATCGCCCCCTGTTTCCCTCATCATGTTCTTGAGAGTCAGTTTTCAACCCGTCTTTTGTGTATTTTGCTCTTAACTAACTTAAGGCAAAAAGAAACGAGAAGAAGAGAAATATGGGGATGGAAGTTGAAGCGTAGGATCCCTGTGTATATTGGCTGTCAGTGGCACCTAAACGAGTGTTTTATTACATCGTCTTTTTGGATTTATCACACGCTGGTAATTTATAAGTTGAATCTCGAATTTATTTCCCTTGGTACCTCTACATTGTAAAGAAAGGAAGCTTTTCGTGAACTACCTCCAGCAACAATAAGTGTTCGTTAAGCTTTGTAAATCATGTCTTTTTTGTGTGACGATAATCGAATGCTTAATTTGAAGGAAAGAGAAATAATGTGGAAAGGAAGTTGTTTAAAATATTACTCAAAATGAAATAAATATAAAAATGAAGTCAATTTCTCTTTGGGCATTCCATAGGCTTCATCACAGGGCCTTCAGCTCGAAGATTAGTTGGACACGTGCCCCTGATTGTTCCTATTATTCCTGCTTTTGTCTCTAGTATGTCTATGAAAGCTCTTCATGCCTCAGAAGGTATCCATCCATCCATCGTCCTGTCTCTTCTTACCATTATCGACCTCCATGAAACTGTTGCTCTTTGTTTTCATGCTTTATTCAACACCTTTTGAAGTAATGCCAAGTTCAAAGACATTTCAACTTGGCAAGTTACAACCAACTTGGTTAAATTTTAGAGAAATTCATGGAATAATTTTTTCTGTTTTATCAAATTA
The DNA here is from genome assembly GCA_947389935.1 of Agrilus cyanescens. NCBI lineage: Eukaryota > Metazoa > Arthropoda > Insecta > Coleoptera > Buprestidae > Agrilus > Agrilus cyanescens. The sequence continues at coordinate 26,684,945 of OX376709.1, forward strand.
AAAGCATTTTCCGAATCAGATTAATTCTCCTCGTTCACATTTTATTTTAAATTTTCTGATGGACACCTTTCTGAAGCAGCATTCCTCTCGAGTTGAACAATAATAAAAAACTACTGGAATAAAAAAAAAAAAAACACCTAGACAGCTAATTAAAACCGATTGTGTCCTCACCTTGAGGCCCATTGTAATGAATTGCGACCCCGCCAAAGTTTAAAAACTTTTCTAATTATTTCACCCTTGTTTTTCGAAGCTTTGTATTGACTTCATTAGTTAACGTATATGTAAATTTGCACAGGTAATTGTTCTGTTACTTGTGTACAAATGAAACTTAATGAAATTAAAACTTGATTGGAATTACTATGCATATTTACGTATGTATACATGCCCTCACCTTGTGGGTACATATGTATATGGACAAGAGCAACTACTGTGGTAATAGTGAGGTAATCCATCAGTCTCTTGCTAATGGATGTTGCAGTATATTTATAATTAAAGATGGTACCTAATCGGTTAATCCCCAAATGGAATTCTGTAACAGCCCATAACTTTATAAACTTACGTTGGACAAACAAATTTCTATTCTATGGTGTAGTGGTCACTCTATGGCTTTTGATGGATGATAGATTGTGATCTAAGTCAAAAGTGGCTTAGGACAAGGGCGATAAAGAATTTTCATATGCAGTGAAGGATTTTATAAACATCTAAAACTTATTGGACCTATTTGTATGATCCGGAAGGTACACTTTGTTTGTTTTCTGTAGGCGGTTGACGTTTGCTATGACCTGCGCGTTTAGAGAGAGCGCGCATTCGGCCAGAAAGAGAAGGCAAGTGTATACATGCGTACCGTACTTAAGAATTTGCCATTGCGCATCTAGCGCACAGGAAGGGGTAGCCGCCTACAGAAACCAAACTATGTGTGGCGTCTCTTTAAATATTAACCTTGTGAGGTGGATGGTAAATAGAATAGAAGATGGGAGCTTTAATTTTTAATACAGGACTAACTGAATCATTGATTCCGAATAAATTTACGTCTTCATTTCGAATTCTGGCGAGTGTAGAAGTCGTCGTTGCTGTTTGATGTTCCAAATAATCATTACAAAGTGAACAGTTTCTTATTACGTTTGCACCTTTGCCGGTGGTGCTTTTTCCGTGTTTGTTGTGATGCTGTACACGTTCACATAAATAAATTTAAGTTGAGACGTGAGCATTGAACCGCGAAAAGTTAACGAAAACGTTTTAAAATTGAAGAGGTTTTCTCTTTAATAATTTATTTGCTATATGTTTTTCCGGACACGTCATGGATTACCCTCAGCTTCAGTGTTATAATGTATGGTGTGAAATATTCTAAATCTCAGACTTTTCGGATCAATATTTCAATCTTTGAATGCATTCCATTAAAGAATTTGGATTTTGTGGTAGTAGTTAAGCAAGCGGGATACTAGGACTTGTCGGTGCCCTGTCCATCCACATCTTACCACTCTTTGACCTTCTGAATGTCTTTCAAGGTCATTCTTCAGCTCAAGAAGTAGTCTAATACCTGGTGAGGTTGACTTTCTTAGCTGTTTACCTGGATATGAGGGTAACGTTTGACTTTGTTAGTGTCTTTCAAGGTCATTCTTCAGCTGAGGAGTCTTAAGACCCCCTGGAATTGACTTCAGATTGGGTGGAGTTTATTTGAATTTGGCGCCTATGTTTTAAATTGTTGAGGTCACTTTTTGTTGTGAACTTTTGAACTTTGTAATTTTTATTTTGGATAACTTAAATTTCTAATTTAGATTGGATCTTCGTGTATCGATACATGAATAATTATCGAAAACTATATTTGAGTTTTATTTCGTCATGATTAAGGTTGTCTTTGAGTCGAGAGCTTTGTTTACACCTGAGTGAGTACATCACGATATAATTATTTCATGAGAATTGCTTCTCGTTAAATATTCATGCAGTCTACAAAGGAACTTGGTACGAGAAAGCAGCAAAACGAGATCTTAGGGGCCTTTTAGCGTTTCCCTTTATCCCTCTATTTTGGAACCTACGATATCCTCTTGTATACCAATTTAACAACCCAGGTAATGTTTTATGCAACCTTACGAACACAGCATAGTCCAAGAGAGTACAATTATTGTATCAACTCTTCTAACCATCAAATCCAAAGAATATTCGAAATCGGAATCATCCCTTATTTTTGTTCTAATTTTTTTTTCAGTGGCATGCACGTATCATGTGTTTTCTGGTAACGTCATCTCGATGTGCACTGCCACATTGATCACTTAACGTTCCATTCAAGATGGCGTGCTGCACGTATGCCACTTGCCATACCACGTGTCGTGTCATATGCCACGTTGCTTCGATGTGCGCTTTGCTTTAGGGCAATTCAAAAAGATTATTAAGGAATTTTCATCCTGACGCTATCCATCTTGTCTTTTATAAAATATTTCTTTATTATTATCCAGTTACCCTTTTAATGTGGTCTTTCTGTTTAACAAACACCCCTTATAATTTAGTAATTAATTATAGGATCTCGCGTTATTATCCATTATAACACCCCGGATTTTGTTTTATAAATGTACCATTGACATTGAAACGGATAAAAGGGAATTTATTGGCAATAAAGCCCACTTTTAATTTCATAAACAATTCGATTAATAAATAAAATCCGGACGTGTAAATACCTGCTTTGATGTGTTGTTTTAAACGACGTAAAGAATTATTATTTGACTAATTAATCGTTAAATAATAAGTATTGTATTATTTTGTTCAATATTATATCAATAGTAGTATGTTTTTGATTTTTTGGAAAGTAGTGTAGCTACAGGGATTCTATACCAGTCTAACGTTCTCCTTATGCGCCTGCGTCACAGTTCAGTGGACGCATGCGTCACAGTTCAGTGGACGCATGCGTGTAAGGAGAAAGTTGGTGTTCTAGAATCCCTGTAGCTATACTACTGTTGAATTTAGTCACAATAAAAGAACATTCTTTGCTTCTTTTTTTTTTTAATCTACTCGTAGTTGAAAGTACGTGTCCATTGAAAAACCATAACAACTAAATCAGGTACAATGTTTTTACGTCCAAAGTTTTACGCCATTCTAATTTATAATCACGTCAAAACCGTGGCATGTAATTAGTAAGTTGGTACCCAGATAGAGTTCTGTACAAAATTGGTTCAACGGTTTTCAGGAGCAGGCGTAGGTACCCGTATTTACATTTGTATTTTACGAAGTTCATAAGCATTACAGTTTGCAAAAGTAATTCGCGATCCCATCATAAACTTTTCCTAATGAAAAGTTTCTAAAATCCGTGAGCTCTATGCATCGCAGAGTCTTTCATCTTTTATATGGGCTTACGAGAGTGGGCGTGTTGCGCGTTTGTATGCCGCGATAGGTAATGTCCATAAGTGAATTGCAAAATGAAAAACTTATGATAATGATAATTTAAATTCAAATGAAAATGTTTTTCTGTCGTAGTTTTCTATAGGTTTATCACAAAAAATAAAGTAATTGTAACATTGTAGCTTATCGAAAAATTTGGAACATTCTGGAAAATTCTAGATCATTCTTGAAAGTTTTTGAAAATTGTACCTAGATAATTTTTGAACATTCTAAATAAATTAAGAAGATTTTGGAACATCCTGGATAATTTCTTAATATAACAGATCGTTTAGGAATGTTCTAGAACATTCCATAACTTTTTTGAAAATTCTGGTAGATTCTAGATCATTCTCCAACATTTCAAATAACTTTAAAAGATATATAGAACATTGTAAAGCATTCCCTTAAAATACCAGATCAGTTGAGAATATTGCAGAACATTCTCTAACATTTTTGGATATTCTGCAACACCCTCTAACATTGGAAACCATTTTAGACCATTGATAAACATTATGATACATTTGAAATCAACATTTAACATTTCTGCAATTTTTTTTGAAAAATTGCCCTACACCATTGTTACTCTTTGACACTAATCTCCACTGAGAACATTTTAGATTCGATTTATATACTTCAATGTGTTTAACGAAGATAGAATTTTGTGGATTTTCTGTAATAATTATTTGGGATTTCTTTGTCACCCCCGTTCTAAATACGTCAACGTTTTTCAACGTGCTCTATTAATTTAATGTGTTCCGTCGTTATAAACTGGCATTCGAAGACCATCGAGTTGGATTCAGTCAAAGGGACAATAATTATCGTCTATTCAAACATAAACGTCCGACCGATAAGACCGGGTTTATTCAGAAAGAGCCTGCGCCTGCTGTTATTGCTTGTCCATGAATAAACCAGTACACTAACGAGGCATTTTACACTAGTTGTCAAGTGGAACAGAATGAGCAAGAATAAAGGAAATGTCTGCCGCTTTTGTCGTTAAGTAAAAAGAGCAAAACATGTATTTAATTCATATTATCTATGTATGCATGTACCCAGATATAATCGCCATTCTGATAAAAGGGGTAGGTACACCAACACAACGTTCGCAATAAGTCTTCCTTCTGAATAATTAATTGCAGATCGATATTGAACAGTAACTATGTCACGTGGTAGATACGCCATGTTGGATCTGTTAATAAAGGAGGGGGCAAAAGATGTGCGTGTAAGAATGAGACGAACTCGATAAAAGGAAAGGAAGGGGGAACAAGAAAGGTAAGAGTGGAAGCAGTGACTCTACATCAAGTTGGATCTGTTCATTAGGGGTACGTGTAAGAACGAGAGGAATTTAATAAGAAAAGGATAGGAAGTAGAATGGAGGGTGAGGTGGAAGGTGGGATTGTACGTAAGTAAGATAAAAGGGAGGCATAGAATGGTACAACAGAGGGGGTGGTCGGTGGTTCAGTGGTTAAGAGTGTTGGCTCTCAACCGAAAGGACACGAGTTCGAACCCCAGCTAAGCAGAAAAAATAATTACCGACCATTTCTCACAGCGAAAATAGTTCAGTCATAAATATACCCATATTTGAAACAACAAAAAGGCGAAGATCTTAAAAAAAAAAAAGGTACAACAGCAGTCAGTAAACGGTGACATAAGGTGGCACATCACTTTCGATAAGTTCATAAGGAAAAGTGTAAGAATGAGAAGAATTTGTAAATAAAACGGTGGGAGAGTGAAGAAAGGGAGGAGTAACAGGAGATTCTGTACAAAAGAGATAGATAAAGGGGAGGCATACAAGGTTACTATAAGCAGGTAGAGGAAGATGCAGGTCCTGTACCAGTTGTGCTGAAAAGATGTGGTGGAAGAAGAAGAAAGACGAGGTGGAAGGTGCGGTCTAATGAGAAGAAACTCAGCTTAAATGAGATGACCTAAAATAATAAACGGAACGAAATGGACTGTGGGAACGAAAAATATCTGAAAAACATCGGGAGAGTGCAGGAACTGGAAGACGTTGAGCGAAGGAAATAATTAAGGACAGTATAGAAGGCTACAAAAGGCAAGTAGAAGATATATGTAGCTTTACTTCAGTTGGTCAGGAGGGATCGGATACGAGAAACAGGTTAGCGGAATGAAAAGATCAAAAGAGACTCCATTAAAGAAAAAATATCTGGATGGAAGCAATGGTATGTAAACGATATACTTAGAAGAAAAAAGAAAGGAGGAGTAGAGGAACTCGAAGATGTTGAAGAAAGGAGACAAATGGGGATGGCACAGAGGGGTATTAAAACTAAATGGACGATAGCATAGGGGTTGCAAAAAGGGAAGCAAAAGGTACAACATAGTTGTTTAGAAAGGGTGGGTTGGAGGTGAATGGAGAAACTAGAACGACACTTTGAAGAAGTGGAAGAGACCCAAAACAAATCAGTGAAAATCAAAAATAAAGGACCTTGATGGTGGAAAGTTTAGGAGAAACTTGGAAGAATGTTAGTGAAGGCAATGAGAAAACTAATTTTTTATTAATTGAGCTATCTTGTTGAGTATTAATAATACTTTTTTAATCATCTGAAATGGAATCGAGATTGTTTTGTAACTTCCTCAGAATATATGATTATTTTTAAGGTCATTGTTTGGTTGTTGTTTGTCTGTCTGTCTGTGAATTCCCCTACAGCATCAAAACGGATGAACCAATTTTAATGCAGCTTCTTTTGTTTGGGAGCTCATGTTTACAAAAAATAAATGTATTAAATGAAATTCGGTCGAGCTGCTATTAGGATTTTAGATTTTAATTAAAGTATATAAAGGATTTTGTAGGTACTTATTTCAGAAAAAGGCTGAAAGTGCATTACAAACTGCCTTCGAAATTTTGCAAGTCAATTATTTTTGGCATTAAATTTTAAATAACTGCTTTATATTTTGCTACTTCAAATTAATTCACTGAATAAGTCTATCTAAATAATTTAAATCGTTATTTCAGTTTCTGAAGAACACCATCACATATTCACTTCAGTTTGAAGTACATCTTCATTCCGGATTTTAAAATCAATCCGCGTACCTATTTGTTTTTCACTACAGTTTTTAATTAATTTTAGTTGCCTATCAATACCATCAGAACTTGCAATCTAATTTTGATTTAAAATTTTAAATCATTTGTAAGGACATGTGTCTTTTGTAAGGACAATCCAGTAGCGTACCACCCCAATCTGGCATACGACGTGACAGACGAATATGTTTAGTACCATCCTCATTTATTTGGCGCCTACCTTTCTGACGGAGGCATGATGTTATATGCCAAACTATTTCGGTGGGAGATCTGCTTTAAGACAACTTTTGTAAGGACAATCCAGTGGCGTATCTCCCAGATCTGTCACATGACGTGGTAGATACATGGATTTAACATGATCCTCGCTTTACAGGAACAATTTCTCAACGCCTACCAATCTGACAGAGACATGATGTTATATGCCACACTACTTCGGTGGGTGATCTGCTTTAAGGCACCTTTTATCAGGACAATCCAGTGGCGTACTGCCCAGGTCTGACATATGACGTGGCAGATGCATGGATTTAGCCTAATCCTCACTTTGGATAAACACTTGTTTAGTGCCCACCAGTCTGACAGAGACATGATGTTGTATGCCACACTACTTCGGTAGATGATCTGCTTTAAGGCACCGTTTTAAGTACAATCCAGTGGTGTACCACCCCAACCTGGCATACGACGTGACAGACGAACATATTTAGTACCATCTTCACTAGTTTAGCTCCTACCAGTCTGACAGACACATGATGTTATATGCCACACTACTTCGGTGGGTGATCTGCTTTAAGGCACCTTTTATCAGGACAATCCAGTGGCGTACTGCCCAGGTCTGACATATGACGTGGCAGATGCATGGATTTAGCCTAATCCTCACTTTGGATAAACACTTGTTTAGTGCCTACCAGTCTGACAGAGACATGATGTTGTATGCCACACTACTTCGGTGGGTGATCTGCTTTAAGGCACCGTTTTAAGTACAATCTAGTGGTGTACCACCCCAACCTGGCATACGACGTGACAGACGAATATATTTAGTACCATCTTCACTAGTTTAGCGCCTACCAGCCTGACAGAGACATGATTTTGTATGCCACGCTATTTGTGTGGGAGATCTGCTTTAAGAGACCTTTTACCAGGATAATCCAGTGGCGTACTGCCCAGGTCTGACATATGACGTGGCAGATGCATGGATTTAGCTTAATACTCACTTGAGACATGATGTTGCATGCAGCGCCACTTCGGTGGGAGATCTGCTTTAAGAAACTTTTTGTAATGACAATCCAGTGGCGTACTCTAATTTTTTTTGTTACCCATCATCAAGATTTTTATCAGAAACAAATTAAAATACATTTTTTAACCTTCCAGTGTTACGTCAATTGACACAAACTTGTTCGTAATTAAATTTACATCGCGTGCTACATTAATCTAGCAGCATGTGTCAGTAATACGTGCGCCGGCTTGATTGATGAGTTCTGAAATAAATTTTGTAGATCCACTTTACTTTTTTCGTTGGTCCTGCTAATTAACCCTACATCCCTATTCCCGTCCCGGTGGCGGTGGCGTGTACTTTATTCATTCCGGAGAAAGAATATAAGAGGGACCTGGGAGAAGGTTTTCATTCGAGAACAATAAGGGTGGTGTGGAATACGTGGCGAGGGGTTGCTTTGTCAGTTTCTTTGTTAGTTTTAAGATGGTATGAGCTAAGAAAGTGACACTAAAGATGAGAGAAAGACGATTTTGAATAAGTGGTAAAAAATAGATAAATGATTTTTAAATTTTTTTTGTTCTTATTTGAACAATCCTCATCTCTTAGCAATGCCCCCCATATCATCAAGTCTGCAGCTGTTACTATTATCTGCCCACCTCATTCTGGATGAAGTTTATTTATATTTTTCCACTTCAGTAGGAATCTCTTCCACCAAGTAGGATTTGCAAGGGTGTACTTTACCCCCACTGCCTCATATATTTCAAAAAGTTACCTCCGGTAGTAGTTTGGAATTCGCTTCAAGTTTACAAATATTTATGCGGAATAATTAAGAAGACGAGCTATTTAGAGTTGCGGAAGGTTGAGTAAGATCATGAACTAATTCTGCGATCCCGAGAACTCGTAATTGAAATATTTATGAGGATGCTAACAAACGTTTTATTAATTGTAGTTAAATTGAGGAACTAATTGGAAGAAAATTATTAAAATTAATATTTAGTGCCCCTTCGTAAGGTCAAAATGAAATTTCTTTTATCCAGAAAAGGCTTAGGAAACCGTTTTTTTTTTTAGGTCATCCATCCCTCTCCTTTGATCCCCTCAAAGCTGGTTATTCCATACGTATTTTATTTTTTAATATCTCCTCGTTTGGGGGTAGTATTTATCTTGACCATCATGGCTTTCTAGTATGGATAATAATAACCGATTCGAAATTTTAATGCAAATAAAGCTTAATTAAACGTTAATACATTAACTTTTACTGCTGCAATATTTTACCTTAATAACTGCGGATTCGTATTTAGAAGAGACAATAACGATAAAATTACCCAACATCGGTATGTTTGATAAACAAGTTTTAAACAAACCACGCACTAAAACTGTTCTATAACCATGCAAACTCGTTAATAAAGAGGATGTAAATATTAGGGACGTGAGATATTTAACAATTTTCATCCAATTATTATAAATTTATTTTCGAGCTACATCTGGTTTGGTGGTACCATTTTTCATGTAAATGCCCTTTAGTTAAAAAAAAGGTATCTGAGAATGATCTTATAAAAATGTAGATAGCATTCCCTTAAGTTCGTCTGTATTTCCCTGAAGTTCCATTACTCAACTGAAGACAGTCTAAGGGATGAAACAAACATTTGTATTTATAATTGAGCTTTCTTGAACTCCCTTTTGACAAAATTAGTTGACTATAAAGAAGAAACAAACGAGAGTAATTATGCGTCACCTGGAACAGGATTCATTTGTGTACTTAAGAGAAAATTTATTTAAAGTTTTTCTATTTGCACATTTTTAAAAACGCCCTTACAGCCTCTTTTTCTTTTTAAGCTATTGCATAGCTTTTATCGCGGCCTTTTGAGCGCGGCGACCGAATAAAGAAATGCCGTAACGAAAAAACCTAATACCCCCCACTCCGACCGTCACAGCGGTGCGGTGTATGCGTGCGACTAGACGTATGCGTGTAGACTGTACGAAGCTCGCACGGATCGAGACGAGTGCCACACGTATTTTTTTTTTTTTAATACATTACCACTATAAACGGCAATTGTGACAACCACATTTTCACCCTGGTTATTTTGTGTTGTATTTGTAAACCTGCTACGTAGACTGAAGAGAAAGATTAGTTACAAAGTAGACAGTCACATTTCCCTATGGATCTGGTCGTATTCCGTTCTATGGATGTCTGCAATTGCGATAATCTGGAAGTTGTTGGGGTTTATCCTTAATGCGGATGGAGTGAACCAATTGAAATGGGCCAACGTGAGTTTCATCGGATACTTCCCTGAGTAACTGCTGCAAATTGAATTGACGAGGTTACATCGATAATGATGACACCACGTTTACCACATTCTATAGATCTATGAAAGGTACAATAAATACACAACATTAAAGTAAATCGAATCAGGAGTAACATTTTGTTAATCGAATTTTCATTAAAACTGATCAACTAACTTACTTACCGAAAGTGCACAATTCGCGATTTGAAAATGAATAGTTTTTCAGTTTCCGTCATCGAACTTTTTAGATTTACGTAATCCTCTTTAAAACAAGCAGCAGCAGAGTTAAGAGGATGAGAGGGAGTGGTTTGAAATAGGAATCAGTCTGTTGGTGAATTAAACTTAATAGGAAAGTCTAGAGAGTTGGGCTTCTCCATATGTACACCTATGGTAGAAAAAACGACAAAGTAAAATGATTTGATGACTACCAGCCAAACCATCCTCTAACCACTCATGATACAGAGTATTTTGATGTTAAAAGTTTTCTTCATTCCACTGAGTGATCATTGATCATATCGTTACATTATCAAAGGTGTGAATGTGCCGCACTGGAGGTTATAGACAAGATGAGGTCCTGGTTGCAAGATCACCGGAATCCACCAGGCTTAGCAGTCCTTGGTACCCGAGGGGAAACGCTGCTCACTCGTCTAAACATCCTTGCCTCTACCCTAGCATCCTCTGCCACTACGAGTCCAACATCATTGGTCGGATCCACTGCAACTCCTCCCAGTTAAGGTTACTTGCACCCTTGAACACTGGTCAGCCATTGGCACTCATGTCGGCTGAGCTACCTTAGCCACCTGTGATGGGTGACGGTCGAGGCCGCTTTCGTGGATCCTCTACCACACATCTCTACTGAGGTCCTGGCGTTTATCCACCTGAAGTGGGATCAGTTGCTGGTTATCTCAGAGAAAACGGCGTGTGGTCTTTCCGCGGAACTGCCATCAAGGAACTGCGGAATGGGGCCGTAGTTGACTTGTACAATGTACATCGGCCCCAGTGTCACTACCTCGTGGACACGTCTCGGATATTAGTGCCGGCCGCGCAATCCTCCATGACACCTCGACGTGGCTGTCCGTCCGTTTACACGACGGAAGGATCCTCTCTCTCTCCCTCAGCTCTCATGTCGGCTGGGCTACCCCAGCCACCTTTGATGAACCCACCGTCTATTAGATAATGGCCAATAGGTTATGTTTTCAGTAAAGAAAGTTCTTTCCAAACCTCCATTCTCCACGCACGAAGAGTCTGAGAAGCCATCGAGGTCTTCAAAGAATTAATGAAGAAACATTTGGAAGTTTCTACTCAGCACACCTCAATCGAAGTGCTCCATTTGGATTTTGAAAGATTGAGCCAGAATCGAATATTGAAAATTGAAGAGTAGTTCCAGAGGTAAAGCAGTGGTTGAAATTTTGAGGAGACAGTCACCAAAATTACAAATAAACTGGCGCAAAGTTAAAAAGCGTTTTATGATGGAAATGAAGAAATGAGGTTTATCCGTAACTTGATTGTGTAGATTCTAGGCTTTGACAAATGTTTACGATTTTGAAAGAAGTTTGTGATAAAATGCTGCTGCACAAATCATGAGTTTTCAGAAACACATGGATCCACGTAGGTCGAATAGAAACTTGTGTACAATAGACATATATCAGTATTATAAAAGGTTTTTAGGGAACGGGGATTTCTGGAAAATGAATGGCCACTGGCGACGGTTGCGTTCAAAACAAAACGTTTTCGTTGTTCCCGTTCGTACGAGAACATGAAAAATTTCACTTTGTTCGTACAAAATTGCCGTCACGTCGCAGCAAGTCATGCATTCTCTACATACACATACACGCCAACGGACGTGCAAATCGGGTTGGAATTCAAAGTTTTCCCATAATATTGAAAAAGGGGATAAGAAGTAAGGCAAGTCTTGTCCTAAGACAGAATTCATTATGCGGGGTAGTATTTAGACATCAAATGATGCTTCTGACGATCAGTCATCGACAGAACTTTTTGTAAATCGTTTCAACCCTCTGCTACAAAATTTTACAGCCATTTTTCTTACTTCGGTCTTTATCATCCCCTGTAATAATCGTTTACGTGGAACAGAATCAAATAATGGATTCAAAGCGGAGGAGCAACAGCGATCTTCGTCTAAAGTTCCACGCTATTCAGTTTTCCACTCCAATAAAACTCCGTAGCAATTATTTTGAAGCTGGAAGATACTTAATTACGTTGAACGAAACGGGTAGGTGTAGCTTGGTATATAATCTGTATCCTACCATTTCTGAGCTTGTTACTGTCGACGAAACAAATATTTGTTCGTTAGAAATGTGTCGCTCAGTATTCGCCGATGTTCATTTCGCTTCTATGAGCAAACGGAAATTATTTTTATCAAACAATGGGCGAACTGGATAACATCAAAAGAAATTTTATGTCTTTTAATTAACGTTAGAAAAATAACCAAATGGAGAAAGAAAGAAAATTGGAAATACGTCTGATGGAAGCAATATTGGGGTTACGTAGATTTGGAAGCACTTCCTGAATTTGCTGGCATCTTTTGTGGTATGATCTGGAATGTTCGATAATGAATGATATGGAGTTTTGAAGAATGTCCAGGAATGTTCCAGATTTTTTTAAAGTGATTTAGAATGTTTTAAAATGCTCCACAAGGTTGGAAAATGTTCTAAAATACTCCAGGATGTTCTAGAAAGTGAGAGACGTTTTTGAAGAATGATTTAGAATATTCAGGAATAGTTTAGAATGTTCGGAAAAAATATCCAAAAAGTTCCAAAATGTTTGAGAATGTTCTTCAACATTCTACGATGATCTACAATGTTGCAGGTTTCTCTAGAGTGAATTGGAATATCAAAAAATGTCTAAAATATTCTAAACGGTTAGACAATGTTCTGGAATATTCCAGGATGATCTGGAATCTTCGATAGCAAATGATATTGAATTCTGAAGAATGATCCGGATTTAAGAAAAAAGCTGCTTTTGGTCATCATAATTATTGAAGATTTGGAAGCACTTCCTGGATTTGCTGGCATCTTTAATGAGGTGATAATGAAAAATGGACCACCCAGTATGTACTGTCATCTATCAAATTCACAATTAAGTTTAAGTGTGGTGGGCGCCGGAAATATTCTATTATAGTTTGAATTCTGAGACTTAGTCGCGTGAACGAAATCAGAAACGGAAGACGTCTACCACAAATTACCTAACACGAAGGATTATGCCAGCATGTAGTTGCTCATACCTTCGTTTGGGTTAGAATGTCAATGTACTCGGACGACCGCTAGTTTACACTGGAAGATCTTAAGTAATATGTATACAGGGTTATCCAATATTAAAGATACGAGATTAATTATTTAATTAATTAAAACAATAATTAATGTGGCGGAACCTTTATTAATCATTCATGAATCATTCTTTAGAGTTTCTCCTTTCATTGACGACATTCCTTTATTTTAAAACTATGGAGGACGTTTAGTAAGGCCTTTGAAATTAATTACGTGACGAAAAAAATCGTTAGCAGAATTTTGTAGTTTGCTTCTCTAATTAAGCCTGTGTAATATGCCATTGTGGATTTAATCAAGATAATCACACACTAAGGATGTCGTTAACTCTATAATTTAAAAGGTGATAATATTAATTTTCTTAATTGTTTCTTGCAGCTGTCGGTCGGGTAAGGGACACGAGTTGTGGAGATTTGTAAATTGGATGCCCTCCGTAATAAATTATAATTGAACATCTGCTTGTATCGACTTACATACCATTATGGGTTTAGTGTACTGTATATTAGTGTTGACCACAATTGTAAAGAGTTGGACTTCGCAATTATCGAATTTTATACCCTGATTGATGTGTAAATTTCATAAAATTCCCTCATCCCCTTACAAATCATCAGTAGATTCTACAAAGTACGAAAAATTGAACACCCCTTATGTTAGTGTACATTTTGGGAGTTGTTTGCTGTGGTGGGGTTGAAAAGTGAAATCTTCAAATTCACAAAAACGCATTATCCATAGTAGAACTGAAAATTTGGGCATTTGTTGATCTTGGTGGAACATGACATACCATCTAGGATACTTTGGTACAGATGAGCTCCAACATTTTTCAGGAAGTCCAAAGATTTTGCAGCTTCTAGCCATTGAATTCAATAAATCAATATTCAAAAAAAAAAGGTAAAATCTTCAGATTCATACAAAAAGTATAAGAATCCACAAAGTACGAAATGCTGAATCCCTAGAAGAACTAAAAATTTGGGCATTTGTTGATCTTGGTGGAACATGACATACCATCTAGGATACTTTGCTACAGATGGGCTCCAACATTTTTCAGGAAGTCCAAAGATTTTGCAGCTTCTAGCCATTGAATTCAATAAATCAATATTCAAAAAAAAAGGTAAAATCTTCAGAATCATACAAAAAGTATAAGAATCCACAAAGTACGAAATGCTGAATCCCTAGAAGAACTAAAAATTTGGGCATTTGTTGATCTTGGTGGAACATGACGTACCATCTAGGATACTTTGGTACAGATGAGCTCCAACATTTTTCAGGAAGTCCAAAGATTTTGCAGGTTTTAGCCATTGAGTTCAATAACTGTTTGTCCAAAAAGGCATAGGCAAAGTCTAATCAAGATTAACACACGAAAAAATTATACTGCTCCAATTATTGTGATCTCTTCTCCCCTTCAACAACCTTTAAATGAAAAGTTGCACCATTTCTCACTTCTTTTCTTCCCCTGACCATCGTCAGTTGGCATTTTTTATAAGAAACCCAATAAATTGTACATTTTCCTCATCACGTTGAGGTTCGTCAGCAGAATCCGCAAGGAAGGATAAGTTGAACCCCTGATGGAGGTGAAAATTGGAGCAGTTGGTAGGACATGAAGAAACCACATAGGGCTTTTTGGTACAGATGCACTCTAACATTTTTATGGAACTCCAAAGATTTAACCATTGAGTTCAATAAGTGATTGTCCAAAAATTCAGTAAAATATTTAAATCCACAAAAAAGATTATGTTGCATTTGAACCAAAAACTCTTGGAAGGATTTTCAAATTTAATCTAGGCCAACACTCAAAAAACTGGAACTTGACCAATGGAATTATTTTCAAATCTAATGAAGGCCAACACTCAAAAAACTTGAGCTTGACCAATTATATTAGCAGTTCAAAAATATTTGTATGATAATTTTCATCATTCCTCAGTTTTCCATCCTATTCCTCCATCGTCAGTTGGCGTTCTAGTTAAGAAACTTAATAAATTGTACATATCCTTTGCGTTCCCCGTCATGTAAAGACACCATTAGATTTCAGTTAGTAGTATGGGTTACGTTTTTCCAATTTACTTCGGCTCGAACGTGCGATCTATTGGTGTGAAAATATTGCTCTGGGTGAGATGCCAGCAGGAACCAGAAAAAGTTTAATAAATCACTGCTGGAGTGCTTTTCTTTTCGTCGGAGTCAAAAGAAAAAAATTTCAGGTCTTGTTCTTTCTTTATCACCTTGCGAAACGAGAACGGGTGCGCTGTTGTGTTGTTGATGGTGATTTCAGATCAACGAGTTCACTTCAACACAACCAAGATGACGCGGAGCGGGATAAGCTGAAGCTGCCACAATGACGGGATGGTTTAATTTATTTTGGATTACCCTCTTTTGTCCCACGTGATGAGGTTTTGTGATCAGATTAAGCTCATGTAGTGTTAGTGGTATCTTCAGGGTGCTCCTCGTCATTTAAAAATTCTTTGGCAGTAGAAAATGAGAAATTATGTTACAAAATGCGTTGTTTTTTCTTTTTGGCGAAATGGAATTAAAGTTATCTATCTTTTAAACTCCATTAAAAATATCTTTTGGAATGATGAGAATGATTAGGAATTTTCAAAAATGATCTACCATGTTCCAAATGGTTAGGGGATTCTACAACATTCCACTATGATCAGTAATATTTAATAATGAATGATTTGGAATTTTTGCTAAGATGATGAAAAGTATTTGACAATGATTTGGAATGTTTGAGAATCATCTAAAGATATTCCAAAAAGTTGGACAATATTCTAAAAGATTCCACAATGATTCGGAATGTTTAAGATTGGTTTAGAATGTTTGGAAAAGATTTAAAAAGTCAGAAAATGTTCTCCAACAATCGAGGATGTTCTAGAATGTTCTAGACTTGTCGAGACTGATTTGGAATTCCTTCTGGAATGATGTGAAGTATTTGACGATAATTTGGAATGGTTGAGAATCATCTAAAGATATTCCAAAAAGTTGGACAATATTTTAAAAGATTCCACAATGATTCGGAATGTTCATGATTGGTTTAGAATGTTTGAGAAAGATTCAAAACTTTCCAAAATGTCTGAGAATGATCTACAATAATTAGGGATAGTCTGAAATGCTCTACACTTTTCAAAACTGATTTAGAATTTTCGAATGTGATCTGAAATCTTTGGAATATTCGACAACGACTTAGAATGATGGTAAAAATTGTTCTAAAATATTTTGGGATAATCCAGAATGTTCCAGATTTTTTGAGAATGAATTGGAATCCTCAAGAATGAGTTAGAGAGCTCGGGAAAGGTTTAAAATATCCCAGGAGGAATGAGAATGTTCTATGATCAAGATGTTCAATAATACAATTTTGGAGAACGATTTGGAATGTTTCAGATTTTTGGAGAGTAGTTTAGAATGTTATAAAATGAAATAAAACGTTTAGAAGCTGACGTCTGCGGAGTAGTTGTCGATCTCTAAGTTCTCGTCGTGGACGGCTGCTGTCGAATGTGCCGGTCGTCGGTTCTGGTCCGCTTCATATACTTTCCGCTTGGGGGGCGTGGTCTGCTCGGACTGTTGTGGCCAATGGGAGCACCTTGGTTTTCTTTACCGCCGGTGTCCATGTTTTGTTGAGAGCATACTCTCTCTCCCAAGACGGGCATCAAATTTTATTTGACAACATCCTGGATAGAACACCATACTATTATGCTCGGTTCCAAAAGAGAAACAATTGAAATTTTCAAACATCAGAATAATTTTAATAGAAAAGAAGAAGGCTCCAAACTCAACAAAACATGGATACCCGCGGTAAAGAAAACCAAGGTGCTCCCATTGGCCACAACAGTCCGAGCAGACCACGCCCCCCAAGCGGAAAGTATAAGAAGCGGACCAGAACCTACGACCGGCACATTCGACAGCAGCCGTCCACGACGAGAACTTAGAGATCGACAACTACTCCGCAGACCTCAGCTTCTGAACCTCTGAAGATGTCAGCCGCAGTCGCTGACGAAACGTCAGGCAGTCAACGAGCCTATAGACCACGGCCCATAAGCCCGGAAGAAACACTTCATTTGAATGATTTAAAATGTTCCAAGGGTTCAGAGAATGTTTTACTCCTTTCCAGAAAGGTCTCGAGTGCAGTGTTCAATAAATATTAAATTGTTTATACAACATAAAGTTTCAGAACGTAACCCTCCCTTTTGTACTGACTCTGGGACTCATATTATACAGCATGACCTTAAACAGGACAATTTACTAGAAATATATCCATTGTGTTGTTGATTACTGGACAAATTAATATACATATTCATAATAACGTTAAGTGCTTTTCGTTAGATTATGAGTTATTGAAATTTTAACTTTTTCGAAGTTCCCTTTTTCTTGTTTACCCTTGACAAAATTTCTTCTTCGTAGTCGTTTACTTAATGGGATTGTAAAGTCTATCACAGTAATGAGACAACGTTTGCCCTTTTGATAGATTATAAAGATGAGCCCGACCGAGTGCCTGTTCTGATGCTGTCAAGAACAGCGTCTGACAAGAACTCTTAGCTGAACACTCACATTTTGAACAGCACTCTTCCGGTTAGGAGAGCGATGTACACGTTGCAGAGAGAAATTTACTAATTAAATATTAAAAGGGTTCTCCTTAGGGAATGGGATAGTTGTTGTCGGCAAGGATAGACGTTTGATTACAGAAAGTTGTGGCCAGAAATGTTTGCGTACAAACGATACGAGAATTCTAAGTGAATTACTGAATTAATGTTATTTTGACAGTACCGGGTACTACCCAACCATTGCTCAAGTGTAATTTAGTAACGGTCATAAATCATAAGATATTTTTAGACAGAATTATCTAACCCTGTTGGAATTAACTCTTCTAAATCCTGACAATTAATGTTGTAAGCTTTGGTAACTGAAATAAAGGAATATCATTGAATAATTAGGCGTTGTCCATGATTTAGAATGTTCCAAATTTTTTCGGGAATAATTTGAAATGTTCGGAATTGATCCAGAAACATCCAGCCTTTGGCCCAGGTCTTGAATTTTTCAGCATTTTTAAGAATGTCTTCAGAAGTGATTTGGAACGTTTCCAATTCTTTGAGAATAACTTGAAATGTTGGGGAATTATTTTGGAACGTTCCAAATTTCTTGAGAATTATCCAAAAATTTTCAGATTTTTTAAGAAGGTCTAGAATATTTCCCTTTTTCAAGGATACCTTCAGAAATGATCTAGAATGTTTCAAAATCTTTCTGATTTCTGAATGCTCCAAATTTTTGAAGAATGTTTTGGTGTGTTCAGGGATTATCAGGAACGTTTCCCATTTTTCGAAAATTACTAAAAATGTTTGGCAATTATCTAGAGAGTTCCAGACTTTTCAGAAAGGTCTAGAATACTTCAGCTTCCTCAAGAATGACTTCAGAAATGATCTGGAACTTTTGTAGAACACTCCAAATTTTTGAAGAATGTTTTGGAGTGTTCAGGGATTATCAGGAACGTTTCCCATTTTTTGAAAATTACTTAAAATGTTTGCCAATTATCTAGAGAGTTCCAGACTTTTGAGAAAGGTCTAGAATACTTCAGCTTCCTCAAGAATAACTTCAGAAATGATCTGGAACGTTCCAAATTTTTTGAGAATGATCCAGAAAGTTCTAGGTGTTTTAAGAAAGTCTAGAACGTTTGATCTTTTTCAAGGATTACTTCAGAAATGAACTAGAACGTTTCAAAATCTTTCAAATGTTTCGAAATTGATTTGAGATGAGTGACTTACAACTATAAAAGTTAAAAATAATTAGAAACGATCGTTAATGACGAATTAAAAAGAGAAAATATGATCGTTTAAATAATCAAAAGCGTAGAAAGTTCTTCTTCGTTACTTCATAGCGTCAAAAAAAAAAGGACAAAGAACAAGGACTGCTAACGAGCTCTTGTAGAATATTTATTCCATTTTCTTAAAATTAATGAACCCCATGCAATGTCGAGTTTTCGTGGTCTGTTTACTTAGGCAATATTGGACCATGAATATTTATCCTTCTAATTAAATCCTTCATCAAGCGAAATTCCATAAATGAAGCTTTCACTCAACGTTTTTTTACGTCACAGATATGTGGGATCTTGAACAAAATGTAGATGAAGATTTGGAGAAATGTGGAAGGAATTTCCGAGTCGAAAAATAAAATCTGAGTAAAGATCACGAGACGATCCACATTTAGAATCAGATCTCAATTGAGTGAACTCCTTGTTTTGATCTGAGGAATCTTGGTGAATTTTGAAAATGCATGGAGTGAAAAATAATTTATTGTCCACATTTGCGGTCGTCAGAGGAACAAAGTCTAGATTCTATTTTTTGACTTGGACTATTGAGGAGTTTGACGATCTCCTCTATGTTCTCATGCAAATGTAGCAAATCATAGAGGCAAAGGCAAGAATAGAAGTGGTATAGTTTGAAGGCAGGCTGCTCTATGGGAGATAAGATGGGTCTCATACCATCGTTCTGGTGATTCCATAGAGATGCTACGTGAATTTCTTTGGAGGGATATTGATTGTCAGAAATCTATGGCAACCCCGCAGTTGTTGTTTGAAGTCACATGACTTTTTTGCAGAGGAAGATAAAAAATTATGCATTCCAGAATAATTTAGTCTTTCTGGATGACTTAAAATTGCTGACAACTGAAAATACTTTTTGAACATGAATCACTGTGGATGTCTTTTTGATTATTGCAATCCTAATCTATGGATGAGTTGCTGGACTTTTGATCCACCCTGTATGTTTAACCCTTTATAAAAGTTTTTGGATTACAACTCTTCATTTTGATGTTCTAACTAACTAAACTACGGACGGATGAAAGGAGGGTTTTAATTCTGCTTTGCGAACGCGTGGAAATTCTAATTCAAATAGAGTATTATCCTGTAGGATTTCCGGGATAAAAACAAAAACAGTTTTCGGCAGGCATACCTACCTACGTTCTCGACGGCTTAAACTAGATATGTAAAGGCACTCGTGAATTGCCAAAAGCGATAAAACAGAAGCAATTTATCATTTCGGAAAAAGGAACAAAACAGAAAATGCCACCGCAGCGGCATCGAAGCTCCTCCACGATTTCCGTTTCATTTCCTCTCAAACCGGCCTTATTTATTAGGAGAACTCTTTGTGCTTCGAAATGGTTTATTTCACCTTTCATCCCGAAAAAGCTTAATACGCTTTTCATACACTCACCACCCTCTTTCATGCGAAACAAGTGAAATTTGACGGGGTGCCAGGAACAACTTCGGTTACGTTTCCTTATCGGGAAGTCACTTCTTCACTTTTCTCGTCTTGTTCACTTTCATCTTCTAATCGAACAGATGAACAATTTTTTAAATAAATCTACTCCCGCTCTCGCACACATACACGCTCGTTACAAAAGTAATTTGATTTTTTTTTTTATTTACAGTTCTATTCCCTGCTACAGAGGGAAGTAGTGGCCAACAACACCCTTCAACATGAGGCAGTTACCATTTTCGCCCCTATTAACGAAGCATTCCAAAAATTGGGACTTGGAAAGGAGGATGATCCTCGTTTGGTACGGTATCACCTCAGTAAGTATTTATTTTTTATTCGTCCTTCTGTTTGTACGTACGAAAATGCGGATGTAGTAGAGCTAAGCCCAACTTTTTTCTTCTGCACATGCGCACAATTCAAGATGGCGCCCAATTTGGAGCTACTGTCTATATACTTTATGTGACCACCCTGTATGCACACCATCAGTTGGCTACAGATTTTTATTTACCAAAAAAAAAAATAAAAATTATCTGGAAACTCCATAGCTCTTTTACTTTTACTATGTTTGTCTGTATGTCTGTCAATTTATTTTACAAAGATTAGAATGTGTTTAAAGATGATTTTAGAAATAATTGTTATTGACAAACGAGAAATTAGGACAACAAAATATTTTTGCACGATTTTTTCTTAAGTAAATATTATGCAGATGTTGGTGTATGACCTTTTGGGCCTGTTTGGGCCGTTATTTCGAATAAATTTTGAATTCAAGTGACCACTTTCGTTTGTAGAATTCACTAATCGTTAATATCGATTAAGGGACAATAACGAGAATGAATTCGTTTGGTCAGTTCACGTCGATATATTCCATGTACCTAAACGAT